>QXEO01000278.1:1384546-2023159 GCA_007115705.1 Dactylis glomerata
CATTGTTTACTCTTGTTTGTGCTATTATATTCCTTGCGTCCTCCTTTCGTGTTTTACGCTTTTTGTCGCTTGACGACTCGCTTGTTTCATTTTGCGAAGGTTGGCGCTTGAGTCCTTCCTTTCGCTTCTCCTTATGATATGTCGCCTTTTTCTTTGGAAGATGTTTCCTTAGCTTGTCTTCTACCAACCCGAGGCTTCGTATTGTGGCTTGATGCATGTGCTCCCGCGGATCTCCAGGCTTTAGTTGTGTAGTTAGTAGGTACGCCTTTGCTACTACCAATGCTGCTTCTGGTGTTTCTTGCACAAAGTCCTCTTCATCATCTGATGGGAGTGCGCTTATACTTTTCGTATGGCTTTCTTCTCTTGTCCATGCTGTTGTCCTCCTGCTGTGCTTCGGGTCTCTGCGCCTTTCTATGCTGGACGCTGATGCATCACTGTATTCATCCCAATATCCTCTATTTGATACGCTGTTGTTGGCTTGGCTTATCATAAACATGTCTTTTTCCTCCCTCAACTTCTTTCTGCGTTGGTGCAGTGTGTATTGATACCCCATCAGAACTTCTCTTCTTGAATCGGTGGGTACTTCCGTGCTGTGATTAATGGCTGACATGATGATTCTCCACTCCCCGGTGGAGACGTAAATTTTCTCCTTCTCCTTCTTGCCGTTGCTCCTTGGTTTGTCGACTTGCATGTTGACTTCTTCATTGCCTGCGTGATTATTCCCTTCTATTGGTTCAGTGATAATGACGCATAACTGGTGTATGCTTCTGGAGACGCCGCTGCTTTCGGTGGCGAAATCCCTTTGACTGTCGTGTGACTTATCCACTGTTACTTCCACGTCGAGCTCTTCCTGAGTTTCGTCGAATTTCTTGAGTTTCTTTTGCATATTTTCTGTTGCTGCGAGACTGACCGGCGAGTTTACCTCACTGGAAGAGCCCACAGATGATCCAGACATTGTAATTGTCTTGGTTTTGCTTGCCGATAGACCCGATTTTGCTGGATCCGAAAGACGAGTCGAACCCGAAGGTCCGACGTAGAAGCTCAGACTTCTGATCCTCAACTCCATCTCTTGATTTTTGTCGACTTCCGGATTGCTATTGGCTAAAAGCAAAAAAGCCGTCGAATTCATGATTCCAACGCCCAGAGTCCGCACGGTCGGCGCCAATTGACGAGGGTTAACTTGACAAATGTCCTAGATGAAGGACTTAGGATCGGGGGAGTAGGGCGTCGGATGAACTCGAAGGTAAAATCAGTCAAACAAGGTGTGTGCCGAAAGTAAACGTAGGTGTTAACTTGGCTTGCTTTCAATCTGTCCCTCTCCGTCCTCTCCTGCCCCCTATATATAGGTGGCCAGGTCTCAAGGATCGGGAGGGGCCCGGTACGTATTACAATATCGGTATATGACATGGACTCGTATCTCGACTTGAATTACAGTTGGGCCTAGCTTAACGGGCCTCAGGGGTACTCAAGTACGGGCTCTATTATCTATACCCTTATCAGCCAGGGAGCACCGCACATGGCTAGCGCCGACGCCCCTCTGTCTAGTCTTCACGTGCGCTGCCATGTCACCGACCCCCTCACGAAGGGGCCCAACGGGCTACGCCATCCCCGCCCGCCGCCTTCGACAGCGAGCGTGGCCGCCACGGCTAGCACCAGCGGCGGCAGCGGCCGTCGGGTGGGGTGCGGTGGTGGCTTCTCTAGGGTTTGCATGTGTCTTCGCAATTCTTCTCGTGCCTCGAAGGCAAGCTAACAATAATGTTTATGTCATAATGTTTTTTAAAAGGAGGATAAACTCCTGGCCTTTGCATCTACTGAACCAATTCACACAACAATATACTATTTGTTACTAAAAAAATGCTATCAAACATTGCTTCCGAACAAATCGGTTTTAAAAAGGAAAGAAAAACCTAAGGTCATCCATGTAGGACATTCTTTGAGGTACTATATCCAAAATCATACTGCAAACCATAAGGTAATCCACTAGCCAAGTGACTAGTGAGATGATAAACTTGGTAGCTCGAAGACAACACCATTAAGACAAAACGCTGCTTGCAAGCCTATGTTGGCTAGCCAAACCAATGTCAGACCATGAGATATTTTCCCTAAAACACATCTTCGAACCAATAACTTCAATAAGAAAATAATGCACGCACATCAATGATGTCTGATCAAGCCATGAGACTTGATCATGAGTTTTCACCCAGAGAGAATATTGGTGCTATGTCAACCACCATCCAACTATACCAACCTTCTAATTCATAACTAGCCGCCCAAAAGAAAAACGTTGGAAGACAAGACATAATCACATTGCTTTCGATCACTGTCGTATTTGATACGTCCAAAACGTGTCTACTTTCCCGAACACTTTTGCTGTTGTTTCTCCTCTAATTTGTGTGTTTTGAATGCAACTAACACGGACTAACGTTGTTTTCAGCAGAATTGCTCTGGTGTCTCGTTTTTGTGCAGAAATCCAACTTTCAGTAAAAATACGGGAAAATATTGCAAAAATCCTATTTCACCAGAAGACCCACGGAGCCAGAAGACGAGACGGAGAGGGGCTGGGAGGCCACCACACAACCAGGGGGCGCGGCCCAGGCCTGGCCGCGCCCACCTGTTGTGTGACCGCCTCGGCCATCGCCTCGACCCCTCCTTCCGCCTACATATACCCTCTGACCTGAAAGGAGCGGGGGTTCGGCGTTTTTCCCAGATAGACTTCTGCTGCACCGCCACCATCAGAAACCACGATTCAGAACCAGAAACTCCGTTCTGGCACCCTGCCGGGACGGGGATTTGGAGGAGATCTTCATCACCATCATCACCGACGTCTCTCCATCAACCATCCATGACTCCCCCATCCATGTGTGAGTAATTCCCCCTGTAGGCGAAGGGGATGGTAGGGATTGGATGAGATTGTTCATGTAATTTGCTATGAGATTGTTAGGGCATAGTGCCTAGTATCTTCTATTAGTGCTTATGATATTGTTGCAACTTGTTGTGCTTAATGCTTGTCACTTTGGGCCCGAGTGCCATGATCTCAGATCTGAACTTGTTATTGTTTTATGATGATACTTGTTATTTATGATCTTACCTTCAAGTTGTATACACATATTGTTGTCCGGAGGGGATGGCTATGATGTGAGGATCACATCTGTTCACCGAGAGCTAATGCTTTGCTCCGGTACTTTATTAAAAGGAGTACCTTAATTACCAGTAGTTTTCCTTGAGGCCCTGCTGCAACAGGCTGGTAGGACAAAAGATGTCGTGCAAGTTTCTCATTGCGAGCACATACAACTATATACGGAATACATGCCTATGATTGTTTAGTACTAGGATGCTTTATCATTATTTATCTGCAATTGCCCATGTCTCACTGATTTCATGAATTATCTTATCCATGCAACACCCGTACATCCATCCCTATGCCTACAGTATTTGATCCTACTGTTTACTATTGCTACTATTACCGCTTTTATTTTACTACTGCTGTTACTGTTTCACTACTATCACCATTATAAAACTGTTGCTACTGATAACCCGCTGCGAGCAAGTCTGTTTCCAGGTGCAGCTGAATTAACAACTCATCTGTTAAGGCTTATAAATATTCTTTGGCTCCCCTTGTGTCGAATCAATAAATTTGGGTTTTACTTCCCTCGAAGACTATTGCGATCCCCTATACTTGTGGGTCATCAAGACTATTTTCTAGCGCCATTGCCAGGGAACATAGCTTTATTTGTAAGTTCACTTGGAATTCATATTGTTTGCTGCAATCCTTTCATCATGGGTAAACCTCGTGATGGAAAAGTTCCTATATTGCCATCCACTACAAGAAGAGGTACGACTTTGAACACCTCTGTTGCTCTTGATTCACCATCTGTTATGAGTAAGTTGCTTACACCACCACACACACACGCTACTGCTACTACTTTTGCTAAGATTGAAAATTCCACTGATAATTTAGATGATGCTTCCACTGTGCTTGATGAGAGTGGTTTGCTAGGGTCCTTTTTAGATGCTACAATTGCTAGAGCTAAGATGGGAAACACCACTGTTACACCTGTTAGTTCACCTGAGTCTAGGGAATGTCCTAGTGATGATTTTGATGATGCTTATATTTGAAGGGATTCGCAGCATAGTAAATCAAAAAAATTCCTACGGATGCGAACAAGAAAGCCAAGATCTAATCTAGGAGATGTAATCAACGAGAGAGATAGATGAGATCTTCATACCCTTGAAGAAATCGCACAGCGGAAACGTTCAACAGAACATGGATGATGTAGTCGTACTAGCCGTCTCCTTCCCGCGATCCGATCTGATCCAACGCCGCAAGTGGCGGCGCCTCCGAGAGATGCACATGTATAGCGCACCAACGACTCCGCCTTCCCGGTTCAGCGAGATATGGTAGAGTGGTAGATGGGATTGACATCACGACGGCGTGATGGCTATGGTGGAGAGTATGCGCCGACAGGGCTTCGCCTGTTTGCGTGGTGGAAGAAGAACGGAGAAAGGAGGCTTCAAAAAGCGGGCAGCGGCTCCGCACAAATTAGGTCTAGCCAGACACCACGATGCTGCGGTCCTTTTTATATGCGCGAGCAAAGTTTCATAAAACCCTAACGTGCATAGCACGTTGGCGCAGCCAGACCGCCGCTGATCGATCTCTATCAATCGTGTGTGCCAGCGTCATCGACTCCTCGTGCACGCCAAGGATCGATCGTCCGCCACCAACCAGCCCAATCGCCAAAGAGGCCCAAGGGCTCATTCGACTGCAGCCCAGCTGCACAAGCCCACCCGGCCATGCAGACCACAGCGAGCCAGCGAGGCTGTTCGCCTCGCCGCTGCGCTGCGGCTCCTCCTTTTTTTCTATTTATTTCTACTAAATAAATAGTGCCAATATTTATTAATTCATATAATTAATAAATACCAATATTTTCCACCCAGAACAATTCCGACTTTCCGAAACACTTTCATACATATATCCCGAAACTACCCTAGCGCTGATTTGCGTTAAGTGTGTGACCCTACGGGTTCGAAAATGCACGGACATGATCTCCATCAATAATCAATAGCGGGATCTGGAAATCCATATTGACTCCCACGCACTCAACGATGATCATATCGGATGAACCACGATGTCAGGATTCAGGCAATCCCATATTTGTATTCCCTTCATCTCGCGATATTGTACTCGCCCGAGATTCGATCATCGGTATCGGCATACCTAGTTCAATCTCCTTCACAACAAGTACTTTACTCGTTTCGTAATCCGATATCACTTTGTGATTAACTCTCTAACCACGTGCTTGCAAGCGTTGTTGATATCTCTCCGACTCGGGAGGGACAAATTCCATCTCGATACATGCAACCCAACAAGTACTTTCCGATTACCTGAGAGACACCTTTATGATCACCCTTTCATAGGATGACGTTTGATGACCTCAAAGCTCTCTTCCAGCACTAGGGAGTTGCATTGTCTCATGGTCTAAGGAATACAATACTTGACATAGGAAAAAGCTTCGCAAAGATGAACACAATGACACGATCTAATTGCTGTGCTTTATTTGGATCTGTCCATCACATCATTCTCCTAATGACATGATCTCATTATTAATTGACAACTCATGTCTATGGTTAGGAAACCTTAACCATCATTAATCAATGAGCTAGTCCATAGAGGCGTACTAGGGACACGGTGTTGTTCATAAACCACACAAGTATTAAAGTTTCCGCTTAATACAATTCTAGCATGGAATATAAACATTATCATGGACAAGAATTATAATAATAACATCTTTATTATTGCCTCTAGGGCATAATTCCAACAGTCTCCCACTTGCACTAGAGTCAATAATCTAGTTTACATCTGGTAACAATCTAACACCCATGGCATTAAGGTGCTGATCATGTTTTGCTTGTGGAAGAGGTTTAGTCAACGGTTCTGCGATATTCACATCCGTATGTACCTTGCAGATCTTTAGATCTCCATCTACAATACAATCGTATCCTAACTGAGATTTAGAATCATCCGGGTCGGTGTCGAAGCTAGCATGGACGTAACCCTTTTATGACGAGCTTCTCATCACCTCCATAGACCAAGAACATTTCTTTAGTCCTATTTAAATACTTTAGGATGTTCTTCACGGCTGTCCAGTGTTCCACTCCTGGATCACTTTGGTATCTGCTCGTCAAACTAAGAGCATTGGACACATCCGGTCTAGTACACAGCATGGCATACATGATAGAACCTATGGCCGAGGCATATGGCACATTGCTCATAGTTTCTCTATCTTTTACCGTAGCTGGACACTGAGCCTTGCTCAATATCTTACCTGACAACATGGGTATTGAACCTTTCTTTGCTTTATCAATTCTGAACCTTTTTCAGAACTTTGTCCAGGTATGTACTTTGGCTTAAACCTATTAGGCGTCTTTGTCTATCTCTATAGATTTTGATGCCTAATATATAAGCAGCTTCTCCTAGGTATTTCATTGCAAAACATTTATTCAAATAACTCTTCACATCGTTAAGCATACCGATGTCATTTCCAATAATCAATATGTCATCCACATATAGTACTAAAAATGTCACCGAGCTCCCACTCACTTTCTTGTAAACACAAGCTTCATAGCTATTTGGAACAAATCCAAAACTCTTGATCACTTGATCAAAACGAAGGTTCCAACTCTGGGATGCTTGCTTCAGTCCATAAATGGAACGCTGAAGTTTGCACACCTTATTAGCATCCTTAGAATCGACAAAACCTTCGGGCTGCATCATATACAACTCTTCATCAATGTTGCCATTGAGGAACGCGGTCTTGACATCCATTTGCCAAATTTCATAATCATGAAACATAGATATTCTAATAAAATCTGAATGGACTTAAACATCGCTACTGAGAGAGAAAGTGTCGGTGTTCTGGATACCGGGGTATCCCGGTCCACCTGCTCCTGGGCCCCGTCATCGGCCCATCTTCAGCCCAGGGGACAATCAACGACTCAAGCTACAGAGAAGACCCTCACGAGGAGGCGCCTCGTGAGGAGAATGACGGTGGAAAACGCTAAGGACCAGAAGACCTCCTCACGATCCACCGCTGGTGAGGAGAGGGACCAAGTTCACGCCAGCTTAGCACGTTGGCGTGCGGAGCAAGAAGGTGAAGGACAGAAGACCGCGTACCGCCCACGCTACCCCCGACAGGGGGGAGACCAACTTTCGCTGTGCCTGCCCAAAGCGGCACAGTGGTTGTTGGCCACCCCCCTAAAAATAGCGTGGACGGTGTAGGGCGCCAGAGGAAGATGTCAGCTTCCTCCACCCACTCCTGTGGACCGGCGCCACTACCCTACGAAGACCACGTCTACAGAAGAGTGTAGTCTACAGCTGTCCACCCTCCTTGGCCGTGTGTGTGGCAACCCCTTCCCCAAGAAGATAAGGGGAAGGAGGACCTTGGCGCTATAAAAGGAGGGGAGGCCGCCCCTTAGAGGGGATCGGATCTTCTCCAAGTTGCTAGCTGGGCACGCAGGTTCTTCAACCTCTGGCCAGCTAGAACTCTGTAACCAAGACCTTGTACTCCTCGCGAGGTGTCGCGTTGCAATACAAGAAGGCAGGAAGTAGGGGTGTTACCTCACCACGAGGGCCCTGAACCTGGGTAAAGCTCGGCGTCTCTCTCTGCAGTGCATAGTGCGTTCGACAGCTCGAGACTTCCGTCACCGTGCTTCGTTGCGATCCTAGATCTCACACGTTCAGCCCCCTGCGTTCGAATCTTTGGGTCCGTCGCGTGGTACCCCGTGTTCTTGCGACACGAAATCCATCGACATTTGGCGCGCCAGGTAGGGGGCTGTGGTGTGTTTTCTCCTAGATCTGCTTCGACATGGCCGACGCCAACGCAAGGCTCGAGCGTCTTCGCCGTCGCAACGCTGCTCGGGGGCAATCCGCGCCCATCTTCCGCCGTCGTGAATCTTCGGCCGAGGAGGAAGAGGAGGAAGATCTGGAGTCCTCCTACCTCCTGTCTGGGCGTACAGAGCCTTCGCTCTCCTTCACCGCCACCGCCACTTCTCGCGCTCGTTCTGGGAGTCAGCTGTCTCCTGCGCAGGCTCTCGCCATGGCGCAGGAGCTGCTGCGCTATCAACCCACCGATGACGGGCGTGAGGGGTGGCGCACTCGAATCGCCGAGCTCGTCGCCATCGCCAACGAAGACCCGGCCCAGGGAGGGGCCCAGGGCGCAGGAGACCCAGATCCGGCGGCGGGGCGTCGTGCCCCGGGCACCGGAGATGGGAAGGCCAACAAGGCCAAGAGGGTGGTTTCCCGCGACGCATCTTCGCCGCGCGGGGAGCCCAGCTGCCAAATCGTCCAACGCGCTCCGGAAGACGCACGCGTCTCCCTCGAGCGCCGCCACGAAAATCATGACCGCGCCATCGACGACATCGGCGAGGCTGGCAAGAACGTCAGGACCCCCGGCGACCCTATCTACAACCCCGGGTGTCTTGCTCTCACTCGCCAGCAACGCTACGTCGTCTGGCCTGACAAGTTCAAGCCGGACATCGGCGCGCGTTACGACGGGACCACCAACCCCGTCGAATTCCTCCAACTCTACGTCGTCGCCGTCCAGGCCGCGCATGGAGATCAGCGTGCCATGGCAAATTGGTTCCCCATGGCCCTCAAGGACGCTCCGCGAACTTGGCTCATGAATCTTCCTCACGAATCCGTGACTTCATGGAAGGATTTATGCCGTCAGTTCGTTGCCAACTTCATGCCCACGTACGAGCGCCCCGCTACCAAGAACGATCTTAAGGCGGTGCGTCAGTACAAGGGCGAGACGCTTCGTCAGTATATTCAGCGCTTTAGCCAGATGAGGAACAAGATCCCCAGGATCTCCAACGAGGAGGTCATCTCCGCATTCTCCACGGGCGTCTCCGACATCAAGATGAGGGAGAAGCTGTCCGTGAATGATGAGTTGACTTCCGTCGTCAGGCTCTTCGAGATCGCCGACCGCTGCGCCAAGGCCGAGGAAGGGAGGCTCTTCGTGCATAACCTGCTGGAGGCACCTCCCCCTAAGCCAAAGTCCAAGGACCCCAAGCGAAAGGAGGCTTCTATCCTCGTGGCGGAGCCAGATCATAAGCAACGCCGCGGGGACCGCACCGAGCGTGACAAGGGACGACGTCGCCGCTACTGCATTCTCCACAAAAAGGACACCCACAATACTGACGATTGTTGGTTTGTCCAGAAGTTTCATGAAGAAAATGGTGCTTCCAAGCGCCGCGGGGGTGGCCGCAGCTACGGCAAGAGTGGATCCCGGGGCGATCGCCGCGACGACAACCGTGAGGAAGGTCGCCGCCGCGAGGGTCTGTCTCGAGCCGATCCCGAGCCGCTGCCGCTGCCCCCACCAGCAAATGATCGTCGGGAGGAGAACAAGGGGGGCTATCAAGAGCCGCGAGACTTCGCCGCTTGCCTCCTGGGTGGAGCTCAGGCTCCTTTATCTAACCGACACTTCAAGCAGCTGTCGCGAGAGATCGCGGCGGCACAGCCCAACGTCGGCAACCGCCTAATGAAGTGGTCAACGTGCAAGATCGGCTTCGACGAGGAGGATCATCCGGCCTCCACCAGGGGCATGGGCACAATTCCTCTCTTGTGCACGCCAACCATTAACAACGTTGCCGTGAATCGCACTCTCATCGACGGAGGGGCGGGCCTCAACATCATCTCGGTCGAGATCTTCGAGAAGATGCAGGTGCCGTACCACCGGCTTATGCCAACCCGACCATTCTTCGGGGTAACCGAAGGGTCTACAACGCCAATTGGGCAGGTACGCCTGCCCGTTACCTTCGGCACCCGGGACAACTACAGGACCGAGAGCCTCGACTTCGACGTCGCCTACATCGTGCTGCCATACAATGCCATTCTTGGCTATCCAGCCCTGGCAAGGTTCATGGCAGCCACACATCATGGCTTCAACGTTCTCAAGATCCCGGGCGCCAACAGCACGATCACCGTGCGCTGCAACGAGAAGGATGCTCTCCGGTCGGTAGAGCATATCTACCGTGAGGCCGCCACCATGTTCCCTGCTGACGAAGACCTGCTGGAACACTCCGGCGACCTCGCGAGGAAGAAGTAGCTCGTGTCCCAAGAGCGGGCTGCTGCGAAGAAGGCCTCTCTTGAGCCCCACTTGCAGGGCTCAACAGGGAAGAAGTTTGCCGCTTCTGCGTCGCCTACTCCAAGCGAGGACCTGGTCCATCCGATGCTGGACATGAGCATTGGGGAAGCCGCGGTACCCTCAGGGAGGAGGCCCCAGTTCACCCAAGAGCGCTCTGCAACCAAGAAGGTCCCGCTTCAGGCTGGGGGCTGCGAAAACTTCGTCACCATCGGGGCAGGGCTTTCTCCCAAATAGGAAAGCGCGCTCGTCACCTTCCTGCGGGCAAACTCTGACATATTCGCTTGGACTCCGTCAGATATGCCCGGCGTTCCCAGGGAGGTGATTGAGCACCACTTAGCCGTGTGCCCCCAGGCACACCCCGTGAAGCAGAAGACTAGGAAGCAAGCGCAAGAGAAGCAGGACTTCATAGTCAAGGAAATAGAGAAGCTGAAGAAGGCCAAGCTGATACGCGAGGTAGCCCACCCCACCTGGATTGCGAATCCGGTGGTCGTCCCAAAGGCAAATGGCAGTGGGCGCCTCTGCGTAGACTTTACAAGTCTCAACAAGGCCTGCCCCAAGGATCCTTATCCGCTCCCAAGGATAGATCAAATCGTTGACTCCACCGCCGGCTGTGACCTCCTTTGCTTCTTGGATGCTTTCTCCGGCTATCATCAGATCAAGATGGCAAAGGAGGACGAGGAGAAGACCGCCTTCATCATGCCTTGTGGTGTGTACTGCTACGTCTGCATGCCCTTCGGTCTGAAGAATGTAGGAGCCACCTTCCAAAGGCTCATGCGCAAGGCCTTGGGGGCTCAGATGGGAAGGAACGCGGAGGCCTACGTCGACGACATCGTCGTCAAGACTCGAGAGAGTCACACCTTCATCGAGGATCTGGAGGAAACATTCGTCAACCCGAGGAAGGTAAATATCAAGCTCAACCCCGCCAAGTGCGCCTTCGGCGTACCGTCGGGAAAACTGTTGGGGTTCCTCGTGTCCCATCGCGGGATAGAGGCGAACCCTGACAAGGTCAAGGCCATCGAGGAAATGCGTCTGCCACGCAATCTCAAGGAGATGCAACGCCTCGCGGGATGCATGGCAGCCCTGGGGCGCTTCATCGCGAGGAGCGGGGAGAAAGCCTTGCCCTTCTTCAAGCTGTTGAAACGCGCTGGGAAGTTCGAGTGGACTCCGGAAGCCGACAAGGCCTTCGCTGACTTGAAAAGGTACCTCACGAGCCCACCGATCATGGTTGCCCCAGCAGCCCGCGACCCCTTGCTACTCTACATCGCGGCGACTCCAAGGACCGCAAGTGCCGTACTCGTTGCGGAGCGAGACGCAAAGGTGATCGCCAAGGGAGAGGTCGATCCTCCCGGTCCGGGGGCACCTCGCGAGGAAGAGGCTGCTGCACCTCCCGTTCCTCAAGAGGAGCCGCCCGCCACATCTCCGCCGACCGAGCCGCTCTCTAAGAGCAACGCTCAAGGGCCTCCCGAGGAGGAACCTCCCGAGGGTGTCACCAAGGTGCAGAAACACGTATACTTCATCAGCACGATGCTACGTGACGCTCGGGAACACTACACCATGCAGCAAAAGCTGCTCTACACCCTGCTCATCGCTTCACGGAAGCTACGCCACTACTTCCAGGGTCACCCGATAAAGGTGGTAACCGATCGTCCCCTAGAGACCATCCTACGCAATCCCAATGTCACCGGGCGGGTGGCAGAATGTGCCGTGGAGCTTCAACCCTTCAAGATCTCCTTCGAAACTACAAAGGTAATCAAGAGCAAGGCTTTGGCCGAGTTCACTGCGGAGTGGACCGATCCGTTCGCCAACGAGCCTCCAGAGGTGGAGTCAACGCTCCCAGGAGAGGAGGCCCCAGGCCTTTGGGTCATGCACTTCGACGGCGCCTTTAACCTCCCCGGCGCGGGAGCTGGTGCTGTCCTAACCTCTCCCTCTGGAGACAAGCTCTTCTACGCCGTACAGCTCTGCTTTAAGCCTGAGCACAAGGTCTCCAACAACATCGCGGAATACGAAGGACTACTCGCCGGCTTAAGGGCGGCAAACGCGTTGGGCATCAAGCGCATCATCGTCAAGGGAGACTCACAGCTGGTTGTGAACTTCTCGAACAAGAGCTACACTCCAAAGCATGAGCACATGGCGGCCTATCTCGAGGAGCATCGAAAGATGGAAAAACGCTTCCAAGGATTGGAGCTGAAGCACATCCCGAGAGGAGAAAATGTGGAAGCCGACGAGATCGCCAAGCGCGCCTCTCACCGCCTGGCACAACCTGCCGGCGTCTTTGAGGAGCGTCTCTTCAAGCCGTCCGCTTCTCCACCGTCAGCTGGATCAGACCCTCCACCTGCCCTACCGCCACCGCCGGAGCAGGGGGCTCCAGACTGCGGGCCTCCTTCGGGTGACCGCGTCCTTCTGGCATTGGCACGGCAGGAGGGAGTGGATTGGATTCTCGAGCTCAAGGCCTTCCTCACCAGCAGCAGGCTTCCCGAGGATGAAGAGGAGGCCGAAAGGATCATGCGCCAAGCTTCAGGCTACTGCGTCAAGGATGGTGACTTGTACCGGCGTCGCCCAAACGGCGTCGCTCTGAAGTGCATATCTACTCACCAAGGCCAGGAGCTTCTCATGGACATCCACGCCGGCGAATGTGGCCATCATGCTTCTGCTGCAACTCTAGCCGCAAAGGCGTATCGAAGTGGTTTCTACTGGCCTTCAGCGCTCGGGGATGCGGCGGAGATGGTCAAGAGGTGCGAGGCATGCCAGTTCCATGCCAAGCAGATCCACCAGCCGGCGCAGGAGCTGCAAACCATCCCACTCACTTGGCCCTTTGCAGTTTGGGGGTTGGACATCCTTGGTCCATTCCCCAGAGCGCAAGGGGGCTACCGCTACTTCTACGTCGCCATTGACAAATTCACCAAGTGGGTGGAGGTGGAACCGGTGTGCACCATCCTGGCCAGGTCCGCAGTCAAGTTCATCCGTGGACTGGTCTGTCGTTTTGGTGTGCCTAACCGCATAATCACCGACAACGGCAGCCAGTTCACCAGCGGACTGTTCCGGGAGTACTGTGCATCGGCCGACATCAAGATCTGCTTCGCCTCCGTCGCCTACCCCCGGAGCAATGGCCAAGCCGAGCGTGCTAACGCCGAGGTCCTCAAGGGACTCAAGACGAAAAGCTTCAACGCCAAGCTCGAAGCCTGCGGCAAAAAATGGTTAGACAACCTCCAATCCATCTTGTGGTCCATCAGGACTACCGCCACCAAACCCACTGGAGAGACCCCTTTCTTCCTGGTCTATGGGGCGGAGGCTGTTCTTCCCACCGATGTCAAGTTCGGGTCGCCAAGAGTGCTCGCCTTCGATGAAATTCGCCAAGAGGACCTCATCAGGGATCGTCTCCTCCTGCTCAAAGAAGCTCGGTGCCAAGCCGCGCTCCGCGCCGCGAGGTACCAGCAAGGACTACGGCGCTACCATAGCCGCCATGTTCGAGCAAGGACTCTGGAGGTCGGCGACCTGGTGCTGAGGAGAATACTCTCTCGCCAGGGCCTGCACAAGCTGTCTCCAATGTGGGAAGGACCCTTCAAGGTGACGCACATCGCCAGGCCAGGCTCATCTGCGAAAGTTCTACCCTTAGGTTCCTCACGAGGAGATAAAGACCGTTCTCACGACACTTGTATCAGCTCAAACTGCTCTTAAGCACTGATATTAAGTTATCGCGCAGCATAGCGCCTCTGCTTCGGCATGACATTAAAATGGCATGAAGTCCATTTATTTTTTGTTGTACTCCATGCGGAAGGGGGCTAGGCACAATGTCTATGCTGGGGCCTTCGCCCGGAAAACAGCGAGCCCGAAAAACCCGAAGGGAGTGAGCTCTGGTCGGGGGCGACGGCCATGTTATCGATCACCTCTAAATACCCATGGTGCTTAGTTCCTCGCAAAGTACATCGGAAAATAAAAAATCTTCGAGGAAAGTCCAAGGTGTGCCCCAAGGCACCCGCTAAGGACCTACCCCTCGTGAGCAACCCTCACGAGGAGGCAAGAGTGCGTCGATGCGACAAGCATCCGCAGGAAGATTCCCTCTATCGAGGAAGGCCTAACATGGCAGGATTATTGAAGACCAAGGCCGCTCCGATCATCTTGCGAAGGAGACGCAGATCCGGAGGTCCGCGCCAGGCCCTTCACCTCGTGAGCAACCCTTGCGAGGTGTCGACGGTCTCTAGGCTCTCTTAAGAGTCGACGTTTTCACGTCCGTGAGGGTCCAGCTTCTCTCAACGACGAGGAAGGCCCCGTGAATCGCCACGTGCGGCAATTTGCTCTTAGCTGCTGGCACAGATAGTGCCGCGCTCCTCCACGACGGAGAAGGTCCCTGTGCCGGTCACAGGGGCATCTTATTCGCCTTCTTTTTTCGTTTGTTTTATCGACTTGTTTTCCGTTTTTAGGGATTTGGGGTTTTTTCTTTTCCAACTCTTTCTTCAACTTCTTGTCTCAGGAATCGTCCAATGTGTCGTCAGCGCCGACCCCATCTTGAGCTCTGAGGCGAAGGGAGGCCTCCCGACGACGCTAACAGCTCACCAGGGCTCTCGAGCGTGCGAATGACCAGGACAATGAAGAGCATTGGAAGTCAAAGTGCAAGACAGTTAGAAAGCGGACTTCATTGAAGTAATCCCATCAAAGGGAGGAACAAAGGCACGGCGGGGCATACCCCGCCGGCGAGGACTACACGACAAAAGAGGGGAGGAGACTAGCTCCCCTCCCCAGAAGACTACAGCGCCAGGACCTCCTCTTCACTACGCCGTGGGCTAGGGGTAGGTGCGGCGGACGCCACCGGCGGTGAAGATCCGCACCGAAGCCTCCAGCATCCCCAACTTGAAGCGGAAGACGAGGTGGTCGCCGACGCGGAGGCGATGGCCGAGGGCGAAGGCCCTCCAGCGGCCGGAGAGGACGGCGTTACCGCCCACCCCGAGGAGGATGTCCACAGGCCAGAGGAGATCTGGCCTGCTCTGCTCCCCCAGGGTAATCTCCCTGGCGGCCGCGCCGGGGGCGTAAATCACCCTCCGCACGGCGTCGGGCAGCCGGAGGGAGCTGAAGCCCGAGGCGTCGACGACAACGAGGAGCTCCAGGAAGCGGGACCCCGGGCCGGTGAGGGGTCCCAGCATCGCCACCGCCAAGTGGTGCGGAGTGGCAACCACTCCGTTCGCCGGCGGGACCGAAGGATCTGCAGCAGGGGGAGGGGGCCCAGGGTGGCCTCCACCTCCCGGAGGACCCGGTCGACGCTTCCCGGGGCGCGGGGAGTAGGCGCCGCCGCCAGCGGCGACGGCGAGTTCAGAGCGCCTCCGCGCGCGGGACCCCTGAGGGTCAGGGCGCCGGAGGTCCTCGAGGCAGCGCGGTTCACCTCGTCCGGCCTCGGCGCGCCGATGCGAAGGGGTCCACCGGCGCCGGGCGTCCATCGGGCCGGGATCTTCACCTTGATCCCGCTGCCCGGGGGGCGTCCGCGGCGCTTGGCCCCGGAGCTGGGTCCAGCGGCGGCGGCGGAGGCGGAGGAGTCCATCAGCTTGGGGGGCGCGGAGGAAGAAATGGCTCTGGAGGAAGGAGGTGAAGTACCGGAGGTCTCGAGGAGACTTTATTTAAGGGGGGCATCTGGCGTCGATGCGTCAAATCTCAGCGCGGGAATCGAAGCGTCAACGCTGCGCTCCGCAGTGAAGCGACGCGCCATCATGGCGCTTTGACGCCTCGGAGACTGTAGCGTCGCCCGCCGTTTCGCCTCTCCAGCTGCGGCCTCGCCACGTGTCCGGAGCCTCCGCTTCTTCACATGGTCCTCTGACCGCACGGTGGACGCGTGCCATTGGAGGGCCCAGCAGCTTTGGGGGCCCCCGGCCCCTCGCTTCCTCAAGAGGGCGCGTTCGCAGGCCGGGCTCCCGGGGGCTACTGTCGGTGTTCTGGATACCAGGGTATCCCGGTCCACCTGCTCCTGGGCCCCGTCATCGGCCCATCTTCAGCCCAGGGGAGAATCAACGACTCAAGCTACAGAGAAGACCCTCACGAGGAGGCGCCTCGTGAGGAGAACGACGGTGGAAAACGCTAAGGACCAGAAGACCTCCTCACGAGCCACCGCTGGTGAGGAGAGGGACCAAGTCCACGCAGCTTAGCACGTTGGCGTGCGGAGCAAGAAGGTGAAGGACAGAAGACCGCGTACCGCCCACGCTACCCCTGACAGGGGGGGAGACCAACTTTCGCTGTGCCTGCCCAAAGCGGCACAGTGGTTGTTGGCCACCCCCCTAAAAATAGCGTGGACGGTGCAGGGCGCCAGAGGAAGACGTCAGCTTCATCCACTCACTCCTGTGGACCGGCGCCACTACCCTACGAAGACCACGTCTACAGAAGAGTGTAGTCTACAGCTGTCCACCCTCCTTGGCCGTGTGTGTGGCAACCCCTTCCCCAAGAAGATAAGGGGAAGGAGGACCTTGGCGCTATAAAAGGAGGGGAGGCCGCCCCTTAGAGGGGATCGGATCTTCTCCAAGTTGCTAGCTGGGCACGCAGGTTCTTCAACCTCTGGCCAGCTAGAACTCTGTAACCAAGACCTTGTACTCCTCGCGAGGTGTCACGTTGCAATACAAGAAGGCAGGAAGTAGGGGTGTTACCTCACCACGAGGGCCCTGAACCTGGGTAAAGCTCGGCGTCTCTCTCTGCAGTGCGTAGTGCGTTCGACAGCTCGAGACTTCCATCACCGTGCTTCGTTGCGATCCTAGATCTCACACGTTCAGCCCCCTGCGTTCGAATCTTTGGGTCCGTCGCGTGGTACCCCGTGTTCTTGCGACACGAAATCCATCGACAGAAAGTTTCATTATAGTCAACACCTTGAACTTGCCGAAAACCTTTTGCGACAAGCCGAGCCTTATAGACCGTAACATTACCATCCGCGTCCGTTTTGTTCTTGAAAATCCATTTGCACTCAACGGTCTTACGGTCGCTAGGAGGGTCCACCAAAGTCCATACTTGGTTTTCGTTCATGGATTCCAATTCGGATTTCATGGCCTCTAGCCATTTCCAGAGTCTGGGCTCATCATCGCTTCCTCATAGTTCGCGGGTTCATTGTTGTCTAACAACATGATGGTTAATACAGGGTTGCCGTACCATTCAGGAGTGGCACGCGACCTTGTCGACCTGCGAAGTTCAGTAGTAGCATCATTCGAAGTTTCATGATCCTCGTCATTAGCTTCCTCTCCTATTGGTGTAGGCGGCGCCAGAACAACTTCGGGTGCTGCGCTACTCTCCAATTCGAGAGAAGGTTCAATAACCTCATCTAGTTCTACCTTCCTCCCACTCACTTCTTTCGAGAGAAACTCCTTCTCAAGAAATGATCCGTTCTTAGCAACAAAGACTTTGCCTTCGGATCTGTGGTAGAAGGTATACCCAATCGTTTCCTTAGGGTATCCTATGAAGACACATTTCTCCGCTTTGGGTTCGAGCTTGTCCGGCATCAACTTCTTGACATAAGCTTCGCATCCCCAAACTTTAAGAAACGACAGCTTAGGTTTAGCACCAAACCATAGTTCATACGGTGTCGTCTCAATGGATTTAGATAGTGCCCTATTTAAAGTGAATGCAGCGGTTTCTAATGCATAACCCCAAAATGATAATGGCAAATCTGTAAGAGACATCATCGATCGCACCATATCTAATAGAGTTCGATTTTGGCGTTCTGACACACCATTGCGCTGTGGTGTTCCAGGTGGCGTGAGTTGCGAAATGATTCCGCTTGCTTTAAGATGCGTGAGAAAATCATAACTAAAATACTCACCTCCACGATTGGATCGTAGAAATTTAATTTTCCTGTTACGATGGTTTTTCACTTCGTTCTGAAATTTGTTGAACTTTTCAAACGTTTCAGATTTATGTTTCATTAAATAGATATATCCATATCTACTTAAGTCATCAGTAAAAGTGAGAAAATAGTGATATCCACTGCGCGTCGAAATACTCATTGGTCCGCACACATCGGTATGTATGATTTCCAATAAGCCCATTGCTCGCTCCATTATTCTGGAGAACGGGGTTTTGATCATCTTGCCCATGAGGCATGGCTCGCACGTGTCAAATGATTCAAAATCAAGAGACTCCAAAAGTCCATCAGAATGGAGTTTCTTCATGCGTTTTACGCCAATATGACCTAGACGGCAGTGCCACAAATAAGTTGGATTATCACTCTCTACTTTGCATCTTTTAGCCTCAATGTTATGGATGTGTGTTTCATTGCTCTCGAGATTTAGAAGAAATAAACCATTCACTGACAGGTGCATGACCATAAAAGATGTTATTCATATAAACAGAACAACCATTATTCTCAGATTTAAATGAACAATCGTCTTGCAATAAACACGATCCAGATATAATGTTCATGCTCAACGCAGGCACATAATAACACTTATTAAGGTTTAAAACTAATCCCGAAGGTAAAACTAAGGAGAGCGTGCCGATGGCCATCACGTCAACTTTTCTAACATTGCCGACGCGCATCGTCACCTCATCCCTTGCTAGCCGCCGTCTATTCCGTAGCTCCTGTTTCGAGTTACAAATATTAGCAACTGAACCAGTATCATATACCCAGGCACTACAACGAGCGCTAGTAAGGTAAACATCAATAACATGTATATCAAATATACCTTTAATGGTGCCAGCCTTCTTGTCCGCAAAGTACTTTGGAGAGTTGCGCTTCCAGTGACCCTTGTCCTTGCAGTAGAAGCACTCAGTTTCCGGTTTAGGTCCGGACTTGAGCTTCTTCTCAGCAGGGGAAACGCGCTTGCCGCTGCCTTTCTTGAAGGATCCCTTCGCACCCTTAGCTTTCTTGAAGCTAGTGGTCTTGTTGACCATCAACACATGATTATCTTTCTTGATATCCACCTCCGCAGCTTTCAGCTTTGCGAAGAGCTCAGTGATCGTATCAGTGGAACCAATTTGATTGTGAGTAACTACAAAACCTTTGTAGCCAGGAGGGAGTGATTGCAGAAATCTATCAATCTTCAGCTCTTCTGGAATCTTGCAGTCCAGTTGCTCAAGACGTTGAGTGTAGCCCGACATCTTAATGGCGTGCTCACTAACGGAACTCCCTTCCTCCATCTTGCAGTTAAAGAACTTCTCAGAGATCTCATATCTCTCAGAACAGGCCTGAGTCTGAAACATGATTTTTAGTTCCTCAAGAATCTCATAAGGCCCACGGTACTTCTCAAAACGATTTTGAAGTTCCGGTTCCATAGAAAACAGCATGGTACTCATAATCGCATCATAATCATCTCTGCGAGAATTGAAGTCAGCAAGTTCTTTAGTTTTCGCTGTTGCAGCAGGGGTGTCACCTAGCGCTTCCTCAAGTACATAGGCTTTTTGTCCGCCAGCGAGAATGATTCTCAGATTGCGGAACCAGTTGGTGAAGTTAGACCCATTATTCTAAAGCTTTTCTTTCTCAGCAAACACGTTGAAGTTGAAGTTGGATTTAGCCATTTGATCTACACAATTTGCAAGTACAGTTTAGACTATGTTCATGATAACTAGTTCAACTTAATCAAATTACTAGATGAACTCCCACTAAATTCAACATCCCTCAAGTTGTTTAGTGAACACGATCCAAATTCACCACACCTAATCCGATCTTCACGAGAAGAGATGTGGTTTCAATGGTGGACAACAAAGTGTCGATCATATCATTCATATGACTCATGTTTAACCTTTCAGTTCGTGTGTTCCGAGGCCATGTCTGTACATGCTAGGCTCATCAAGTCAAACCCAAGTATCTCCGCATGTGCAAAAACTGGCTTGCACCCGTTGTATGTGAACGTAGAGTTTATAGCACCCGATCATCATGAGATGCTTGAAAACGACGAACTTTCGCAACGGCGCATACGAGGGGAGAACACAATTTTATCTTGATCTTTAAGTGAGGAATCATCTTATAATGCTACCGTCACGATCAAAGCATAATAAGATACATAAAAGGATAAACATCACATGCATATAATTTTATGTGACATGGTATAGCCAATCTCTGAGCAATGATCTCCATCTTGTGCGCGCCGGCATGATCTCCATCACTCCACCATGATTGCCTCCACCACGAATAGCAACTACAACTATTGCTAACTACTTAGCGATAAAGTAAAGCTATTACATGGCGTATAAGAAGTTGACACGCAGGTCATACACAATTATAAAGACAACCATATGGCTCCTGCCGGTTGTGAACTCATCGACATGCAAGTCAGTGAAATATTACAAAACATGATCATCGCATACATCTCAATTCATACACATCATGTCTTGGGCCATACCATATCACAAAACACTCCCTGCAAAAACAAGTTAGACGCCTCTACTTTGTTGTTGCATGTTTTACGTGGCTTATGGGAGTAACAAGTTAAGAGCGATTCTTACCTACGAAAATCCATAACGGTGATATTATGGTTGCTAACATCCGTTGTAAATACCATGACTACTATAGTGAGAGAAACTAGCATCCACCAGCCGCATGTGTGGAACAAGCCACACGTCAAGTGCAGAGCCGGTCTCGCGAACGAGGTCGCGTAAAGTTGGCCTGGATCGCTTCGATCTCACTATGCCGCGCCATAAGAAATACACAACAAAGAGGTTTGCAATAGAAAACATCAATGACCGCAACAAGCATGTTGTGTTCTACTCGTGAAACACATCTACGCATAGATCTAGCTCTGATACCACTGAGGGGATTCACAGCATAGTAAATCAAAAAAATTCCTACGGATGCGAATAAGAAAGCGAAGATCTAATCTAGGAGATGTAATCAACGAGAGAGATAGATGAGATCTTCATACCCTTGAAGAAATCGCACAGCGGAAATTTTCAACCGAACGTGGATGATGTAGTCGTACTAGCCATCTCCTTTCCGCGATCCGATCCGATCCAACGCCACAAGTGGCGGCGCCTCCAAGAGATGCACACGTACAACGCACCAACGACTCCGCCTTCCCGGTCCAGCGAGATATGTTAGAGTGGTAGATGGGATCGACAGCACAACGGCGTGATGTCTATGGTGGAGAGTATGCGCCGACAGGGCTTTGCCTGTTTGCGTGGTGGAAGAAGAACGGAGAAAGGAGGCTTCAAAAAGCGGGCAGCGTGATGTCTACGCACTTCTATTCTTGTAGACACTTGTTGGGCCTCCAAGTGCAGAGGTTTGTAGAGCAGCAGCAAGTTTCCCTTAAGTGGATCACCCAAGGTTTATCGAACTCAGGGAGGAAGAGGTCAAAGCTATCCCTCTCAAGCAACCCTGCAATTACGATACAGAAAGTCTCTTGTGTCCCCAACACACCCAATACACTTGTCAGATGTATAGGTGCACTAGTTCGGCGAAGAGATAGTGAAATACAAGTGGTATAGATGATTATAAGTAGTAATTGTGGTATGAAATAAATATCGCTGCGAGCAAACATGTAACAAAACAGCAAGTAAACGGTGTGCAAAGCTTGGAAACAAGGCCTAGGGATCATACTTTCACTAGTGGACACACTCCCAACAAATATAACATGATTGAACAAATAAACAACTTCTCTTCACTATGGTACTCTGAATTACTCTCCTATTGAACAACACTAATCATTGTGTAGTGGCTACAGAAGCACCCCTTAAAGTTCATCAAGTACTTGACAAACACCACTCATAGAGATATCCAAATCAAATCACAACTCAAGATAGATATTATTGCAACTTAGACCAAGTACTAACACGGTGCACACACTGTCAACATTACACCATGAAAGGAGGAATAGATCACTTCAATACTATCATAGTAATAATTATTCTCATAATCCATAAAAGATCACAATCGTAGCCTAGACCAAGTACCACCATGATGCACGCACTGTCACCGTTACACCATGGCAGGAGGAATAGATTAATTTAATAATACCACTAGAGTACACATAATATCTGAATAATAACATCTACTTGTTCAACATGATACAAAGCTCACGATCACATAAAGATCACATCATGGGAGAGAGAGGTGAACCACATAGCTACCGGTAGAGTCCTCAGCCCCGGGGATGAACTACTCCCTCCTCATCATAGGAGACAGCAAGGTTGATGGAGATGGCGGTGAGGTCGATGGAGACGGCGGAGACGGCAATGGAGATGGCTCCGGGGGCACTTCCCCGTCCCGGCAGGGTGCCGGAACAGAGACTTCTGTCCCCCAAAATTTGGCTTCGACGGCGGCGGAGCTACGGAACTGTTCCGGAAATTTCGCCGACTCCCTTAGGGTTTTCCGTCCCGAGGCTTCTTATAGGCGAAGGGGCGATGTCAGGGGTGGCCCCAGGCCTCCTCACACTAGGGTGGCGCGGCCAGGGCCTGGGCCGCGCCAGCCCTGTGTGAGGGTGGCCTGTGGCCCCTCTCCTTCCTCTCTTCGGATGTCTGGATGCTCCCGGGAAAAATAAGACTTCTGGCTTTGGTTTCGTCCAATTCCGAGAAATTTCCTGTGTATCACTTCTGAAACACAAAAACAGCAGAAAACAGGGAACTGGCACTGTGGCATCTTGTCAATAGGTTAGTTCCGGAAATCGCATAAAAACGCCACGAAGTGTAACGAAACACAAGGCAAATGGTGTAAAAAACAAGCATGGAGCATCAAAAATTATAGATACGTTTGAGACGTATCAAGCATCCCCAAGCTTAACTCCTACTCGTCCTCGAGTAGGTAAGTGATAACAAAAGAATAATTTTTGAGGTGACATGCACCTACACAATCTTGATCAAGTATGTAAGCATTTGTGAGCTGGGATCATAAGAACTTAAAACATGGGCATGAAGATATAATCTTGGCAATAAGAAACTTAGCAACCATGTTGTAAACATGCAAATGAACACAAACAAAAGATCATGAAAATGAAACAATGAAAGTCAAACGTGTGTTCAAATCATAAGGAAAAACACACAAATGGTTTTCAGCTTGTCCTTCAAAGAGAGCAAAACATAAATACATAGGACACCTTCAAGTTTAAGAGGGCGACTAGATACAAATAATTTAAGAACAAGTGAAACCAACAATATGAATCAATCAATGAACTTTGGGACAATGGATATCACACTAAGAATGACAACTATGCTCTCTTAATGGTGCATAAAGAAATAAGGTGGTGACTCAACATAAAAGTAGAAGAAAGGCCCTTCGCAGAGGGAAGCAGTGATTGCAAGTTTTATAACCTTAAAAAATTATGGTACTTACCGGCTTTGAGCTCTCATTGCCCCCATCATAAGCATCTTGAATGGTTAAAGTTAATGCGAGAACAATTATGATGCATATGCTTGACAAATCATAAGTTGAAGACCTCGTGCCCCGTGAATACGAGTACCCAAACCTCATGCTACTTTACTTAGAGTCCCAAGCAAGGCTCTTGTCATTGTAAGTATATGCATATCATTGAGAACCGCCAATGGGGTACCTCCGTGCCCGATGACATGGAACAAGCCCACACCAAAATGACAGGACAAGCCGACAATGAACACCTCGACATCTCTTTTATTTGCCTTTTGTTTAGCTTTTTATTATGAGATGCGTTGTCGAATGTTCACCATGGGTATGCTGCAAATTTCCACCATGAATTATGCATGGCTTAGATTGGCGGCCCGGCGTTTCCCTAACACATATACAAACTCCATGATCCCCACAAGATTCCCAATTCATTTCACACCGCGGGCATCCATAAACAAAAGATCACGATATCAACTCAAATAAGAAGTGCAATGTTGAAAGCTTGCCCCATGACAGCATGGCTGGGCTAGAATCCAACTTACAACTTGCAAGCATAACAACTCAACATAAGAGACCACAATGTCAAATTTTTAAGAACAAGAAAAAGTAAAGTGTGCCTTCCGGTTCGTGAGAGCTTTACTGACCGAATTTCACATAACACTGGTAAGAGTTTAATTTGAAGAGAAAATAAAAGCAAGTCAAATTTACTTGGAATAGCAAATTGCTAGTAGGTATGTATGGTGGACACTTTGGAAAACTTTGGCTTTTAGGAGTTGGATGCACGAGTAGAGCTCATACTCAGTACAAGGCGAGGGCTAGCAAAAGACTGGGAGCGACCAACTAAGAGAGCAATAATAGCCATAATCATGCAAAGCGACAAAGCGACATTAAAAGAAGCATAAGATGGCATCAAAAGTCAAAAACTAAATGATCATAGAGGCTATAGGCGACTTATTTTGTAGTCAACATGGTGTAAGCATGTGCCAAGTCAACCCAAATAAAGCATCAAAGGAGAAAACCAAAATAATGCTTCCAAATAATTAAAACAACGCATGATTTTTTCAAAGGCTCATTAAGCAATCTCAGTCATTTGAGACAAGTCATGCTACAGCAAAACCACTAAGCATACTATCAAAAAGACATCAAGCACGACATGCAAAAGGCTAGGCCGCAGTCTACACAAGCTCCTTCTTGTACCACTTTTTTGCATGAAACTTTTTCTCTTTTCCAACACCATTTGAAATTTTTAAGATGCCTCTTTTGATGAAAACCAATAAAGATCAGAGGCAAAAATACACCTTGATGAAGAGATATGACAAGGTCTAAATGCAAATCAAGGCGAAAACAAAAACCAAAAGCAGTAGCAGAAAAAGAGAACACTCGTTGAACGATAAGAGTGAAAACTAGAGTGTTCTTGGCAAATGAAAAGCGAGTTCATCTCCTCCAAGAGAAACATGATGTGATCTAACCATTTATTGCAGCAAACAAAACTAAACTAACTAAGAAAACTAAAACAACTGACGCTCCAAGAAAAACACATAGTGCATGAAGCAATAAAAATATAGTGTCTTGAAAGGTGACCTGATTTTTGCCGATGAAGAATGGGTGCCTCGGGGGCATCCCCAAGCTTTGACGCTTGTACTTCTTGGATATTTCTTAGGGTGATGCATGGGCATCCCCAAGCTTGAGCTTTTGTCCATTCTTCAACTCATCTCATCATTCTCCAATCCCTACACTTGAAAACTTCCTTCATACAAAACTAAACACAAATCTATTAGCAACATTAGTGTAGCATAACATATAATCGACCTCTTTTTGCTTCAGGTTTCAACTCAAAACCACCACATATAAAGTATATAATACTGTAGCAACTTCCCCAAAAGTTCCGTGATCAAAAGAACTAAAAAAGAAAGCGATAAAGCGGCAAACACAAATATTGGAAGAAATCTGTCAAAACAGAATAGCTGACAAAGGTCGAATTTTTGAGGGGTTTTCTGTTGCTCAAATCAAAAAGTGTTCAACTAATGAAAGTTTGGATATAACCTGGGGCATATGTACAAGAAATGGCAGGTCCAAAAGATATACAGAGAATTTTCACGAATTTTTACGGTGCAGCACCAAAAACTGTTTCAGGACAGCAACATCCCCAAATCTTACCTCACTCAAATTAGAGGCTTCTCTTGGCACAACAACGAAATAAAAAGGATAAGGAGTGGTTATTACAGTAGTAATAACTTCCAAGACTCAAATAAAAGAAAAAGTACTGAAAATAAATAATGGGTTATCTCCCAAGAGTGCTTTTCTTTAACGCCTTTGAGCTAGGCGTAGTAATTTGCAAAGATGCTCATGTGGGCGCCATATAAGAGCTTGAAGCAAAGGCGCCATATAGGAACTTAAAGCAATAGAGAGCATCAAAAAGCAAATGTGAAAGACATTTATATCTGAACCACTTCCTATGCATAGGAATCTTGTAAGAAAATGAATCAACGAGGCACATAGTAGCAAGCATGGATAGATAAAACAAGTGCCACATCAAGATTTGCAACAAAAAGAGGGGAAACTTAATATTGTTGAGATCCATCAAACCATGTTTCCCTCTCTCATAATAACTTTCAGTAGCATCATGAATAGAATTAACAATATAACTATCACATAAAGCATCCCTATCATGAGCCACATGCATAAAAGAATTAATACTCACCACATGAACAATAGTAGTAGGAGCAAATTCAATAGAATAATTATTCTCATCACCATAATCATCATAAATAGGAGGCATATTGTAATCATAACTAATTTTATCCTCAATAGTAGGTGAACTAAAAATATTATACTCATCATCATAGCCATCATAAACTAGAGGTTTAGTATCATCACAAGCTAGAGAGCAACTATTTCGCAAAGCATATTCTTCAAACATATCATCATAAGAAGGAACATCACATAAAGGAGATAAAATATCATCAGAGCAAATTTTCTCCACTAAAGCTGGGGAACTAAAAGGATCATTTTCATCAAAACTAGCTTCCCCAAGCTTAGACTTTTCTATAGCATTAGCAATGACTGGTGTTCAAAGCATTCATACTAACAACACTATTAGCATGCAAATTAAGATCCAAAGGTTTTTCAATTTTCTCTTCAAACACTTCATATCTAAACTCAGGAAAAAGACTAGAGAACTCTTTATTTTCCATTAAGCCTAACTAGTGAAAACAAAAACAAGAAACAAAAAGATGTAATTGCAGAATCTAAAGGAAATAACTCCGAGCACTCATCAGCAACTAAAAGACTTAGCAGCCAAAGAATGTGAGTACCTTTTACCTTACCTCTCCGGCAACGGCGCCAGAAAAGAGCTTGATGTCTACGCACTTCTATTCTTGTAGACACTTGTTGGGCCTCCAAGTGCAGAGGTTTGTAGAGCAGCAACAAGTTTCCCTTAAGTGGATCACCCAAGGTTTATCGAACTCAGGGAGGAAGAGGTCAAAGCTATCCCTCTCAAGCAACCCTGCAATTACGATACAGAAAGTCTCTTGTGTCCCCAACACACCCAATACACTTGTCAGATGTATAGGTGCACTAGTTCGGCGAAGAGATAGTGAAATACAAGTGGTATAGATGATTATAAGTAGTAATTGTGGTATGAAATAAATATCGCTGCGAGCAAACATGTAACAAAATAGCAAGTAAACGGTGTGCAAAGCTTGGAAACAAGGCCTAGGGATCATACTTTCACTAGTGGACACACTCCCAACAAATATAACATGATTGAACAAATAAACAACTTCTCTTCACTATGGTACTCTGAATTACTCTCCTATTGAACAACACTAATCATTGTGTAGCGGCTACAGAAGCACCCCTTAAAGTTCATCAAGTACTTGACAAACACCACTCATAGAGATATCCAAATCAAATCACAACTCAAGATAGATATTATTGCAACTTAGACCAAGTACTAACACGGTGCACACACTGTCAACATTACACCATGAAAGGAGGAATAGATCACTTCAATACTATCATACTAATAATTATTCTCATAATCCATAAAAGATCACAATCGTAGCCTAGACCAAGTACCACCATGATGCACGCACTGTCACCGTTACACCATGGCAGGAGGAATAGATTACTTTAATAATACCACTAGAGTACACATAATATCTGAATAATAACATCTACTTGTTCAACATGATACAAAGCTCACGATCACATAAAGATCACATCATGGGAGAGAGAGGTGAACCACATAGCTACCAGTAGAGTCCTCAGCCCCGGGGATGAACTACTCCCTCCTCATCATAGGAGACAGCAAGGTTGATGGAGATGGCGGTGAGGTCGATGGAGACGGCGGAGACGGCAATGGAGATGGCTCCGGGGGCACTTCCCCGTCCCGGCAGGGTGCCGGAACAGAGACTTCTGTCCCCCAAAATTTGGCTTCGACGGCGGCGGAGCTACGGAACTGTTCTGGAAATTTCGCCGACTCCCTTAGGGTTTTCCGTCCCGAGGCTTCTTATAGGCGAAGGGGCGATGTCAGGGGTGGCCCCAGGCCTCCTCATACTAGGGTGGCGCGGCCAGGGCCTGGGCCACGCCAGCCCTGTGTGAGGGTGGCCTGTGGCCCCTCTCCTTCCTCTCTTCGGATGTCTGGATGCTCCCGGGAAAAATAAGACTTCTGGCTTTGGTTTCGTCCAATTCCGAGAATATTTCCTGTGTATCACTTCTGAAACACAAAAACAGCAGAAAACAGGGAACTGGCACTGTTGTCGGTGTTATGGATACCGGGGTATCCCGGTCCACCTGCTCCTGGGCCATGTCATCGGCCCATCTTCAGAATCAACGACCCAAGCTGTGGAGAAGACCCTCACGAGGAGGCGCCTCGTGAGGAGAACGACGACATAAACAGCTAAGGACCAGAAGACCTCCTCACGAGCCCCCGCTGGTGAGGAGAGGAAGCACGCCCATGTCAGCTCAGCACGTTTGCGTGCAGAACAAGAAGATAACGGGCAGAAGACCGCGTACCGCCCACAAGACCCCCGACAGGGAGGAGACCAACTTTCGCTGTGCCTGCCCAAAGCGGCACAGTGGTTGTTGGCCACCCCCCTAAAAATAGCGTGGACGGTGCAGGGCGCCAGAGGAGGACGTCAGCTTCCTCCACCCACTCCTGTGGACCGACGCCACTACCCTACGAAGACTACGTCCATGGAAGAACAGAATCTACAGCTGTCCTCCCTCCTTGGCCGTGTGTGGCAACCCCTTCCCCAAGAAGATAAGGGGAAGGAGGACCTTGGCGCTATAAAAGGGGGGGAGGCCACCCCTTAGAGGGGATCGGATCTTCATCTTCTTCAAGCTGCTAGCTGGGCACGCAGGTTCTTCAACCTCTGGCCAGCTAGAGCTTTGTAACCAAGACCTTGTACTCCTCGCGAGGTGTCGCGTTGCAATACAAGAAGGCAGGAAGTAGGGGTTTTACCTCACCACGAGGGCCCTGAACCTGGGTAAAGCTCGGTCTCTCTCTCTGCAGTGCGTTGCGCATTCGACACTCGAGGCTTCCGTCACTGTGTTTCGTTGCGATCCAAGATCTCACACGTTCAGCCCCCTGCGTTCGAATCCTTGGGTCCGTCGCGTGGTACCCCGTGTTCTTGCGACACGAAATCCATCGACATTTGGCGCGCCAGGTAGGGGGCTGTGGTGTGTTTTCTTCTAGATCTGCTTCGACATGGCCGACGCCAACGCAAGGCTCGAGCGTCTTCGCCGTCGCAACGCTGCTCGGGGGCAAACCGAGCCCATCTTCCGTCGTCACGAAGCTTCGGCCGAGGAGGAAGAGGAGGAAGATCTGGAGTCCTCCTACCTCCCGTCCGAGCGTACAGAGCCTTCGCTCTCCTTCACCGCCACCGCCACTTCTCGCGCTCGTTTTGGGAGTCAGCTATCTCCTTCGCAGGCTCTCGCCATGGCGCAGGAGCTGCTGCGCTATCAACCCACCGACGACGGGCGTGAGGGGTGGCGCGCTCGAATTGCCGAGCTCGTCGCCATCGCCAATGAAGACCCGGCCCAGGGAGGAGCCCAGGGCACGGGGAACCCAGATCCGGCGGCGGGGCGTCCCGCCCCGAGCGCCGGAGATGGAAGGGCCAACAAGGCCAAGAAGGTGGTTTCCCGCGCCGCATCTTCACCGCGCGGGGAGCCCAGCTGCCAAATCGTCCAACGCGCTCCGGAAGACGCACGCGTCTCCCTCGAGCGCCGCCGCAAAAATCATGACCGCGCCATCGATGACATCGGCGAAGCTGGCAAGAACGTCAGGACCCCCGGCGAGCCTATCTACAACCCCGGGTGTCTCGCCCTCACTCGCCAGCAGCGCTACGTGGTCTGGCCTGACAAGTTCAAGCCGGACATCGCCACGCGCTATGACGGGACCACAAACCCTGTCAAATTCCTCCAACTCTACGTCGTCGCCGTCCAGGCTGCGCGTGGAGATCAGCGCGCCATGGCCAATTGGTTCCCCATGGCCCTCAAGGACGCTCCGCGAACTTGGCTCATGAATCTTCCTCACGAATCCGTGACTTCGTGGAAGGATTTATGTCGTCAGTTCGTTGCCAACTTCATGCCCACGTACGAGCGCCCCGCTACCAAGAACGATCTTAAGGCGGTGCATCAGTACAAGGGCGAAACGCTTCGTCAGTACATCCAGCGCTTCAGTTAGATGAGGAACAAGATCCCCAGGATCTCCAACGAGGAGGTCATCTCCGCGTTCTCCATGGGCGTCTCCGACGTCAAGATGCGGGAGAAGCTGTCCGTGAATGATGAGCTGACTTCCGTCGTCAGGCTCTTTGAGATCGCCGACCGCTGCGCCAAGGCTGAGGAGGGGAGGCTCTTCGTGCACAATCTGACGGAGGCGCCTCCCCCAAAGCCGAAGTCCAAGGACCCCAAGCGAAAGGAGGCTGCTGTCCTCGCGGCGGAGCCAGATCATAAGCAACGCCGCGGGGACCGCTCCGATCGCGATAAAGGTCGACGTCGCCGCTACTGCATTATCCACAAGAAGGACACCCACAATACCGAAGATTGTTGGATTGTCCGGAAGTTTCACGAGGAAAATGGCGTCGCCAAGCGTCGCGGGGGCGGCCGCAGCCACGGCAAGAGTGGATCCCGGGGCGATCGCCGCGACGACGACCGCGAGGAAGGTCGCCGCCGCGGGGGTCTGTCTCGAGCCGATCCCGAGCCGCTGCCGCTGCCCCCACCAGCAAACGATCATCGGGAGGAGGACCAGGGGGGCTATCAAGAGCCGCAAGACTTCGCCGCTTGCCTCCTGGGTGGAGCTCAGGCTCCTCTGTCAAATCGACACTTCGAGCAGCTGTCGCGAGAAATCGCGGCGGCGCAGCCCAACGTCGGTAATCGCCTAATGAAGTGGTCAATGTGCAAGATTGGCTTCGACGAGGAGGATCATCCGGCTTCCATAAGGGGCGTGGGCACAATTCCCCTCTTGTGCATGCCAACCATCAACAACGTCGCCGTCAATCGCATTCTCATCGACGGAGGGGCGGGCCTCAACATCATCTCGGTCGAGATCTTCGAAAAGATGCAGGTGCCGTACCACCGGCTCATGCCAACTCGACCATTCTTCGGGGTAACCGAGGGGTCTACAACGCCAATTGGGCAGGTAAGCCTGCCTATCACCTTCGGCACCCGGGACAACTACAGGACAGAAAGCCTCGACTTCGACGTTGCCTACATCGCCCTGCCATACAATGCCATCCTCGGCTACCCAGCCTTGGCGAGGTTCATGGCAGCAACGCACCATGGCTTCAACGTCCTCAAGATTCCGGGCGCCAACGGCACGATCACCGTGCGCTGCAATGAGAAGGATGCTCTCCGATCAGTTGAGCATGTCTACCGTGAGGCCGCCACCATGTTCCCCGCCGACGAAGATCTACTGGAACACTCCGGCGACCTCACGAGGAAGAAGCAGCTCGTGTCCCAAGAGCGGGCTGCTGCGAAGAAGGCCTCTCTCGAGCCCCACCCTCTGGGTTCGACAGGGAAGAAGTTCGCCGCCTCTGCATCGCCTACTCCGGGCGAGGACCTGGTCCCTCCAATGCTGGACATGAGCATTGGGGAAGCTGCGGTACCCTCGGGCAGGAGGCCCCAGTTTACCCAAGAGCGCTCGGCAACCAAAAAGGTCCCTCTTCAGGCTGGGGGCTGCGAAAACTTCATCACCATCGGGGCAGGGCTTTCCCCCAAATAGGAAAGCGCGCTCGTCACCTTCCTGCGGGCAAACTCTGACATGTTCGCTTGGACTCCGTCAGATATGCCCGGCATTCCCAGGGAGGTGATTGAGCACCACCTAGCCGTGTGCCCCCAGGCGCACCCCGTGAAGCAGAAGACAAGGAAGCAAGCGCAAGAGAAGCAGGACTTCATCGTCAAGGAAATAGAGAAGCTGAAGAAGGCCAAGTTAATAAGCGAGGTGGCCCACCCCACCTGGATTGCTAATCCGGTGGTCGTCCCAAAGGCTAACGGCAGTGGGCGCCTCTGCGTGGACTTCACAAGTCTCAACAAGGCCTGTCCCAAGGATCCTTATCCTCTCCCGAGGATAGATCAAATCGTCGACTCTACCGCCGGCTGCGACCTCCTTTGCTTCTTGGATGCTTTCTCCGGCTATCATCAGATCAAGATGGCAAAGGAGGACGAGGAGAAGACCGCCTTCATCACGCCCTGTGGGGTGTACTGCTACGTCTGTATGCCCTTCGGCCTGAAGAACGCAGGAGCCACCTTCCAAAGGCTCATGCGTAAGGCCCTAGGAGCTCAGATGGGAAGGAACGCAGAAGCCTACGTCGACGACATCGTCGTCAAGACTCGCGAGGGTCACACCTTCATCGAAGATCTGGAGGAAACATTCGTCAACCTGAGAAAGGTAAACATCAAGCTCAACCCCGCCAAGTGCGCCTTCGGCATACCGTTTGGAAAACTGTTGGGGTTCCTCGTGTCTCATCGCGGGATAGAGGCAAATCCTGACAAGGTCAAGGCCATCGAAGAAATGCGTCCACCGCGCAATCTCAAGGAGATGCAACGCCTCGCGGGGTGCATGGCCGCCCTGGGGCGCTTCATCGCGAGGAGTGGGGAGAAAGCCTTGCCCTTCTTCAAGCTTATGAAGCGCGCCGAGAAGTTCGAGTGGACTCCGGAAGCCGACAAGGCCTTCGCTGAGTTGAAAAGGTACCTCACGAGCCCACCGATCATGGTTGCCCCGACCCCCCGCGAGCCTTTGCTACTCTACATCGCGGCAACTCCAAGGACTGCAAGTGCCGTTCTCATCGCGGAAAGGGATGCCAAGGTGATCGCCAAGGAGAAGATCAATCCTCCCGGCCAGGGGGCTCCTCGCGAGGAAGAGGCCGCCTCATCTCCCGTCCCTCGAGAGGAGCCGCCCGCGGTATCTTCACCGACCGAGCCGCTCTCTCAGAGCAACGCTCAAAAGCCTCCCGAGGTGGAGCCTTCCGAGGGTGTCGTCAAGGTGCAAAAGCCTGTGTACTTCGTCAGCACGGTACTGCGCGACGCGCGGGAACGCTACACCATGCAGCAAAAGCTGCTCTACACCTTGCTCATCGCCTCGCGGAAGCTACGCCACTACTTCCAGGGTCACCCGATTAAGGTGGTAACCGATCGTCCCCTGGAAGCCATCCTACGCAACCCCAATGTCACCGGGCGGGTGGCTGAGTGGGCCGTGGAGCTCCAGCCTTTCGAGATCTCCTTCGAAACTACAAAGGTAATCAAGAGCAAGGCTTTGGCCGAGTTCACTGCAGAATGGACTGACCCATTCGTCAACGAGCCTCCAGAGGTGGAGTCAACGCTCCCTGGAGAGGAGGCCCCAGGCCTCTGGATCATGCACTTCGACGGCGCCTTCAACCTCCCCGACGCGGGAGCAGGTGCTGTCCTAACCTCTCCCTCTGGAGACAAGCTCTTCTATGCTGTGCAGCTCTGCTTTGGGCCTGAGCACAAGGTCTCCAACAACATCGCGGAGTACGAAGGACTACTTGCTGGCCTGAGGGCGGCAAACGCTTTGGGCATCAAGCGCCTCATCGTCAAGGGAGATTCACAACTGGTTGTGAACTTCTCGAACAAGAGCTACACTCCAAAGGATGAGCACATGGCGGCTTATCTCGAGGAGCATCGAAAGATGGAAAAACGCTTCCAAGGCCTGGACCTGAAGCACATCCCGAGAGGAGAAAATGTGGAAGCCGACGAGACCGCCAAGCGCGCCTCTCATCGCCTGGCACAGCCTGCCGGCGTCTTTGAGGAGCGTCTCTTCAAGCCGTCCGCTTCTCCGTCGACATCCGAGTCACCTCCTCCTTCTGTTTGCCGCCACCGTCGGAGCAGGGGGCTCCGGATTGCGGGCCTCCTTCGGGTGACCGCGTCCTTCTGGCATTGGCACGGCAGGAGGGAGTGGATTGGATCATCGAGCTCAAGGCCTACCTCACCAGCAGCAGGCTTCCTGAGGATGAAGAGGAAGCCGAGAGGATCGTGCGGCAAGCTTCGGGCTACTGCGTCAAGGACGGTGACTTGTACCGGCGTTGCCCAAATGGCGTCGCTCTGAAGTGCATATCCACTCACCAAGGCCAAGAGCTTCTAAGGGACATCCACGCCGGCGAATGCGGGCATCACGCTTCTGCGGCGACTCTAGCCGCAAAGGCATACCGAAGCGGGTTCTACTGGCCTTCGGCGCTCGGAGATGCGGCGGAGATGGTCAAGAGGTGCGAGGCGTGCCAATTCCACGCCAAGCAGATACATCAGCCGGCGCAAGAGCTGCAAACCATCCCACTCACTTGGCCCTTTGCAGTTTGGGGGCTGGACATCCTCGGTCCATTTCCCAGAGCGCAAGGGGGCTATCGCTACCTCTACGTCGCCATCGACAAGTTCACCAAGTGGGTGGAGGTGGAACCGGTGTGCACAATCCCGGCAAGGTCCGCAGTCAAGTTCATCCGTGGGCTGGTCTGTCGCTTTGGTGTGCCTAACCGCATCATCACCGACAACGGCAGCCAGTTCACCAGCGGACTGTTCCGCGAATACTGCGCATCGTCCGGCGTCAAGATCTGTTTCGCCTCCGTCGCCTACCCCAGGAGCTATGGTCAAGCCGAACGCGCCAACGCTGAAGTGCTTAAAGAGCTCAAGACGAAAAGCTTCAACGCCAAGCTCGAAGCCTGCGGCAAAAAATGGTTAGACACCCTCCAATCCATCTTGTGGTCCATCAGGACTACCGCCACCAAACCCACCGGAGAGACCCCTTTCTTCTTGGTCTATGGGGCGGAGGCTGTTCTTCCCACCGACGTCAAATTTGGGTCGCCAAGGGTGCTCGCCTTCGACGAAGTTCGCCAAGAGAACCTCATCAAGGATCGCCTCCTCCTGCTCAAAGAAGCTCGGTGCCAAGCCGCGCTCCGCGCCGCGAGGTACCAACAAGGACTACGCCGCTACCATAGCCGCCATGTTCGAGCAAGGACTCTGGAGGTCGGCGACCTGGTGCTGAGGAGAATACTCTCTCGCGAGGGCCTGCACAAGCTGTCTCCAATGTGGGAAGGGCCCTTCAAGGTGACGCACATCGCCAGGCCAGGCTCGGCGCGGCTGGAAACCGCAGAAGGCGTGCCGGTGGGGAACCCGTGGAACATAGCTCATCTGCGAAAGTTCTACCCTTAGGTTCCTCACAAGGAGAAAAAGACCGTTTTCACGGCACTTGTATCAGCTCATCCTGCTCTTATGCACTGATATTAAGTTAATGCGCAATGTAGCGCCTCTGCTTCGGCATGACATCAAATGGCATGAAGTCCATTTATTTTCTGTTGTAATCCACGCGGAAGGGGGCTAGGCACGGTGTCTATGCTGGGGCCTTCGCCCGGAAAATAGCAAGCCCGAAAAACCCAAAGGGAGCGAGCTCTGGTCGGGGGCGACGGCCCTGCTATCGATCACCTCCAAATACCCATGGTGCTTAGTTCCTCGCGAAGTACATCGGAAAATAAAAAATCTTCGAGGAAAGTCCAAGGTGTGCCCAAGGCACCCGTTAAGGACCTACCCCTCGTGAGCAACCCTCACGAGGGAGCAAGGACGCGTCGATGCACCAGCATCCGCAGGAAGATTCCCTCTTCCGAGGAAGGCCTAACGTGGCAGGATTATTGAAGACCAAGGCCGCTCCGATCATCTTGCGAAGGAGATGTAGATCCGGAGGTCCGCGCCAGGCCCTTCACCTCATGAGCAATCCTTGTGAGGTGTCGACGGTCTCTGGGCTCTCTTAAGCGTCGACGTTTTCACGTCCGTGAGGGTCCAGCTTCCCTCAACGACGAGGAAGGCCCCATGAATCGCCACGCGCGGCAATTTGCTCTTAGCTGTAGGCACAGATAGTGCCCCGCTCCTCCACGACGGAGAAGGTCCCTGTGCCAGTCACAGGGGCATCTTATTCGCCTTCTTTTTCGTTTGTTTTATCGACTTGTTTTTCCGTTTTTCGGGGATTTGGGGTTTTTTCTTTTCCAACTCTTTCTTCAACTTCTTGTCTCAGGAATCGTCCAATGTGTCGTCGACGCCGACCCCGTCTCGAGCTCTGAGGCAAAGGGAGGCCTCCCATCGACGCCAACAGCTCATCAGGGCTCTCGAGCGTGCGAATGACCAGGACTATGAAGAACAATAAGAAGCGAAATGCAGGACAACTAAGAAGTGGGCTTCATTGACATAATCCCCTCGTAGGGAGGAGCAAAAGCACGGTGGGGCATACCCCACTGGCGAGGACTACACGACAAAAGAGGGGAGGAGACTAGCTCCCCTCCCCAGAGGACTACCGCGCCTGGGCCTCCTCTTCACTGCGCCGCGGGCTGGGGGAAGGTGCGGCGGACGCCACCGGCGGTGAAGATCCGCACCGAGGCCTCCAGCGTCCCCAGCTTGAAGCGGAAGACGAGGTGGTCGCCGACGCGGAGGCGATGGCCGAGGGCGAAGGCCCTCCAGCGGCCGGAGAGGGCGGCGTTGCCGCCCACCCCAAGAAGGATGTCCACAGGCCAGAGGAGATCTGGCTTGCTCTGCTCCCCCAGGGCGATCTCCCCGGCGGCCGCGCCGGGGGCGTAAATCACCCTCCGCACGGCATCGGGCAGCCGAAGGGAGTTGAAGCCCGGGGCGTCGACGACGACGAGGAGCTCCAAGAAGCGGGACCCCAGGCCGGTGAGGGGTCCCAACATCGCCGCCGCCAGGTGGCGCGGAGTGGCGACCACTCCGTTCGCCGGCGGGGCCGGAAGATCTGCAGCAGGGGGAGGGGGGCCCAGGGCGGCCTCCACCTCCCGGAGGACTCGGTCGATGCTCCCCGAGGCGCGGGGAGCAGGCGCCGCCGCCAGCGGCGACGGCGAGTTCAGAGCGCCTCCGCGCGCGGAGCCCCGGAGGGTCATGGCGCTGGAGGTCCCCAGGGCGGCGCGGCTCGCCTCTTCATGCTGCGGCGCGCTGATGCGGAGGGGGCCGCCAGCGCCGGGCGTCCATCGGGCCAGGATCTTCACCTTGATCCTGCCGCCCGGGGGACGCCCGCGGCGTTTCGCTCCAGAGCTCGTTCCGGCGGCGGCGGCGGCGGAGTTGGAAGGATCCATGAGCTCAGGGGCGCAGAAGCAGAAGTGGCACTGGAGGAAGCAGGTGAAGTGCCGGAGGTCTCGAGGAGGATCTATTTAAGGGGGGCGTCCGGCGTCGATGCGTCAAATCCCTGCGTGGGAATCGAAGCGTTGGCGCAGTGCTCCGCAGTCAAGCGACGCGTCATTATGACGGTGTGGCGCCTCGGACACTGTAACGTCACCCTGCCGTTTCGTCTCGCCAGTTGCGGCCTGCGCCATGCGTCCGCAGCGTCTGCCTCTTCACATGGTCCTCTGACCGCGCGGTTGACGCGTGCCATTGGAGGGCCCAGCAGCTTCTGGGCCCCCGACCCTTCGCTCCCTCGAGAGGGCGCGTTCGCGGGCCGAGCTCCCGGGGGCTACTGTCGGTGTTATGGATACCGGGGTATCCCGGTCCACCTGCTCCTGGGCTACGTCATCGGCCCATCTTCAGAATCAACGACCCAAGCTACGGAGAAGACCCTCACGAGGAGGCGCCTCGTGAGGAGAATGACGACATAAATGGCTAAGGACCAGAAGACCTCCTCACGAGCCCCCGCTGGTGAGGAGAGGAAGCACGCCCACGTCAGCTCAGCACGTTTGCATGCAGAACAAGAAGATAACGGGCAGAAGACCGCGTACCGCCCACGCTACCCCCGACAGGGAGGAGACCAACTTTCGCTGTGCCTGCCCAAAGCGGCACAGTGGTTGTTGGCCACCCCCCTAAAAATAGCGTGGACGGTGCAGGGCGCCAGAGGAGGACGTCAGCTTCCTCCACCCACTCCTGTGGACCGGCGCCACTACCCTACGAAGACTACGTCCACGGAAGAACAGAATCTACAGTTGTCCTCCCTCCTTGGCCGTGTGTGGCAACCCCTTCTCCAAGAAGATAAGGGGAAGGAGGACCTTGGCGCTATAAAAGGGGGGGAGGCCACCCCTTAGAGGGGATCGGATCTTCATCTTCTTCAAGCTGCTAGCTGGGCACGCAGGTTCTTCAACCTCTGGCCAGCTAGAGCTTTGTAACCAAGACCTTGTACTCCTCGCGAGGTGTCGCGTTGCAATACAAGAAGGCAGGAAGTAGGGGTTTTACCTCACCACGAGGGCCCTGAACCTGGGTAAAGCTCGGTCTCTCTCTCTGTAGTGCGTTGCGCGTTCGACACTCGAGGCTTCCGTCACCGTGTTTCATTGCGATCCAAGATCTCACACGTTCAGCCCCCTGCGTTCGAATCCTTGGGTCCGTCGCGTGGTACCCCGTGTTCTTGCGACACGAAATCCATCGACAACTGTGGCATCTTGTCAATAGGTTAGTTCCGGAAATCGCATAAAAACGCCACGAAGTGTAACGAAACACAAGGCAAATGGTGTAAAAACAAGCATGGAGCATCAAAAATTATAGATACGTTTGAGACGTATCACAGCGATTCCGCACAAATTAGGTCTAGCCAGACACCACGATGCTGCGGTCCATTTTATGTGCGCTAGCAAAGTTTCATAAAACCCTAACATGCATAGCACGTTGGCGCAGCCAGACCGCCGCCGATCGATCTCTATCGATCGTGTGTGCCAGCGTCATCGACTCCTCGTGCACGCCAAGGATCGATCGTCCACCACCAACCAGCCCAATCGCCAAAGAGGCCCAAGGGCCCATTCGACCGCAGCCCAGCTGCACAAGCCCACCCGGCCATGCAGACCACAGCGAGCCAGCGAGGCTGTTCGCCTGGCCGCTCGAGCGAGCGAGCCAGGGAACGCCCTAGCCATTGCGCTGCGGCTCCTCCTTTTTTTCTTTCTATTTATTTCTACTAAATAAATAGTGCCAATATTTATTAATTCATATAATTAATAAACACCAATATTTTCCACCCGGAACAATTCCGACTTTCCGAAACACTTTCATACATATATCTTGAAACTACCTGACAAGGGTATAGATAATAGAGCCCGTTAGTTGAGTACCCCTGAGGCCCGTTAAGTTAGGCCCAATTGTAATACTAGTCGAAATACGAGTTCATGTCGTATGTCAATATTGTAGTCTGTATCGGATCCCACCCGATCCTTGAGACCTGGCCACCAATATATAGGGGACAGGAGGGGACGGTGTGGATAGATTGAAAGCAAGCCAAGTTCCACTCCCACGTTTACTTTCATAGCCACCTTGTTTGACTGAATTTACCTTCGAGTTCATCCGACGCCCTGTCTCCCCGATCCTAAGTCCTTCATCTAGGATATTTGTCGAGTCTAAACCTCGTCAATTGGCGCCGACCATGGGGACTCTGGGTGTTGGAATCATGAATTCGACGGCTTTTTCGCTTTTAGCCAATAGCAATCCAGAAGTCGATGAAAATCAAGAGATGAAGTTGATGTTCGGAAGTCTAAGCTTCTACATCGGACCTTCGGGTTCAACTCGACTTTCGGATCTGACGAAATCAGTTCCGTCGGCGGGCAAAGCAGAGAGGATGACAACATCTGGATCATCTGTAGGCTCTTCTAGCGAGGCAAACTCGCCAGTCAGCTTAGCAGCAACAGAAAATTTGCACGGAAAATTAGAGGAACCCGATGAAATCGGGCAAGAGACCATTGTGGAAGAAGCAGTGAACAAATCAAGGGATATCGCCAGCAGAAGCAGCGGCATCTCCAGGAGCGTACACCAATTATGCGTTATCATCACTGAAGCAGCAGAAGAAGAAAACAATCACTCTGGCAACAAGGAGGTCGACATGCAAGTCGACAAAATAAGGAGCAATGACAAGAAAGAGAAGGAGAAAGTGCATGTTTCGGCGGGAGAGTGGAGAATGATTATGACTGTTGTCAACCACGAGACTAATGTACCCGCAGGTTCAAGAAGAGAAGTTTTAATGGGGTACCAATACGCGCTACACCAGCGCAGGAAAAAACTAAGGCAGGAAAGAGATATGATTATGAGAAGCCCAGATTACAACAGCACACCAAGTGAAGGATATTGGAGCGAATATACCAACTCGTCAGAATCCAACATGGAGAGGCACAAGGACACGAAGCACAATAGAAGGACAACAGCACGTGTAGTAGAAGAAAGCTATATGAGAAGCCCAAGCGCGAACCAACCAGAAGAGGAGGAAGAATTCGTGCAAGAAACACCAGAAGCAGCATTGATAGCAGCACAAGCATACCTACTAACCATGCAACCAAAGCCTGGCGACCCACGGGAACAAATGCATCAAGCCGCGATACGGAGCCTCGGGTTAGTAGAAGAAAAGCTAAAGGGAAATATTTCAGAGAAAAAGTCGACTCACCGCAGTGAAAGGAAAAAAGAAGAGGTCAAACGCAATTCTTCGCGGAACGAAACTAGCGAGTCCTCAGAAGACGAGAAACGCCAAAAGAGGAAGGAGGATGCAAGGAACATAATAGCACAAACAAGGGTAAATAACTCACGTTACGCATGGAGGGAAGAAAACTATGAAGACGACAAAAAAGAAATAGGTGCGCTATGCTTTACCCGCAGGGTTCGCAAAACGCGAGTACCCAAAGGATTCAAGTTACCACATGATCAGGAAAAATATGATGGGTCACAGGAACCAACGCTATGGTTGTCAGACTATCTACAAGCAGTACAAATACTAGGGGGAACGAGAGCAACAGCAATGCAAAGTTTGCAGTTACACCTCACCGGCACAGCGCGGTCCTGGTTAAATACACTACCCAACGATTCCATCGGAAGTTAGAGAGAGCTAGAAAGCCAATTCGCAAGAAATTTTAGCTCAACATACAAGCGACCCGCGTCATTGGAAGAAGTTAAATCGTGCATACAAGGAAGAGACAAAACTCTGCGATCTTACATACAACGCTGGTGTGTCATTAAAAACTCTGCAGAGGACGTCTCCGATGAAAAAGCAATAGACGCCTTTTCAGCCGGACTTCGTCGCTCAGACCTCGTGGAAGAGATAGAAAGAATAAAGACGAGAACAGTTTTAGAACTAATGGAGATAGCTAACAGATTTGCCAACGGAGAGGACGCATATAACAACAAAAGGGGATGTTCACCGGAAGTCGACAAATCCAGCAGGCAAAGGCGACAATACCGCAACAGTGACAACCATGGAAGGCAAAATCAGATAGCCGCGGGATACGACGAAAGGAATGAGGAAGGTTACGAAAATAGAGAGTTTCAGGCAAGAGACAACAGGGGAAAGGAGAAACCAAGGTACTCGGGTCCCTCAGCAGAAGATATGCTATATGGTCCTTGTTGCATCCATTATGCGTACTTGGATGGGAAAAGAGTCTCCAACCACCAGATGAAGGATTGCAGAACCTTCCTAAGGTTACAAAACGCCATGGATTCAAACCAAGGAACACGACAGGGAGGAAAAATAACAAGTCAAGGATATCAAATGCAGTGACTCACAAAGCAACTGGAGTCAAAGATATATATATCAGCAATGATTCAACCAGTCCCAAAGTCGAAGAAAGAGAGGAAGAGCATATCAAGACAAGTCAACCTGGCAATATCATCGCCGCCAGCTACTACAGAGTATCTAAAGTGGTCCGATCAACCAGTTAAATTCAGCAGAGCAGACCACCCAAGGAAAGTACCCAGGCCAGGTCATGCACCAATGGTACTAAAAGCACAAATAGGGGGATACGACATTGGCAGAGTATTCATGGATGCAGGAAGCGGCATAAATCTGATATATGCAAGAACTCTGAGGGCAATGTGCATTTAACTGGAAAGTTTAAAGCCGATGGATTGCTCTTTCCACGGAATAGTACCAGGAAGCGCAAATTATCGCAGAGAAAAACTAGAATTCGAAGTTATGGATTGGCCTTCACAGTATCATGCAATCCTGGGGCGCCAGCATTTGCAAAATTTATGGCAGTACCTCATTACGCGTATCTTACACTCAAGATCCTAGGACCCAAAGGAACAATCATGGTGCAGGGCAGCTTTGAAGTATCCAACTGTCGTCGTGGTGAAACAACATATGCCATAGGATGGCTTAAATGGGGGCCGACTAGATGCTGGAGGATTCGGGAGAGGGGAACGAGCTAAAGAGCCCGACAGAAAGGAACACGGATCTACCCAGGTTCGGGGCTCTCGTAAGGAGATAACACCCCTACTCCTGCTCTAATTGCTTTATATATTTGGATCAATGGAGTATACAACCCTGGTGCTCCCAAGCTCTCTGCTAGAGGAGGAAGATGAACTGCTAAGTGTAAGAATACTCAGTCACCAACAAACCTTCCACCCTTTTCTAGGACTCCTTGTGCCACCTTATATAGTGGTGGCCAGGGTTACAATGGTCATAGGAGACCAGGAGACACCAACTACACTCCAAACAGGACTTGGTGTCGAGGGCAGACGCCCATGACTTTCTCCCTGATTGCTCTCGATGGGACTCACCTTGCTGTACCTTGTACTCCCAGGACTATGACCTTACCACTCTGAGGTAAGCTTGTACTTGTGCACAGTGAGGGTAGGTAACCTCCACTGTGCACCCTGCTATCATACCCTGCTACCATGCTTGGATGTTTTCTTCCTTGATTGTAGCGATGTGACACCTTGGTTGACTTGAGTATCCCGGATACGACCGTGGGCCATATCCGGGACCTATATGCCGGACCAATGACCTACGAAGGTCGGGTAATCCGGCCTCCCCTGCTCCTGCACAACACACAGAATAGATAGGCCGGCATATCTAAGTATATGCCGGCACTCCTCAGTTTGTATTCCGGTTAATCCGGCATATCCAAGTATCAGCCGGGATACACACATATGCCGGCCTGGCCGATGCTCTTTATGTTCCGGCCAGGCCCTTCCTTGGTCAACCGATATAAAGTCAACCATGAGCCTTGTACCTTTCTAGTCTCTTGACCCTATCGGGGGTCATCCCTCCGACACTAGTCCCCGAAGCTGCCGAGGTTCCCCAGTCATAACTGTGGAGCCTCGACAGGTTCAACATACCTTTCTTCATTATACCCCGGCGAACAGATTATATGCCGGTACATCCGCACATATGCCGGCTACTGTTCCTCTTCCAAAAGTTATTCCGGCCGGTCCCGAGGGTATTCCGGACGGAACATATATATCTGGCAGTTATTTCGACATATAGACGAGTCTTCCTTGAGAAGCCACGCCTGACAGTTTGCATCAAAACTTGTAACTGCCCTGTCACCTCGAACGGTCACACGACGTGACGGTTCACAGCGCAGTTACTCCTGGCCATTATTGCGTCGTGGCTCGGTTACAGGAACCGCCGCCCCACTCCGTGCCGCCACGTGGCGCCTCGCCGCAGAAACGGTCGGGGGAGTGGAGCACTTCCCTCCCCACGACCCTTACCTGGCAGACATATAAATAGGGCGGCGGGGGTAAACTTATCTTTTTAACCCACACCATCGTCCTCCTCCTCTGCTCATCTGCCTCCTACTCTTCCCCGCCGGACCGAAGAACAGGAGAACCGCATCGCCGCCGCCGTCGTCCCTGCTCCCCACCGACGCCGACGCCTCGACGACGCCCGACACCTCAGTCGACGACGCCGCCGCCGCCGCATCTCTCCTTCGCGACACTGCTGGGAGATTGAACCTTCTCCTGCTCGCCCGCCGCCGCTCCATTGTCGCCGGCCAAGCTCCGGTGAGATCATCCTTTGTTAGTTCTTTCTCATGCTTTTCTATAGCCTTGCATCGGTAGCCACACTTGCACAGATCTGCAGCAGTTTCTCTGCTTATTTTCCCTTTGATTTGACTAGCATTGCTAGCAACGCTCGCAGGTGTTCTTCCTTAGAGGTTTTATCCTTGTTTGTTTCCTGTTTTAACTGTTTCGGTAGATCTTCTATCTCTGCTAACATTGGTGAGGGCGGTATGCCGGAGAGACTAACCTCCCTCTTTTCTCCGGCCTTGATAGGATTAACATCACGGGACTCCGGCTCTCACGCCTTGTCCCGGCCATTAAGATGGCATCTTCGAGCATGACGGGTACCTCGGCCTCAGAGGAAGATAACTCGGCCCGGGTCCAAGGACGCTCCGGCTGGGAGGGGTCGGAGGTCACCCCGGCCGACATATCCTGGGTCACCTCCACCAGGAGAGTACCGGAGGGAGTTGCATGCCGGCTACCGGCGGGAGAGACCGCGCCGGCACCCGAACCCGGCGAACGCGTCGTCTTCATCGCTCACTTCGAGCGGGGTTTCGGCCTGCCGGTGTCGGACTTCTTCCGGGACATCCTTGACACCTACGATCTACAACCTCATCATATCCCGGCCAATGCCGTGATGATCCTCTCCGCCTTCGCTGCTTTTTGCGAAGGCTATGCCGGCATAGAGCCTTTACCCCAAGGCTGGGCGAAGTACTTCCAACTATGGAAGCAAGTCATCCAAGAGCCGCCCCGGAGCAAGGATGAGCCGCAGGAGACAGCCCAGGAGAAGAAGGACCGCCCCATGACCTTATGCGGCGTGGCGACCATCATGTCCCGGAAGGGCTCGGACTTCCCCAAGGTGGAGCTCCTTGAGTCTTGCAAGAAGTGGCAGAAAAGCTTCTTCTACGTCAAGAACACCACCGACGAGGATCTGCTCAACCTGCCGCCATTTGTGGACGAGCCACCTTTGGCCATGAAGAATTGGACTTACAACCCGAAGAACTCGGTGATGCTGGTGAACGCGCTCCACCGGGTTAAGGGCGAGCTCCGGGATGCCGGCCTTACCCCTCAAGATCTGGTGGCCTGCTATATCAGCCGGCGCGTCTCCCCTCTGCAGCGCCGGTCACACAAGATCTGCCAGATGAGCGGGCCCATGGACCCTACCCGGCACTCCACACATGAGCTGACTCCGGCCGACATTCTGCGGCGGATCAAGGACGTCTGCAAGTCCTCTCAGGCCACCTTTGCCTGGGGGCTAGAACCATATAGCCGGGATAGGCCCGCCCCAACGGTAAACACCTCGGCCAACAAATACTCTTTTACCCGGCACATAGATACTTAAGCCGACACATATCTATTTATCGACATATATCATGCCTGATCCAACATACCTCTTGCACCAGCATATTCCTTGCTTCTGACCAATTTACTCCGCATTATGCAGAAGTTCAGCTTCCAGGGTATGGAGAACTCCCGGATCAAGATCGCGGCAGACCGCACTGTTGCGGATGTTGAAGATCCGGACCATTGGGACAAGCTGCCCCGGAACACCCGTGCTGCCGCTGCCGCGGGTAAGGCCTCTTCATTCCGGCATTTCACTCAAGACTGGAGTGACCCTGACCTCGATGAAGATTGCCAGACGTTTATCTGCCCGACACCTCTTGCTTATGCTTTTCCAGAAACACCTGTTGCTTACGCCTTTCCAATGCCGTCCTCAGCTATCCCGGACGACATGGTTGTTGACGCCGCCCCTCTGAACCAGGGACCTCCTTCCACCGGTGGACGTTCCGGCCGGAAGCGAGGCGTGAAGCCCCAACCCGACACACCTCAGCAACAGAAGAGGCAGAAGGTTGGCGTGCCTTTTCCGAAGAAACCGAGGCCTGTTGCCGCGGGGTAAGTTTCTTTTCTTTGTATCTGCTCCGACATATCTCTTGCTTTGATTATTGACTTGGTGTTTTCTCTTTTTCAGAGCTCCTCTTGCGCCGGAACAGGCTTCTGGCTCGAGTGGCGGCCCGAAGGTTACCAAACCAGCGGCCCCTGAGACCTCCGACATACCCTCTGCCAGTCATACGACCTCACCGGCGCCGGCATCTTCGCCTGCGCCCGACAAGACCACCTCCCCGGCGAAGGACGATCCTCCGCCGGAACAAGACAACTCTGCCCCCGAAGTCCACATGGACTCGGGGGCTCAACAGGAACCATCGGCCTCTGATGTCCACATGGACACAGAAGCCCACCAAGAAGCACCAGACTCCGGCGCGCCCACCAGCGACGTCGGCACAACTGAAGACGCCGGCACAGACATCAAGGGCAAAGGCCCTTTAGTGCCGGAAGTCCGGACTATTCCGGATCCTGCTCCTGCTGGCCAAGATGCACCGGCCGCGCCGGAACAGCCCGCGCCCAAGACTCCTTCTGTTGAAAAGACTCCTGCACCGGCCAAGACCTCGGCGCCGGCCAAGACCTCTGCCCCGGCCAAGCCCGGCACACTGAAGATTCAGCCGACCAAGTCCGGCACTCCATCCGCCGCCACTGCTCCTTCTATAGCGGCGCCCCGGACCAGCTCTGCTCTGGCCCTGCACCTCGGCAGGGCAGCAACCCGGCCTGGCTACCGTCGCAACTTCTTCGACACGCCGGAACTGGAGGGCCGCGTCCCCCTGGGGACGAAGAGTGACCAAAGCCTCGGGTCTCTCAAGGAGCACTGTGTCAGGTGGAACGACGCTGGTGACATGGACACGGCGGATTCCAGGAGCAAGAAGATGGCCGAGGCCGCGGCTACTGGCAATCCAGCAGATATTCTGGCCGCGAAACCCCTACCGATCGCCTGCGAGCTGCTCAGCCTCTAGCAGAGACTTCACCGATTGGCCGATGCCACCAACGTAAGTCCTTTCTACCTATATACATATCCCCAGTCCCTGAAAATGTCGGCTGTCCGGGATACGGACATCCGGGATTTTCTCATAGTCTTTTAGTTAGCTTCTTTTGAATTATCTGCCGACACATGAGCTCAATCCGAGCTTCAAATCCTAGTCACCGAGAGCCGGGATAGGTGAGCACTCACCTGTGTCGGGTCTCTAACAACTTCACATCTCAATTATTTTTCAAATCCTCTTGACCGAGATATAAGCTCGGTTCGAGCTTCAAATCCTAGTCACCGAGAGCCGGGATAGGTGCGCAGCACCTGTGCCGGGTCTTCAAAAGAATGATCACTTGATAGAATCTTCAACTTAATTAACCTGCCAAATTTCTTTGCTGACATTTCAAATCCCGGCCTTTTGCAGCGCATGAACAACACCCGGGCCGACATATTTCATGACCTGGTATGCGAGCATCGGAAGTTATCCGACGAGCATAGCAAGCTTCAGCTGGAGCTGTCCAAGAAAGGTAATCCTCGCCGATATACCGCTATATGCCGGACACCCTTCCTCCTCTTTGCCGGCACACCTTAATATGCCGACACATAACCTTTTTCCGTCACTCCGCAGCTGGTGCCGAAGCCCAAGTCACCGAGCTTGTCAAGAGAGTGAAGGAGCTGACAGGTATGCCGGATCCTCTTAATCTTCAACTAATCCTTCTGTACTTCAAATCCTTTAATCTTTTCAATGTTTTCTTTCTTCAAATTCTTGTTTTGACTTCAAATCTTTTCAGACGACAAAGCTGCACTGGAGGCACGCCACCAGGACTGTGTGTCCTCAGTGGACGTGGCCAAGCAACTGGACGACCGGGATGCCGGTCACAAGGCCGAGGTTGAGCAGCTGAAGGGCCGGATTGCCGAGCTTCTGGAGGAGAAGGAGCAGAGGGAGGGCCAACTGAAGAAAACCCAGGACTTGCTCGTTGCCTCCGAGACTGATGCCTCCACTGCCCATGCCGAACTGTCCAGCCTGAAGGAGCAGGCGACCAAATGGGAGGTCATAGTCGCACAGCTCAATGCTGACCTTGCCAGTAAGCTTCAAATCCCTCTTCCTTATCCTGCCCGACATATCATACCCTTCCGACATACCCTCTATTTTTGCTAACATCATCTATTTTTCTCAGACATGTTCCCCGCTTCCGTCGAAGACGTTGAGAGGGCTCTGCAGTTGGATCGAGAAAACCGGAGTGTTCCGGTTGACTCGGCCAACTGGGACATGTCGGAGCAGCTGCTGGCTCTGCAATCCCGGAAGAACGCCATGACGCTCTACACCGAAGAACTCTTTTACGGCGCCCAGGAGGCATTCTCTGCCCTCTGGCCGGGACAAAGGACGCCCACTGACCCTGTTGATCTCGGCAATGATCTGCAGCTTGCCAAGGTCCGCCTCCGGGAGTGGCGGGATTCCGGCGCGAGGGTAGAAGCTGATGAAGCTCTCAGCTACTTCCTCTCCTGGTATGAAAAAACTGATCTGGAGACTTTGCGCACTGTGCGCGAAGGATCCATCTGGACCACGGATCCGGAACACATCCGGCGTCGTCGGGAGTTGGCCCACAGCTATGTGGACTATGCCGACACCGACGCCTTCATCCGGGACATCCGCGAGCCGGAGAAGAAGGACGACGCCGGGGCATCTGCCGCTGCTGAGGGCTCCGACTCCAGCCAAGATGAAGAGGAAGCCGAAGAGGCCGACACCGACGCCCCGGAACAGGGATCTGCCCCGGGCGGAGGTGATGGCTCCATTCCATCTGCTGGGTCCGGCACTCCTGAAGCCGATACTTCTACTGCTACAGCTCCACCAGCCAGCGGCCCTGCTTCTGCCCCTGCTCCTTGACTTTGCAGCACAAAAACTTTAAGCTTTATCAGATCCCCGGAATGCCGGGTGCAGTTGTAATATATACGTTTAATTTCCTCTGGTTTGCTACCTGAACAAGTTTTATCTCGGTTTGCTTGTTATCAATGCCGGATCATCTTTGGCTAAGTCACCGAGTTTGTTTTCCTGTTTCCTCAATTCCACAACCTTGGCTACTTGTCTACCTTAATTGGCTTTCGACGTATGAGTCTCAAGGTTGCTTCATCGAACATACAGTACTTTAACTTTGAAACTTAGACTTCAAATCATCCGACATTTCAAGTTTTAACTTTAGCTTTAACAAAAATGTCGGTTCGCTTGCTCTATACTCCTTAGCCGTTTTCCATGTGTAGACAACCTCCGGCATCTACTCTTGCTAGCCATGAAGCCGGGTTTCGGACAGCAGCTTAGTCGAAGAGCGGCCTTTGGTGCCGACACATTACTAGGCCAACATAGGAAATATTCGAATCAACCCAGCCGGCAAAACTGTAAATAAACACCAAATATATCTCGGAGGCAGTGACCCGGCTTCTCCGGGATGCCGGCATATCATTCCGCAGACTTGTGCCGGCACAAAGCGCCGGCACTCAAAGCAAAATAAGGAAATACATACATTGTGCTGCTCAGGAGTAAAAGGGGCGGAGTAGAGCTATGTTCCATGGTCTCTTGGTTTCTTCTCCGGACCTGTCCACCTTGTCCTTCTTGGGGGCCTGCGCATCTATAAGATAATAGGCATCATTGTGCAGAGCTCTGCTCACAATGAATGGCCCCTCCCATGGAGGAGTTAACTTATGCCGGCCTTCTGTTCCTTGCTTTAGCCGGAGTACTAGATCTCCCTCTTGAAATCTCCTTGGATTTACCTTCTGCGCATGATAGCGTCTGAGGTTCTGCTGATATACTGCTGTTCTTGACAGAGTTATTTCTCTTGCTTCCTCTAGCAGATCTACATCATTTTCCCTGGCTTCTTTAGCCTCTTCCTCAGTATATAGCACTACTCTTGGTGCATCATGTATTACATCTGTTGGAAGCACAGCTTCTGCTCCATACACCAGGAAAAATGGTGTGTAGCCTGTTGACCTATTTGGAGTTGTCCTCAAACTCCAAAGCACTGCCGGCAACTCATCTAGCCAACATCCCGGAGTTTTCTCCAGTGGCTCTATCAGCCGGGGCTTTATGCCGGATAACACTAGCCCATTTGACCTTTCTACTTGGCCATTGGTACAAGGGTGAGCAACCGAGGCAATGTCCAGCCGGATTCCCACTTCCTCACAAAATCTGGCAAATGGCCCTTGGGCAAAGTTTGACCCATTGTCAGTGATGATGCCATGAGGGACACCATACCTCAAGATTATATCTTTTAAGAATTTCACTGCTGTGTGACCATCACACTTGCTTATGGGCTTCACTTCAATCCATTTGGTGAACTTGTCCACCATGACCAGGATATGGGTCATCTTTCCTCTGGCCGGCTTAAAAGCCCCGACCATATCCAGGCCCCAAACAGCAAAGGGCTAGGTTATCGGAATAGTCTTCAAGGCAGATGCCGGCTGATGAATCTGGTGGGCATATCTCTGACATCCATTGCATTTCCGGACCAAGTTTTCTGCTTCTTGCAGTGCCGTCGGCCAATAAAACCCATGCCGGAATACCTTTGCCACCAATGCTCTGGACGAAGCGTGGTGACCACACTCCCCCTGATGAATTTCCCGGAGCATCTCCAAACCTTCTGCAGATTCGACACATCTCTGCAATACTCCGGTGACACTTCTCTTGTATATTTCTTTGTTTACGATGGTATATCCTTTGGATCTCCTTGCAATCCGGCGTGCCTCGGTTTCATCCGCCGGCACTTGACCATCCACCAAGAAATTCATAATAGGACGTGCCCACGAGGGCACTTCCCTTACAGTGAACAGTTCCTGATCTATCTCCATCATTTCGACCGACACATAATCGATCTCCATGGGCTGCGAAGTCCCCGGGATTGTGGGATCAGTCCCCGGGTATGCCGGAGCAGTCCCCGGGTATACCGGCACTACCTCTTGGTAAATTTTACCCTTGCCCTTAGCTCTGCTCCGGAATACCGCACTCACCGCGTATGTCGGACCAGTCCCCGGGACTGAGGTAACAGTCCCCGGGTTATCTGATCTGGCTCCGGCATCTACCTCCATTGGTACCGCATCCTCCGGTCCTGGCGGGACATAAATGGAAGATGACTCCGGCGAGGGCTTGATTGACGGCTTCCTCAGATGCTCCAAAGAAATGCCGGGCGGGATTGAGTCTCTGGAAGACCCCAGCTTGGACAATGTATCGGCTGCATCGTTCTGAGCCCGGAGAACATGCCGGAACTCACAACCTTCGAAGTAACCACTTAACTGCTGCACTAGGAAACGGTAGGATCCCATGTTAGCATCATGCGCATCCCATATTCCGGAACACTGCTGAATCACTAAGTCAGAATCACCGAAACACATAATCCGGCTAATTCCTATGTTCTTAGACACTTTCAGGCCATGCACAAGTGCCTCATATTCCGCCACATTATTTGATGCTGCAAAATGAATCTGCAGGACATATCTCAATTGGTCATTCTTTGGTGAACTGAGAACTATGCCGGCACCCAGGCCATGGATTGTCTTGGACCCATCGAAATGCATCCTCCAATAATTTGCATCTGGCAATGGTGGCTCATACTGTATCTCGGCCCAGTCAATAAAGAAATCAGCCAACACCTGGGACTTGATTGTATCTCTCTTGTCATACTGAGGTGTATATGGCGACAACTCTATTGCCCACTTGGCAATTCTGCCACTGGCATCTTTGTTACTTATGATCTCCGAGATAGGGGCCTCGGCCACTACCCGGATTGGATGCTCTTGGAAGTAATGCTTGAGCTTCTTGGCCGCCATATAGACTCCATAAGTCATCTTCTGATAGTGTGGGTAGTTTTGCTTTGAGGTGGAGAGGACTTCACTCAGATAATATACCGGCCGCTGCACGGTTTTGCCTCCCTCCTCTCGCTCCACTACTACCACTGCACTGACAACCCTGTTGGTTGCCGCTATATAAAGCAACATCGGCTCCCGGGGCATTGGAGATGCTAGTACCGGCGCTGTTGACAACATCTGTTTTAATTCCTTGAAAGCAGCATCTGCTTGTACTGTCCAGACAAATGTGTCGGACTTCTTCATTAACTGATATAACGGCAAAGCTTTTTCTCCCAGCCGGCTTAGGAAACGGCTCAGGGATGCGAGGCACCCTGCGAACTTCTGTACTTCCTTCAAATCTATCGGCGGCTTCATTCTTTCTATAGCACGAATCTTGCCGGGATTTACCTCAATACCCCGGCTGGAAACAAGGAAGCCGAGCAACTTTCCCGCCGGCACACCGAAGGTACACTTTGCCGGATTTAACTTCATCCGGAACCTCCTCAGATTTGCGAAGGTTTCCCGGAGATCGCCTATGAGAGTTTCACTCTCCTTAGTCTTTATGATGATATCGTCGACATATACCTGCACATTTTTATCTATTTGATCATGCAAACACTTCTGCATACATCTCTGGTAAGTTGCGCCGGCATTTCTTAAACCGAACGGCATAGTGAGATAGCAATAAGCCCCGTACGGGGTAATAAAGGATGTCTTTATTTGATCCGGCTCATACAAAGGGATCTGGTGGAAACCAGAATAGGCATCTACAAATGATAATAGTTCACATCCGGCTGTGGAATCAATCACTTGATCGATTCGAGGGAGCGGGAATGGATCTTTAGGACATGCCTTATTCAAGTTGGTGTAATCAACACACATCCGCCATACTTTCACTATGGCGGGCTCATCTTTCTTCTTTTCCACCAAAACCGGATTAGACACCCAATCCGGATGCAGTACTTCCTTGATAAATCCGGAGGCTAGGAGCCTGGCCACTTCCTCCCATATGGCTTTCCTTCTATCGCCGGCATTCCGCCGGAGCGGCTGCTTCACCGGCTTAGCGTCCGGTCTCACATGCAATGCGTGCTCAGCCAGCTCCCTCGGCACCCCTTGCAAGTCCGAAGTAGACCATGCAAAGATATCCCGATTCTCACGGAGGAAGCTGATGAGCTCGCTTTCCTATTTGGGATCCAAACTTGCCCCAACGAGGGCATGGCGCTCCGGGAAAGCTTCATCCAGAGGCACCTTTTTGACCTCCTTGCCTGCTTGAAAAGTAGCACTGCCACCGGGATTTGCCATTCCCGGCATAGATTTGCCGGCCATGACCGTTTCAGCAATCTCCACTGCTCGCTTGAGCCTCTTCTTTTCTTCTGCAATGATCAGAGTCTCGGCCAGATTAGATCCGGCTGTTGCACATGCCATCGATCGCTTGTAATCACCAATGATGGTGATCACTCCCTTGGGCCCCGGCATTTTCATCTTCAGATACACAACATGCGTAGAGGCCATGAATTTTGCCAGAGCCGGCCTACCCAGCAAAGCATGGTAGGGGCTTTCCAGATCAACCACCTCGAACATGAGGTTCTCCACCCTGCAGTTATCCCGGCTGCCAAACATGACATCCATCCGGATCTTGCCCATTGGCGCACACGAAAGTCCCGGCACAATGCCGTGGAACGTGGTCTTGCTTGGCTCCAACATATTTTCCTTGATGCCCAGCTTCTGCATCGTATCTTGGTACATGATGTTGATGCTGCTTCCATTGTCAATGAGGACCTTGCTGAATCTCACATTGTTAGCCGGCCCGACGAATGTCGGATCCATCACCAGAGCATACCCGCCGGGGTTCGGCATGATCCTGGGATGATCTGCCCTGTCCCAGCCAATGGCCTGGTCAGACCAGTACATTAGCTTCGGTACTGCCGACATAACGGCATTTACCTCCAGACACCACCGGTACAAGCTCTGCTTGTCTGTTCTTTCGGTCTCAAAGACCACGTAGCTCTGATCATGCTCCTTGTACTCATTCCGGCCCGCTGCTGGGCCTCCGGCATAGTACTCCGGGTTATGGTTCTGATCCACTTGATTTACACCGGCATTTCCGGCATTGCCCTGATTTCCGGGATTAACCGGCCTGGACGGGACTGCAATTGTATTGGCACCTGTCAACGGCGATTGAGCTGTCGGGACAGATGGTCTAGCCGGTCCCCAGGGACCTGCACGACCTGCTAATATGTCGTCCAGCCATGAACAGTTTCTTGTCAAATGGTTTGCCGGCTTACCCGGCTGGAATGTGTGAAACACACACGGTTTGTCCATGGCCAAACCTACTGTATACTTCGGCCACTGCTTCTTTTGTCCGGCGGCTCCGCCGGCATTCTTGTTGATCCAGACATTCTTCTTCTGGAAGGGCTGTGCTTGCTGCTGCGGTTGTTGTTGCTGAGGCTGCTGATAGCCCTCATATCTCGGACGCTGGCTACTGCCGGCGCCCTCTTGCTCTTCTTCCACAGCTGCCACTTGTGCTGCCCCATACCGGTGATCCGGCCTTTCCTCTCTTCTCTTGTTCCGGTTATCAGTGCGATAGTATTGCCCTGGTCTCCCGGCGCTGATGGTGTTCCCCTGGGTCTGCCCCTGTCCTTGTGAATCAAGGGTGGGCTACATGGGATCTCCCAGAGCATAACTATTGGCAATCTTGATCGTCTCGGCCAACGTGGCCGGCATTACCCTCTGAAGCTTTTGCCACAACATGGTGCCATGTCGGCACCCATGAGCAAACCACATGATGGCTTGCTGCTCCACAACTCCTTCGCAGGAATTGCGCAATGTGCACCACCTGGTCAGGTAGTCACGGTCAGTCTCATTCACTCCTTGCCGGCAGTTAGCCAGCTGCTGAGGACGATTCGGCCTCTTGTATGTGCTGGTGAAGTTTGACACAAACTGCTCCTCGAAATCAACCCAACCGTTGATACTTCCGGCCGGAAGATTGTTCAGCCATATCCTGGCTGGTCCTTCTAGCATTTGCGGTACATATCGTACCGCCCATCTGAGGTTTCCTCCGGTAATGTTCACTGCGGTGGAGTAATCCTCCAACCAATCTTCCGGCTTGGTACTGCCGTTGTATGCCCTCGCGCCACGCGCGAGCTGGAAGTAGTAAGGTACCGGCTCACCCATAATCCGGGGTCCAAAGCACATAGGACCCGGAGCTCCCTGCCTTTCCACCAACTCCGATTAGTGAATCCTGTCCAGCTTGAAGCGCGCATCACTTGCTGCTAAGGACCGAGGTCCTAGCCGGGACGCAATTGGGCCCGCGATCATTTTTTCCTGCTGCTGCTCCGGCTGGTGCTGCTCACTATGCCACGGTGGGCGCCAAATGTCGTCGTGGTGAAACAACATATGCCATAGGATGGCTTAAATGGGGGCCGACTAGATGCTGGAGGATTCGGGAGAGGGGAACGAGCTAAAGAGCCCGACAGAAAGGAACACGGATCTACCCAGGTTCGGGGCTCTCGTAAGGAGATAACACCCCTACTCCTGCTCTAATTGCTTTATATATTTGGATCAATGGAGTATACAACCCTGGTGCTCCCAAGCTCTCTGCTAGAGGAGGAAGATGAACTGCTAAGTGTAAGAATACTCAGTCACCAACAAACCTTCCACCCTTTTCTAGGACTCCTTGTGCCACCTTATATAGTGGTGGCCAGGGTTACAATGGTCATAGGAGACCAGGAGACACCAACTACACTCCAAACAGGACTTGGTGTCAAGGGCAGACGCCCATGACTTTCTCCCTGATTGCTCTCGATGGGACTCACCTTGCTGTACCTTGTACTCCCAGGACTGTGACCTTACCACTCTGAGGTAAGCTTGTACTTGTGCACAGTGAGGGTAGGTAACCTCCACTGTGCACCCTGCTATCATACCCTGCTACCATGCTTGGATGTTTTCTTCCTTGATTGTAGCGATGTGACACCTTGGTTGACTTGAGTATCCCGGATACGACCGTGGGCCATATCCGGGACCTATATGCCGGACCAACGACCTACGAAGGTAGGGTAATCCGGCCTCCCCTGCTCCTGCACAACACACAGAATAGATAGGCCGGCATATCTAAGTATATGCCGGCACTCCTCAGTTTGTATTCCGGTTAATCCGGCATATCCAAGTATCAGCCGGGATACACACATATGCCGGCCTGGCCGATGCTCTTTATGTTCCGGCCAGGCCCTTCCTTGGTCAACCGATATAAAGTCAACCATGAGCCTTGTACCTTTCTAGTCTCTTGACCCTATCGGGGGTCATCCCCCCGACACTAGTCCCCGAAGCTGCCGAGGTTCCCCAGTCATAACTGTGGAGCCTCGATAGGTTCAACATACCTTTCTTCATTATACCCCGGCGAACAGATTATATGCCGGTACATCCGCACATATGCCGGCTACTGTTCCTCTTCCAAAAGTTATTCCGGCCGGTCCCGAGGGTATTCCGGACGGAACATATATATCTGGCAGTTATTTCGACATATAGACGAGTCTTCCTCGAGAAGCCACGCCTGACAGTTTGCATCGAAACTTGTAACTGCCCTGTCACCTCGAACGGTCACACGACGTGATGGTTCACAGCGCAGTTACTCCTGGCCATTATTGCGTCGTGGCTCGGTTACAGGAACCGCCGCCCCACTCCGTGCCGCCACGTGGCGCCTCGCCGCAGAAACGGTCGGGGGAGTGGAGCACTTCCCTCCCCACGACCCTTACCTGGCAGACATATAAATAGGGCGGCGGGGGTAAACTTATCTTTTTACCCCACACCATCGTCCTCCTCCTCTGCTCATCTGCCTCCTACTCTTCCCCGCCAGACCGAAGAACAGGAGAACCGCATCGCCGCCGCCGTCGTCCCTGCTCCCCGCCGACGCCGACGCCTCGACGACGCCCGACACCTCAGTCGACGACGCCGCCGCCGCCGCATCTCTCCTTCGCGACACTGCTGGGAGATTGAACCTTCTCCTACTCGCCCGCCGCCGCTCCATTGTCGCCGGCCAAGCTCCGGTGAGATCATCCTTTGTTCTTTCTTTCTCATGCTTTTATATAGCCTTGCATCGGTAGCCACACTTGCACAGATCTGCAGCAGTTTCTCTGCTTATTTTCCCTTTGATTTGACTAGCATTGCTAGCAACGCTCGCAGGTGTTCTTCCTTAGAGGTTTTATCCTTGTTTGTTTCCTGTTTTAACTGTTTCGGTAGATCTTCTATCTCTGCTAACATTGGTGAGGGCGGTATGCCGGAGAGACTAACCTCCCTCTTTTCTCCGGCCTTGATAGGATTAACATCACGGGACTCTGGCTCTCACGCCTTGTCCCGGCCATTAAGATGGCATCTTCGAGCATGACGGGTACCTCGGCCTCGGAGGAAGATAACTCGGCCCGGGTCCAAGGACGCTCCGGCTGGGAGGGGTCGGAGGTCATCCCGGCCGACATATCCTGGGTCACCTCCACCAGGAGAGTACCGGAGGGAGTTGCATGCCGGCTACCGGCGGGAGAGACCGCGCCGGCACCCGAACCCGGCGAACGCGTCGTCTTCATCGCTCACTTCGAGCGGGGTTTCGGCCTGCCGGTGTCGGACTTCTTCCGGGACATCCTCGACACCTACGATCTACAACCTCATCATATCCCGGCCAATGCCGTGATGATCCTCTCCGCCTTCGCTGCTTTTTGCGAAGGCTATGCCGGCATAGAGCCTTTACCCCAAGGCTGGGCGAAGTACTTCCAACTACGGAAGCAAGTCATCCAAGAGCCGCCCCGGAGCAAGGATGAGCCGCAGGAGACAGCCCAGGAGAAGAAGGACCGCCCCATGACCTTATGCGGCGCGGCGACCATCATGTCCCGGAAGGGCTCGGACTTCCCCAAGGTGGAGCTCCTTGAGTCTTGCAAGAAGTGGCAGAAAAGCTTCTTCTACGTCAAGAACACCACCGACGAGGATCTGCTCAACCTGCCGCCATTTGTGGACGAGCCACCTTTGGCCATGAAGAATTGGACTTACAACCCGAAGAACTCGGTGATGCCGGTGAACGCGCTCCACCGGGTTAAGGGCGAGCTCCGGGATGCCGGCCTTACCCCTCAAGATCTGGTGGCCTGCTATATCAGCCGGCGCGTCTCCCCTCTGCAGCGCCGGTCACACAAGATCTGCCAGATAAGCGGGCCCATGGACCCTACCCGGCACTCCACACATGAGCTGACTCCGGCCGACATTCTGCGGCGGATCAAGGACGTCTGCAAGTCCTCTCAGGCCACCTTTGCCTGGGGGCTAGAACCATATAGCCGGGATAGGCCCGCCCCAACGGTAAACACCTCGGCCAACAAATACTCTTTTACCCGACACATAGATACTTAAGCCGACACATATCTATTTATCGACATATATCATGCCTGATCCAACATACCTCTTGCACCAGCATATTCCTTGCTTCTGACCAATTTACTCCGCATTATGCAGAAGTTCAGCTTCCAGGGTATGGAGAACTCCCGGATCAAGATCGCGGCAGACCGCACTGTTGCGGATGTTGAAGATCCGGACCATTGGGACAAGCTGCCCCAGAACACCCGTGCTGCCGCTGCCGCGGGTAAGGCCTCTTCATTCCGGCATTTTCATCTTCAAATACGCAACATGCGTAGAGGCCATGAATTTTGCCAGAGCTGGCCTACCCAGCAAAGCATGGTAGGGGCTTTCCAGATCAACCACCTCGAACATGAGGTTCTCCACCCTGCAGTTATCCCGGCTGCCAAACATGACATCCATCCGGATCTTGCCCATTGGCACACACGAAAGTCCCGGCACAATGCCGTGGAACGTGGTCTTGCTTGGCTCCAACATATTTTCCTTGATGCCCAGCTTCTGCATCATATCTTGGTACATGATGTTGATGCTGCTTCCATTGTCAATGAGGACCTTGCTGAATCTCACATTGTTAGCCGGCCCAACGAATGTCGGATCCATCACCAGAGCATACCCGCTGGGGTTCGGCATGATCCTGGGATGATCTGCCCTGTCCCAGCCAATGGCCTGGTCAGACCAGTACATTAGCTTCGGTACTGCCGACATAACGGCATTTACCTCCAGACACCACCGGTACAAGCTCTGCTTCTCTGTTCTTTCGGTCTCAAAGACCACGTAGCTCTGATCATGCTCCTTGTACTCATTCCGGCCCGCTGCTGGGCCTCCAGCATAGTACTCCGGGTTATGGTTCTGATCCACTTGATTTACACCGGCATTTCCGGCATTGCCCTGATTTCCGGGATTAACCGGCCTGGACGGGACTGCAATTGTATTGGCACCTGTCAACGGCGATGGAGCTGTCGGGACAGATGGTCTAGCCGGTCCCCAGGGACCTACACGACCTGCTAATATGTCATCCAGCCATGAACAGTTTCTTGTCAAATGGTTTGCCGGCTTACCCGGCTGGAATGTGTGAAACACACAAGGTTTGTCCATGGCCAAACCTACTGTATACTTCGGCTACTGCTTCTTTTGTCCGGCGGCTCCGCCGGCATTCTTGTTGATCCAGACATTCTTCTTCTGGAAGGGCTGTGCTTGCTGCTGCGGTTGTTGTTGCTGAGGCTGCTGATAGCCCTCATATCTCGGACGCTGGCTACTGCCGGCGCCCTCTTGCTCTTCTTCCACAGCTGCCACTTGTGCTGCCCCATACCGGTGATCCGGCCTTTCCTCTCTTCTCTTGTTCCGGTTATCAGTGCGATAGTATTGCCCTGGTCTCCCGGCGCTGATGGTGTTCCCCTGGGTCTGCCCCTGTCCTTGTGAATCAAGGGTGGGCTGCATGGGATCTCCCAGAGCATAACTATCGGCAATCTTGATCGTCTCGGCCAACGTGGCCGGCATTACCCTCTGAAGCTTTTGCCACAACATGGTGCCATGCCGGCACCCATGAGCGAACCACATGATGGCTTGCTGCTCCACAACTCCTTCGCAGGAATTGCGCAATGTGCACCACCTGGTCAGGTAGTCACGGTCAGTCTCATTCACTCCTTGCCGGCAGTTAGCCAGCTGCTGAGGACGATTCGGCCTCTTGTATGTGCTGGTGAAGTTTGACACAAACTGCTCCTCGAAATCAACCCAACCGTTGATACTTCCGGCCGGCAGATTGTTCAGCCATATCCTGGCTGGTCCTTCTAGCATTTGCGGTACATATCGTACCGCCCATCTGAGGTTTCCTCCGGCAATGTTCACTGCGGTGGAGTAATCCTCCAACCAATCTTCCGGCTTGGTACTGCCGTTGTATGCCCTCGCGCCACGCGCGAGCTGGAAGTAGTAAGGTACCGGCTCACCCATAATCCGGGGTCCAAAGCACATAGGACCCGGAGCTCCCTGCCTTTCCACCAACTCCGATTGGTGAATCCTGTCCAGCTTGAAGCGCGCATCACTTGCTGCTAAGGACCGAGGTCCTAGCCGGGACGCAATTGGGCCCGCGATCATTTTTTCCTGCTGCTGCTCCGGCTGGTGCTGCTCACTATGCCACGGTGGGCGCCAAATGTCGTCGTGGTGAAACAACATATGCCATAGGATGGCTTAAATGGGGGCCGACTAGATGCTGGAGGATTCGGGAGAGGGGAACGAGCTAAAGAGCCCGACAGAAAGGAACACGGATCTACCCAGGTTCGGGGCTCTCGTAAGGAGATAACACCCCTACTCCTGCTCTAATTGCTTTATATATTTGGATCAATGGAGTATACAACCCTGGTGCTCCCAAGCTCTCTGCTAGAGGAGGAAGATGAACTGCTAAGTGTAAGAATACTCAGTCACCAACAAACCTTCCACCCTTTTCTAGGACTCCTTGTGCCACCTTATATAGTGGTGGCCAGGGTTACAATGGTCATAGGAGACCAGGAGACACCAACTACACTCCAAACAGGACTTGGTGTCGAGGGCAGACGCCCATGACTTTCTCCCTGATTGCTCTCGATGGGACTCACCTTGCTGTACCTTGTACTCCCAGGACTGTGACCTTACCACTCTGAGGTAAGCTTGTACTTGTGCACAGTGAGGGTAGGTAACCTCCACTGTGCACCCTGCTATCATACCCTGCTACCATGCTTGGATGTTTTCTTCCTTGATTGTAGCGATGTGACACCTTGGTTGACTTGAGTATCCCGGATACGACCGTGGGCCATATCCGGGACCTATATGCCGGACCAACGACCTACGAAGGTCGGGTAATCCGGCCTCCCCTGCTCCTGCACAACACACAGAATAGATAGGCCGGCATATCTAAGTATATGCCGGCACTCCTCAGTTTGTATTCCGGTTAATCCGGCATATCCAAGTATCAGCCGGGATACACACATATGCCGGCCTGGCCGATGCTCTTTATGTTCCGGCCAGGCCCTTCCTTGGTCAACCGATATAAAGTCAACCATGAGCCTTGTACCTTTCTAGTCTCTTGACCCTATCGGGGGTCATCCCCCCGACACCAACACCTGTGACAAAGAATTCAGCAGACTGGCGCAAACCTTTGGCATGACAGTAGAATATGCGAGACTAAAAGGCAAAACCGACCACAACGTATAGCCCGACGTCGGGCGATCCCTGCCAGATCAGGCTTTCGATGCAACTCAAGACTCAAAGAAAATCCAGGTCAACCCTACAGACCCAAGCAAAACTACCTCTATAGCAGTAAACTTGGATCCCGCATAGGAAAGCGCGCTCGTCGAGTTCCTCCGTGAGCGCTGGGAAATCTTCGCCTGGTGTCCTTCAGACATGCCAGGGGTTCCCAGGGAACTCATCGAGCACGCACTAAACATCGATCCCAAAGCAAAACCAGTCAAGCAACCATTGAGAAGATTCGATGAACTCAAAAGGAAGGCAATAGCATCGGAACTGCACAGGCTAGAAAACGCAGGGTTCATCCAGGAAATCAAATCGTCGACTTGGGTATCTAATCCAGTTATAGTCCCCAAGAAAAACACGGATGTGCAGAGAGTGTGTGTAGACTATACGTCCCTCAACAAGCACTGCCCAAAGGATCCCATCCCTCTACCTCGCATTGATCAGATAATTGACTCAACAGCAGGGTGCAAAAGGCTTTCCTTCCTGGATGCATATTCTGGCTACAACCAGATCAAGTTGAAGAAAGAAGACAAGGAAAAAACAGCCTTCATAACACCTTATGGCATGTTCTGCTACCAAGTCATGCCTTTTGGCCTAAAAAACGCAGGAGCAACCTACCAGAGGATGATGCAAAACTGCCTCGGAAATCAAATAGGACTGAAACATCCAAGTCTACATCGACGACGTGGTTATCACCACGCAAAAAGAAGAGTCACTAATCAGTGATTTAGCAGAAACCTTCGACAACCTAAACAGATACAAGCTGAAGCTCAACCCGACAAAGTGCTCTTTTGGGGTATCTGCAGGGCAACTCCTCGGTTTCCTAGTATCCGCAAGAGGGATAGAGGCAAATCCAGAGAAGATCCAGGTAATACTAACGATGGGGAAACCAACAAAACTGCACGACATACAGAAGCTCGCAGGACAGTGTCGCGGCTCTAAGTCGATTTGTGGCACGGCTAGGATAAAAAGCACTTCCCTTCTATGCACTAATGAAAAAATCAGACGATAAATTCGAGTGGACCGAAGAAGCAGACATAGCTTTCACACAATTGAAAAAAGTCCTTTCCACACCGCCGGTGTTGGTCGCACCAAAGGAAAAGGAGCCATTGTTACTCTATATTGCAGCAACACATCAGGTGGTAAGTATAGTATTAGTAGTCGAAAGAAGTGAAGAAGAAAAAACCCATGGAGTTCAGCGGCCAGTATATTTCGTCAGCGAGGTGCTATCTCCAACAAAGCAAAGGTACCCGCACTATCAGAAACTTGCATACAGCGTATTCACATCAGCACGAAAACTACGGCAATACTTCGTGGTACACCTGATCATAGTGGTCAACAAAGCACCACTATCCAATATATTGAATAACCCTTCAGCAACAGGACATGTCTCCTTATGGGGAATTGAGTTGTCGCCCCTGGACATCACGTATGAAAAACGAAAGGCGATCAAATCACAAGTGTTACCAAATTTTACAGCAGAGTGGCTGGAATTGCAAAACACAGGACCACCAGACCTATCGAGTGTATGGACAATGTACTTCGACGGATCAAAAAGGGTCCAAGGCGCAAGAGCAGGAGTAGTCCTGATATCACCACAAGGCGACAAGTTGAAATATGTGTTAAGGATGAGTTTTCCCCAAGCCTCCAATAACGAAGCCGAATATGAGGCGCTACTCCATGGGATGAAAATGGCCAAGGCATGTGGAGCAACTCGACTGAAAATATTTGGAGACTCGAACCTCGTCGTCCAACAAGTAATGAACAAGTGCGATGCCATCAACGACAATATGATAGCATACAGGAACTTATATTATTATATCGAGGGAACATTTGACGGATGCGAAGTTTCACATATCAGTAGAGCAAGCAACGAGGAAGCTGACAATTTAGCAAATATCGGGTCCCAGTGTTTACCCGTACCAAAAGGAGTTTTTTGGGAGGAAATCATAGAAAGGTCAATAAAAGGAATCAAAGTTTTGACTACAGGAGAGCAAGCCCAGCATCAAGCAACAGGCTCGGGGGCTGGTAGCAGCGGGACAGCTGAACCCGAAGAAGTCATGATAATCGAGGAAACCTGGATGCAACCATACTTGGCATACATGGTAAACAAAACACTACCCGAAGACACAGTGCAAGCTAAAAGGATAATACGACGATCTAAGGCTTTCGTCATGCTGCAAGGAAAACTATACAAGAGAAGCATAACAGGCGTCTTACAACGATGCGTCACCCCTCAAGAAGGGCAAGAAATTTTAAGAGATATCCATGCAGGGGTATGCGGACATCACGCTAGCAGCAGATCTATCGCAGCCAAAGCTTTTCGGGCAGGATTTTATTGGCTAACAGCCATTGAAGACGCAAAAGACATAGTAAGGAAATGCGAGGCTTGTCAACGCTTCGCATCTCGACTGCACGCGCCAGCAGCAGAGTTGCAACCAATACCATTATCTTGGCCCTTCGCACAATGGGGTCTCGACATGGTCGGGAAACTACATAAATCTTGGCCAGGAGGGCATGTTTATATGTTGGTAGCAGTCAAAAAATTTACCAAGTGGGTAGAAGCAGCCCCGGTGACAACTCAAGATTCCACAGCTGCGATTAACTTCATCAAGTCCATGGTTTTTCGCTTTGGAGTACCACACAGCATAATCACAGATAATGGGACAAACTTTACATCAAAAGAGTTCAAGAGTTACTGTGAAGGTCTGGGAATTAAATTGAAATTTGCATCTGTGGCGCATCCAAAGTCGAATGGGCAAGTCGAGAAAGCCAATGGCTTAATATGCAATGGGATAAAGAAAAGGCTGCTCGCGCCACTCGAAAAAGCCAAGCACGCTTGGGTGGATGAGCTACCCTCCGTACTCTGGAGTCTACGAACTACACCTAACGCAGCTACTCAAAAAACCCCCTTTTTTCTGGTCCATGGCGCAGAAGCCGTGCTTCCAGTTGAAATAACTCATGAAGCTCCAAGAATTGCGGCATATGATGAGGCAACTTCTACAGAAGCACTTCAGGATGATGTTGATGCACTTGACGAGGCAAGAGATGTAGCGCTCGCTAGAGCCACTCAATATCAGCAAAATCTACGAAACTACCACAGTAGTCGAGTTCGTCTACGATCTTTTGTGGTGGGAGATCTAGTACTATGACTAAAGCAAGATAGCCATGGAAAACTAGAGTCCCCATGGGTGGGACCTTACATTGTGACAGAAGTAATACCAGGAGGAGCTTATCGACTATAGGACAAGAAAACGGGGAAGGACGAGAGTAACCCGTGGAATACAGAGCAACTACGACGGTTCTACACATAGGCGAAATAAGGCGACAAAGGAGTTTTTCGAGTTATGACCCTCTGAATCCAGAACATGAGGTCATAGGTCGGGTTCATTGAGTTAAATCGACGATATGTGTAAATATTTTACTTTACACTCGGGGGCTAAGACCCTTGAGTTGTACAAAATAATATTAAACAAGTTTTGTGACTATCTCCGACATACTACAAGGTTGATTACAACCCGATATTTCGACAGCACCATATATGGTTCAAAAGAACCCGATAAAATATTAGTGCACATACCTCGGAACCATGATTCGTTCCCTTGGTCTATTCATAAACACATAAAATCCAATACGATTATTTCTTACAGATAAGCACGACGAAGAAACAACTGGATTACATAAAGGGGAAAACTAGTGAAACTACACTTCGGCTTCATACTCCTTATGGCACTGGGTGCCGTCGTAGATCCTCACGTCGAACTTCGATGTGCCAACATGGAAATAAAAGGTCATGAAGAACCCCTGATGGAGGTCATGATCCTCTGCAAATCGCGACCAGCCGCCCTTGAAGAATTGTTCACCAGCGTCGTCGTACCATACCTCCACTTCGTATGGGGTTCCGCCACCAGAATGTTCACGGAGAACTGCTTCATGCAGTTCTCGCCCATCCATGAATTTAGTAAATTTCAGTGGCAGGCGTTGAATTTCGCAGCACTACGCGTTGCAGATGCAAAAGAAAGAATAGATTCAGGGCAAAGAATACGAAGCATCAGGGGAAGGAGCACTTGAACCTGGCACAGCAGAGGCAGTCTTGGGTTTATTCTTGCTTTCGGCCAGACGGCTGGGGCATCGCTTCCCCAAAGCAGAAGACGATGCTACCGCAGTTGCGGCAATGGTCTTGTTTTTGCTACCCTGAGGACGGCCACGGCCCCGCTTCTCCACCGGGGCGCCGAGGTTCAAGCGAGAGCCACTTGCATCGGCCATGGAGATAAGTGGTAGGGATGAAAAACCCTAGATGGGTTAAGGAAGAAGAAGACGATGCGGCGGAGGAAAGCACTAGGGAAAGGATTAGGGTTTTTACCCTGGTCAAGCATGCTTTATTTATAAGCACGTACTAATGGGCCTTTGGAGTGGCAGGGCCCAAAGTAAACTTTTTGGGTTTTTACAGTGCAAAATAGCACAGAAGAATTAAACGAATCAAGGGAAAAGATGCGAGCAAAAAATATAGAGAGCAGGGAATAAGAAAATATCTGTCAAGAAACACAAGTTTACCTCATCTTCTACTCAGGGGCTTGTGTTAAGAAGAGGGAGGAAACCCATTGCAAAGGTGAAGAAAGTTGACAAAATTATGTGAAAAAGAAATATAAGGAACAGGTTTTATCTATATTCTTGAGCCTATACCTGAAAATTTCGGCTATAGCCTTGGGGGCTACTCCCATCGGGAGCGCTATCGCGCACCCGATAGAAAGAAGTCGACAAAAAAGGACAAAAAAAAGTGGAAACAGGTGATAAAGGAAATCGAGGTGTATAATCGATTGCTTTTCATCAGCAAAAAACTTCGGCTACACTATCAACAAAATAAGACATCGATTGCTCCCATCGGGAGCTATTCATGAGAAGTTAACTCGAAAAGTTATGTATATTGAATCAGTCAAACAAGGCTGCAAAATATAATTCTCGAGTTGCGTCGTTGTGACAAAACTCGAATGCCGTGATATATCACAAAGGTAAGACCCCAGGATCCGTCCTGTGTGGCTCGGTATACACACATGGATGCGCTCTGCTGGTATGTATCCGTGTCTACGACGTGAAGAAAAATCCTGGTGGACACACTGGGTACCCTGAGAACCACTGGGACTCATTCTTTGTAAGTCCTAAATGCGGCAAAAGAGTGGGTTTGACCGGTTTCCCGAATTCAAGTCCAAGGGGATTGAATTTGAAGTAGGTGGCAAGTGTCTGTTCTGGCAGTTAACTGACCTCCTGATCCATCAAAGTTGCCAGGCTTGTTCATCAAAGCCCCTTGCGAGATATTATAGTAAAAGATAAGTCGAAAGACCAAGTCGAAGATTTCAAGATTTGAAGAAGTCAAGTATTGATCAAGTCGAAGAAATGAAGATCTGAGATTCAACCCGAATCTGCAATTCTGGTAGAATCTCGGGGGCTACTGACAAGGGTATAGATAATAGAGCCTGTTAGTTGAGTACCCCTGAGGCCCGTTAAGTTAGGCCCAATTGTAATACTAGTCGAAATACGAGTTCATGTCGTATGTCGATATTGTAGTCTGTATCGGATCCCACCCGATCCTTGAGACCTGGCCACCTATATATAGGGGCCAGGAGGGGATGATGTGGGACAGATTGAAAGCAAGCCAGGTTCCACTCCCACGTTTACTTTCATAGCCACCTTGTTTGACTGAATTTACCTTCGAGTTCATCCGACGCTCTGTCTCCCTGATCCTAAGTCCTTCATCTAGGACATTTGTCGAGTCTAAACCTCGTCACTACCCTCGCACTGATTTGCGTTAAGTGTGTGACCCTACGGGTTCGAGAATGCGCGGACATGATCTCCATCAATAATCAATAGCGGGATCTAGAAATCCATATTGACTCCCACGCACTCAACGATGATCATATCGGATGAACCACGATGTCAGGATTCAGGCAATCCCGTATTTGTATTCCCTTCGTCTCGCGATATTTTACTCGCCCGAGATTCGATCGTCGGTATCGGCATACCTAGTTCAATCTCGTTCACAGCAAGTACTTTACTCGTTCCGTAATCCGATATCACTTTGTGATTAACTCTTTAACCACGTGCTTGCAAGCGTTGTTGATATCGATTACCGAGTGGGCCCAAAGTATATCTCTCCGACTCGGGAGGGACAAATTCCATCTCGATACATGCAACCCAACAAGTACTTTCTGATTACCTGAGAGACACCTTTATGATCACCCTTTCATAGGATGACATTTGATGACCTCAAAGCTCTCTTCCAGCACTAGGGAGTTGCATTATCTCATGGTCTAAGGAATACAATACTTGACATAGGAAAAAGCTTCGCAAAGATGAACACAATGACATGATCTAATTGCTGTGCTTTATTTGGGTCTGTCCATCACATCATTCTCCTAATGACATGATCTCATTATTAATTTACAACTCATGTCTATGGTTAGGAAACCTTAACCATCATTAATCAATGAGCTAGTCCATAGAGGCATACTAGGGACACGGTGTTGTGCATAAACCACACAAGTATTAAAGTTTCCGCTTAATACAATTCTAGCATGGAATATAAACATTATCATGGACAAGAATTATAATAATAACATCTTTATTATTGCCTCTAGGGCATAATTCCAACAATATTGAGCTTGACGATGATTTTATTGCTGAAGCTCAGGCTACTCGTGATGCTAAAGCTGTTAAGGAACTTCTAGCGAGACGTGCTGTTAGATATAAGTTATCTCCTGATCCTAAGTTTGCTGCTTCTCCCATAAATATTAGAGATAAGGATTATGATTTCTCTTTAGATTTATCTTACATATCTATTGTTGAGAAAGAACCTTTTTGTGGTACTGAGAATGAAAATGCTATGGAGCACATGAATGAGCTTTCTACTTTGAGTAATATGTTTTCTGATGATATTAAGCTTCGCACTTTGTTGCTAAGATTTTACCTTTCTCGTTGAAAGATGCAGCTAAAACTTGGTTTAATATTTTGTCTCCTGGATCTATTCATAGTCCTATTGCTTTGGTTAATGCTTTCTTTCAGAAATATTTTCCTGCTAGTGCTCAACATGCTGCCGTGCAGAAAATCTTTGACTTTGAACAGGGAAAAGGAGAGATACTGCCTGAATCTTGGACAAGGTTTTGTTCTTTAATTAGAGCTTTGCCTAAAGAGCCATTGCCTAAAAATGAACTCCTTGATATATTTTATAATGGACTAACTGATGAATCTAAGAAATATCTGGATAGTTGTGCTGGTTGTGTTTTCAGGGAAAGAACTCTGGCTGAAGCTGAAGAATTAATGGCTAAAATAAGCTGGAATCATGATGATTGGACTCTAGTTGAGCCAACACCAGCACCAACACCTGCGCCAGCTCCAGAGCCGCCACCAAAGAAGAGAGGAATGATTGAATTAAATAATGAAGTTATGAGGGAAGCCAAGAAATCTCTTAAGGAGAAAGGTATTAAATCCGAAGATGTGAAGAATTTACCTCCTATAGAAGAATTATGTAAGCCAATCCCTCACTCATCTACTAATGAGGTGCACTCTCTCCAACGCTTTGATGATAGAGATATTCCTTACTCTAAACCTCCCGATGAATGCTTAGATGAGTTAGATAATTTTATTGTTAAGCAAGATAATTTTAATAGAAGGGTGCAGAATCATTTGTTGGAAAATTCTAGAGCTATTAACAAGTTGCAGCATATTGTGGAGAGAACCTCCAGTGATGTGAAGATACTTGTTAAACATTTTCAAATGGTTCAGACTCAAATTGACCAGCTTACCAAGGTGCAAAAAGAGTTGCTAGTTAATGCCACAAGAGAAAAACAAGCGTGTGAAATATGCACAAGAGGAGGTGCTACCACTCAAGACCCCTTATATCCTGAAGGACATCCCAAGAGGATCGAAAAAGATTCTCAACGCACTTCAAGAGATGATATTCCTTCCAAGAAGAAGAAGAAGAAGCATAAAACAGTTGCAGAATCATCTGAAGCAGGTAAAGATCCTAACAGTGTTTCTATTTCTGATGCTGAAACTGAACCAGGTAATGCTTCCGATAAAGAAGAAGTTGAAGAGGGACCAGAAAAGCTTGCTAAGAATGCAAAGTACACCAAAGAAGACTTCATTGCCAACAAGCATGGTAATGAGAGAGAACCTTGGGTGCAGAAACCAATGCCTTTTCCTGGTAAAAAACATAAATCCAAGGAAGAAGAACACTACAACAGGTTTTGTGAATGGATGAAACCTTTATTTCTGCAAATTCCTTTGACTGAAGCTATTAAAATGCCTTCTTATGCAAAGTATATGAAAGATATTGTTACTAACAAAAGGAAGATTCCTAATGAGGAAATTTCCACTTTACTTGCTAATTATTCTTTTGATGGTAAAGTTCCGGAGAAGCTTGGAGATCCAGGTATACCAACTATTCCTTGCTCCATTAAAATTAACTATGTTAGAACTACTTTATGTGATTTGGGAGCCAGAGTTAGTGTCATGACTTTTTCTCTTTATAAGAGACTTGATCTAGAAAAATTGGTATCAACTGATATATCTTTGCAAATGGCTGATAAGTCTACTACTATTTCTATTGGTATATGTGAAAATGTTCCTGTTCAAGTTGCTAACAGTTGTTTGATATTAACTGACTTTGTTGTGTTGGAAATGCCTAAAGATGATAATATATCTATTATTCTTGGGAGACCTTTTCTAAACACTGCAGGTGTTGTTATTAATTGCAATCAAGGAAAAGTAACTTTTAATGTCAATGACAAAGAGTATACGGTTTATTTTCCCAAAAAGATTGATAGAAAGAATGCTCTAAATTCAATCAAGAATGTTGAGACCATCAGAGTTGGTCAGATTATTTGTTCAGAGCAAAAGCCCAAAGAAGAATATAAAATTGTTATGATTGGGACCATGCCTATCAAGGTCGAGGTAACATAAGCATATAGTGAAATGCACAGTTTTGCCTCATATAAGATTAGTTTGGTAACAAGACTTGATCAACCTTGTTAACAAAGTGATTTTATATGAATAAAACTTCATTTTCACCGCATTTACTCAACCTCACTCATTTTTACTTTCACCATTTTTGTTCCTTTGTTAGTTACATGATTAGAATATCTTAGAGCTGCTATATACTTGTTTTTGATTTGCTTGAATCATGCCATCTTCATTTTCCCGAGTTTTTAATCTGTTGTCAATTTCTGAAAAATCCTCGAATATAAAGTTTCTCGAAAAATTCCAGAAAAATCTTTTTGATTTTTTATGTCAAAAAAGGGGCAGAGAGTCACCTGGGGGACCTCAGGGGGACCTACCATGCCACCTCGCAACCAGGGGGCGCGGCCCAAGCCTGGTCGCGCCCACCTATTGTCAGGGGGGGGGGGCCTGGCCTCTCACTTATCTCTTCCTCCCCAGCTCTTTCTCTCTCCCGAAAAATCACGACACCCCAGCTCAAACTCGAGTTCTTGCTACTCTCCATCTCGATTTTTCGATCTCCTTGCTCAGCCCATCATTGTTGCTAAGATTTGGAGCATTTGTTCTCCGGTATGTGACTCCTTCAATTGTCCAAGTAGAATTTTGTTTAGTGGAGTATTTCTTGAGTATTTTAGCTCTATAGGCTGCAGGTGAAATGAGTTTGCATGCTTGTTCTATTGCTTAGAAATGTTATTTTGATGCATGTTAGCTCTCTAGTAACTTCCTATAGTAGTTTCCTACATTTGTTTGTCTCAAAATCATTTTTTATGAGGTTTGTCAAAAAATTCAGAAAAGGGAAATGGACAACTACACCTATGGAGAAGTCTTTGAAAGAGAATCACCAAGGTCATCAAGGCCTTCAAGATCTACTGCTCAATATAGGATATCCTACAATGAAGATCTTATGTCACCGAACATTGAGGGGGACAATGGAGATGCGCATCCATCCACCTTCCCTTGTGCTAACTTTTTGAGTGATGCAGGGATTCTTGATGATTTCTTACTCCTTGTCAACAGGGTTGGATTGACTACATACATGATGGATGAGAGTAATCAATATGCTTTGCTCACAAAGATTTTTGTTGAAAGCTCTAAATTCACTAACTCTCATTTCAAGCCTTCCATTGCATTTAAGATTTATGATAAGTCTATCACCATGTCTTTGGAGAAGTTTTGTGATATTCTAGGTATACCTATGTTTGGGACAGCCAAGAAGATGCTGCAACAACCTACTAATTTGTTGGAGCTCTACCGGGGAGTAACTAATGATGATGACTGCACAGCACAGCATGGCAAGATAAGAAACATTCAACTCCCAGCTATTAGATATTTTACTTACTATCTTGCCACTAGTATTCTTGGTAGAGGGAACACTAGAAATATCTCCAACTATCATTTAGCTTTTCTAGCTACCGCTCTTGATGTTAGCAAGAAGTATAACCTCAGGTGCTCTTATTACTCGTCGCCTAGCCGCTAGGGTACCTATTTATGGAGGCATTGTTGTCGCGCGCATTGTTGCTGCTCTAGGACTTTCTATTGCTCCTCATGATATATTGTTGGCTCCACAGAGGCTCGATCTTGCTGCCATGAAGCTCCATCACTTTGTTACTGCTAACTCATGTGCAGGGAAATTAGTTTATAGAATGTTATTCACTGATGGAGAGGAAAGGGAAATTCCCTTGCCGCAGTCCAGTTTGTTCACTATTCACAGGAGGCCATGGTCGCGCTCGAAGGAGGAGTTGGACAAGCAGCTTAGGTTGCTCGGCTTCCATGTTCTGCATGGCGCAGTGGACCAAGAGGAAGAGGAGGCGTCCGCCGATCACTACACCGCATACCACGCCGGGGCGTCCTCGAGCTCGTACCAGGACGAAGGTACTTCTTCGTCACACTTTGGAGGCGCCACTTCATGGCCAAGTTGGCCGAGTTGGGATTGATCTCCACTTAGGCCAAAAGCCTAAGCTTGGGGCGAGATACGCCAACGATTCACTCATCTACATATCATATTTTGTCGGTCCTTTGTATATCCATGTTTCACTTTCTTTATTGTTCTCGTTCTTATTTCTTCTTTCCAAAACACAAAAAGACCAAAAATATTTCCGTTGTTTCTCTTCGTTTGCCTTTTTAGCTTTCTAGCTTTGATTTGCTTTGTTCTCTATTTTCAGTTTGATATTTGAAAAATCCAAAAATATTTTGCTTTGTTTGCTATTTCCTTCCGTTCTTGTTTCAAAAATCGAAAAACCAAAAATATTTGTTGTTCTTCTTTGGTTTTGTAAAGTTTGTTGCAGAGTTCAGTCCATCGTGACTCCATTGGAGCTTGGTATTCACTTTATATTATTCAAGCCACACAAGTGAAAAAGCAATAATGACGACATATGACAATCCGAGATGTGGTAAGAGGCTGGTATGAACTCTATTTGTTTTCATTTTTGTACATATACTCATCTATGTGGACATGCTTAGTCGGTTCATGTAAGGTGTATGTTATTTAATGGATGCTTTGTAGTTCTTGCTCTCATATGAATAGTTCCAATTTACTAATAGTTCGTAGCATGTCATGTAGATGCTTGCTTGCACTGTTTTATTCATAATATGGTATGGTATTGTGGTATCCACCTCTGAAAGTTTCATTTGAATCGACTTGGCACATGCTCAAGCATGCACATGACTGAACAAAAAGTCAATTAAGCCTCTATGATTTACTTTGCCTCAGAGTTTTTGTATTATTTTTATGCCTATATTAATTTTTTTTGTCGTAAGCATGATTATGACAGTTATTGCTCTCTCGATTGTCGCTTCCCAGTCTTTTGCTAGCCTTCACTTGTACTGAGATGGAATACTTCTCGTGCATCCAATCACCAAAAAACCAAGTCTACCAAAGAGTCCACTATAAATTCCTATGCATGGTATTTCAAAGCCATTCCAAGTAAATTTTCATGTGCTACCTTTCAAAACTTTCAAATACTTCTCATTTTGTGCCACTATTTTTAGCTCATGAGGACGTAGTGGTCGGAATTGCTATCTTCCATATTAAATTGAGTACCCCTCGACTAGGCAGCTTCATCTGCTCATCATTAATTTTGCAAGGGAGCTGGTCAGACCATTGTAATCTAATCTAAAAAGAAAAGAAAAAGAGCACTCCTCCATGGTATGTGAAAGTTGGTGGGCACCCGATGGAATCGGTTAGCCATGGTTTGAGAAAGGAAAAAGGTGGGGAGGAGTGCCAAAGCTTTATAAAAGAGCACCAATGTCCCAAATTTTCAAAGAACTCGGAACCGCTCTCACTTGTTTATTATGGAAGATAGCAAGTCCCCATTGCCAGTCGTTGACATGAAACAACCACCTCCCAAAATAAAATTTTTATCTCTATTTTACAAATGAAAAGCTCTAGCATATGTTAAATCACTGCTTCCCTCTGCAAAGGGCCTTTCTTTTACTTTTATGTTGAGTCTTCATCTTCTAATTTTAAGCACCTTCTTGAGAGCATAGTTGTTATTCTTAGTGTAATGTGCTTGTCCCAGAACACGGTTAATTGTGGTATAACTTTGATGCTTGTATCTTTGATATTTTTACTTCTAGTCTTCCCTTGAACTTAAGAGGTGCCTCAGCATTTATGTTTTGCTCCACAAACAAAGGCAAGCGGGATACCACTCTTTCATATCATTTATGAGCATTACAATCTTGCAACTTCTTATGTATATTGGCACTCTTTCATAGCTTGCTTGACTATGAGGTAACATTAGTTGCATATTTCTTATTATGAATTGCCTGAGTACTTGATCATATAGTTAGTATATATACATCTTATGAAGCAAATATGTTTGTGAAAGTATCTTTTATCGCTCTCAGTTGTTAACTGAATTGCTTGAGGACAAGCAAATAGCTAAGCTTGGGGGGAGTTGATATGTCCAAAACATATCGACTTTCCCGAACACTTTTGCTGTTGTTTCTCCTCTAATTTGTGTGTTTTGAATGCAACTAACACGGACTAACGCTATTTTCAGCAGAATTGCTCTGGTGTCTCGTTTTTGTGCAGAAATCCAACTTTCAGTAAAAATCCGGGAAAATATTGCAAAAATCCAATTTCACCAGAAGACCCACGGAGCCAGAAGACGAGACGGAGAGGGGCTGGGAGGCCACCACACAACCAGGGGGCCGCGCCCACCTGTTGTGTGACCGCCTCGGCCATCGCCTCGACCCCTCCTTCCGCATACATATACCCTCTGACCTGAAAGGAGCGGGGGTTCGACGTTTTTCCCAGATAGACTTCCGCTGCGCCGCCACCATCAGAAACCGCGATTCGGAACCAGAAACTCCATTCTGGCACCCTGCCGGGACGGGGATTTGGAGGAGATCTTCATCACCATCATCACCGACGTCTCTCCATCAACCATCTGTGACTCCCCCATCCATGTGTGAGTAATTCCCGCTGTAGGCGAAGGGGATGGTAGGGATTGGATGAGATTACTCATGTAATTTGCTATGAGATTGTTAGGGCATAGTGCCTAGTATCTTCTATTAGTACTTATGACATTGTTGCAACTTGTTGTGCTTAATGCTTATCACTTTGGGCCCGAGTGCCATGATCTCAGATCTGAACTTGTTATTGTTTTATGATGATACTTGTTATTTATGATCTTACCTGCAAGTTGTATACAAATATTGTTGTCCGGAACCCGAGGCCCCAAAGTGACAGAAATTGGGATAACCAGAGGGGATGGCTATGATGTGATGATCACATGTGTTCACCGAGTGCTAATGCTTTGCTCTAGTACTTTATTAAAAGGAGTACCTTAATTACCAGTAGTTTCCCTTGAGGCCCTCCTGCAACAGGCTAGTAGGACAAAAGATGTCGTGCAACACTACTAGGAGAAACCCTATCTGTGGAGCACCATTTTGAGGCTTAGTTGCGCACCTAGCATGCGCCACGCATATCAAGCCACGGGTAAGTTTTATCTGTGGCACACGCCCATGTGCGCCACGGATATGTGTTATACCTGTGGCGCACCCTGATAGGTGCTCCACGCATAATATCTGCGGTGCACCCCATTTAGGTGCGCCACGGATAGGGTGCGCCATTGACATTAAAAATGGTGCTCCACTGATATGTTTTCCATTTGTATTTTTTCGAAAATATAACAGAAATATATAGTATATAGCAAAAATATACAGTATACAGTACAAATGCAAAGATATACACATCAGTAACACAGGAATTCACCGAAATACATCAATATGAAGTCAAGTGTCGAAAGACATCAATATGAAGTCAAGTGTCGAAATATATCAATATGAAGTCAAGTGTCAAATCATTATACAAGTTAAGTACGACTTTGATCATTACATATTATATATGGAGTTAGATATCACCTAGACTACTATATGAACGAATATCACACCGGCGACGACGATGAGCAAGATCGGGACCATGATCAAGAACTTCATCCGGTTCTTCTTCCACATGTGTCTCCTCCACTTGGAGACCGCAAGCTCTCTTGTCTTGTACCCTTTGTAGCAGTTGCCGCTGAAGTTGGTCACCTGTGCCCAGCAGTCCTCCCACTCCTCGTAGACTCCTGGAACCCGACCACTGTACACCACGTACCACTTCGCCATCTCTCTATAGATATGTAGTATATATGTTATGCAATGAAAGGAATGACAAAGTGCAAACATGCTTGCATGATCACAAATACTATGATAAGGATTCATAAGCCTAGAATAAAACATAGCATGGATGACGATCGATCATATATAAGCAAGTCCAACATCGATCGTCAAGGCATTATGAGCCTCAGGAAGTTAAGGTTTACACACACATGTCCAACAATAGTTCAGAAACAACACTAGGATAGTAAAGTTTATGATACATCGACCCAACACCGCTAGCTAGCCATAGACATCATGTAGTCCTTGCCGGGAATGGGCGCACACCCTCTCTTGTCATGAACGTCCTTGTATCGCGCTGCTTGTTGAGGCGTTCTTCGATCTCGCGGTTAGTCAACGCTATGCCACGATGCATGAACCCCCCCGGTTGAGTTGACATCTTCATGAAGGACTTGTGTGATCTAAGTCTGGATGTGCCAGAAATCTTCCATAAGGTCCGCATCATCGATCACCGCAAACTTTTCTGCCCATTGTCGAAGATTAGCTGGTAGCGCCCTGATCCGTGAATCGCGGACGATCCCCTTCAGGTGATGGAGGGCGTAGAAGGCCTCCTTCACACTGCCTGGCGGCTGCTTGACGCATGGAAACTTTGTGTGGTGCATGAAGATATGCTTGCCATTTTGACTCTCTCGCAACCCTTGGTGAATTTGCCCCCCTTGTCGACGTAGAATTGTAGAGCATCATCGAGCACACTCTTGATTCGGCCATAGTTCTTCATCGGCTTCGTGTCACTCGATGAGTCAAAGTACGTCGCTTGCGACCACCTTGGGCAAATGGATATGAGTGAGCAGTATATGCCTCTGCGCAGCACAATTGAAAAATAAATTGTTGTAAGAGGACCAATCGGAGAATCTAAAAAAGAAGTTTTCATGGCGGTGTTCACTTACTCGGGAAAGCAAGGCAGAAGAATGGAGTCGATGGTCGGGTTCTCCACAAAGATATTCCCAAGGTACTCCTTCACCGTTGCCTGGTCCGCCTCGTTCACCAAGGCAACATCACGCATGAAGTAGGGGTCTACTAACACCAGGCATGTGGTTACTTCCTTGTACTCGTCCCGATAAAGTGCACAATCATTGATACATGCGTCATACTTCACGTGTGGTAGATCGAGAGGGAACACGACTTTCTTGACCTTCTCGGTACTCCTTGGCAATGTGTTCCCCTCGGGAAGCTTCTCGTGCCAGTATTCCAGGTTATCGTCGAAGCTAACGTCGGTCCATTTGTGTTGCACCTTCATCTCCAAAGCTTTGAGGGTTACGTTCAGGCGTGTATCCCCGGGCCGGCACCTAGGATACAACGGAGTTTTCCCATCTTTCTCCATTTGCTCCAGCTTGTCTTTCTCACGGGCAGCAGCTTTGGCGTTGCTTGTCTCTTTGAGGAGCAGTTCTTGAACATGAGGGTCCCGCAAGGCTGAAGTTAGCGGTGTCTCCGTGTCTGCGTCTTCTCCACCACCATCGGATCCGGTGTCATCATCATGATCATGTCCCGCATCTCCTTCATCATGTCTGGGTGACTCTTCGCCTTCTCGTCGGCCTCCCACGTCACAATTTCCTGCCGGCGGGGGCCCGTTGTTGACGTCCTCGTCAATGTAGCCTTTCATGAAACCACTCATGAGCAAGTGCTTCTCCAATGTACCGGAATTAGGCTTGATTAGGGCCCTGAGGTTGCATCTATGACAAGGACATCTTATCTCGGACATGTTGTTCCGAATCATGACGGCCATCGCGCGTTCCTTGTATCTAGCCACCATACCTTTGCTCATGTGGCGCACCATCGTTGCCTGCACGGTATGGAGCAAATGAGAATATTTAGAATAATTTATTGTCATATCGCCGAAAAAATTCGGCATGACCTTCCCTATAAATAGGACATATGGGTAGTGCAAAAGTTTGTCGAAATAGAAATTAATCAACATTTCGGCAAACATCCATGCACCACACGCCGATACCTGCACAAACCATACACAAGCATCCATGCCCCTCTCGATCACATACAAAACACATATACCATATATATCTCACATAACACACCGCCATACGTGCCGCGCATCGGCCGCCACAAGGAAACAAGCATACATGTTTTCATCCAACCATATACTCACCTATTAGACAAGTTACCGACGAATACGTGAGCGGAGAGCCAAACTTGAGGGAGACAAGATATGTGCTAGCTAGTGGGAGGAATAGAGCTAGATATATGTGGGAGGGGAGGAGGAGGAAGTCAACCCTTACATATCTATCCAAATCCAAGTTTTGGCTAGCTACCTAAAATGGAGAAATAATTGAAGAAAATAGGGGTGGAGAGAAGATGAACTAGAGCTAGAGCTAGATCTATGGGAGTGAGGGATTGGATTGGGAGGTAGGGGGAGATGGCACCTTTATGGTGGTAGGTATGACATATCAGTGGCGCACATCACTATGGTGCTCCATAAATATACATATCAGTGGCGCACCAAAGGGACATGCGCCACGGATATGTCTGCCACCTTTTCTAGAGGATGGGCCCACTTATATCCGTGGTGCATGGATCAGTGGTGCGCCACTGATCTCTTCCATATGCGTGGCGCACCCCAAATTCATGCGCTACGGATGTGGGGGCCTGACACCCCAGACTCTGGTGCTCGTTGGGGCCCACATATGCGTGGCGCACCCCTGGTTTGGTGCGCCACAAATAAGGTGATATCTGTGGAGCATTTATTTTGGTGCGCCACGACTACTTATCTGTGGAGCACCGAAACGTAGTGCGCCGTAGATAATGGACCCATGGATAAGGGTTTTCCTAGTAGTGCAAGTTTCTCATTGCAAGCACGTACGACTATATATGGAACACATGCCTATGATTGTTTAGTACTAGGATGCTTTATCATTATTTATCTGCAATTGCCCATGTCTCACTGATTTCATGAATTATCTTATCCATGCAACGCCCGTAAATCTATCCCTATGCCTACAGTATTTGATCCTACTGTTTACTATTGCTACTATTACCGCTTTTATTTTACTACTGCTGTTACTGTTTCACTACTATCACCACTATAAAACTGTTGCTACTGATAACCCGCTGCGAGCAAGTCTGTTTCTAGGTGCAGCTAAATTGACAACTCATCTGTTAAGGCTTATAAATATTCTTTGGCTCCCCTTGTGTCGAATCAATAAATTTGGGTTTTACTTCCCTCGAAGACTGTTGCGATCCCCTATACTTGTGGGTCATCAGTATTGCGGTCTAGTCCATGGTTGTCGTTTATGCCATTGCAACATCTAGACGTCATGGGATCACAGTAGTGAAGAAACCTTTATAGGCAACCACATAATTGGGGTATACTGGTATGGAGCTATCTGGCATGCCGCTGGTATATTACTAGTGGCGTGTCAAGTGGCCACACCACCAGTAGTTCAGCCCCCCAGGTGTGTCTCCAGAACCCCGCTCCTACTGGTGTGACCAAACAGACCACATAACTAGTACATACCAATCTACTCGAGCCAGCCCAACACGCGACCGAGCGAGGGGATAGACAAACGCTAGAGGTGGTCTCCTCTTCCTCCCGTAGTCTGACCTACATCTTCTCCACGACTAGTTGCTGGCCCCGCGACCCTCCTTCTCCCCCTCCCGCCCCTCTCCTCCACCACCATACGCCCCCTCCCTATCCCCCAATCCCACTGGCAATGCTAGACCCAAAGTTCATGACTGCCAGTGTCCCCTCTTCCTCTCTACTGCCTATGGAACCACCGATCATGACCTGATGCTAGCGACCGTTGGCACCCCCTCTTCCTCTCCAACGCCCATGAACCCATTCACTAGTGGGAAAAGGCTTATAGATAGATGTTTTATCAGTGGGGCACATTATTCAATATGCTCCACTAGTATTTACTAGTGGCGCATTTGCAAATATGCTCCACTGATAATTTTCTTACTAATGGCGCATATTGCTCAGAATGCGCCACTAATATCCACGTGGGACCCACCAGAAGGGTTGTCGACAAAATATCCTGTCTTATCAATGGCGCATTTGCTATATGCGCCACTGATAATTCAAATATTAATGGCGCACATCATAAAAAATGCGCCATTGATAACGTGTGGGCCCCACCTGGGCCCTACTGGCCTGACCCCTGCCAGCGTTATGCGTGGCGCATATAGCAATATGCGCCACTGATAATTCAAATATCAATGGCGCATATTGCTATATGCGCCACGCATAACAAGTAGGGACCCACACCTCTGAAAAGGTGGCAGACTTATCAGTGGCGCATGTTTTGTAATATGCGCCACTGATAAGGTCGCCCAGATCTATAAGTTGGCAGCCCCACCACCACCATTTCATTCTTCTCCATATAACACCAAACTAGATCTAGCTCGTCCTCCTCCTCCCCACCACCTCAATTTCTCCATTCTTGCCTCTATTCTTGGTTGTTAAACCTACTTTGCTCTATAGTTTTGTGAGGGGAAGCCTCTCTAAGTTGTAGATCTACTAAACCAACTAGTTTTCCTCCTCCAACATCCATCTTTGTCCACTTCTTTCTCCAACAACCCCACACCTCTCTCGTCGCGCGGACTTGGCTCAAAAACGATTCTATATACACTAGGTGAGTTGTTGGAGGACATGCATGTGGATGTCTTGTGTGGCCGGTGGACGTCTCGCGTGCGGTGTACGCGCATGCATGCATATGTGTGCATGCATGCTTGTGTGTGGTGCATGAATGTTTACAGGTGACGAAGAAGCAAGAGCATGTTGCTTGCTATGGCGTGGTGCATGGATGTTTGCCAAAATGTTGATTAACTTCCGTTTTGGCAAATTTTTGCACTACCCATACGTCCTATTTTTAGGAGAGGTCATGCCGAATTTTTCCGGCGACCATGCATGCATGCATGTGTGTGTGTGTGTGTGTGTGTGTGTGTGTGTGTGTGTGTGTGTGAGTGCATGATGGTGTGTGCTCCTAAGGTACTCTCTTTTTACTCTATACCGCGCAGGCAACCATGGTCAGACACATGAGCGAAGGTCAAGTGGCTAGATACAAGGAACACGCGGTGGCCGACATGAGGATGAACAAGAGGACCCACATAAGATGTCCGTGTCGAACATGCAAACTCGGGAGCTTAATCGACCCTGATTCCGCAGACCTGGAGAGTCACCTGCTCACGCGTGGTTTCATGCCCGGCTATGATTCTGAAGATGACGAGGACGTCAACAATGGTGTTTCTGAAGACGAGGGCGTACATGATGATCATCACGAAGGAGATGGCAGTGGCGGACATGATGATGATCATCACGAAGGAGATGGCGGCGGCAGACATGATGATGATCATCACGAAGGAGATGGCGGCGGCGAACATGATGATGATCATCACGAAGGAGATGGCGGCGGACATGATGATGATGGAGAAGACGCGGCATCAACGGGCACACAGACACGACTAACCTCAGCCTTGCAGGACCCACATGTTCAGGAACTGCTCCTCAAGGAGACGAGCAATGCGAAAGCTGCTGCCAGAGAGAAAGCCAAGATGGAGCAGATGGAGATTGACGGGAAAACTCCGTTGTTTCCTGGGTGCCGACCCGAGGATACACGCTTGAGCGTCACGCTCAAGGCTTTGGAGATGAAGGCGGAAAGCAAATGGACCGACGTAAGCTTCAATAAAAACATGAGATTCTGGCAAAAATGTCTTCCCAAGGGAAACACGTGTCCAACTAATATCGAGGAGGCCAAGAAAATCGTGTGCCCTCTGGACCTGCCGTACGTTAAGTACCACGCCTGCATCAATGATTGCACACTTTATCGGGATGAGTACGCGGAGAGAACCACATGTCCGGTGTGCGGCCAAGGACGATACAAGATAGGGAACAAGAAAGTACCTCAGAAAGTGGTATGGTACTTTCCAATCACTCCCCGTCTGCAGCGGTATTTCATAGACCCTAAGGAAGCAAAGCTCATGCGATGGCACGCGGATAGGAAGAAGACCGAAGATGATCCGCATAAGGGCAAGATCCTGACACACCCTGCGGACGCTAGCCAGTGGAACGCACTTGACATCGACTTCCATGAGTTCGGGGCCGATCCAAGGAACATCAGGCGTGGTATGAGCACCGATGGACTCAATCCGTTTGGCAACTAGAGTAGCACGCACAGTACCTGGCCCGTGTTTGTATGGCCGTACAACCTCCCTCCATGGTTGTACACCAAGCAGAGATACGTACACAGCCAGGTGTTGACATACATTTGTATCTCGGGTTGTTGAAAGAAGAGCTAGCCACGCTGTGGGAGACGCCTCCTCGTATGTGGGATGCATACTCAGAAGATTATTTCCCTTTGAGAGTCGCATTGGTCACGACGGTGCAGGACTATCCAGGTTACAGTTATGTCTCTGGCTAGGTGAACCACGGACACAATGCATGTGTCAGGTGCATGGATAAGACCCCACATCTCTAGCTACCAAGGGATCCCGGTTCCTCGAAGACCATGTTCCAACGGACTTGGATGTGGCTTCGAATGGATCACCCATGGAGAAAGCGCGGAGACCTGTTCAACGGTAAAGAAGAGCTCGAAAAAGCCCCACGTTCGAGGAGCGGTGAAGTAATCGACGACATGCTAGAAAACTGGGAAGAGTGCCCTTTGCCGGGAAAGAAGCGTCCGAGGACAAAGCCGCTGCATGGTGTGTGGAAAGCGAGGTCTATTTTCTGGGACCTGCCGTACTAGAAATACCTCCACACGCCCCATAGCCTTGATGTCATGCACGTCATAAAGAACGTATGTGAGAGTCTGGTGGCCACTATCGTCAACATGCCGGATAGGACCAAGGACGGGCCGAAGACAAGACACGACCTGGAATTCCTTGGCATCAAGAAAGAACTTCATGGTCCGCCCGATAACGATGATGATGATGAGACGATGGACAAAGATACTCAGGGTCCCCGCAAGAGGGCTAAGAGGAGGGATGTGGTGTTTCCCGCTGCCTGCTTCACTCTAAGTGAGAAGGAGCTCGAGCAGTTTTTTAAGTGCCTCCTAGGAGTTAAAGTTTCTCACGGTTACTCTGGGAACATAGGCAGATATCTGGATGAAGCGAAGAAGAGGTTCAGCGGGATGAAGTCTCACGACTGTCACGTGTTGATGACGTAGATACTTCCCATTGCGATCCGAGGGATAATGGACGAGCACGTTCGTGAGACGTTGTTTGGCATCTGCAACTTCTTCGACGTCATCTCGAGGAAACCTATCGGCTTGAAGCAGCTCGATGCGCTGCAAGAAGAAATCGTCATGATACTGTGCGAGCTCGAGATGTACTTCCCGCCTGCGTTCTTTGATATCATGGTGCATCTGCTCGTCCATCTCGTGGATGACATCATTTATCTCGGTTCGACATTCCTGCACAACATGATGTCGTTTGAAAGGCTGAATGGTGTTATCAAAGGATTCGTCCGCAACAGGTCCCGTCCAGATGGAAGCATCGCCAAGGGCTTTCTGACCTATGAGTGCGTCTCGTTTTGCCAGAATTATCTACGCATCGAGGAGGACGACACAGACGACCCTGTTGGTCTGCCCAAAAGGACGCACCTCGGTAGGCTTGCCAGATATGGTCACCGCGAGGGTTTTCGCGCCTTGCATGTCGGCGTGAAGGGTCAACGCCCCGACTTTGTCCAGGCACACCTCGTCGCGCTACAGCACATCAAATTGGTTGACCCTTGGGTGGAGGAGCACAAAAGCTTTGTAGAGCAGAAGTTCATTGACCTAGGTCGGCCGAAAAAGAAGGGAGACGTAACAAGAGAGCACAACTCCAGCTTCACGGCTTGGTTCAAGGAAAAGCTTCATGGCCTGCAGTCGACGCCTTCTACGGAGGATGAAAAACTCATTTTTGCATTATCACAGGGCCCTGGGCACAACATGAGGACATATCAGGCCTACGACATCAACGGATACAGATTCTACACCGAGGAAAGGGATAGGAGTAGCGAATATCAGAACTCAGGAGTAACGATGCTATCCTATACCGATGATGAAGCCACCGTCAAGGAAAGATTCTTCAGAAGGATCGAGGAGATCTGGGAGCTCGACTACGCCATAGAGAAGGTGCCTATGTTCCGTGTCAGATGGGCCAAGAGCGTCCAGGAAGAGGGGCGGTATTTCACCACCATGGTTATACCCGATGCCTCCGTGAAGAACGCCTCCGCAAAAAACGAGCCATGGGTACTCACGAGCCAAGTTGACCAATGCTTCTTCATCACCGACCCATCAAAGCCAAGCCGTGTTGTTGTGAGGAGGGGCAAGAGGAGCATCATCGGAATGGAAGGACCCACCAACGAGCAAGACTTAGAAAAGAACGGCGATCCAAAGATCGAAGAGGAATTCGACAAGTACTTCGACAAGTACTTCGACAAGCCGACTGCCACAGGAAGAAGCAAGACCACCCTACCTACTAAAGGTTGTCCGTTCACGAGAAGAAACCTCAACATTCCCGGCCTAAAGTATTCAACCGCGAGGAAGAAGGGCAAGAAGATTGCAAAGAGACGCTAGCTCTAGCTAGCTAGCGCGGAATCGAGATCATGACATTTTTTGTGTATGCATGCGTTTACTCGAAACTATATAGACTATCATAATATTCGTACGTGTGTGTATGGATATCGATGTTCGTGTGACACGACGATATATATTCGTGGTTTTTTGAATAAACTAACTATTACGATACTCGCAAATAAAGTGAGAAAAAGATGTGACATGACGATGTTTGTGGTTTTTTTACTATTACAAACTATTATTTTGAAGTAACTTGTATTTGCTAGAAATTGTGAAAAAATAATTAAAAAAAGGCGTGAGGCAACCTGCAGGGTTCGAACCCTGGATGCCCCCTCTGGCTGCATCGGACGCTACCACTGAGCCATTGACAGAGTCTTGTCATATGGCATGAGGTCGCGCTATTTGACTAAGTGTCAAATATGCGTGGTGCATATAGCACATAATGCGCCACGCATAGTTGACACTTAGGGAAATATTACTTTGTCGGCCGAGTTCTCTCCTCTTCCTCCCATTTTCCCCCCGAGCTCTCTGCCCTAACCTTAGCCCGATCTCGCCCCGCTGCTGGCGATCTTGCTCTCGCTCCGATGCTAGCGCTCTCGCTCTGCTCCGCTGCTGGTGCTCTCGCTCTGCTGCTCGCTCTGGCCGCCGCCGCCCGCCTGGATCTGCATCGACCACCACAGGAGGATCCCCGCCATCAAGGTGAGACCCCATCCCCCTCTGCCATCTGCCCTCCCCCTCTCCCACCTCCCTCTGCCCTCTTCCTTCCCCATCCCCCTCTGACGACCTTGCTGACCAGCAGGAGGAGCCAAGCCCGCCGCCTGCAGGAGGAGCCAAGCCCGCTGCCTAACCACCTCTCCGAGCGCCTGCTGCCGGCCACCTCCACGACCTGGTGCTACGCGAGGTCTCCTCCTCTTCACGGATTCAGATCGGTGCCGCTTGTTTCTGTAGGTGAGATGCCCTGCGTCCTGTTCTTCACATGTCTTCCCTCTGCGTGTGTGCTCTGTGATGCCTTCTCATTCGATTGCTAGCTGAAAGCCGATCAATTTCTGCGTGTGTGCTCTGTGATGTCGAAAAAGTGAAGTATAGCCCCTAGCCTTATTGATAGTTAAGTTATGCTATGCTAAATCTCTTTACAGACTCATACCATCATGCTATATGCTAAATTAAAACTATAGATAGACAAATGATTTTAAGCCTAGACTAAAGGAGGTGGTGCGCTCTGTCACGCCTGAAGTTCATGCTATATGATCGATCAAGGTCACTTATGTTGTTACATGGTAGAGAGAACAAGCTACTAAGCTTGGGCGATGTATATAGTGCAGTGGTGCCTTCCCCTCTAGTAATTAAGCTGTACAAAAGTTAGAACCACCCCTCGGAAATAAGCATATGCATATTCTGTTAATGTTATAAGCGCAATGGGAATAAACTGAATTCAACAGGTATACAAGCATTGTAGTGTGACTGGTTTCCTGTCCCCCCTTTTAGAGGCTTTGTTCAGAAATCATAATGATTAGTATGTTGTATCTCTGCAGTATATATTTTTTAATTTGTGCCGAGTAGGTTAAAGATATAGTGGTGTTTTCATGCTTTTGTTGATAACTTCAGATATGCTGGTTGGTATAAGACATCATAGCAGCATCTCACTGGGTAAACATATGTAGGTGGCCTGTGTTACATTAGAATTATGCAATGTACATAGCTCATCTCATTTCTAGACAGTTTGCAGCATATTCTCTATGAGCATTTAGTTACTGACCAACGAAAGCATTGTAGTAAGTATAATATTTACAAATCATGTGTCTAGGACATATTCTCTATGAGCATTTAGTTACTGACCAATGAAAGCATTGTAGTAACCATTTTAAGTAAGCTAGCTAATTTTTTAAGTAAGCTAGCTAATTTATTTAGTTGCTATGTTCTGTATTTTTAGGCAAGATATTACTCACTTTACCACTACCCACACAGTACCTTGCATTTTAACCATTTTAAGTAATCTTTGATAATATCCAGTAGGAAATTGTATGCATTCACAGTAGAACTGGGTTATGGATGTAATATATGCAACTTCTCAGCAGTGAGACCTTCCCTTTGCATGACAACAAACATATTTGTAGGTTCTGGATATCGAGCATAATTAACTTGTATATGCTTTTGTAAAGTCAAATTCTGGTTATACATATATTTCCAGTTTATTTTGTATATGCACTGTAGCGCAAAGCACCTTGTAGTGTACTGATATTGTGCAGTGTCATGAATAGTGCAAAAAATGGATATTAAATTCTGGAGAGTAAACAAAGTTTCATGACTTGACAATCTGACTTGCTTTGGTGTGGCAGAATAATATTGTGTTTGAAAATATGCCTTTTTAGTGCTGTAGTATCTATCTGCTTCTGGTTTTTACTGTAGTATTTATCTGCTTCTGGTTTTACATCAACTTGCACATGGTTAGGTTTAATACCTCAGAAGGTGTTGTTCATTGCATCAACTACTGTATACCATGGTTACAGTGGACATGGCTATTACAAAAGAAAGGTTAACTGGGAGTTTAATTCTCTAGTGGCGACTGTTCTAAGCAAATTTGAGGTGTTTAGCATCAACAAAGAATATAAAATGGGCCAGAATTTTTATTTGTTGGACATCATTAGCTTGTTATAATTCTGGTTATAATCTGGTTATACATTCTGTTGTTGGCTTATGATGAAATATATTCTATTGTTGGCTTATGATGAAATACATTCTGTTGTTGGCTTATATGTATATGAGATTGCTGGTATGCTTGACATGCTTGCTGGAATATGTGTATATGTGAATTATTGCAGGTTATTTCTAAATTAGTTGCCCGTTTCTCCCGAAGTGTCGATTCACTTCCGTTTCGGTTGAGAAATGGGCACTCCTAGGTCAAAAAAACAGCAAAGATCATGCCGAATTTTTCGGTCGACTCTAGCTTAATTAACTTGTACTAATTAAATTATTGCATTTTTTATATGAAGTGCCGACATGTCGAGCGGAGACAAAGATGTCGGGGCTGGCCCTTCTCAGCCCATGAGCGTCAAAGAAGAAGCAAGAAAAGCCAACCTAAAGTTTTGGCGGCTTGACGATGACTTGAGCGGGTCCGACGAGGAGGCCGAAGAAGCTGCGGCCGATGAAGTTGGCGAAGAGGCCGAAGAAGCTGCGGCCAATGAAGTTGACTCAGAGTCTGAATATGACTTCGAGGCCGAAGATGGAGACGACGCCGGAAGCAGCAATGGCGACGAGGAGGATGGCACAAGTAGTCATGGCGGTGACCGCATGGACGTCGGTGGATCGGACGCCGCCGCTAAGAAGAAGAAGAAGGAAAGGCAGGATCGGACGCCGCCGGTACTCGGCACCAAGCTCGAAGAGTTCACGTACGTGAAACCGAGTGGCCAACCCATGGAGCCTGCGAAGCTTGCCGCTGGGTACGGCATACAGCTCGGGTGCATCGTGCGGGAGAGCATGAGCATCAACCAGAAGAACATAAGAGCTAAGGGCAATACGCGGTTGCGCGAGCTCCTCATTGGGAAGCGTCACAACCGGTACAAGTTCCCAGAGCCATTCAATAACAAGAAGCTCAAAGGGAACAAGGTCAACAAGTTAGCCCTCACGAGGATGAGCACAGCCTTGAGCAGCTGGAAAAGCCGAGTGAAGAAGAGGATTCTCTCCGGCAAAAGTTGGGAGGAGATAAAGAAGGCCGAGCCGATGCTCGACGAAAATGAGTTCATCAAGTTCAAGGATGCATGCCTCACTCCGGAAGGTATCGAATGGACTGAGTGGGGGAGGCGTATGCGGGACCTCAACATAGGTAACCAATGCCGCGGAGGCGGCGGTTACCGAGGAAAGAAGGCCGTTTGGGCAAAAGAGGACGCTGAGTATGCCCGTCTAGGGAAAGAGAACCCGTGGCACAAATTCACGGACGAGAAGGTGATGCAGTTTGTCCGTGCCCGCTACTATCTCCACCCCGAACTCAAGGAATTCGTTACCGATGACGATGATGTGAGGAAGTTCCAGAAAAAGCTGGTAAGGAATTTACCGCGCATCTCGATCGAGTCGATATGCGTTCTAAATTTCTAAATGGCCATCTATTTCCTTCTCTGCAGAGAATCAAAGAAAGGTTTTGTGCTTCATCAAGTGTGAGCTCGTCCCAGGGGTCGACGGCGGACCCGTGGTGGGACACGCCCTTCAACAGGGCGATAAACATGATCAAGGGGAGAGCCGAGTCCTTGCCGCCGACTTCAGCTAGCCGCGTGGCCGGCTATGGTACGTACGACAAGGTTGGCGACTTCAAGAAAGAGGACCGCGAGGCGAAGAAAGAGAGGAAGGCCGCGGCAGCGGCGGCGGCAGCGGTGGTGACCGCAAGTGAAAGACGCGAAGTTGAAAAGCTCTGGGAGCAGATGCCGGACCTGATCGCCGAGCAAGTGCAACAGAAGCTCCGCGAGATCATTCCCGATGAGCTGTGGGAGGGGCTTGCTGCTTGGAATGCGGCAAGTCGACGAGGGCCGCTAGTGGTGCCCAGCATCTCCGGCAGCAACTCTATCCAGCACGTGTCGCCGGATGTGGTGACTCCCGATACCGCCAACGTTGAGGAGGCGTAGCCGGCGGCTGCTCCGGTGCCCCCTCCCACCGCCACCAACACGAACACGCACCCGGAGGTCGCTCTGGTGACACCACCTCCCACCGACGCCAACATCGAGCAGCCGATCGCACCAGTGCCTCCTCCCGCCACAGCTAAGGCGCAACTGACGGTGCTTCGTCGTAAGGTATCTCGGCGGGAGAATGATACCGGTGTCTCGACATTAGCCGAGCTCAACGCCATCTCCAAGGTAATGACTCCGGCCAGCACATTTCATTTCCTTTGCCTTTGATGGCTATAGCTAGCCAGCGACATCTCACGATATGCATGCAAACTTGTTTTCCCACAGGACACACCTTGCACACTTTTGCATTTCGTGGACGGCGAGCTGAAGGATGTTGCCAAGGGCACAATCATTCAGCCAAATAGCACAGTCATGCATCACAAGGAGATGGTCTCAGAGGTGTTCAAGGTCCGGCTGGCTCGGGTGTTGCCGGGATGCGAAGACATGGACCCCCCACCCAACCTCAAGGTGCTGATGAACATAAGACCCTTGCGGGTTGCTTCGGCTGGGTCTTGACATGGCCGAAGACCCAGATTTGGCTTGTGAAGGAACAACAAGTTACTCAGCCGCCACCACGCATGGAAAAAGTTACTGAGCCACCACCATGTTTGGCACCAGTTACTGAGCCGGCGCCGCCACGTATGGCGCCACCGCCTCGGCGGCCACAACAAGTTGTCTCCGCCAACACCTCTCGTCACCAGAAGTTGTTGGCCGCCGCTTTACCGCAGCCACCACCAGCACCACATGGCAAGGTTGTCGCTGCATCCTACCCAGTACTGGTTGAGGACATCAACGATGATGATGATGAGAACCCAGATGACTGGCTCAACACCAAACATGGAAGAACCCTACCGTGTCCGCGAAGATCAAAATGCTCGCACCAAAGCATGCACGCGTCTGGACTTCCATGGTGCCCTAGAGGAGACGCCTCCGGATGCTGGCGCCGCTGATCCTAAAGTCAATACGGGAAATATTTTCATCCCCAACACACTCCATAAGGTGGTGAGCGGCGGTGATCAGTTGGCAACCGACCGTGGTGAGCACTTGGAAACCGGTGGTCCCATCCAGAAGAAGCACCACCGGAAGAGAAACAAGAAGGATAAGCCGTCTGTGAGCCAGCAGCCGGTCGGTCCGAAGAGGCCCAGGGTTCACGATGACCCGATGTCACAACCCGCTAAGGGCACCTTGCAGGGCATAATTCATGAAGCTGGAAAACCGATTATGACTGAGGAGCAGGTCGCCCACGCGAGTGGAGCGATGGTGAGCCTTATGCACGGTATTCTGTTTCTGGAGGAGGGCCTTCTTAAGGAAACAAATCCATCATACCCCGTTTTCACGGTGAAGGTTCCAGCGGACGTGGGCTTCATCGATGATCACCCCACGGATATCTTCTTCATATCGTACGAGGATGTCTTCAAGCTTTTCAACGCCAAACGGCTGGACTATAACTTGGTCCGCCTATACGCGCTCCAGCGGGCGATGAAGGTCAACATAGAGGAGAACCCTAGCGTCGCGATAGCGGACCCCTACTTCATGCGTGAAGGCATGTTTTTAAATCCAGCGAACCGTTCCAGAGCAAAGGAGTACCTCCAGAAGTTCCTGCTGGACAACAAGAGTAAAAAAGACATTCTTCTTCCTTACTTTCCCGAGTAAGTGCACACTCGCTCGGCCGCCGTAATAACTTGTCATTTCTTAGTTTTGAATAGCTCCTTTTCCAACATTCTTTCGTTTCAACTGTTTTGCGCAGAGACATATACTGCACATTGATCCTTGTTGCCCTGAGGTACTCGGTAGCCGTCTACTTAGACTCGGGGAGTGAGGCAAAGACAAAAAACTACGCCTACATCAAGGGTGTTCTAGATGATGCTCTCGAGGGATACGCCAGGAAGGGAGGCGACTTCAGGGCAGGGGCGGAAAATGTCAAGGATGGCAGACACATGTTCAAGCACGTAATCAAGTTCCCCTGCGTCAAGCAGACTCCTAACAGTGTCAAGGAGGCCTTCTACGCCCTCCATCACATGCGGGCGATCGTCCAGAACGAACACAGGCTTACGACGCCAGCTAGTGTCCGAGGATGGGCCGAAGAGCATGCAAGGATCGAGGACGCTGAACTTAGCGATGACTTCTTTCGCATCCAGAATCAGATTGCGACTATCTTGCAAGAAGATGTCATCACAAGGGGCAGAACCTTGTCCTATGCCAGACCGTTGGCTAAGCGCGAGATCGAAGACCGGCTCCGGAAACAGTGTGACACTAGGACATGGACAACGAAAGATTGCTACAAACCGTTCCTGAAGCCATGTCAACCAAAGTCTTCATGATTCTTCCTAGTCGTTTTCGCGTGTATGTCAATCGTGTGTGCTTGAGTCATAAACTTTATCGTCTGCAACTCATTCCGGTGTGTCTGTGTGTGAGGTGTAAACTTATAACTTGCCTTAGTCGAACGCATCGTTGTTGGACTTATTTACTTTTGTATGCCGGATACTTATATATAACTCTTTTCTTAGCTCGAGTACTTTCCTTTTGTCGACATGCATGTGAATCCTTTCATTCTTTCAGTTGCATATGATATATGGCTTTGTCGACATATGTAGCTCTTTTCTTATAGCTTGAATACTATATATATGGCTTTGTCTACAGAGATGCCGAGATGCTACGTGGTGTACAAAGGGTGGGTACCAGGAGTCTACGATGAGTGGGAGGATTGCCAGAAGCAAGTGAACAAGTTCAGCGGCAACTCCTACAAAGGGTATCCGACGAGAGAGCTGGCGGAAGCTAGGTGGAGGATCCACCTCCTAGGAGAGCGGAGAAACAACAACCGGATGAAGACCTTGATGATCGTGCTCCCGGTCTTGCTCACCATTGCGGGTGTAGTCTACTCGGTCTTTTGGTAGTTTGGAACTTGGCTAAAGATGGTGATCAACTTGTTGTAATGTGTAGTGTGTGTAATGTGTGAGATGCATGGACTTGGGCTATATATGCTCCAACACTTCTAATATTCGGGAACTTTGTCACTATTATGGTTCTAATTGTTTGTGATGATGATATATTTGTTTTGTACTGCATGCTATGTATTCTGTAGTTATATTGTATACCTATATATATTCTTGTGTATTGCTGTGTATAAATACCAGAAAATATCAGTTTTTTTGGACCTGTACGAAATATCAGTGGCGCATATTTTCAGTGTCTAGTGGCGCATTACGTATTAGTGGCGCATATAGCAATATGCGCCACGCATAAGATACTAATGGCGCATATGCCATATGCGCCACTAAAGTTCAAACTATGCGTGGCGCATATTGAGATGCGCCACTGATAAATATGTACTAGTGGCGTGGCAGTGGTGGCGCATCCCATATGCGCCACACATAGTCCAAAATGGCGCGCCATTAATAGCCTTTTTTCCACTAGCGATTCTTCCTTAGGTGAGTCTCAATCATACCCCTTTATCCCCAGTGCATCTCTGGTGTATTCCCCGGGGGTAACAGTGAATAGGGGCCGGCCTTCCCGGGGTGGCCCTAGTTGGTCTTATCCCTGGCGAATTTTGGACACATGCGCCGGCGGTAATTAGGTTATCACCGGCGAAGTTGACAAAATGCACCGGCAGTAATGAAGTATCACCGGCGAACATAAAAAATGTGCCAAGGGTATTATTACCACCGGCGAATAGATTCATAGCATTATGCGCCGGCGATAGTGATGCTTGCTATAAGCAAATCTCTAGTAGTGAGAGGGCCCAGAGTATATCTCTCTGTCATTGGGATGGACAAATCCCACTCTGGATCCATGATCCTCAACTAATACTTTCGTATTAACCAAATCAAACTTTATAGTCACCTTTTACGACATGATGTTTGATATCATCAAAGTACCCTTCTGGTTTTAGTGATTAACACGATCTCATGGTCTAAGGATTAAGAATACTTCATATGTGTTTGATACAACAATTTAAACTTAATGACTTGATTGAATCGTTATATCCACTTTAGGTGTGTGTTCATCACATCATTCTTCTAATGAAGTGAGCTCGTTATTAACAACATCCGATGTTCATGATCAGGAAAACCCTATCATCAGTTAATCAACGAGCTAGTTAAAAGAGAGGCATTGCTAGGAAATTCTTACTTGTTTATTATTCACACATGTTTTAACATTTACGATTAATACAATTCTAGCATGAAAATAAACATTTATCATCAACATGGAATAAGATAATAACCAGTTTATTACTACCGCTTGGGCATATTTCCTTCAGTCTTCCACTTGCACTAGAGTCAATATTCTAGTTGAGACTTGCATATATAACACTTATGACATTCATGTGTTATCCATATGCATTTCTAGTGGTAAAACTAATCTCCAGATCTGACGTATCCAGTTCTGTGTGTATTGGCATATCTTTGCGTCTCTATGCATCACTCATTCCCAAATGAGATAGCTTTGTATAAATTTGGTCACATAGTAATCGCCCTCTTGGAACTACACCTAGTTTGATAACAAACTTCTTGACACAAATGACCTCCTTTGCTGTTTTAAAAGCAGTCATATATCTCGATATTTGTTGTAGAATCCGTCATAATGTCTTAACTTTGGAACTCATCCAAATTCATCATGGAACTTTCTTCCATTATATTGTGCCACCTTAACAGATAGCTAAAATTGAGATAAACTTACTTTGTATCTTGCGACAAAATTAGTATCAATGTAATAGTTTACAATGAACTATTTGTAACCAGTATCAATATAACACTTTACAATGAACTATTTGTCATCTCTACATACATAATATATTCTTAGTCCTTCCAAAGCACATAAGAATATCCTTACTATTGTCGAGTGGTCATCTTATGACTTTCATAACTCTAGTATATGCTCATAACATTTTAGAGCATAGGACATATCTGGATATGTACATATCATGGTATGCATGATTGATCGAATCATTCAGGTGGCTTCACTTTATGAAGTGTCATAAACACATGAATCATGTTTCAACCTCTTCCATGCAGCTAGAACCTTTCTCATTGTTTCCATATTAAAATTTATTCAATATTTCATGTATGTACTTCAGCACAATCATATTAGTACCTCGATCTATCTACATAGACATCGAAGTCCAATATTCTAGTTTTGCCTAAGTCTTTCATTGAAATCATATTTTAATGAAATTCTTAATCTGTGTCAATAAAAGATATATTATTTCCAATCAACAATATGTCTTCTACATAATGTATTAGAAATATGTCTTAGCGCTCCCACTTAATTTCTTGGAAAATATAGCATATTCATCGTCTCTAATGAAACTAAACCTTTTAAATATTTCATCATAGTGAATATTTCAACTCCGTGATGCTTACTTCAACCATTTAAGTTTGCATCCCTTTTTAGCATCCTTTGAATTTACAAAACCCTTTGGACCATGTCATGTACATGTCCTCGATAACCATTCTATTAGGATAAAGTTTTCTTGTTTGTTCAACTATCATATACCAAAATTGGCATATGTAGTGGTTGCTAGAATAATCCGTCCAGACTAAATATCGCTATGAAAGATCAAATCTTGTCATAGTCAAGTCCTTCAACATAATCGTAAACTCTTTTAATGATATATCAACTATTTCATAGATGTAGAACATCCATGTCTGTTTCTTTATAGATCCAAATATGGTCATTAGGCGCCACGTCTTCCAGAGGGTCTTCCAAGTTCAGAAACTTGGTTTCTCGTGTATGGAAACTATCACAGATTATATGGCTTCTAGCCATTTGATGGAGTTAGGACCCATCATCGCTTCTTTGCATGTAGTGGGTTCATCATTGTCAAACAATGATGGTTCATTCTCAAATCTTACTATTTGATTATTACCCGACCCACACGGTTCAATAGGAACTTAGATCTCCATGACCACAACCTTTGAGGCACGGGAGCCATGAGCATTGAGGCTGACTCCGGGACACTTTCTGTCACTGTGCTACTCAACACATATACTTGACGTTCTTCGCGACAAACACTTTCGTCTTTGGTGTTTATGGAGGAATACCCAAATGGTTACTTTGGTATGATCTACAAAGACGTTCTTATCTGATCTTGGTTGTAAACATTTTACACATGCCTTGCATACCAAAATTTTATAAAAGACAACTTCGGTTTTATCCCATTCCATAACTCGTATGGTCTCATTTCAACGAATAATGATGGTGCTCTTTTCAGTGTAAAAGTGGTAGTCTATAAAGCTTTATCTTGAAAATATAATGACAGTTTTACAGACGACACCTTTGGCCCTACAATGTCAAAAAATGTTTGATCACATCTCTCGAACATACCATACTCATATGGTGTTTTAGGAAATGCAAGTCTGTGGAATGATTCCTCAACATTTATTTGTTTGCTAAACCTTGTAACTCAAATATCTCCTTTATGATCCAATCAAAAATTCTTTATTTTCTTGTTACAATGATTTTCAACTTCATCTTGAAATTCTTTGAATAATTTCTCAAAATTTTCATACTTTTCCTTATCAAGTAAATATACACATATATCTACTCAAATCCTTGGTTAAAGTATATGAAGTTCAAAAGATCCACCACACCCGGCTATTCATAATGGACTATATACATCAACATGTACAACATCCAATAAGTTAGTCGCCCGTTCTCCTTTGGCCTAAAAATAGAGTTTTAATCATTTCTAGGAAACTTTTACAAGCGTCAATTGATTCAAAAATCAAAAGACTCCAAAATCCCATCTACATGGAGTTTCTTCATGTTTTCTTTCCAATAAGATTTAAACGGTGGGGCCACTTCATAAGTGTTCTTCTAATCATTTGTGTTGTGACATATTTAGCATCCGTGTTATGAATGTGATTTCTCCAACAAGTGTTCATCCATCCTTTATGGATATGGTAATAATTTTGAACAACGATTGTTCTCACATACCCGAACAAAATAACAGTTATTACAAAAATCTTGAAGGCTAGGTTTAATTCCAACAAAAACATAATAACACTTTATTTCTTTTCGATGAAAATTATTACATATTCATTTGCTAGTTAATTAGGCCATTGCGGTTCTTGTATTGATTTGTTCAGTATGACACTTCAGACCAGCCAATTTAGTATCCAATACCCAAGAATTACATTATTTTAATATGCAACGAATACAACCATAACATGTATATCATGTATATACCAAAGCTGGACGTTTCCAATCTTTTATTTCCCGCCAACATATTTTTCAAATTCTCTTTCAGCATTTCCTTTTCTTCCTAGAAGAATCTATCAACATCAAAAGTGGTGCCATACGCATGACACATAGTTCAAAGCATACTAGTCAAACACTAATACTCTTTGACTCGCACTTTGATGTAGATCACCATCATCAAATATTTGGTATTATTCTAAATTCCATTCTTTAGTAATATTTTAGTGTAGTAAACATTTACTAACATCTTATAATCATCCTATTATGACAATTTTCATGATCAAGCTACTATAGCTCATAAGGACAAATTGTGAGTATAATTAGTTCCCAAAACCTTTTGGGAGATCAGGACGCCTAGCGTCTCGAACCTTTGTATTATACAATATGAGAAAATGTATCTTACTTAATTATACTCTATCACATTGCAATCAAACATTGTTTCAGATGTCATAATATATTCGACACATGATAAATTTGGAAACAAATTCTTTCAGTTCCTAGATAACCTTAAAACTAAAAACAAATTTTGAATATCAAGGATCATGGAAGCAACTGTGATACTTAGATACTAACACTGGAATTTTTACTCTTGATTTAATACTACTTATTAAATTTCACTTAGTAAATGAGGTTTGCTGAAAGTTTGCAATAGAACTTTAAACTTTAGATTGACATTCAAACAATACGATACCAGTTTGTAAAGTTAATATCCAGAATTCTATAGTTCTATTATCTCAATTATAGTTAAATGCAAGGTAGGAAACGGACGCCAAGGATTACAAAAATTTATGCAAATTCGCTTTGTAGTTCATGATAAATTGAGTTCTTTAATTCAAAATTACTAAGTGAACTCCCACTTAAAAACAACGTCCCTCTTAGTTTTCTTAAGTGATTATACGAACCAAATTTGCTATACCGCAACCGATTATCACATGAAATGGCATAGTTTCAAAGGCAAACATCACCATGTTCATCATATCAACCATATGACTCAAGATTAACCTTTCGGTTCATTGTTCCGAGGCCATGTCTATACATGCTAGGCTCGCCAAGTAGAACCGTAGTATTTGCAAGTGTAAAAACTGGCTTACACCTGTTGTGTCTCAAAATGACTAACTTTCTTAACAGCGTATACTACGGAAGAACACATTGTTATCTTGATGTTATGTGAGAGGGATCATCTTATAATACTACCGCATGATCAAATCTAAGCAAAATAAGGTAGATAAAAGGTCTAACATCACATGCATGGATAATGTGATATGATATGGTCTTTCTCACATTCGATCTCCATATCGTGTGTCTTGGCGTGATCTCCGTCATGCCACCGGTGTCGCACCAAGGTCCGTGGCGCCTCCACCTTGGTTGTCTTCATCCATTACAATATATCTCCTGGAGATATACATAGCACATAGGCTATAGAAAATAAAAAACGACCATATGGCTCCTTCCTGTTGTTTATAACTTACAATAGGGATAATTTCATACATCTTTGTAACATTAACAAATATGAATATATCGCATCATATGCCCTGCAAAAATAAGTTAGACGCCTCTAATTTATTTTGCATATTTTACATGGTTTAAGGCTATCAAGGATAGAACCGTTTTTACCTACGAACATGAAACCACAACGTTGATAAAAAATATTATTATCCTACCATTGTAGATTAGATCATGACTATAGTTGGAGAGACAGACACCCTCAAATACATGTCAACTGTGGAATAAGTCTCATGTGCGGGGACATGTAAGGTTAGTCCGGGCCGCTTCATCCAACTATGCCATCATGATCCAAAATACACGAAAATAAGCAATAACATGATCATCAACACCCACATCTCTATGTGTTCTACCCGTACAAAACCATCTATGCATAGACACGACTCTGATACCACTGAAGGATTCGCAGCATAGAAAACAAAAAATTTCCTACGTAGAGAACCACTAACTTGTGTTCCACTAGAACATGGATGATGTAGTGGTACGTTGGCCGATCTCAAGATCATGAAGTAGAGCGCCACAACGTGTAGTGCATCCGTACTCGGTAACACGTACAACTTGTTGACGACCTCCGTGCCCTCGTTCCAGCGGGGTGCGGAAGTAGAGGATCCTCCGGAACTCCACCACATCCTTCTTATACTAAGTATGGTGTTGTGTAGAAATATTTCGGCAGGGCTTCATGTAAACCTTAGCAAACAATGGAGCAGCAAGAGGAAGGGATGGAAGAGAGCAAGGATGAAGAAGAAGAGGAGGGAGGCTAGTATTTATAGGGGAGGGGGTAGAAGCCCAAAGGGGTGGCCGACCACTCCCAGGAGTGCCTCCACCTCTCCCCTCTTCATGTGAGTGGAGCCTACACTCATGCTTCAAAATCTCACTCAAACCATTTTCAATACCCACTCAAAAATTCCAAGAGTTTCTTTTTAATAAAACAATTTATTTACTTTAATATTTGTTAATTCAATAAATTAACAAACAATAACATATAACCCCTTGGAAGAGTGTGATATACTGAAATAATTCCGGGTTATCTCGAAATAGTCCCTATGTTGTCCAGAATTTCTGCAGTGTTCTGTATCCACTCGAACGCGTCAACAAACCTTAAGTGTGTCACACTACGGTTCATGAATAATGTGGGCATGATCAAGACAATCTTCTCCGATGAATAATCATCTGCGAGATCTGAAGATCCGTAATGATTCCCACTTATTCAATGATGAATCTTGTGATTGCATGAACCAAAAACACCGTATGCTATTCCCTTTTGTCTAGCGATATTGCACTTGTCCTTGATCCGATCATTGGTATCAACTATACCTTGTTTGATCTTGTTACCTGACAAGTACTCTTTACTTATTCCCTGATATGACATCCTTGTGACCTAGTCACATGCTTGCAAGCGATGTCGATGCAATATCACCGAGAGGGCCCAGAGTATATCTCTCTATCATCGGGATGGAGAAATCCCACTCTTGATCCATGATCCTCAACTAATACTTTCGTATTACCCAAATCAACCTTTATAGTCACCTTTTACAATGTGATGCCTAATATCATCAAATTACCCTTCCGGTGTTAGTGATTAACACGATCTCATGGTCTAAGGATTAGGAATACTTTGTATGTGTTTGATACAAGAATTTAAACTTAATGACCTGATCGAATCGTCAATTAATCAACGAGCTAGTTAAAAGAGAGGCATTACTAGGAACTTCTTACTTGTTTATCATCCACACATATATTAGTCTATGTTGGGTGTCTGTTCATCACGTCATTCTTCTAATGAAGTGACCTTGTGATTAACAACATCTTATGTTCATGATCAGAAAAACTTGATCATCGATTTATCAACGAGCTAGTTAAAAGAAAGGCATTACTAGGAACTTCTTACTTGTTCATTATCCACACATGTATTCATATTTTTGATTAATAAAATTCTAGCATGAAAATAAACATTTATCATAAACATGGAATAAGATAATAACCACTTTATTATTGCCTCTCGGGCATATTCCCTTCAGCTTACATTAGCAAAGCCACGATCGTCTGGTTATTTCTACTGTTTTAATTGTTTTCCTGAAAAATATAAAGTAGTGGCGTGGGGGTATGTCCACATGCCACTAGCTATTGAGTACACTACCAATTGCGTCAGAGGAATGCGCCACTAGTAACTATGTCACTATTGGAGTGGCAGTGCCACTCCACTAGTATAAAACACTAGTAGCGGCATACCAGTGGCATGTCAGATCCATGCCACTAACGATGAAAGTGGAATGCCACAAGTATCGTATTTTTTACTAGTGACACCGCATAGATGCCATTTCCCGCCAGGGTCCCAATCTTCCCCATGGCAAATCTAAATCTGTCGATGTTGGTGTTCGTCGGGAGCAGTGAGGGAGAGGAGCATTATGCCTCACGTATTCTCGACAAGAGACCGAGCCAACTCCAACGTTCATAGCGCTTGATCTCACCCGGCAGGCCACACCACCGTCACTACTGCAGCACCTCATGCATGTAGCTGCATCTAATCATGCAAGTGTGCTAGATCCATGCTCCCCAAATAACAAGACCACGAGAGGACCGCCACGATCCCGATAGTCGGCGATGCCCACTACACGATGGATAGAATGAGCACCTCTGACACCTTCGGTGCAAGACACGTCACAACCAAATTAAGCAGGTGGCATCATCAGCGATGGACGTCGAAGGGGGAGAGGGCTTGGGCTGCGGTTCTAGGGTTTCCTATGGTACATCTTGGGAGACGCTAAACCGGAGCCACACAACACCTATCCTACGACACATTCTGCTCCATTAATAGAAGTGCCACAGGGGAGTCGCTGGAAGTGACTCACACTGGACCAACATCCGAGCGCGAGACCAACAAACCTAAACGTCACCAGAACCCATTGTGCTCGACCACCTAGAAGTTTGTATTCACCCAGCGTGATAGCGTAGGCACCTCCGGTGCGAACAACGTTTGTCGCCCCAGCCCTCCGTTAAACTAGGCAATCACCGCTACACAACTGCACTTAAAAAGATCCTGTGACGACCTTTCACTGGCTTTACCCGCCAGCTTCCTTCGGCAACAACGAGAGGGGGTAAATAGTGGCTAGGTCTCTGCTCGAGGGCTTATCGAAAGCAGAAGACATTGTGGATGAACATGGAAAATTGTTTATCTTTGTAAGATGAAATTATACATAACACAAATACTAAACGAATCAAGAATCTGGAGGCTTCTATGGTCTCTAAGCAGCTTTATATACAATTAACTTTTGAAGCTGCATGTAAGCATTTCCATATACGACTTTGTAATCACTAGCATGCAGGTGATTAAATCGTAACTGCTACATAATGTGCAATCTCCCTCTTACTTAATAAACTACAAATGCAAATCTTGCTACAACGGAAACCAGAATAATTAGCAAGTTTAGAAGCTAAACAAATGATAAGGACCTGACGGACTAGACTAATTACATGCCCGAAAATAATCCCGTTGAAACGCCTTGATTGAGCAACAAACGAGGATCCAAATAAAAGCTTGAAAGCTTACCAGGGCATGCAGCACTTGCAAAGCAAGCAAAAGAGACCCGTCAGCAGCAGCTGGGCCCAGTGGCAACACCGACGCCTGGCCCCTCATGCCAGTCGCCTTAGCGCCACGACACGTCATCCCCCGGAGAGAGACTTGATCCAGGGCTAGCATGCTAGTCCATGGTCCTCCGCACGCACACACGCTGCATTCCAAAAAAAAAAAACTACTTGCCGTTAGTCACCAGTTGATGGTGCCTATGCTAAGCTTCTCTACCGGCCCCTTTGTCTTGTAGCCCCTCCTCCTTCCTTTATAAAGGAAGGTGGCAATGGCGTCTCACCATGTAGCTAAAACTAAAGTCTCAATTGCTAGCTACTGCCTAGTACTACCCAAACCAAGCAAACTTTTAAGCTGTTTACTAGTACGAGCTTAGTTAGTTGGCTTGACGTTGCTTGCTGCTTTTTTCTTGTGGGTGAAGTGATCTTTGTGTGTGCAAAGCTAGCGGCAATGGGGAGGCAGCCGTGCTGCGACAAGGTGGGTCTGAAGAAGGGCCCGTGGACGGCGGAGGAGGACCAGAAGCTCGTTAGCTTCCTCCTCGGCAACGGCCAATGCTGCTGGAGAGCCGTCCCCAAGCTCGCCGGTGGGTCATTCGCAGCCTAGCTACACATGCCAAACAATTGTTACATGCGTGTCACGACGACTCGCAGTACTTTGACCAATGTTTTAACGTGTTTGTTACCTGCGGACAGGGCTGCTCCGGTGCGGGAAGAGCTGCCGGCTGCGGTGGACCAACTACCTCCGGCCGGACCTGAGGCGCGGGCTGCTCTCCGACGAGGAGGAGAAGACGGTGATCGAGCTGCACGAGCAGCTCGGTAACAGGTGGTCCAAGATCGCCTCCCACCTGCCAGGCCGGACCGACAACGAGATCAAGAACCACTGGAACACGCACATCAAGAAGAAGCTCAGGAAGATGGGGATCGACCCAGTTACCCACAAGCCCCTCCAGCAGCACTCGCAACGCCCTTCCCCTTCCGGCGGCGACTCGACGGAGGAGAAGCTGCCGGTTACCGAGGAGAAGGCCGCGGCCGTCGCCACAGAAAGTCAGTCAGGTAGTGCTCACGAAGACATGTTCTGCTGCCCCGACGAGGTGCCGGCCATGATGCAGCTTCTGGACGACATCATCTTGCCGTGCGACGTCGTCGCACCGGCACAACAGCTCGACAGCAGCTGCGGCACGGCTTCGTCGTCACCAACCGAGTCGTCCTCGTCTTCGTCGTCCGCCTCGGCCTCAAGCGGCGGCCTCGAGGACGACTGGCTGCCGCAGTTCATGGAGTGGCCGGAGGAGCCGATGTACATGATGGGCCTGGACGACATGGTCACCGCACCGGCGCCGGCGTCGGCATCGGCATGGGACTTCGAGGACCCCTTCTTCCAGAGAATCGCCCTGTTTGATCACCACGAGACGTGGGCTTGATCGACCGGGCAATTCGATCGGAATACCTTATTCCTTATTAATTACCGTCATGCGATTGCTCACGTATATGTTACTGCCAAGTAAAAAAATTCATCTACAGTGCACCTAGTGGTCTTAGAACATTACTTAGAGGAAGAAGTAAAAAAATGTAAACGAAATCAAGCGGTTGTGTATGTGTGTGAGAGAGACATGCAAATCTACCCTGTTTTCCTTTTTTATCTGCTCATCCATTTCAGACTTAGGTCCATGTGTTTGCCATGCACACATGCATGCAAGTGATGAAGGAATTTGAATGACGAAAAAGAGGTTTTTGTGAACCCTATGGTACATGCACCACCTTAGTCAAGACCGTCCGGTATTGCATTAAGATCCATGTTTTCTAGAGAAACTTAATTATATATTTTGTTTCTTCCAAACGTAATTTGTATGTTTTGAGGTGACCACAGAACTTAAAATGTTTATAAAATCCCCCATTTTGATATCTCGCGTGCACCAAAAAGTCTAAATTGGTTGACCAGTAGATTTGGATATTGTGTGTTCAGCTATTTTGGAGGAACAAAAAGGTAGAAGTTTTATGAAGAGATCTCAACACAACAATGGATGGTTGTTATAGAAGATGTACCTATCATGGAGTTGAACAAAAACTTACCATAATGAAATGAGAGATAACAGTGTTACTCCCTTCTTTCTTGTAGGCTTTTATAATGGAAGTTTTTTTAGCACGGTATCATAGGCAAAATGCTGATGTGGTACCTCAGTTAATGATAAAAGAGGTTAATATTGTATCTTATATTTATGATACAACTCTTGTACGGTATCATAGGAAAAATGGTTTGCTAGCCCAATCTCGTACATGCATGTACCTAAAACCAGTGAGACGATGCATTGTGGTGGTACTACAACCTAGGATAACATGCTAAGACACAATGCATTGTGAAAGGCCGTATACTCCCTCCGTAAGGAACTACCTTGCATTCTATGTTTAGTTAAAGTCAATATTCATAAACTTTGACAAAGCATAGAAGAAAAATATCAAAGATTACAATATAAATTAAATATCATCTCCACCTCTTCCTTTTATTTTGCTCCCCCATGCAAAATAGTTGGGATTTGGCCAAAGCATGCACTAATATCTCCTTGCCATGTAAAATGCCATGTTTCATTCCCCGAATGAAAAGTCATAGTTATTTAGTACAAAGGATGATTGGCTGAAAATAAGCGTTCAAAATTTTCCCTTGTTCAACCCTTGCACGCCTTGGTCCACGGTATAGTAAATTCAATAAACCGGTATAGAGGAAGTAGTCGATTTTATTAAAACAGAAGCACATGTAGGACTAACTCCAATAAATTAGAGATTTCAACTGTAAATTAGTTGAACTGAAAAGGCAACAGTGTGTACGGATACTCATACAAATGCTCCAAGGTTACATCATTCTTAAATATAGTACTCCCTCTGACCCATATTACTCTTCGCAATATAGATGTATCTAGACACTAATTAATAAAATATAAAAATATAATATAGTGGAACTGATCAGCCAAGTCCTCTTATTTTATCATCTTAATTAATCCTATAAGATACATGCAGTAAAAACAACACGTAGAAGACAAGTTAGGTATTGAATTAACGCAAGTTGTGGTATGAGTTAGATTATACTGTAGCACAGTGCTATCTTAGCGACAAGTGAACGAACTATATATTACCATGAAGTAGTGAACCTTAATTGTCGCTCCAAATTCACCCACTCACCTGTGACTTTTGGGTTATCGTTTTAGGTGAACACTATATATATGCGTAACAAAGAATGTATATATTCATGCGTGCATCATGCATGTGTGAACACATTTCACGCATGTGTGTTTTCTGAGAAATTTGGCCGTGTCGGATGCTATAGTGGATGAGCTGAGTTCTATTCATCATAGACTACCTAGAGAAAAGTCATTTCCTACAGGCTACAACAACCCGCTTTGCTTTCTTGGGGCGCTGCCATGCCATTGTCGAGCTAGCTCCACATGCACGTATATACGCAAGACATGATCGATCAGCTACATGAAAACTACGGCAAGCCTAGCCACCTAGCAAGGCACATCCAGATTCTCAAATACTTCATCCATCCTAAATAAGTTTTCCTAATTTTATCTAGATACACATATATCTAGAGACCTTTTGAGTGTGTAGATACATATCTAGAAAATTGAGATAGTTAATTTAAAACGGACGTAGTAAGTCACTTTGACTTTGAATGGCTTACACTTTTGGCCCACATCAGGCGGTCCCACAAGTCAAGGACCCAAACTTCTGACTTGCGTACGTTAGACAATAATCCACGCAACCTAACAAGCCCCTTATACAGTTATATCCGTTGCCTCCTTGTACCCAAGTGCTGTTGAGACCCGTTTAAAAAAACGTGTTGTTGAGACATATTCTCTCTGTTTAAATTAGTGGTCTTAATTTTGTCTATAGATATACATGTATTTATACACTAAAATGTACTTACATACATGCATATCTAGACAAAGTTGAGACAACTAATTTGGAATGAAGGGAATAACTTAATTAGGCTCTCACACCAAATGTGTAAAACTAATCTCGTCATCCAAATAATATCTTTCCAGAAATGTGACGGAGAAGAATCCGGACCACGTGAGTCAGTGAATAGTGTTGAACTCTCAAAAAAGGTGTATGGTACGAACATGGACAGACCGCATAAACCAACTGGTGTTTAGAACTCCCAGGTGTGAAACACTATATCGACTGGAGGCGGGTGAATAGGTGATGATCAAATATATAATATAAAGTTCACAATTTTAACACTTGTTTAGTTTCTGGAACACCTGAGGCTGCAAGTAAGTAAAAGAGATAGGAGAAGGTATCACAAACACGAGGATGTAACCCAAGGTTCGGATAGTCGGTGCTATCCTCCATCCTCGTTGGAGAAGGCTAGGATAAAATTCCAAAGGATGCCAAGTCCTTGGTCATAAAGACCAGCCTAGGCAGAACTGATGTGCTAGTTAGTAAGATTTATATTTATCCGTTAGTGACTTTGTGTCTAAAAATGTTGGATGCAGATTTTAGATTATATGTATACATTATCTGATATCAGTTTTTTTTATGTATGCACTTTAAGTGTTTATAGGTACCATTTATATGTAGATGTAAATTTTGATGAGAAGAAGTTGTTGACAATATCGGGGAAGGAGTCCTCCGATGCGTTGTTGCCAGTAGTCGTGCGAGAGTGCTCCCAAATACATGATCGCCCCTCACCCGTACAGATCTACAAGAGGCGAGGTTCTACAAGAGGGTGGCAGCACAAGGTTGTGGAACGAGGCAGTCTCATATGTTGTTTTTATAGTCGGTGGAGGCGAAGAGAACGATCAGGGAGAAGATGATGGGCCTGACCGTTCAGATTCATCCTCCACTCGTGTTGGACCCGAAAATGTTTGAACTTTGACTATGTGTATCACTCTCCAATTGCACGAAAACACTCCTGGTGATATCTACTGGAAGTTCACTAGTTCAGACATCTACTCTACGAGATCGGCTTATGTCATGCAATTCAAATGCTCCACTTTCACGGTAACAAAGCCGGCCATATGGAACAGTTGAGCACCTCCAAAATGTAAATTCTTTGTTCGGTTAATTTACCCGACGGGTAGACCAAAAATAGTCTAGCAAACTGGTGACAAATCAACCACATAAAATAGTGAATTTCATGTTTTGGGAAGGTGTAGCGTCCAACTCTGAAGTAAACATGAATACGGAGTACATGATACGCAGACTCACGAACTTTTCAGATTGTGCTGTGATTGTATGATTATTGCAGAAAGTTAATTCTTTGGTGTTTCCATTACAAGAATAATCTTTATATTTTTACTCCCGTACATGACAAGTAGTCGTGGAATGGACAGAAGAAGACTAGTCAAACGTACATAGCACACCCATCTCATGCTTCCAGACACTCAAAACTTCTGCGGCTATGATTTGTGGTGTGGAGACAATATACTGCAGTATGTTTCTGGATTCTTCACTAGGGCGCCGCCCAGCGGATGGCCGCCGCATGTACTGCAGGTTCGTGCTCTTCATGATGGCATGGATCATCAGGGAATGCACCATGCATGGAAAGTGGAAATGGTCCTGGAAAATGTATTTCAGAGATCCTATCCGATGTCTCCACTTGACGGCAGCTTATAAGAGCTGTTAACGTGTCGATTTGTTTGGAGGTCTGCAGGGTGAATAGATTTGCAGGGTGGCGCACCAGCTTGATCCAGTGATCGAACCAGTATCAAATTGATCGATCTCCGGCCTTGCCGTGAGGTAAAAGTAACCAAATTCATGGCTTACACATGTAGTTTGGTGAGTTCAGAGCTCTCGTCGGTGCATGATAGATCTCCAGCCAGTCCCCGGGCCCGGCATGAAAAAACTCACAATTACATTAGTCCGGCATATATTGGTAAGGGAAATAGTGGGATAGACACCATAGTAGCTGTACATAGGCATCCAACCATTGGATCATGCACATGCAAAACGGTGCTCACTTTTTCTAACTAAACGGTGACTAACGGCGCCGTTGTATGGAGAGCATAACATGCACCCATTCACTTTTGTTTCTTTTCCCTTCCACACTTACTAGAGATGAGATGTTGTTCAGTTTTGTTTTCATTTCTTGCATGCGTTCTCTAGGGATTTTGGTTTTCGTTTGTATTTCCACTTTTATTTTCTTTCCAAAGTTTTCGTTTGCATTTTCCACTTTTGTTTTCTTTCCAAAGTGCTCACGACCGGCACCTTTTGCATTTCCACTTTTGGTTTTCCCCTTCCCAAGTGTTCAGGCACTTTTGTTTTCTTTTCTTGCACTTCTAAGATGTAAGCCCAACTTTTGGTTTTTTACAACCTGCTTCTCTTCCTATTGACCACATATCTCAAAAATCTCAAGAACTCATACGTAGCCTTATAAACTACCAACGGTGGGCATACATCTCCTAGATTCGAAAATAATACAAAACTATGGACAGAGTACATGCAGCGCCAGTTAAAAAAAAAAGAATACATCGGCTTTGAAGCTTTTGAAAAAAGATTGAGAAGGTGTTCACACAAACGCCATAAAGAATACATGGGTTGTAAAGTTTTCAAAACTATCACAGACCCCTCCCCTAACACCACCCCCCCCCCCCCCCCCTCCCCCCTCCCCCCTATATGGAAACTTTCCAAAACACTACACTTTTTATTTCTCACTCTCTGTACGATGTAGTGCATGCATTGACATTCATGCACAAAAACAAAACATGGTGCTCTTTGTTGGACGGAATTCATTGCTTGCTAACGGTGACATCCTAAGATATGAGCCCGCGGAGCATGTGCTCTCCATCATCCGACAGCCGTGGAGGTATGCACAGAGCTAGCCACCCGGCTAGCAAATCCGCATCGATATTGGTAATTTAGTACTCGTTCCATAAATAAAATATAAATATCTCAATAATATAGATGTATCTAACATTAAAACGATCTAGATACATCTATTTTAGCGACATATTTAAGAACGGGTCGAGTACATGCTAAATCTCATCACTCCTGGTGTCACGATGAGGTCAGCAGGCAATCCGTAGTGATCCCCGCCCATCCACTAGTTCTGAAAATCTGAAGTACGAAAAGTCTCTCCTGCCAGCCTAGCACACGGAGTTGAACCGCCCATATCCCTAGCTCCGACTAGCATAGCATTTCACCGAAGACTTTGAGCTCTATTTTCCGGCAGTCTTGCTTCTCTCTATTTTTTTCTTGCTTGGGAAGAAACTGTATGTATCTCTCATCTACAGTATATATTTTATAGTTTGAACTTTCGGCCTTGCGCGTGCAACTTGCGTGATCAACGCGACCAATGTTTTGGAAGGATTTGGTCCGGCACAATGGGCACATGCTACGCCTTAATAAAACTAGCAAGCTGACTACACTAGTGTACAGTACTGGCTGACTAGTACTGCAAGATCCACACGAGTCGATCTCTCGCGTCTTCAATCGACTTGGATCTGTAGAAGGATAGGGGGAGAGAGATTGCGGAATATGATGGATGTATTATTGAGCCTCTCGGGCGAGTATATATAGACGTACAACGGACCGACTTGGAGTACAAGACAAGACATAGACTTGGAGTACAAGACAAGTATCCTATCTCTATCCTAATCTAGCCGTGTACAACATGTATACTCCAACATCCCCCGCAGTCGTAGCGGTAGCGTCGTGAACAACTGGAGCGTCGCGAACGGTCAGACTGGAGAGAACCCGAAGTAGACCAGTGCGCAGACATCCCCCCGTAGTGGTAGCAGGAACGTCGTGGACGGTGTCACATCGCAGAATCTTGGACTGTAGAGAATGCTGGTGAGGAGCTCAGGCGAGGTGGTAGCCCTTGTGCCGATGTCGAGGAAGCCGAGAGCGGTGGGTTCTGCAACCTTGGTCGAGGTAGCCGTGCGAGGGGTCGCCGTGGTCGATGTCGTGGTCGGGTGCCGATGTCGAGGTAGCCGCAGATGAAGCCGCAGGCGCGTAGGGCGCCGGAGAAGGACGGCGACGCGTCGAGGCAGTCGTCGAGGAGAGTGATGCCGAAGTCGATGCAGTCCAAGCCGTCGAGGACGAGGTGCGGCCATGGCTTTGCCAGAACCAGGCGCACGTCGGGGACGAAGGCATACTCCGATTGTGCCAAAACCGAGTACGCGAAGACGAACACGGGGACGAGGCGCTGCGACCGAACTTGCCAGACTCGGGAACGCGTCGGGGACGAAGGCAAGCGCCGGTGTTGCCAATACCAGGCGTGCGAAGAACAGGACCAGTAGAAACAACTTCACGCCATGTCGGAGAGGAGACTAGCAGAGAAGGCCTCCACGACGGTTGCGAGGCGCACAACGGCAAAAGGTGCCGATGCAGTCCGCGGTTGTCGGAGTAGACGAGCAGGTGTAGTCGAGAACGAGGCGATGACGCTGGCGATGAAGTCGTGCTGGACGTAGACGTAGAAGGCGGCGAACCAACGACGACCAAGAGTGGCCATGCTGGATGCCTAGACAGGCGTAGGGGTAGTCGGCGGGACCTGCGATGGCTAGGAGTGGCCATGCAGGTTGCCTGTGGAGATGCGGCGGCGGTACTCGAAGTAGGCGAGGAAGAACCCAGCGGCGCGACGAAGACCATGCGCGGACGGCGACATCCCGCGCCGAGGGAGGTGGCGCGGGGGAAGCCGGCGACGTCCTCGCGAGGTGACGGCGATGACCGCGTGCAGCGACGCAACAGCCCGATGGGACGGCGCGGCTGCAGGGCGCGAGTCGGTGCAGCGGCGTGAGAACCACCAGCAACGTACATGCCGGAGAAGGCACGTTGGTAGCCGGCGGCGGGGACCAAAGGCAGCGACGCTACGGCCCGAAGGGGCGACGCAGCGGCAGCCCGATGCTCGAACGGTGGTAGGCGCGTGCTCGGGGACGTACTTGGCGGAGACGAGCGTCAGATCGGTTGATCAGACCGACGGCGGCGCTGGACGCGCCAAGTCCTAGACGACGGCACACAGATCGGAACCCGTGGCGTCGTTGTCGGTGAAGTTCTTGGCGATGACGGCGAAGACGGACCGGCGATGGAGTCCGCGCAGGCAAGGAGCCGGCAGTGACGCACCGAGGCGTCCCTCGGACGACACGTCCGACGTTGCCGCGCGGTTGGTGAAGGCGAGCCGGCTAGCGCGAAGTCGGCGCCGGCGAGACGACCGCCGCAGCCTACCGAGGTGGGCGCAGCAGCCGGCCGAGGGACCGCGACAACCGGCAAGAGCCGGCCGAAGCGACGACGGAGCCAGCGTGTCGGCCGCGATAGCCGGTGTATGGGTGGCCGTCGGTGCGAGGTCGACACCGAGGTTGGAGTAGAGGCGCTTGGTGACGACGGCGGTGGGCGACTCAATCCGATCTGAGATCGGTAAACCAAAAAAAAAAACGCCGGTCAAGCGACCGGCGAGAAAAGACTCACGGGGGCAGCCGATCTAGGTCGGCGCACGAGTTGCGCAGCCCCCGGCGGAGATCATGGAGATCGACCTCCCCGGGGGCGGCGCGGCGCGGAAGCGGGGGCGGCGGCTAGGTCAAGGTTCGGCGCCGCTCTGATACCATGTAGAAGGATAGGGGGAGAGAGATTGCGGAATATGATGGATGTATTATTGAGCCTCTCGAGCGAGTATATATAGACGTACAACGGACCGACTTGAAGTACAAGACAAGACATAGACTTGGAGTACAAGACAAGTATCATATCTCTATCCTAATCTAGCCGTGTACAACATTGTACTCCAACAGGATCGAAGTTTATGTGTTTGAATCGGAAATGTCAACGGAAGATTGATCTACGTGGATTTTGTGCGTGGGTTGAAATAGATAGTGGGTCATGTCCGGGTTGCTGATCTTGCATACGTATGTGTGGCAACGTAGGACGTAGCTAATAGCTAGTTTGCTACAACAAACATCTGAAATTGGAAATATTGGAGATGACAGGAAAGGGAAGAGTTAGTAGGGCATGGTTTCAGACGTACTAATATACTAGTAGTACTTTAACTTCGGATAGCTTGTTCAATTGTTTGACGACGACTGTGCTAGAAGACCTCTGACTTTGGATACAATATTTTGCTTCGAGTTTCCCAAGTTTCATGCATGTATACCTTTCTCCGTTCACACATGCATCCACCACGGTATTAGACTAGTTACAATGGTATCATATACTAGTATCATACATATGATACTAGTCTATGATATTACCTCCACAATACATAGTATCATCTTGTAGTATTATAGCCTCATTGTATTTAATGTTTTGTAGAATCTCAATGTAAATATACGGATATGATGTATTTGCTATTAAACTTTTCAGTTTTACGTGCTATGATACTTTATTATATTATGATACCACTCTCACCTCTTTCTTTATTAATTGATGCGCCACATTAGATATTAAACTTAGATACCATGTATGTTCTAGCTAGTTCCGATGGGGAGTATTATATTAAACTCACTATTCAGGACAAAGCTGGTAATTTCATTTGGAGTCTAGACGTCGTCTATGGAGCGGTGTAAGACACGTTTAAGGCTAATTTTTTACGTGATTTGGTAAATCTGGCAAAAGACAATCAGTATCCAATTATTATTGGTGATGATTTTAATCTGCTTAGATTCCAACACAAAAAGAGTAAGGGCCATTTTGATAGTCATTGACCTTTCTTGTTTAATGTTGTCATCGATAGCTTAGATTCGAGAGAGGTTTCTATGGTTGGCCGACAATTTACTTGGGCTAACAGTTTACCTGACCGAACATATGAGAAACTAGATCGCGTGCTAATGGACACTGATTGGGAAGATAAGTACCCCTTGGTGTCTGTACGTGCTTTGGAACGTATTAAAAGATTGTCTGACCATGCTCCCATTTTATTGACTACTAGAATACCTAAACTGCTGTGTAAGCGACCTTTCAAGTTTAAACTTGGATGGCTACAGAGGGAGGGATTCCACGATATGGTCAAGAATGTTTGAGAAAGACCAGTGAATGGTTATAACCCTATATTGAGGTGGAACAATAAGATGTGCGCCATGCGCAAACACCTCTCTGGATGGGCTAGCCACACAGCTGGTATTCTTAAAAAAGAAAAGCTTTCTTATCAGCCATTATTGATGAGTTGGAGGCTCTTGCTAAAGTAAGGTTGCTATCAAGCGATGAGATTGAATTAAAAAGTCAATCGAATACTCAGATAACAACCCTTCTTCGTGAGGAGGAGCTGAAATGGTATCAACGTTCAAAGGATCAATTCATATTGGAAGGGGATTCGAATACTAGATATTTCCATGGGATTGCCAATGGCTGTCACAAAAGAAAACATATTCAATCTTTAGTACAAGATGAGGGTCTGATTGAAGGCCATGAGCAACTCAAAACGTATATTACAAATTACTATAAAGGTCTATTTGGTCCTCCGGAGGAGAGTTCTTTCTCTCTGGAGGAATCTCAAACGGATGACATACCCCAGGTGTCCATGAAGGAAAATAGTTTACTAACCGCTCCCTGTTCGGAAGAAGAGGTTAAGAAAGCTGTATTCCAAATGGAACACAACAAGGCATTGGGTCCGAATAGTTTCCCTTCTGAGTTCTATCAGTCTTTTTGGGATACTATTAAAATGGATCTTCTACACATGTTCAGTGTTTTACACTCTGGGCAGTTAGAATTATTTCGTCTAAATTTTGGAGAGGTTATCTTGCTACCAAAGGTTAATGAGGCAGAAAGGATCCAACAATACAGACCTATCTGCCTTTTAAACCTGAGTTCAAGATCTTCACAAAAGTGGCCACCATTAGACTGAATACGATGGCTGATCACGTAGTGCAGCCTTCACAACTGCATTCATGCAAGGACAGAATATCCTTGATGGGGTAGTTGTCCTACATGAGACGGTCCATAAACCGCATTCCAAAAAGTTAAATGGGGTTATTTTAAAATTAGATTTCGAAAAGGCTTATACAAGGTTAAGTGGTCCTTTCTGCAACAGACACTCAGGATGAAAGGTTTTTCTCCTGAATGGCGTGCTTTGATCAATGAATTTGTGTCTGGAGGTAGTTTAGCGATTAGAGTCAATGATGACACTGGTCTCTATTTCCAGACAAGAAAAGGCATATGCCAAGGCGATCCATTGTCACCTATATTATTTAACATAGTGGCATATATGCTTGCTATTTTGATCAAACGAGCAAAGTCTGATGGTTAGATTGAAGGAGTGATCCCATATTTAGTTGATGGGGGATTATCGATTCTTCAGTACGCCAATGATACAATTCTGTTTATGGAACATTACCTTGAAAAAGCATGAAACCTCAAGTTAATCTTGGCGGCTTTCGAACAACTTTCAAGTCTGAAAATTAATTTCCATAAGAGTGAACTGTTCTATTTCGGTGAAGCCTGGGATTCAGCGGCCGATTATGCGGAGCTATTTGGTTGTGGGCAAGGCCAGTTTCCTATTCAATATTTGGGAATCCCGATTCATTATCGATGATTAACACTTGCTGAATGGAAACTAGTGGAGGAAAAACTATAGAAACGTCTTAGTAGTTGGAAAGGTAAATTGTTGTCCCTAGGAGGAAGACTGGTACTCATTAATTGAGTACTTACTAATATGGTATTGTATATGATATCTTTCTCTCTTGCCAAAAGGTGTTCTACACAAACTCGATTATTATCGATCCATATTTTTTTGGCAAAGGGATAGCGAGAAAAAGAAATATTGGCTGGTAAAATGGAACGTGGTCTGCCGACCTAAAGATCAGGGGGGTGGGGGTTCATGACCTTGAGGTCAAAAACTCAGCTCTCTTGGGTACATGGCTTTTAAGCTTCTTACTAAAGATGGTGCTTGGCAAACTCTCCTTAAAATAAAGTGCGTTGGCACGAAAGCACTATCCCAAGTGCTATGGAAACCCAGAGATTCTCATTTCTGGGCCGGCCTGATGCCTACGAAGAAGTTTTTCTTCCTCTATGGTACTTTTTCGATCAAAGATGGATCGCAGATTCGTTTCTAGGAAGACTCCTGGTTAGGGAATAGTCCTCTTAGCGAACAGTATCCAACATTGTATAGTATTGTTCATCATAAAAGTGATACCATTGCTTTAGTAATGGTCACCTCACCTGCAGATGTGACTTTTAGATGTGATTTAATTGGTCCCAAATTAATGGCGTGGAATGCCTTACTTCAACGTTTGGATTCCATCCAACTGTCAGTGGGGCTTGATGAATTTCGTTCGAATTTATATCCCAATGGGAAATTTTCTGTAGGTTCACTATACAAAGCAATTATCCAGTCCGATATTCCAGTAAATAGTAACAAGAAAAGTTGGAAGATGAAAATTCCATTAAAAACCAAGAACTTTGGTTGGTACTTGCGTCGAGGTGTTATCCTAATCAAAGACAATCTTGTTAAGCGTAATTGGCATGGAAGTACTCAGTGTGTGTTCTGTCATTAGGATGAGACGATCAACCACTTATTCTTCCAGTGCCGCTTTGCCAGATCTATATGGTCACTCATCCAAGTAGCTTCAAACTTGTATCCTCTGATTAGTGTTGCCAATATCATTGGGAATTGGCTTCATGGTATTGATCTAAGGTTTAGGATGCTTATTAGGGTGGGAGCGCTTGTCGTGATATGGTCGCTATGGCTATGTAGGAATGACAAAGTTTTTAATGATAAAAATTATTCTCTCTTGCAGGTTCTCTACAGATGTACCGATATTCTCCGTTTGTAGTCACGTCTACAACATCTAGAGAATCGCGACCTATTTACGGAGGTCTGTACACGGTTGGAGGCTACAGCGAGGGATACTTTTCCCCCACAGGGGTGGCCGCATAATCTATGGATTGGACCTCCACCTTCACCTTAAGCGATCTACATTTACTCATTTTGATATGTATTTCGTCGTTTTCCTTTCGTATGATAACTGAGACTTCTGAACAGCTGTGTGCATCTTAGTTATGCAGAGGTTGGGTGTAATTGTTTGTCTTGAGTAATGAAAGCGCCCTTTTTCGAAAAGATATTTGCCAACATGGCATATACGATGATGCTTATGATACTAGCATTGAGGCTAGTCTTAGGGCATCTCTAGCATGCGGCTTAATTTAGCCAATCAAACAGCATCTTATTCTTTAACTTTCATATTATGTCCGTCAACTAAAAGTTGTTCCTAACGGATTCCCTAAACTTAACTTCCTATTTTTTTAAGTTTTACAAACCAAAATATTCATAGCGAAACACATGAAAGAGTTCATATGAAGTAATAAAGAGTGTGATTATCAAAGAAAATTTTAAGTGTATAAACTAAATTATTTAAAGCCAAACACAGAAACAATTCAATTGCCCGGTCAAAATGTTTATTAACCCGGTCAAAAAAGAAACGGTTCAAATGAAATTCAGAGCATGAAGAGTTCAATGAAGTAAAAGCACAACTATGAATTGTTGTGGAGTAGCCACTGATGCTCGGCGAGATAATCTTTCAGCTAATTACGAATCTTTCGATTCTCGATGCTTTCATGTTTTCATGTGTTGCGAGAAATCTATGTATCCTGGTTGCATCATGTTGGGGTTCAACAGGATTCTATTGAAGATGTACCAAAAGTTTTCTTCCATGTCATACTCATCTTCAGTGATTAAGTTATGTTAGATAATGCAACATGTTATTATTTTCTATAGGACTTGCGGTTTCCAATACTCAGTAGGATCATGAAGAAAGGCAAAGCGTTTCCGAAGCACACCGAAAGCTCTCTCCACGTCCTTCCTCGCCGACTCTTGAACTGTTGCGAAGTTAAATCTCTTGTAGCCTTGATGATGCTGGACTTTCAATAAGATAAATTCACAATACTTATGGGAGAAAATGCTTTTAGAGTACAATAGGAGAAATTGTAAATGCTTTAGTGCATGTTATTTCCCGCTGTACTCGAAAGTATTGCACTTTCGAGACTACTCTCGCAGATAAAACGAACTCTACAGTGGAGTACAAGCACGCCTTCCGGAAAAGGCCAACGCAAGAGCAAAAAGGCCAGCGGTAAACTTAACTAATCCATGACACCTGTTAGGAATAATTAAACTTGTCTGTATCCAGTACGGAACGGGTTGATTATTTCCTAATAGTATTTACCTATTCGGTTGGTACGTGCTTGTAGTTCTTGTCAGAGTCCAGTTATGGTAGTCCAGCTAGCTTTGTTGAGTTAGCTGAGTTGTAGTCGAGTTAAGATGGCAGGTGCTACCTTGTGCGTCCAAGGTAGAGTTTGTGTAGAAGTAGGTAAAGAACGTTGGTTAATTTAGTTCGGTGTGTGTCCGTGTATATATACACGTGAGGTCCAGCTGATATTGTAATACGGTGAGTTCAGAAGAAATAAAGAAAAGAGAACGGGTGCGACATGCATCCTTGGCGATAAATTTTAGTCTCTGTATGTGTTCGTTTAGCTTTATGTGATTGATCTGTGGGCAAATTCTAACAATTGATATCAGAGCGAGGTCGAAGATTTGAAGCTACGCTTGCCCTGGGGAGGCGATCCTACTAGCGCCTCGGGGCGGGCGACCGTCGGTCGGCGGAGCGGCCGGGTGGAGATGGCGAGCACGCCGTCATGGGCGATATGGCTGGTGATCGTCGTTCGGTGGAACAACACGGAGGGGCGACATGGCGTCGTCGTCGGCAAGGTGGTGGATAAGGATGATCATTGATGGGAGAGGTGGTGCCGAGGTGCAGTGCCGAGAGTCTCATGAAGATTGTCATACGGGAGAGTATGTGTCAAGGAATCATGGGCGTGCGAGTTAGCACGTCGTGTCGGTGTTGAGTTCGTGAGTCGTCGTTGTGTCCAAGTGCTCGTCTCTGTGAGGATCCGTTGCAGTTGGAGCGTGTCACGTTCGAGGAGTTGCCCGGGAGCAAGGATCAACGTGTGCGAAGACAAGGTGGCGAGGAGGCCATCTGCGTGTCTCAGCGAGAAGATCAAGCTTGGCGTATAGTGGGACCATGACCAGTTAAATTGGTTCGACGTGAAGACTGATGGTGTGTCCAGTCTTGCACGTTGCACGCGAAGTTGTGACCGTGTGGGCTGGTAGTCCGGATCATGCGTTAAGTTGAGTTGACAAGTTGCGAATCTGCAAGAAATCAAGACCAGAAAGAATACGAGGAGACGACAAGTTTAGAATAGGGAGAGATTGTTAGGAATAATTAAACTTGTCTGTATCCAGTACGGAACGGGTTGATTATTTCCTAATAGTATTTACCTATTCGGTTGGTACGTGCTTGTAGTTCTTGTCAGAGTCCAGTTATGGTAGTCCAGCTAGCTTTGTTGAGTTAGCTGAGTTGTAGTCGAGTTAAGATGGCAGGTGATACCTTGTGCGTCCAAGGTAGAGTTCGTGTAGAAGTAGGTAAAGAAGAGGAAGTTTTACAGTGATTGGTATTTTTAATAGCCGTCTATCTACTTAGATTTAATGGTTGAAAAATAGACGGAACCAGACGGACGGAACCGAACGGAACCAAAAATGTAGGCCCGGAACCAAAATCATGTGGGACCGGAACCGCTAATATAATTTATGAAATATATAGAAAACAAATGTCCTTTGGAGTGGTCGAACTGTCGAATTTATGTGCACGCATCTTAAAGTCAAAGGAGAAGATCCCGTGGCCTCTTGCAAATTTGGAAATAAAAGCTAAATGCGGTAGAGATGATTTTGCAAATCACGCAATAATTATTTAGTCATTTTTGGAGAAGACAATCACCTGTTTTGTTTTCGAAATTAATGCCTTCCGCTTATTTGGGTTCCATTACTTATTTGCGAACGTTTGACTGGTTTGCTCCTTGCCGTTAATAGCGGATCCTCTCGTTGTTAGTTTTAATTTGTTTATTTAAAACTGCCTCGAAGAATCACGTCACGTCCCACATTGGGATTTTTTTTGAAAATCAGATTATTTGTCACCAAAAAATTCGTCAGACAATTTCATGAATCTAAGTGGCTTGATTAGACACACATGGATGCTATGCCTATTTCATGAGTCAAAATCATGGGTCAAACTACCCTAGACCTCTGGAAATGCATTTGTGACAGTAAATAATGCAGCAACTTCTTTTGACCTCTATCGACCAACACTACTCGAATACTCTAGATTCACATGTTAGTACAAATGGGTAAGGTATGGGTATACCTGTGGGTAGAAAGCTATACCCGTGCCCTACACATGCAGCTCTTGTTCGCGGCGGCGAACCTCAGCCTCCCGCGCGACGATCCCAGCCTCTTGCAGGCTCAGGTTCTCCGCGCGGGAGTCGGCGCTCTCCTCGCGAGCGTGGAGCAGGGCCTCACGGTCATCGGCCTCCTCCAGCCTCTGCCTCACGTTGGCGAGGAGGCCGTCGGCGTTGGTCCTGGCCTGGTCGAAGAGGTGCTGCGCCAGGGAGGCCCGACGGTGGAGGGGATCCTCTGGCGCGCTGCGGAGATAATCTCCGCTGCCTCGTTGTGCGCTCTAGCTAGGGTCTCCCTCGCGGTTGCCCTCGCACTCGCCAGGACCTCCTCGGCCTCGTCGGCCGCGCTCGCGCGGATCTCCTCCGCCTCCTTCTTCGCCTGCTCGCGGCGTTCGGTAGCACGCTGGTCCAGGAGGCGGCACCTCTCAGTGGCTTGGTGGAGGAGGGCCCAGCCTTCGTCAAGGTGCCCCCCTGGGGCTGTAGAAGGGCCCAGTTCAGAGGATGCGTAGGCGGTGCGTCCGCGGACGCGGGGTTCTCCTCTTCTCCGGCGGCACGTGGCGGCGTGCCGGTGTGGTCTGGCTGGTCTTCCTCTTCTTCTTCTTCTTCTTCTTCTTCTTCTTCTTCTTCTTCTTCTTCTCTTCCTTCTTCTCCTCAGCATCCCTGGGGAGAAGGAGGGAATGGGAATTAGGAGGAAGGTAAGTCAAAAGTAAGAGCTATCGCAGGTGTACTCACGAGGCATCGCATTCAACCCAGCCTCTCTTGCCCGGAAGGGCTGAGGCTGGTGGCGGTGGTCGTCGGCTAGCGCGTTCGGCATTGAGCTTGGAGCGGCGCTCGGGATGGATGCAGAGGAGAAGAAGGCTCTTATTACCTCTTCCCGGGCGTCGGCGTTGAGCTCGCTGGCTTGGAGCCGGATGTCGTCTCCTGCCCGGTGCGCCCAGATGCTCCGGCGGTGGTCTTGGAGAGGGGCAATGAGCCTGGTGACGAATTCCACTCCAACCATGGTCCCCGTGACGCCGGCCTTCCGCACGGATTGATGACCCACAAGTATAGGGGATCGCAACAGTCTTCGAGGGAAGTAAAACCCAAATTTATTGATTCCCACAAGGGGAGCCAAAGAATATTTATAAGCCTTAACAGATGAGTTGTCAATTAAGCTGCACCTGGTGACAAGGGTATAGTTAATAGATCCCGTATGTTGAGTACCCCTGAGGCCCGTTAAGCTAGGCCCAATTGTAATGATAGTCGAGATACGAGTTTTTACCGTATGTCGATATTGTAATCTGTATCGAACCCTACCCGATCCTCGAGACCTGGCCACCTATATATAGGGGCCAGGAGGGGACGGTGTATGCCAGATTGAAAGCAAGCCAGGTTGAACACCCAAGTTTACTTTCGATATACACTTATTCTGACTAACTTTACCTTCGAGTTCATCCGACACCCTCTTCCCCCGATCCTAAGTCCTTCATCTAGGACATTTGTCAAGTTAACCCCTCGTCAATTGGCGCCGACCGTGGGGACTCCGGGCGTTGGAATCATGAATTCGACGACTTTTCGCTTGTAGCCAACAGCAATACAGAACTCGACAGAAGTCAAGAGATGGAGTTAACAATTGGAAGTTTGAGCATCTTCGTCGGGCCATCGGGTTCATCCCGCCTCTCAGATTCGACGAAACCAGATCCGTCGGCGAGCAAGCCTGAAACAGAAGTAATGTTGGAATCATCAGAAGGCTCTTCCAGCGAGGTAAACTCGCCGGTCAGCTTAGGAAAAGCACCAATCGCAGAAGGCGACAAAATTCGGGAAAATTTCGACTTGGAAGGAAGAGCGTATCAAACGCACAACAGCGCAAGGGATTTCACCGCTGGAAATAGTAGCGTCTCCAAAAGAGTGCACCAGCTATGCATCATCATCACTGAGGCAGAAGAAGAAAACAACAACGAAGGAAGCAAAAAGGTCGACAGGCAAGTCGATAAAATAAAAGAACACAACAAAAAAAAGGAGAAAGTTCACGTTTCAGCTGGAGAATGGAGGATGATCACGTCAGCTATCAATCATGGTACAGAAGTACCCGAAGGATCAAGAAGAGAAGTTCTGATGGGGTATCAGTATGCATTATATCAACATAAGAAGAAACTAAGGGAGGAAAGAGACATGCTTTTCCAAGACAATAACAGTATGTCGAAGGAAGAGCATTGGGATGATTATAGCGAAGAATCAGAATATAGCAGAGAAAGACGCGGAGACCCAAAGCACAACAGAGGGACAACAGTGCGCAACAGAGAGGAAAGGTACTCAAGGAGCCTTACTCCACAGCTAGAAAAAGAGGAAGAAGATTTCGTACAAGAAACACCAGAAGCAGCACTGATAGCAGCACAGGCATACTTACTAACTACGAGGCCAGAACCCGGAGATCCGCGAGAAGATATGCACCAAGCCGCAATACGAAACCTCGGGATAGTGGAGAACAAGATCAGAGGAAAAGGACCAGAGACGAAGTCGACAAGTTACAAGGAAAAGCAAAAGGGGAAATACAAGTACAATTCCACACAAAATGAGTATAGCGAGTCATCAGAAGAAGAAAGGCGACAAAAGAGGAAGAAGGACGCAAGAAATATAATAGCGCAGGCTCGAGTAAATAAATCGCGCCACGCTTGGAGGGAAGAAAATTATGAAGACGATGAAAAAGAGATGGGCGCATTATGCTTTACCCGCAGGGTTCGCAAAACGCGGGTACCCAAAGGATTCAAGTTACCACACGACCAGCAAAAATATGACGGGTCGCAAGAACCTACCCTATGGTTATCGGACTATTTCCAGGCAGTACAGATATTAGGGGGAACAAAAGCGACTGCAATGCAAAGTTTGCAGCTACACCTCACCGGCGCAGCACGGTCCTGGTTGAATACCCTACCCAACGAATCCATTGGAAGCTGGGGAGAACTCGAAAGCCAATTTGCAAGAAATTTCCGTTCGACATACAAGCGTCCAGCGTCACTGGAGGAGGTCAAAGCATGTATGCAAAGGAAAGGCAAAACTCTACGTTCTTATATACAACGATGGAGTGTAATCAAAAACTCAGCAGAAGACGTCTCCGATGAACGGGCAATAGACGCTTTTTCGGCTGGCCTTCGTCCCTCAGATCTCGTGGAAGAGATAGGAAGAACGAGGCCAACGACAGTAGCTGAACTAATGGAAGAAGCCAACAAATTCGCTGATGGAGAGGACGCATATAATAACAAAAGAGGACGATCACCAGAAGTCGATAGAACGAGTAGACAAAGGAGACGACACCGCAGCAGGGATAATCAAGGAAGGCAAAACCAGGTAGCTGCGGGTTACGGAGTAAGGGAAGAGGAAGAAGACAAAGGCAGGAAGTTCCAGACAAAGGGAGCAGAAAAATCGAGATACTCCGGCCCCTCGGCCGAAGATATGCTATACGGGCCCTGTCGAATCCATTATGCCTATCTCGATGGAAAAAGAGTTTCAAATCATCAAATGAAGGATTGTAGAACTTTCCTGAGGCTACAAAGCGCCATGGGATCAAGTCAAGGAGGATGGCAAGGAGAAAAACACATAAGTCAAGGATACCAAGTACAAAGGCTAGCAAGGCACCTAGAGTCAAAATTTTACATATCAGCCATGATTCAACCGGTGCCTAAGTCGAAGAAAGAGCAAAAGAGCATATCCAGGCAAGTAAACCTAGCAATATCATCACCACCAGCCACCACAGAGTACTTGCGGTGGTCAGATCAGCCAGTCAAGTTCAGCAGAGCAGACCACCCAAGGAAAGTTCCCAGGCCGGGCCACTCGCCAATGGTGTTAAAAGCGCAAATAGGAGGATACGACATCAGAAGAGTATTCATGGATGCAGGGAGTGGCATAAACCTAATATATGTTAGAACCCTAAAGGCAATGTGTATCTCACTGACGAGTCTGAAGCCAACAGATTGCTCCTTCCATGGAATAGTACCAGGAGCCGCAAATTACCCTTTGGGGAGAATAGAACTCAATGTCTGCTTTGGCAGTAGCAGCAATTATCGCAGAGAGAAGCTGGAATTTGAAGTTATGGACTGGCCATCGCAGTACCATGCAATCCTAGAGCGCCCAGCATTTGCAAAGTTTATGGCAGTACCTCACTACGCGTATCTTACGCTAAAAATCCCAGGACCCAAGGAAACGATCACGGTACAAGGGAGCTTCGAAGTAGCCAACACTTGCGACAGGGAATTCAGTAGAATGGCGCAAACCTTCGGCATGACAGCAGAATACAAGAGGCTGAAAGGAGAAATAGATCATAATGTGCTACCCGACGTTGGATGATCCCTGCCAGATCAGGCTTTCGACACAACTCAGGACTCGAAGAAAATTAAGGTCCATCCCACGGACCCAAGCAAGACGACGTCGATCGCAGTAAACCTGGATCCCACATAGGAAAGCGCGCTCGTCGAGTTCCTCCATGAGCGCTGGGAAATCTTCGCCTGGTGTCCTTCAGACATGCCAGGGGTTCCCAGAGAACTCGTCGAGCACGCACTAAATGTGGATCCTAAAGCAAAGCCAGTCAAGCAACCATTGCGAAGATTCGATGAACCCAAGAGGAAGGCAATAGCATCAGAATTGCACAGGCTAGAAAACGCCGGATTTATCTGAGAAATAAAAACTTCGAGTTGGGTATCCAATCCAGTCATCGTAGCCAAGAAGAACACAGACGTACAAAGAGTATGTGTTGACTACACATCTCTCAATAAGCATTGTCCAAAGGATCCCTTCCCTTTACCCCGCCTCGATTAGATAATTGATTCGACAGCGGGATGCGCAAGGCTTTCCTTTCTGGACGCCTATTCTGGTTACAACCAGATCAAATTGAAGAAAGAAGACGAAGAAAAGACAGCCTTCATCACACCGTACGGAGTGTTTTGCTACCAAGTAATGCCGTTCGGCCTAAAAAATGCAGGACCAACTTATCAACGGATGATGCAAAATTGCCTTGGGAGCCAAATAGGACACAACATTCAAGTCTACATTGACGATGTAGTCATCACTACAAGAGAGGAGGAATCCCTTATCAACGACTTGGCAGAAACCTTCGACAACCTGAGCAGGTACAAGCTTAAGCTTAACCTGACAAAGTGTTCCTTTGGTGTATCGGCAGGACAACTCTTAGGGTTCCTGGTGTCAGCACGAGGAATAGAGACGAACCCAGAGAAAATACTGTTGGAATTATGCCCTAGAGGCAATAATAAAGATGTTATTATTATAATTCTTGTTCATGATAATGTTTATATTCCATGCTAGAATTGTATTAAGCGGAAACTTTAATACTTGTGTGGTTTGTGAACAACACCGTGTCCCTAGTACGCCTCTATGGACTAGCTCATTGATTAATGATGGTTAAGGTTTCCTAACCATAGACATGAGTTGTCAATTAATAATGAGATCATATCATTAGGAGAATGGTGTGATGGACAGACCCAAATAAAGCAGAGCAATTAGATCATGTCATCGTGTTCATCTTTGCGAAGCTTTTCTTATGTCAAGTATTGTATTCCTTAGACCATGAGATAATACAACTCCCTAGTATCGGAAGAAAGCTTTGAGGTCATCAAACGTCATCCTATGTGAGGGTGATCATAAAGGTGTCTCTCAGGTGATCGGAAAGTACTTGTTGGGTTGTATGTATCGAGATGGAATTTGTCCCTCCCAAGTCGGAGAGATATACTTCGGGCCCACTCGGTAATCGATATCAACACCGCTTGCAAGCATATGGTTAAGGAGTTAATCATGAAGTGATATCGGATTACGGAACGAGTAAAGTACTTGCTGTGAACGAGATTGAACTAGGTATGGCGATACCGATGATCAAATCTCGGGCGAGTAAAATATCGTGTGACAAAGGGAATACATATACGGGATTAATTGAATCCTGACATCGTGGTTCATCCGATATGATCATCGATGAAAATGTGGGAGTCAATATGGGTTTCCAGATCCCGCTGTTGATTATTGATAGAAGATCATGTCTGCATATTCTCGAACCCGTAGGGTCACACACTTAACGTGCATCGACGCTAGGATAGAATGGATAATTGGTTTATGAGTTTTAGTTTGGAGTCTCGGATGAGATCCAGGACATCACGAGAGGTTCCAGAATGGTCCGGAGAATAAGATTCATATAAAGGAAAGCAGTTTTTGGATTCCGGAATCGTTTCAGAGTTTATCGGTATTGTACCGGAAGGTTCTAGAAGGTTCCGGAGTGGGACCAACGTGGGCCCACTTGTCGGAGGCCTGCGTGGGCCTAAGGGGAAGTGCCCTGGCCACTTTGGGCCAGGCGCATAAGGCCCTAAAGGCCCAGCCGGCCAGCACTAGGGGAAACCCTAGGGGAACCTTCCAGAAGAGGGGGGGGAAGACTTGCCCCCTACTCTTCCCCCCTAGCCGCCGCCCTAGGGCTTGGAGGAGGGGCCAAGGCAGCCGCCCAGCCCCCCATATAAGGGGGGGCAGGGGCGCAGCCCCCTCCCACTCCAACCCTAGCCACCGGCCAACTGCTGCCCCTCCACCTCTCTCTCGCGACTGTGCGTAGGCGAAGCCCTGCCGCAGAAACTCTCCACCATAAGCACCACGCCGTCGTGCTGCAGATCCAATCTATCTCTCCACCATACTTGCTGGACCAAGGAAGGAGGAGACGTCGCTGCACCGTACGTGTGCATCTCTCGGAGGCGCCGCCACTTGCGGCGTAGGATCGGATCGGATCACGAGGAGGAGACGGCGAGTACGACTACGTCAACCACGTTCTGTTGAACGTTTCCGCTGTGCGATATCTTCAAGGGTATGAAGATCTCATCTACCTCTCTCGTTGATTACATCTCCTAGATTAGATCTTGGCTTTCTTGTTCGCTCCGTAGGAAAATTTTTGATTTACTATGCTGCGAAACCCTTCAGTGGTATCAGAGCCAGATCTATGCGTAGATGTGTTTCACGAGTAGAACGCAACATGCTTGTTGCGGGCGTTGATGTTTTCTGTTGCAAACCTCTTTGTTTTGTACTTCTTATGGCGCGGCATAGTGAGATCGAAGCGGTCCAGGCCAACTTTACGCAACCTCGTTCGCGAGACCGGCTCCGCACTTGACGTGTGGCTTGTTCCACACATGCGGCTGGTGGATGCCAGTTTCTCTCACTATAGTAGTCATGAGATTTACAACGGATGTTAGCAACCATAATATCACCGTTGTGGCTTTTCGTAGGTAAGAATCGTTCTTAGCTTGTTACTCCCATAAGCCACGTAAAACTTGCAACAACAAAGTAGAGGCGTCTAACTTGTTTTTGCAGGGAGTGTTTTGTGATATGGTATGGCCCAAGACATGATGTGTATGAATTGAGATGTATGCAATGATCATGTTTTGTAATCTTTCACGACTTGCATGTCGATGAGTTCACAACCGGCAGGAGCCATATGGTTGTCTTTATAATTGTGTATGACCTGCGTGTCAACTTCTTATACGCCATGTAATAGCTTTACTTTATCGCTAAGTAGTTAGCAATAGTTGTAGTTGCTATTCGTGGTAGAGGCAATCATGGTGGAGTGATGGAGATCATGCCGGCGCGCACAAGATGGAGATCATGGCGCGGAGATTGGCTATACCATGTCACATAAAATTATATGCATGTGATGTTTATCCTTTTATGTATCTTATTATGCTTAGATCGCGACGGTAGCATTATAAGATGAATCCTCACTTAAAGATCAAGATAAAATTGTGTTCTCGCCTCGTATGCGCCGTTGCGAAAGTTCGTCGTTTTCAAGCACCTCGTGATGATCGGGTGCTATAAACTCTACGTTCACATACAACGGGTGCAAGCCAGTTTTGCACACGCGGAAATACTTGGGTTTGACTTGATGAGCCTAGCATGTACAGACATGGCCTCGGAACACACGAACCGAAAGGTTAAACATGAGTCATATGAATGATATGATCGACACTTAGTTTTCCACCATTGAAACCACATCTCTTCTCGTGAAGATCGGATTAGGTGTGGTGAATTTGGATCGTGTTCACTAAACAACTTGAGGGATGTTGAATTTAGTGGGAGTTCATCTAGTAATTTGATTAAGTTGAACTAGTTATCATGAACATAGTCTAAAATTGTACTTGCAATGTTGTAGATCAAATGGCTAAGTCCAACTTCAACTTCAACGTGTTTGCTGAGAAAGAAAAGCTTAAAAACAATGGGTCTAACTTCACCAACTGGTTCCGCAATCTGAGAATCATTCTCGCTGGCTGACAAAAAGCCTATGTACTTGAGAAAGCGCTAGGTGACGCCCCTGCTACTGATGCGCCGGCTGATGAAAAAGCTGTTTATCAGTCACGCAAAGATGATTATGGAGTGATTAAGAGTACCATGTTGTTTGCTATGGAACCGGAACTTCAAAATCGTTTTGAGGAGTTCGGCGGGCCTTATGAGATACTTGAGGAACTGAAAACCATGTTTCAGACTCAAGCCCGTTCTGAGAGATATGCGATCTCTGAGAAGTTCTTTAACTGCAAGATGGAGGAAGGGAGTTCCGTTAGTGAGCACGCCATTAAGATGTCGGGCTACACTCAACGCCTTGAGCAACTGGACTGCAAGATTCCAGAGGAGCTCAAGATTGACAGAGTTCTGCAATCACTCCCTCCTAGCTACAAAGGCTTTGTAGTTACTCACAATCAAATTGGTTCCACTGATACGATCACTGAGCTCTTCGCTAAGCTGAAAGCTGCGGAGGTGGATATCAAAAAGGATAATCATGTGATGGTCAACAAGACCACTAGCTTTAAGAAAGCTAAGGGTGCAAAGGGATCCTTCAAGAAAGGCAGCGGCAAGCGCGTTGCCCCTGCTGAGAAGAAGCTCAAGTCTGGACCTAAGCCGGACACTGAGTGCTTCTATTGCAAGGTCAAGGGTCACTGGAAGCGCAACTGTCGGAAGTACTTAGCGGACAAGAAGGCTGGCACCATTAAAGGTATATTTGATATACATGTTATTGATGTTTACCTTACTAGCGCTCGTTGTAGTGCCTGGGTATATGATACTGGTTCAGTTGCTAATATTTGTAACTCGAAACAGGAACTACGGAATAGACGGCGGCTAGCAAGGGATGAGGTGACGATGCGCGTTGGCAATGGATCAAAAGTTGATGTGATGGTCGTCGGCACGCTCTCCTTAGTTTTACCTTCGGGATTAGTTTTAAACCTTAATAAGTGTTATTATGTGCCTGCGTTGAGCATGAACATTATATCTGGATCGTGTTTATTGCAAGACGGTTATTCATTTAAATCTGAGAATAATGGTTGTTCTATTTATATGAATAACATCTTTTATGGTCATGCACCTGTTGTGAATGGTTTATTTCTTCTGAATCTTGAAAGCAATGAAACACACATCTATAACATTGAGGCTAAAAGATGCAAAGTAGATAGTGATAATCCAACTTATTTGTGGCACTGCCGTCTAGGTCATATTGGTGTAAAACACATGAAGAAACTCCATTCTGATGGCCTTTTGGAGTCTCTTGATTTTGAATCATTTGACACGTGCGAGCCGTGCCTCATGGGCAAGATGATCAAAACCCCGTTCTCCGGTATAATGGAGCGAGCAACGGACTTGTTGGAAATCATACATACCGATGTGTGCGGACCAATGAGTATTTCGACGCGCGGTGGATATCGCTATTTTCTCACTTTTACTGATGACTTAAGTAGATATGGGTATATCTATTTAATGAAACATAAATCTGAAACGTTTGAAAAGTTCAAAGAATTTCAGAACGAAGTGGAAAACCATCGTAACAGGAAAATTAAATTTCTACGATCCGATCGTGGAGGTGAATATTTGAGTTATGATTTTCTCACGCATCTTAAAGCAAGCGGAATCGTTTCGCAACTCACGCCACCCGGAACACCACAGCGCAATGGTGTGTCTGAATGCCGGAATCGAACTCTATTAGATATGGTGCGATCGATGATGTCTCTTACAGATTTGCCGTTATCATTTTGGGGTTATGCATTAGAAACCGCTGCATTCACTTTAAATAGGGCACCATCTAAATCCGTTGAGACGACACCGTATGAAATATGGTTTGGTGCTAAACCTAAGCTATCGTTTCTTAAAGTTTGGGGATGCGAAGCTTACGTCAAGAAGTTGATGCCAGACAAGCTCGAACCCAAAGCGGAGAAATGCGTCTTCATAGGATACCCTAAGGAAACGATTGGGTATACCTTCTACCACAGATCCGAAGGCAAAGTGTTTGTTGCAAAGAATGGATCCTTTCTTGAGAAGGAGTTTCTCTCGAAAGAAGTGAGTGGGAGGAAGGTAGAGCTAGACGAGGTTATTGAACCTTCTCTCGAGTTGGAGAGTAGCGCAGCACCCGAAATTGTTCCGGCGCCGCCTGCACCAACAGGAGAGGAAGCTAATGATGAAGATCATGAAACTTCGAATGATGCTACTACTGAACTTCGCAGGTCGACAAGGTCACGTACCACTCCTGAATGGTACGGCAACCCTGTCTTAACCATCTTGTTGTTAGACAACAGTGAACCTGCGAACTATGAGGAAGCGATGATGAGCCCAGACTCTGAGAAATGGCTAGAGGCCATGAAATCCGAATTGGGATCCATGAGCGAAAACCAAGTGTGGACTTTGGTGGACCCTCCTAGCGACCGTAAGGCCGTTGAGTGCAAATGGATTTTCAAGAAGAAAACGGACGCGGATGGTAATGTTACTATCTATAAAGCTCGGCTTGTCGCAAAAGGTTTTCGGCAAGTTCAAGGTGTTGACTACGATGAGACTTTTTCTCCCGTAGCGATGTTTAAGTCCATTCGGATTTTATTAGCAATTGCTGCGTTTCATGATTATGAAATATGGCAGATGGATGTCAAGACTGCGTTCCTCAATGGCAACATTGATGAAGAGTTGTATATGATGCAGCCCGAAGGTTTTGACGATCCTAAGGATGCTAATAAGGTATGCAAACTTCAGCGTTCCATTTATGGACTGAAGCAAGCATCTCGGAGTTGGAACCTTCGTTTTGATCAAGTGATCAAGAGTTTTGGATTTGTTCCAAATTGCTACGAAGCTTGTATCTACAAGAAAGTGAGTGGGAGCTCGGTGACATTTTTAGTACTATATGTGGATGACATATTGATTATTGGAAATGACATCGACATGCTTAACGATGTGAAGAGTTATTTGAATAAATGTTTTTCAATGAAAGACCTAGGAGAAGCTGCTTATATATTAGGCATTAAAATCTATAGAGATAGAGAAAGACGCCTAATAGCTTTAAGCCAAAGTACATACCTAGACAAAGTTCTGAAAAGGTTCAGAATGGATAAAGCAAAGAAAGGTTCATTGCCCATGTTGTCAGGTAAGATATTGAGCAAGGCTCAGTGTCCAGCTACGGTAAAAGATAGAGATACTATGAGCAAAGTGCCATATGCCTCGGCCATAGGTTCTATCATGTATGCCATGCTATGTACTAGACCGGATGTGTCCAATGCTCTTAGTTTGACGAGCACATACCAAAGTGATCCAGGAGTGGAACACTGGACAGCCGTAAAGAACATCCTAAAGTATTTAAATAGGACTAAAGAAATGTTCTTGGTCTATGGAGGTGATGAAGAGCTCGTCATAAAAGGTTACGTCGACGCTAGTTTCAACACCGACCCGGATGATTCTAAATCTCAGACAGGATACGTTTATATTTTGAATGGTGGAGCTGTGAGCTGGAGAAGCTGCAAGCAAAGCGTGATCGCGGGATCTACAACAGAAGCGGAATACATGGCTGCTTCAGAAGCATCAAGTGAAGGAGTTTGGATCAGAAACTTCATCACTGAGCTTGGTGTGGTTCCAAATGCCTTGGACCCACTGGAGATATTGTGCGACAACACTGGCGCCATAGCACTGGCTAAGGAACCAAGATATCATCCAAAAACCAAGCACATCAACCGCCGTTTCCATATAATTCGAGATTATATATCAGATGGAGATCTGAAGATTAGCAAAGTACATACGGATCTGAATGTCGCAGATCCGTTGACTAAACCTCTTCCACGAGCAAAACATGATCAGCACCTTAATGCCATGGGTGTTAGATTGTTACCAGATGTAAACTAGATTATTGACTCTAGTGCAAGTGGGAGACTGTTGGAATTATGCCCTAGAGGCAATAATAAAGATGTTATTATTATAATTCTTGTTCATGATAATGTTTATATTCCATGCTAGAATTGTATTAAGCGGAAACTTTAATACTTGTGTGGTTTGTGAACAACACCGTGTCCCTAGTACGCCTCTATGGACTAGCTCATTGATTAATGATGGTTAAGGTTTCCTAACCATAGACATGAGTTGTCAATTAATAATGAGATCATATCATTAGGAGAATGCTGTGATGGACAGACCCAAATAAAGCAGAGCAATTAGATCGTGTCATCGTGTTCATCTTTGCGAAGCTTTTCTTATGTCAAGTATTGTATTCCTTAGACCATGAGATAATACAACTCCCTAGTATCGGAAGAAAGCTTTGAGGTCATCAAACGTCATCCTATGTGAGGGTGATCATAAAGATGTCTCTCAGGTGATCGGAAAGTACTTGTTGGGTTGTATGTATCGAGATGGAATTTGTCCCTCCCAAGTCGGAGAGATATACTTCGGGCCCACTCGGTAATCGATATCAACACCGCTTGCAAGCATATGGTTAAGGAGTTAATCATGAAGTGATATCGGATTACGAAATGAGTAAAGTACTTGCTGTGAACGAGATTGAATTGGGTATGGCGATACCGACGATCAAATCTCGGGCGAGTAAAATATCGTGTGACGAAGGGAATACATATACGGGATTAATTGAATCCTGACATCGTGGTTCATCCGATATGATCATCGATGAATATGTGGGAGTCAATATGGGTTTCCAGATCCCGCTGTTGATTATTGATAGAAGATCATGTCTGCATATTCTCGAACCCGTAGGGTCACACACTTAACGTGCATCGACGCTAGGATAGAATGGATAATTGGTTTATGAGTTTTAGTTCGGAGTCTCGGATGAGATCCAGGACATCACAAGAGGTTCCGGAATGGTCCGGAGAATAAGATTCATATAAAGGAAAGCATTTTTTGGATTCCGGAATCGTTTCGGAGTTTATCGGTATTGTACCGGAAGGTTCTAGAAGGTTCCGGAGTGGGACCAACGTGGGCCCACTTGTCGGAGGCCTGCGTGGGCCTAAGGGGAAGTTCCCTGGCCACTTTGGGCCAGGCGCATAAGGCCCTAAAGGCCCAGCCGGCCAGCCCTAGGGGAAACCCTAGGGGAACCTTCCAGAAGAGGGGGGGGGGAAGACTTGCCCCCTACTCTTCCCCCCTAGCCGCCGCCCTAGGGCTTGGAGGAGGGGCCAAGGCAGCCGCCCAGCCCCCCATATAAGGGGGGCAGGGGCGCAGCCCCCTCCCACTCCAACCCTAGCCACCGGCCAACTGCTGCCCCTCCACCTCTCTCTCTCGCGACTGTGCGTAGGCGAAGCCCTGCCGCAGAAACTCTCCACCATAAGCACCACGCCGTCGTGCTGCAGATCCAATCTATCTCTCCACCATACTTGCTGGACCAAGGAAGGAGGAGACGTCGCTGCACCGTACGTGTGCATCTCTCGGAGGCGCCGCCACTTGCGGCGTAGGATCGGATCGGATCGCGAGGAGGAGACGGCGAGTACGACTACGTCAACCACGTTCTGTTGAACGTTTCCGCTGTGCGATATCTTCAAGGGTATGAAGATCTCATCTACCTCTCTCGTTGATTACATCTCCTAGATTAGATCTTGGCTTTCTTGTTCGCTCCGTAGGAATTTTTTTGATTTACTATGCTGCGAAACCCTTCAAATACATGCAATTTTAACAATGGGGAAACCCACGAAACAACACGACGTACAGAAGCTCGCAGGGCGTGTCGCGGCTCTAAGTTGTTTTGTTGCTCGATTGGGAGAAAAAGCGCTCCCGTTTTATGCACTCATGAAAAAGTCAGATGATAAGTTTGAGTGGACAGCAGAAGCAGGCGCAGCTTTTGCGCAGTTGAAAAAAGTGCTCTCCACACCACCAGTGCTGGTCGTACCAAAAGAAAAGGAGCCACTACTACTCTACATCGCTGCAACCCATCAGGTGGTGAGTACAGTATTAGTAGTCGAAAGAAGTGAAGAAGGAAAAGCTCACGGCATCCAGAGGCCGGTATATTTTATCAGTGAAGTACTATCTCCGACAAAACAAAGGTACCCGCATTATCAAAAGCTTGCATACAGTGTTTTTACAACAGCACGGAAATTGCGGCAATACTTTGCGGTGCACCCAATTATAGTGGTCAATGAAGCGCCACTATCAAATATATTGAACAATCCTTCGGCAACAGGACGTGTCTCTTTGTGGGAAATCGAATTATCTCCCATGGACATCACGTACGAAAAAAGGAAAGCGATCAAGTCACAAATCTTGCCAGATTTCACAGCAGAGTGGCTGGAGCTACAGAGCACGGGACCCCCAGATCTATCGAGTGTCTGGACAATGTACTTCGCAGGCGCAGGAGTAGTCTTGATATCGCCGCATGGCGACAAATTGAAGTATGTTTTAAGGATGAGTTTTTCGCAGGCTTCTAACAATGAAGCAGAATACGAGGCTTTGTTGCATGGAATGAAGATGGCTAAAGCATGTGGAGCAACTCGCCTAAAAATATTTGGAGATTCCAAACTTGTTGTTCAGCAAGTTATGAACAGGTGCGACACAATCAATGACAACATGATGGCCTACAAGAACTTATATCACTATCTCGAAGGAACATTTGATGGATGCGAAGTCTCGCACATCAGCAGAAATAGCAATGAAGAAGCCGACAACTTAGCAAATATCGGGTCACAGTGTTTACCCGTACCATCTGGAGTATTCTGGGAGGAAATAGTGGAAAGGTCAATAAAAAGTGTCAAAAGTTCGACTACTGCAGCAGGCTCGGGGGCTACGCCGGAGCCCGAGGAAGTCATGATGATAGAAGAAACCTGGATGCAGCCATATCTCGCATACATGATAAATAAACAGTTACCAGAAGATGCAGTGGAAGCTAAGAGGATAACTCGACGATCAAAAGCATTTGTCGTGTTGCAAGGAAAATTGTACAAGAAGAGCATTACTGGCGTTTTGCAGCATTGTGTAACGCCTCAGGAAGGATATACATGGTGGAGTGTGCGGCCATCATGCCAGCAGCAGGGCAATAGCGGCAAAAGCGTTTCGAGCAGGATTTTATTGGCTAACAGCCATCAAGGACGCGAAAGATATAGTCCGGAAGTGTGAAGCATGTCAAAGATTTGCATCTCGACCGCACGCGCCAGCAGCAGAGCTACAACCAATACCATTGTCTTGGCCCTTTGCACAATGGGGCCTTGACATGGTAGGAAAGTTGCACAAATCCTGGCCAGGAGGACATGTTTACATGTTAGTGGCAGTCGATAAATTTACCAAGTGGGTGGAAGCAGCTCCGGTAACAACTCAAGATTCGACAGCAGCAATCAACTTCATCAAGTCAATAGTTTTCCATTTCGGTGTACCATATAGCATCATCACAGACAACGGGACAAACTTCACTTTGAAGGAATTCAAGAGTTACTGCGAAGGACTAGGAGTCAAGCTCAAATTTGTATCTGTGGCACACCCGAAGACAAACGGGTAAGTCGAAAAAGCCAATGGCCTGATATGCAGTGGGATAAAAAATAGGCTCTTAGCACCTCTCAAGAAAGCCAAGAGCGCTTGGGTAGATGAATTGCCCTCCGTTCTTTGGAGCCTAAGAACCACGCCTAACGCAGCAACTCAAGAAACTCCTTTCTTCCTGGTCCACGGCGCAGAAGCCGTGCTTCCAGTCGAAGTTACACACGAAGCTCCAACAGTGACGGCATATGATGAAACAACATCAACAGAAGCATTGCAAGACGATGTCGATGCACTAGATGAAGCAAGAGATAAAGCATTAGAAAGAGCCACGCAGTATCAACAGAGCCTGCGAAACTACCATAGTAGTCAAGTTCGTCCATGATCCTTTGTGGTGGGAGATCTAGTTTTGCGACTCAGGCAGGACAGCCACGGCAAATTGGAGTCCCCTTGGGTGGGACCTTACATCGTCACAGAAGTGATACCAGGAGGAGCTTATCGACTACAAGACAAGAAGACAGGAAAAGACGAGAGCAACCCGTGGAATGCGGAGCAGCTACGACGTTTTTACGCGTAGAATAAATCTAGTGGTATCAGTAAACTCGAGTTAGCCTTCTGAACCCAGAACATGAGGCCATAGGTCGGGTTCCTTGGGTTGAACTCGAGAAAATTGTAAAAATATTTCTACTTCTCCGCTCGGGGGCTTCAACCCTCGGGTCGTACGAAAGAAACTTTTATCACGACATGGAGATCTCTTACACTACTAGGTTGTGCAGACAACCCGATATTCTTCAAAATATCTGGTTCACAAAGAACCTGATATATATAAGGCACACCTCAGAACAATGATTTGTTCTCATGGTACTATGAAAAGCATCAAAGCAAAGTATGAGTATTCATTACATATAGTACGGTAGCAAGGACACTATAAAAAGAGATTACATAAAAGTAGATCCTAATGAAAGTGGACTTCCGCTTCATATTCCTTTTGGCACTGGGTGTCGTCATAGATCTTCACATCGAACTTCGACGTGCCGATGTGGTAGTCGAAGGTCATGAAGAAGCCTTGGTGGAGGTCGTGGTCTTCTGCAAACTGCGACCAGCCACCCTTGAAGTATTGTTCGCCGTTGCCATCATACCAAACCTCCACTTCGTATGGAGTCCCTCCACCAGATTGCTCGCAAAGAACCACTTCTTGCAGTTCTTGCCCATCCATGAACTCGGTGAAATTAAGCGGCAGGCGCTGAATCTCACGGCACTGTGACATGGCAATGCAGAAGAAAGAAAAAATTCTTGGAGAGGCAGAAGGAGCAGCAGGCGGAGGAGCGCTCGGACCTGGGGCGACGCCAGTCACCTTGGGTTTGTTCTTGCTACCAGGTGGATGGCCAGGACGACGCTTCAACGGAGCGGCCGATGACGAACCTGCGGCGGTCAGAGTTGTTTTGTTTTTGCTTCCACAAGGACGGCCGCGACCCCGCGGTGCTACCGGAGGGCCAAGGTTCAGACGAGAACCCTCTGCATCAGCCATGTGGAAGATTGGGAAAACTAAAAACCCTAGATGAAAAGAGGAGAAGATGCGGCGGAGCAGGATTCTAATTAGGGTTTTTCCCCTTGCCAGAGATGCTTTATTTATAAGCACATATTATCGGGCCCCCTTGATAAGCAAGGCCCATAAACATATTTACAAAGGAGTTAAATTCTGCATATAGCAGACAATAATAACAAAAGGAAAAAAACATAGATCGAAGGATACGAAAAACCTTGCCTTAGGGCTCGGGGGCTTCCAAACAAGAGAAACTAGAAGGAAGAAGAAGAAGAGAATTTTGAGCCTATGATTGACTACAAGTATCCAACCATAGCCTCGGGGGCTACTCCCATCGGGAGCACTGAGCGCGCACCCGATAGAAATCAAGACAAGCAACAATGAAGATGAAGAGAATCTACCATGCAAACTTCGACTACGTAATCTACCATGCAAACAATGAAGATGAAGAGAATCTACGAGGGGTTAACTTGACAAATGTCCTAGATGAAGGACTTAGGATCGGGGAGATAGGGCGTCGGATGAACTCGAAGGTAAAGTTAGTCGAAATAGATGTGTATCGAAAGTAAACTTGGGTGTTCAACCTGGCTTGCTTTCAATCTGCCCTACACCGTCCCCTCCTGGCCCCTATATATAGGTGACCAGGTCTGGAGGATCGGGTAGGGTCCGATACAGATTATAATATCGACATACGGTAGGAACTCGTATTCGACTATCATTACAATTGGGCCTAGCACAACGGGCCTCAGGGGTACTCAACTAACGGGCTCTATTAACTATACCCTTGTCAACAAGTATCCAACCATAGCCTCGGTGGCTACTCCCATCGGGAGCACTGAGCGCGCACCCGATAGAAATCAAGACAAGCAACAATGAAGATGAAGAGAATCTACCATGCAAACTTCGACTACATAGTCGACAAAATATAGAGCAATTACTCTCATCGGGAGATAGTGGGAAGAAGTTAATTCAAAAATTCTTTGATCTTATCAGTCAAAAGAGACTGCGACATGAGATTCTCGAGTTGCGTTATCGCAATGAAACTCGAATGCCGTGATTTATCATGAAGGTAAGACCCCGGGATCCGTCCTATGTGGCCTGGTATACGCACATGGATGCGCTCTGTTGGTATGTATCCGTGTCTACGACGTGAAGAAAATCCTGGTGGACGCACTGGGTACCCTGAGAATCACTGGGATACATTCTTTGTAAGACCTAAATGCGGCAAAAGAATGGGTTTGACCGGTATCCCGAATTCAAATCCAAGGGGATTGAATTTGAAGTAGGTGGCAAGTATCTGTTCCGGCAGTTAACTGACCTCTTGATCCGTCAGAGTTATCAGGCTTGTTCATCAAAACCCCTTGTGAAATATTATCATAAAGACAAGTCGAAAGACCAAGTCGAAGATTTGAAGATATGAAGAAGTCGAAGAATTAATCAAGTTGAAGATTTAAATATTAGAGATTCAACCTGAATCTGCAATTCTGGTAGAATCTCAGGGGCTACTGACAAGGGTATAGTTAATAGATCCCATATGTTGAGTACCCCTGAGGCCCGTTAAGCTAGGCCCAATTGTAATGATAGTCGAGATACGACTTCTTACCGTATGTCGATATTGTAATCTGTATCGAACCCTACCCGATCCTCGAGACCTGGCCACCTATATATAGGGGCCAGGAGGGGACGGTGTAGGCCAGATTGAAAGCAAGCCAGGTTGAACACCCAAGTTTACTTTCGATATACACTTATTCCGACTAACTTTACCTTCGAGTTCATCCGACGCCCTCTTCCCCCGATCCTAAGTCCTTCATCTAGGACATTTGTCGAGTTAACCCCTCGTCACCTGGAAACAGACTTGCTCGCAGCGGTTTATCAATAGCAACAGTTTTATAGTGGTGACAGTAGCAAAACAGTAACAGCAGTAGTAAAATACAAGGAGTAATGGTAGCAATAGTAAACAGTAGGATTAAAGACTGTAGACACTATGCCCTAACAATCTCACAAGCAAATTACATGAATGATCTCATCCAATCCCTACCATCCCCTTCGCCTACAGCGGGAATTACTCACACATGAATGGGGGAGTCATGGATGGTTGATGGAGAGACGTCGGTGATGATGGTGATGAAGATCTCCTCCAAATCCCCGTCCCGGCAGGGTGCCAGAACGGAGTTTCTGGTTCCAAACCGCGGTTTCTGATGGTGACGGCGCAGCGGAAGTCTATCTGGGAAAAACGCCGAACCCCCGCTCCTTTTAGGTCAGAGGGTATATGTAGGCGGAAGGAGGGGTCGAGGCGATGGCCGAGGCGGCCTCACAACAGGTGGGCGCGGTCAGGCCTGGGCCGCGCCCCCTGGTTGTGTGGCGGCCTCCCAGTCCCTCTCCGTCTCGTCTTCTGGCTTCGTGGGTCTTCTGGTGAAATAGGATTTTTGCAATATTTTCCCGGATTTTTACTGAAAGTTGGATTTCTGCGCAAAAAACGAGACACCATAGCAATTCTGCTGAAAACAGCGTTAGTCCGTGTTAGTTGCATTCAAAACACACAAATTAGAGGAGAAAAGTGTTCGGGAAAGTAGATATGTTTTGGACGTATCACGGATTCGTGGGAGAAGTGTCTTCAAGGCCTCTTCAGGGAGTGCCTCGCTGGCCCAAGTGGTGAGCTTGACGGGAGGAAGAGCTCGGATTCTTCGAGGCTGTCGACGAAGAGCCAGCGGCTCCGAAAGTCTTCAAATTTCTTCATCCCCTTCAAGTCGATGAAATCGCCTTCCGTTCCGGCGGTGGTGATGAAGGAGACGCAGCCCAAACTCTGGTTCAGTCCAGAGGGGCGAAGAGAGAAGAGGTGGCGGAAGTACGCCACCGACGGCTTGATGCCGATCCACGCCTCACAGGCGTAGGTGAAGACCGCCAGCAGGGCGACGGATCGGGGGTGGAGGTGAATCGCCTGGATCCCGTACGTCTCCAGGATCGCCAGGAGGAAAGGGGGAGAATGGCGGCACCATTTCGGCAAATACGGAGAAGAGAAAGAAGGGTTGCGCCGTCGCGGGCAGGGTGTCCCGCGGCGTCCGGCCATGCCAGATGCGAGTGGCGCCCCACACATTGTTCTTGCCCCCAACCATCTCGCGGACGGTTTGGAGCTCGCGGTCGCTCTTGATGCGAGAGCTGAGCAGGGGCATCGTTGGTGGTGGCGCCGCATCGGAAGACCTGGCCGCTCCGGTGGTTCTGCGCGGAGCCATGGCTCTGTCGGACCGGAGCGTATCTAGAAGGAGGGCGGTTTGGAGGAATGGATTGGATGTGGCAAGCTCTTCGGAAAGGGGGCCGCGGCGGCGATGCGCTGTGAAAGAGAGGAGGGTGCCTTCTCTGCTAAGCTTTAAAAAGTGTGAAAACATTGACATCCCTACATCATCATCCATTTGAAACAAAATTCAAATTGTGAACAAAATTTGATCAAAATTTGAACAAAAAATGAACAAATTTGAATTCAGAACAAATTTAGAATATGGAAACAGTTGGATATGAACAAATTTTGAATTTGAACACAATTCTAGTTTGAACAAATTTTGAATTTGAACAAAATTTGTATCTAAACATATTTAGAATATGAACAGATTTTGGATTTAAACAATTTTCAAAAAATCTTAACAATTTTTTTGACAGGAAATCTTAAGAAATTTAGAATGTGAACAAAATTTAAATGTGAACGATTTCAGTTTGAACAAATATGAATCTGAACAAAAACTAGAAAACAGGCTCACTGCACGAATCTCCAAGCAAATCAGATGGCTACATTAGGCGACTGATTAGGCGCCTGATTTGAATTCTAGCAAATCCGCTCTATTTAAGAGACAGCGATCTTTTCTTATTGCTTGAACGAAAAGAAAGAAGCGCATGGCTCCATGATATTTGTAGATGAATTAGGTGTCATTAATAAGAGATCTCTCCATTAAAGATCCAGATGCAATCTCATAATTGCTTGCCGTAAATAGAGGATAGTGGTGGGCCCAAGGTATAACATTTCAAGCAGCCAGTTTCAATCGTCCACACGGTCAACCGGAAGGAAGCCAACCTAGTATGTACGACGTAGGTAATACATATATGTATTCATATGTATATTTATACGTTGTCTGTTGAAACGATGACTGGCTATGTATCGAAGCATCATTGTAATAAACAAACATCATCGCTTCTTTTAATCAACGGCTGTAAAAAATTCAGAAGCGACGGAACCAGACGGAACCGGACAGAACCTAGGTTCCGTCCCAATCACCGTAAAATATGTTGGTTAATTTAGGTTGGTGTGTGTCCGTGTATATATACACGTGAGGTCCAGCTGATATTTTAATACGGTGAGTTCAGAAGAAATAAAGAGAAGAGAACGGGTGCGACACGCGTCCTTGGCGATAAATTTTAGTCTCTGTATGTGTTCATTTAGCTTTACGTGATTGATCTGTAGGCAAATTCCAACAACACCTCTGAAAAAGAGTATGCCCGATAAATCGATCTCCAGTACGATGATGATCTCCAGTATCGATCTACAATAAGCATCTGAAATTGGAAACCTTCAAGATGACAGGAAAGAGAAGAGTTATCGAGAGCATGGCTTCACACCACTTCGGATAACTGTTCAACTGCCTGACTACGAATTGCAGGAATACTTCGACCTTTTGGATACAGTATTTGCTCCGAGTTTTCAAAGTTTCATGCCTCTATACGTCCTCTGTTTCACACATGCATTCACGGTGAAATTAGGGCCAATAAAGTTACCGCAAGACCATAATCCGATTTCAGAAGCATTTTCTTCCACCTCTCGCTAGTTGACCATTCACGTCAACGTGTACGTGCGTGTATCAGAATCTGCACATCTCTATCAGAATTAATACAGTATATACTTGTGGGAGAAAATAATTTCGTCTTGGAAAGAAAACGAACCCTCCGGTGGCGAACATGCACGCCTTCCAGAAAAAGGCCAACACTAGAGCTAAAAGAGAAGCAGTAACAAATCAATCTCCGGTACGATGATCACGCTGGAGCTAAAAGAGAAGAATGCCCATCATAGGTGGGAGAATAAACAACATCATCTCACCAAATCAGGGACTTTTCGATCGATAGCAAGAAAGAAACCACTTTCACTTTCCGAGCAACAGATGCCGATTTTGTTGTGGTGAAAAGATTAGGGATTACTACCCTTTGCAGAGCTGCAATCATGGGCTAGCCACCAATCACCCGGCGAGGAATGCTGGCTACCAGCCTGTGCTGCATGCATTACCCTCTGTCCACTAGTTAGTGCATGCATGAGAAGTCATCGGGTGTGCTTATGATTGAGATCAGTTTTGGGCACTTTGTGGTGACATGACATTCTGCCGGCGGCGTGGCCGTGTCGATCCAGTACAGGTTGACTGACTGGACGCATTCGAGATCGTCGACGGGCCTCTAAGTGATACATCTTCATAGATGTCGTTACCAGAGAGCATTGCACCTGGACTACTGATTTGTTTCTCCAAAACCAGTCCAAGCCAAGACTAGAGGTGAATTATGTCAAGATATCTCATCCAAAGATTTTTCCTTCGATTCTGAACGTTGAACACTATGTATCACTAGCAGCTTCGGTTTGACTGTAGTTCAGTACTGTGGTGCTTGTTGGACTGTGGCACTTGTGGCTACAACGGAATAGCAGAACCCTTCGAAAGCCAGCCGCATCTATCGCAAGAAGTGGTGAGGAAGGCAAGGGAAGAACTCTTTTGCTACTACGGCTGGCGCGAACTGGAAGAGGAATCACTTAGACTAGTCCCAGTTTTTTCTCTGGTAGACCTTGATGGTTTTATCTTGTACATACAAACTCTTCCAGTCTTGATGAAAATGACGCGCTGGTCTTTTCCGTGTGTTCTGGAAAGGTTTGAATGTAGTTCGTTGCGATTTGTGATCCATAAGAAACGTAATGTTCTGAGACTGAAGGTAACACGAATGTTCCGCACCAGTCTGTCTTGTTAGATCACACCAATTTTGTTTTTAGAGAAAGACTCCGCCGCCACATAGTTCCGATGCTCTTTTCGCAGAAGAGATTTGTGACTTGCTTAGTAAATTGGATGTTGCTATTCCTGGACTTGGAAGGTCGATTGCTTGCCTCCTAACGGGGACGGCAATCAGGGGGGGAAACAAGAAGGTCCGCGATGGCCCTCGAACCGGCATCCGGAAGGAGAAGTCACTTAGGCGCAAAGGCAATAAGAATGTTGTCGCAGAAAAGGCGTCGGCGGCCACTTGATTGATGATCCTTGGTTTCTTGTTGCTTTCTCTTGGTTTGGTTTGTCTTCTGTCTTTGGTGTCGCCCCTTGTATTTTGTTGAGGTGTTTCTCCCAAGTGTTTCGTCGAGTTGTTCAAGTCTAAGGGGTTGTAGACTTGTAGTTGAGGTGTGTTGCGAGTGTTTGTTGGGTTGCTTTTACGGGCGTGTTGTGTTTGTATCGGTTTTTGCCCGGTTTTCCATAAATTAACTGGGCAATTCTCTCCTTCTTAATTAATAGATTGAGACAAAGGTTTTGCCTCCATTTCAAAAAAAAAAACATGTTATTCTGTATCATAACATGTATCATAACAGTATGTTAATGCTAGGTAGGATTTGCGGCCGCGGCCCAGCAGAAATTGTCTACCCAACTTCTCCAGGTAACCTACAGTTGTATCAGGCCTGCTGGTATCAAGCCTAGGTGCGGGGTGCAGCATGAACTGAAAGTGTGCAATGGTAGTCATGACTCATGAACAAAAATGTGAAACACTGCAATGCAATACTGGTGTGCAATGGTATAGTCATGACTCGTGAAGAAAAATGTGAAACACTGCTATGCAATACTGGTGCTGCGTGTCGTAAACCAGCTCGCAGGAACAGAAAAGGCAATACAAAAGTGGGTGCTACACGAGAAGGGAAAAAATCATGAAAAGTGGGTGTTCAACATCACAAAACATACACTTTTCTTCTCTGCTGACTCAGTTTTTGAGAGTTACTTGTGCTGCATTTCCATCCTCTGTTTGCTCCGATTCTGAAAGATAACTTCAGTGGGGAAAACTACTTGCTGCAACTTCAGGTTTTACTTCAAAGGGAATGAGGCACTGAGCTTCCCTTCTCTCGTCCAAAATCCTCCACGAACTCCTCTTATTCTATTGTCAGTGCAAAAACTACTGGCTGCAACTTCAGAGCTAATTCAAAAGAAGGTGCACCAATTCTAAAACCTAAAGGCGCTAGCCTACCCGGCTTCCCAGGCTATTTGCGCTTGCCGCGTACCTGTGGTTCGTTGGATGCATGCGTACAGTAAATTTTCCATCCCACTTTTCACCTCAGCCGTCCGATCGGTTAATTTTTTTGTTACCTGACGCTTCTCCATTTAGGTCGATGACAAATGGGGCGCTAGACACGAGCGGGACCGACGAACAGAGGCTACCAATCTGCTCATTTGCGTAGCCTTCCTTTTGCTCTGTGGTGAAAACCTAGATCGGAGAACAAAACTCCCCTCGCCTCCTCTTCCTCCCCCCAATCGGCCGACCCTCTCATGGCGGCGCCTCCTCTACTCTTTCCTATAGCAGCAGCTCCTCCCAAACCCCTCTTCCCCCACGCAGGCACACCGCGGGGGCGGAGGCTCGTCGGCTGGAGTCACAGTGGCAAGAAGAAGGAGGCGTGGACAGCGGCAGCATGCCAAGGTCAATAAATCCAGCCCAAGGCCTTCACTTTCCTCTCCTGTCTCGTCGTCCCCGTGCGCCTCCATCCTCTCGCTCATCCTCCCGAGTTCCCGGTCGCCGATGAGACGACCCGAGGCCGGAAGGGAGCGCGGGCACCCCGCCTCGTAGCAGGCATCGGGAGGAGCGGGGCCAAGGAAGGCCACACTGGAGGGGGCTGCTGCGTCAAGCGCTGGGAGGCCACAGTCGTCGCCGGTCGCGGGTGTCGCGGTGTGAAGGCCGCCGTCACGACTATGGCCAAGTTAGAAGATTTCTCCTTATTCTTTGCTTTTTTGGGGAAGAGACAAGATGCAGAATTGCTTGCTCGCTGTGCTCCGGCGCCTAGCATGCTCACCGCCTCCTCCTCCCTCCTCCATGGCCAAGGATCTTCCGTCCTCGACTTCCCGGCATTGGGATGCGCTGGTGCCTAGCCTACCCACCCGGTAGCGCCTCCTCCTTCCTCGCCCACAGCCGAGCGGCTGCAAAGCCGGAGTGAAAAAAGTGGCGGATGGACAGCCTAGAGTTGCTGCTGGAAAAGTTTGAGCGCCAGATCTGTTGGTTCCCATACCTTTTCCTTCCTCCACACCGTGCAGCCGTGTAGGGAACTACTGCATCTGGTATCTCTCCTTGTCCCCACTCACCAATCTATATCACTCTATATCTTCTTTAAGATTTACCTTCTGTTGTTGATTGATTTTGCAGACTTACTGGTTTTTGTTCAGATAGAAGAGTTCCTGTAACACCTTAGAATGACTTAGAAGTTGGGAGAATCGTTTTGGTGAACATGAAGGTATATGATTAACTTCTGCACTCCTATTTATCGCTATTAGTGCCCTGCTCATTTATGGAGATATGCATTTTTGTTCTCTATTAACACCCTGTTCAACAGATATGTACAGGTTGTTTTTATGGAGAACTGAGTTAGTGTAATGGCTGGTGATCTTAATTGCAGTAACCACTCTAAACCTCTCCATCAAGTTGGATTTGAGCTTTTTCCAATGATTGTAGTTACAAAATGATCATCTTAATTAACTATGGTTGGCTTACATTTAGATTTTTTTCAGTAGATTGTTCGACAAAGAAAATAAAGCTTGGACATTTTGTCAAGAGTTGATTTTTCTCGACTCATGAAATTGTCAAAAAATATATACCTTCGGTTTAGCTCTTCAATCCGCGATATAATGATTTGCCAAATAGTTTTTTTCAAATTTGGTAGAATATATGAAGTTCTAATTTTAGCGCTATCATCAAATTTCAGTACATATACTGATGACTCACCGGATTAAACACAAAGCTAGCAGCCAATGGCATTAGCCTCATGCTTGCCTTATCACCGTGCTTTACATATTTTTTGGGGATGTTCTTCTCCTCAGGTGGCAATTAAGATAGAAATAGCTCATAAGCACATGAGGATGCTTGATCTCAGCTGTATATAACTTATCTCTGGCTTTTATGTTGCTTTCTAAATGAAAGTAGATACCAAAGTGTCTTGATTAATTTTTTATCATACTAATACGGTGGGATGGTTAGGCTAAATTAGAGAAGAGATTTTGTTCTTTGTATAGTTAGTAATATGGCTGAACACTAAAAAGCTGAACTAATTTGAGGAAGGCTATTTGTTTTGTCAATATGTGACTCTGAAATTGATTTTCTTTGGTTTTGGTTAATTTACATAGGAATTTAAAAGCAAGAAGGCAGAGGAGGAAGGGAAAAGGGAGGCGGTATGCCATAGTGGGGAACAGAGGCAGTCAGTGATGGAGCGCTAGCGACAGGCGATGACCGGGCCAGGCAAGTTCATCCTGCCCCTTCTCCTCTCGGTCTCTCTCTCTCTAAGTGCTAGCGACTTGCAAATGCTGTGGAAAACAGACTTTCCCACTATGATTTTTGAGATTCCAACATATAATTAATAATTGATGTTTTTCTAAACACTCGTGTGTGTATGTCTGATAAAGAAAAGAAGAAAGAAGAATCTGGGGGAAATTTTGTGAAGAAGAAGACCAAGGTCCTTGAGGTGATGCAATGTGCTCTGCTTTCTTGTCTTTAGTTTCATTTTTATATGTATGCATGGTTTCTATGGATAGGTGTTTCGTTTTGGCTATTTTAAGAACTCATCTATTTTGCATTGCAAGTTTTATAATTAATATGCTTGGGTATGACAAACTTTTAGTGGGGTGCTAATTTTATACAATGGTAACATGGATCAGTCATGGACTTCAATGGACAAGGGTCCTCTTCTAGATAAGCATAGTTACTCCTCGCAGCAGGTCTCTCTCTTTTCCCTCTCTGTTATGTTCTGACTTTCTGCAGGAGTTTTTCAATGTATGGTTACAATATTATGGACCTTGAGAGCAAATGTGGTGGTTAGAACTTTGACTGTAGTTTTAAGTTTTTCTTCACTAATCCAGTGCATTTATCTATATAATGTGTTCTGACTGTCGTGCATTTATTTAAAAAACAATATGGTCATTATACTCATTGTCATATCTTAGTGTAGAATCTTGATCAAGTGGCTATTCTATGTTGGCAAGATACAGAGCAAATAAATTCAGAATTGACTCCCAGTTCCTGCACATAGCGACATTTCTGGAACTAGAACAAGATAAAACTTATGATTTAAAGTTAAGCTTGATGCTGCTGGTTGCGCCAGTGGGGTGTTATTTATATGTTAATTAAGATATCAGAAATACAATGATCGTATGTTGCCAGACTTTGTTGTTTCTGTTTATTTTTCTTACAGGCTTCCTACTATCTAAGTATATTAGTTATTTGTGTTTCCTTGTATTCAGATATACAACCATGACCATATTAATACTGAAATATTTTGCAGCAGTGGGATACGTGAATGCAAAATTTGGGCTGAATGACCAGGTTTTTTTAATTTTGGAGGCTATGGAGCAAGCAACTAAAGGGAAGGTAATTGACCTTGATGATACAATTTTTATCACTAAGCAACAGTACTGTCCTTTCCCGTCAAGTATGTTACAAGTGAACTTGATTATATCCATTCTCTATTCTGCTATGTGGTGTGTGCACTTGGCCAAATTTGAGAGTATAGGTATATATTATTAATACCTCCATGGAGCTTTTGATCTAATTGCATAATTGATCAGCATCATGTTTTTTTCCTGATCGTGCTTTACAACTGTGAGACTTCATATATACTTGAATTTATTCTTTGTCTCATTTTTCTATGCAGGTGACACCTCTTCTCTGGGTGGAAGCCCAATTTCAAAAACATTCAAGAAGCCAGTTATAGTTCATGGTTAAGGCAAGAAGACAGGTTTAGTTAAGGTGCGTCTGTAACAAAATTGGTCTGCTCGTATTACACTGCCAACCTTTTGGAAACTCTTGGTCTTTTTCTTCTTCCGTTTACAGCACAAGGACAGTTGAAATTTCAAGTGGGGTTCTGATGGGTTTGGTGGGTAATTGCAGCGGTGAGGCATAGATGATTGAGTGGTCTCTGATCAGGCGTGCCCTGCAAGTTTGCGATACTTACTGTTGGCTCCTGGAGGTACGATGGTTCTTTCCGGTTTGCTTATCAGAGCTAGACAGTTGAAAACAATTCGATTTTGTTAATGAAACAGAGAGCTTTGGTATCTTGCAAGGAAACTTTGCTTGTCTGCCATATTTTGTTATGCACACCTTCTTAAACTCTTTTTGTGTATTAACACAAGTTTGGTGCCGAAAGAAATTAGATTGTTGGTATTAGTTTTGGTCAGCAGCTTAGCAAGCATACAATAATAGAACATTTTTAGTCCTAGGTGAGTGCTCAGGTTCTGTGAAAGTTCTTTTCATAGCGCTGCAGAAATTTCATATTTCAGATAAATAGCAGCAGTCTTATTTTTATCTCCCAGATTTGGTACTACTGATAATAACTCTTATGTTCTATTCTGCAGTTCAGGCTGCGGCTGTTGACCTCTACTTGGACGTGAGGAGCCAAATTAAAGGTCAAACTAAGGTCAGAAATAAGGGGAAATCTTTTCTTCTTTGTGACCTGGATTTACTGCTCAATGGGAAAATATGGTTTATTTTCTTCATAGAAGCCTTCCTATTTTAGTTTATAGCATGCACGCTTCATTTGTTGAACCCCCCCCCCCCCCCCCCCCCCCAAGGGGCTGAGGATTGATTGATCAAGAATTTGTAGTTAGTGCTTTCATAGGCAGCACATAAGAGTATTAGTTAGATGGTCTACTTGGCGAGATGAAACCAGAGCACTTGTGCGGTGTCACCTAACACACACTGATCATTTTCCTTTGTGCATGCTCACTTGTTTGCAATTGGGAAAGTAGCTAGGAGCAATCGCTCATTATTTCAAAGAAAAAATTGCTGACTTCACATGTTATAGTTTGGGACATTGCACAAGTAGCAGCTTTTGGTTGTGACTATCATATATTTTCAGAGTCTAAATACTTCATATTTATTTTTATCAGTGGCCTTATGAAGCTGCTGCTTTATCATTCAAAGCAATTCCAAGAACTTCACTTCAAATTTGTGGTTATTGGGACGATGACAAGACTCTAGGGAAAGTTGTTAGCTTTTCTTTTTATTGATATTTTGCTTTGACGGATTGAGTCTACCTCTTATTGTTCTGGATGTATATTGTTTGAGAATTTGTGGAAGCAAAATCTTGATACAACACTCATGTAAACCCAAACTGCGCGTTAATAATATGCCATGTTTCCTTTTTTTATGTCAAACATCATCCCAGTACTCATTTTAACATATACAACAACTAATATATTGGTTATATGTAATACCCAATTGGTCTAGAGCCAAATCAGTTTGGTGGGCTGGGCACATGCTATGTATTCCTCCTAGCAACATGAATATATAGCTCGTATTGACACATCTTCGCTGCTGTTTTGGAATCCTAATTATTGATTTTTCGCTTTGCCGGATTGATTCTACCTCTTATTGTTCTTTATGTACATTGTTTGAAAATTTCTGGAAGCAAAATATTGTCTTTTATGTTTCTCTTTTCTAAATCAATAGTTTTAAGACATAACGACTTTTTGTTGTACTGTCTGTAAACTGTAAATTGCTTCCTGACAACCTTATTTTTTGTGTAAAGTTTAAACTGCCGTAAATCTGTGTTTTAGGCTAAGGACTCCATTGTTTTATATGACACCTTCAATATTGATCTTTGTAGTCCGGTCATTTCCAAATGTAGTCCGGTCATTTCCAAATATTGATCTTTGTAGTCCGCCTAGCTATATGCTCTGTCTGGAATCTTTTATTCTTTTCTGGGTTGAGAGTTGTAGGTTTGCTTTCTCAGTGAAGAACTAAATGAAGCTTTGATATTGCAGACTATTTTCTTGCCCTGAGCAGATTTATTTGTGATTTGTACCTGATTGTAGCCTTATTTTAGTGGTTTGCGATAGGTTTGATTCTTTTATGATTTTGTCCAGTTTCTTTTGGCACCTTCAGCATTTGTTTTCCACACTAGCAAATAAGCTAGAATTTAGACTAGGCATTTCTGGTTTTAAAGGAGTAATTAGATGTATTATTGCTGCTAAGCATGATAGATACCATTAATGCTGCTTAATTCGTAGTTAATCATATTTAAAGGTTTTAAGAAAACCTACTCAAGATTGTGTTTTCTGTTGATGGAGAAAAAACTTTTTGAATCAACACACTTTATCTATTTCCAATTTACCTACTACCACTTTGTGACATATCTACATATATAAAAGTTGTCCCTCTCAACCTTCTGTTATAGCCTTTATATAGTTGTGGGTTTTGTTAGCCCATGCTCTAGCGAGAGTGCATATAACTCAAGTTCTTACCGCATGATGCTTAGTTGATTGGTTGCCTATACTTCCTATGTAGTAACTCGTTTCTTATAGCTAAGCCTGGTGACTTCTCGGCTTAATGGGAATCATGATAACAACAGACATATTATTTTGAGTTTTTCTATGAAGCATTCCTTTTGAGTTCATTTAAGGTATTACTCCCTCTAATCCGATTTAATCAACGCAAACGCTTGCTGCCCCGCTGCTGTCATCGAAGTTTCTGTTGCGTCGGTTTAAACAGAACGGAGGGAGTACATGAGAGCAACAAATAGGAGTATTTAAGTTGTTATGTGAAATATAACTTTTGAGATCATTTAAGGTGTCCACACTTTATGATAGTTATTCAGTTCTGGCTGCAACAAAACTGAGGTAATTTTATTGGTAAATTTTCGAATGGATTGTCATAGTCTGTCAATTTTGTGCATGAAAAAAGGACCCTCCATCGCTGAAATCATTGAACAACATCGCTGTTCAGTTTGGATCTTGTACCTTGCGTTCTCAATTGCTCTTCTGTGGTATAGATTTGTATTGACTTAAATGCCTCATATTGTTGCACTCTTCAGTATGTCTTCTACAGGTGAGTGCAATTTGTATTCACTTTCTCTCCATAATGGGAAATTAATGTACATATGAAGTAGCAGCTTCCTGGAAGATTTTGAAGATCCTACACATACAAAAGCTATGCAAAGAAATATGGAAGCCAAAATCAAAGTTTACTTCTTTTTGGTTTTACTGGGACAATCCTTTTCTGTACAACAATTGTATATTTGGCAATGGAATCTCTGCAAACAAATGCTTACTGCTACTGAGCAGCTGAAACCATTTATAAATCCAAACAAATGTTCTATTGTTCAATGAATTATCCACAAAAGCCCTTTTGCTTAATCATGTGTCAATCTTAAGGATTACTGGGTACTATAGACTTTTCGCCAGTGGATTCAGTTAACCATACTTGGATTCTCAAGTTAACCATACGCGGATTCTCAATTACTTTCGTAATGGATGAACAAAAAATGTTGGTGGAATCGAGGTGCTTGGATATTCATCTAAAAACTTGGATAGCATTAGGTTTTCAAGACTACTATTTTTATTTAAATTAGAATAATTTGCTCTTTGCGGTGCCAGTGCCGCTTTGGATTTGTCTTTGCGCCAGTGGCGCAACGGGTCATCTAGTGAGAGCAAGAACTGTGAGAAGAACCAAGCCAACGTAGGAAACCATAACTACTTTGCATCTGCTAGAGGCAAGCGTTCTTCACATGCCTGGATAATTAAATTAGAACCTGAAAGTTCTTTGCATGTTCAATCACATACATAGTAAGTAGGCACCACGCGGGTCAGGTGCGCAATCATTATAGGATCAGCTGCATCACAATGTATATTTTCATTTCTCGCCTCAACTTAACAACCCATTAACTTGTTAACGTTAGACTGATAGCACTTCTGCCCTTCACTGAGAGCAAATGACAGGCAAATAGAGTTGTGGTGGGGTTTCTAGCTTATAAGAATATCTCCACCGACGCTCCCCAAATAAGCGTCGAAAGGGGCGCCGGCAGGGCCCTATCGAGAGCACTGGCACACGATCCCGCCGTCTCAGGAGCGCCCTCCCACAACGGCGCTCCCGATGCCACCGTCCCATTCAATTAAATTTGAACAAAAATCATTAAAGTCGTCAATTTTATCAAAATTTTACATAGTTTGGATGGAATTCAAACTAAACCCTAAACTAATCTAGTAGCCGCCGTCTCTGCTGCCGTCCTGCACGTTGTCCTTGTTATCGGCCATGTTGACGAAGTTGCCGCTGTCCAGGGCCGACCACCAGACGGCGGTGTTTCTGGCGAAGAGGCGAGTAACAGCACAATAGGCACTCTAGTTAATGCGGTGCCCGAACTGCAAACATATGTAATCAAATGTAATGCAAATTTGAATGAAAAAAACACCATTTGCTTTATGAGATTTGGATGAAAATTTGAATAAAAAAACACCCGTGTCAAATTTCGTACTGGTTCGCCACGCCTGAAAATCGAAATGTTATCAGCGGGAAACCAAAACGACGCACTGAAAAAGCACACGATGGTGGCGTGTACCCGCACGCCATCAAACGAATGATACGGTGGCGTGGGTCCGCATGTCACCAAACGCACGATACGGTAGCGTGGGACCATCGCCGCGCCACCAGCATTTGGGGTAATGGTGGCATGCGTCGTCACGCCACCATTACGCCTCGAATAGTGGCGCGAAATTGGTAGTGTGGCGATTCCGCGCCAGCCATGGCAAAATCGCCGCACTACCAATGACATATTCTGTACTAGTGTGACATTGGATCTTCTCTGACAATATGCTAGCAAGACCGAAAAAAGGCAATGGTGTATCCGTTTGGTCCTGGAGCTTTGTCTGCCAGAAGGTCGTCAATAGCCTTCTTGATCTCCTCTTCCGAGAAAGGAAGCCCCAAATCATCCAAGTCCTTGATGGTCGGGTCAATGGCCTCCCAAGAATTCCAAACGACGGGGCGGTGGGGAGGCCATGACCGAGGAGAAATGCTCGTGGATGTGTAATTCTTTTTCATCATGCAAGGCAACCAAAACTTCGTTGTGCTTTAGCCGTTGGATATGGTTTTTCCGGCACCTAGAGTTCCTGCGGAGGTGAAAGAATTTGGTGTTCGCGTCCCCCTCCTTTAGGTAGGAAATCCTAGAAGCTTGTCGTTTGCGACTGCGCTCAAGAACCGCAAGACCCATGACCCGATGTTTGAGTGCAGCCCAAAGGTTCTTCTCGGCCTCCAAGATGGTGCAAGATTGTAACATCCCAACATATAGGATCCGGGGAAAGGGGCAGATATAAGTTTGTAGAAATGCATTTCACTTCTCAAAAGGGTGAAATTTTAAAAATCTATTTTGTTTAGGTTCAGAAGGGAAGTTTGACTAGAGATCATTTTGAACCTCTCGAATTTGAATCAAATCTCAAATTTGAAATTTTGATAACAAAATTTGAGGGGTAAACATTAGTTTAAAGGGATTTCTATTTTCGTGCCCTCGGGTCCTTAGTTGTACTCAGTTTTCCCCAGCTCCTTTGTTTTTCCTCAGTTTTCCCCAAGCCCTTGTCTGAAACCCTCACAAGGAGCTCGGACGGGAGGAATCCCGTTCAGTTGACCGTTCCGTACTGACGAGTGGGGCCACATCGTGTGGGGCCGCGTCGTGTGGGGCTGGTAGAAAGAGACCGTGTGGGACAGGACGAGACCATGTTTGGTCATACAAGCGGAGCGGGGGCCGTAGCGTGTGGGGCCGTAGCGTGTGGAGCCGTGTGGGTCCGGGACGTGGGCATGAGTGGTTTGTGTCTCTTTCGCCCAGATTAGTAGTTTTCAATGCACCTTTTTCCTCGCTTTCACTCGATCTCATTCATTCTTGATTGCCCAAATTGGTAGCAAATCTAGAGCAGCTTCTCCTTCTGTTTTTAAACGCCATTCATTTCTTTATGCCTTCGTTTTTACCCAATCAGGTAGGAAATTTAGAGCACAAATCCAGAGAAAATATAGGATAAGTTGCATACAGCAGCCAACATAGCATAGATATATTCACGACAGATCCAATAGTACTACCGATAGATCCAACATAAGCTACATTTTACATGAATTTAAGCTTGGAGGCTGCGCAGGTGAATCCCAAGTGCTTTGTGTTTGGCCATGAACGCATGCACGTTTACGGTCGTTCCAACTCTAGCGCCGCCAATGGATCTGCCAATGGATTCAGCATGGTTCACCAGGCAGTTGAAGTCGGTGGCGCGGAGCCTCCTATTGCAGAAGGGGCACCTGTAAACGCCTCGAGCAAAGTGGCCATCGTAATGGCCAGACTGCAGCCTCCTGAGGCTGTGACGAGTCTTGGTGTGAAAGGACTCGTCATCGCTATCGACGTCGCTGCTCTGCACCTGTCACGTAGCACCAAAGATCAAAAAACATGGAGTCAATTGCAGCGATGATGGAACAGAGAGTGAACAAAAGATCTTGCATGATAATATGGGCACGAAAAAAAGAGGTAGCCTCAGTTACATTGGACACACTTATATCCAGGATTTGAGTCACTAAACCAAAGATCATGCACAACAAATTTGTACACACCAATTGTTCAATGACCAAACCCTGAATCAATTTATGCCCAAATATTCATCATCATCGGCATAAATTAACCGGATGGGATTGATTACTCACATAAGTTAACCGAATTTTAAACAAAAGCAAATCACAAATACTAATAATGCAAGATCTAGAACTAGGAACAGACGAACCCTAATAACGCAAGATCTAACACAAAAAGGATTGAACTGGGAACAGACGAACCCTAATAACGCAAGATCTAACACAAAAGGATTGAACTAGGAACAGACGAACCCTAATAACGCAAGATCTAACACAAAAGGATTGAACTAGGAATAGACGAACCCTAATAACGCAAAATCTAACACAAAAGGATTGAAATGGGATAAGAACAAGGGAACAAAGGGTTACCTCCGGCTCATCGTCGACGATGCTGGTGTCGTAGGAGTTCTCCGACGCGACGTACGTCACTGGTTCATACGGGTCCCAAGCGACGGGGGCCTGGACGGGGGCGGTGGCCGATGCGCCGGCGGCTGATGCGCCGGCGGCTACGTCGGAAGCAGCGACAGGGGCCTGGACGGGGGCGGCGGCTGATGCGCCGACGGCTACGTTGGAAGCAGCGACGGGGGTCTGGACGGGGGCGGAGGCCGATGCGCCGGTGGCTGATGCGCCGGCGGCTACGTCGGAAGCGCCGACAATGGGCATCTCATTCTTCTCCATCACCGGCGGTTTTCTTCGGGGTTTTTTCTTCGGTTGTGGAGAAGATGATGGGACAGGAGAGGCGGTTGCAGTGAGAATGAGAGAGTGGGCGAGCATCGAGGGAGAGAAAGAGGGGCTCTATAAAGACGAAGGTGGCGTGTACTGCAACACGCGTCCGCTATGCACGGCTGCAGCGTGCACCGCGACACGAGGCTAACCCTGGGACGTTTGGTGTACTCAGTTATAACCTCGGGTCTTATACAAAAAAATTATCTGTACTCAGTTTTCCCCTCGAGTACTTAGACTGGCAAGTGCAATATACTCAGTTCTACCCTCAAGTAGCTGGTCAACAGAGAGTCAACAAATGAGATTAACATAGCTAATTGAGTCATTTCAAGCGCAAAAAAATCAAAAAAAAAAAATAAAAACATAGTGGCACCTACTCATGGAGTCTTCCTACGCAACCTGCCACCTAGGAAACCTTAACAAACATAGATAAATCAAGTTTTACCACAAATTGCCACTTCTCAGAATCACTAGTAGCTATGAAGATGCATGGTTTTCCACTCAAACCCCTTTGCAAAACATCTTCCCCAAAACATAGTTTGTCTAAATGAGGCCATAATTGTCACACTCATGTATATTTGAATTGCAAATAATTTGATGTAGCCCAATATGAATTATATTGTACAAAACATGCATTTTTCATTTTGTAATTCTTTTGTTTGAATCTCTTAGTCTATTTACTATTTACGTGCCCTTGGTTTTGTTAGTACTACTCAGTTTTGCCCTCAAGTACTGTCACAAATGCTCACAGAAGCCCAAACTTATCCTGATTGGTTGAGCCATTGTCACACGGATCGACTCCACCAACCGTTGATCCATTGATCTAACGGGCAGTATACCCCTCTCCGTCTCTTCGTGGCCACCCCTCTCTCTCTCTTCGTGGCCACCCCTCTCTCTCTCTGTCGGTGGGCAGTGCCACCCCTCTATTTATGTGCAATAACGAGTTTGCCACGTAACTATATTCCCTCTATTTATGCATTATTTTCCATGATCTAAAAATGCTAAACTAAAAAGTGGTATAATTTTGGTGTAAACAAGAGACATACATATTTGCGGATTTTGGTGAATGCATTATTTGTCACCCTCTAACAATTATCAACTCTCTTTAGCATTCCTTTTCTTTTAGGGAATATAGTTTGGAATATAGTTTGTGGTATAATTTTGGTATAAACATGAGGCATACATATTTGAGGGATTTTGGTGAATGGATTATTTATCACCCCTCTAACAATTATCAACTATCTTTAGCATTCCTTTTCTTTTAGGGAATATAGTTTTGGTAATTTGAAACGGCCCAAAAGTGGTATAATTTTGGTAGAAACATGAGACATACATATTTGGCATATTTGGGGGATTTCGGTGAATGGATTATTTATCACCCCTCTAACAATTATCAACTTTCTTTAGCATTCATTTTCTTTTAGGGAATATAGTTTTGGTAATTTGAAACGGCCCAAAAGTGGTATAATTTTGGTAGAAACATGAGACATACATATTTGGCATATTTGGGGGATTTCGGTGAATGGATTATTAATCACCCCTCTAACAATTATCAACTTTCTTTAGCATTCCTTTTCTTTTAGGGAATATAGTTTTGGTAATTTGAAACGGCCCAAAAGTGGTATAATTTTGGTAGAAACATGAGACAGACATATTTGGCATATTTGGGGGATTTCGGTGAATGGATTATTTATCACCCCTCTAACAATTATCAACTTTCTTTAGCATTCTTTTCTTTTAGGGAATATAGTTTGGGATATAGTTTTGGTTATTTGAAATGTCCCAAAAGTGGTATAATTTTGGTATAAACATGAGACATACATATTTGTGAGATTTCGGTGAATGCATTATTTGTCACCCCTCTAACAATTATCAACTATCTTTAGCATTCCTATATTCCCTAACACTTATTTTTTTTGGTAATTTCGGTGAATGCACACACTAAATTTGAAAACAACTACAAGTACATGTAACTGAATAATGGATTTGTAACAAGGGATCCCTTGTAACAACTTCTAGCGCCTGATGAGCAATGATAAGAATCCGATCGCAATTATACAACAAAAAAACAACCAGCCATCAGATTAGCTTGCTTCTTCAACTCGATCAGCTGCCTTAACTGCTTGTTCATTTTCTTTAGTTCTCCCTTCACTTCCACCAGTTCTGCATTGGGAGCATTAGGCATAATCGGAACAGCTCCTCTCTCCGCCGCATTCTCTACAGCAAGTCCCCCTCCCAAATTGCGCTCCCCAATAGCGCCAATTGATTCCTGCAATTTAAGCCTCTGAACGTACACATCGATCCACTCGAAATACCTGCATTTCTTCAGGATCTGAAAACAACAACGTGAACCCTAAATCCCAAATTCAAGAGAATAACAAGAAAATTGAGATAAAACAAAGCAATTGGAGCGAGATCTAACCTTATCTCCCTCTCTATATGGCAAGCTCTCGCATGCAAGGAACTCACGTCCACGGTTGCCGTTGTCGTCCGTCTTACAGATCGAGCACTTCAGAGGCTCCTGGCGTGGGCAGTCAGGGCATCTTGTCAAAGGCACGGGTCCATACTGCGGCCATGAAGAACGAGAGGTCGAAGAGAAACTAGACATCACCCGCCTGTCGGAGAAGGACTGCCGCTGGCGGAGAAGAAGAACAATGGGGCACGGGGAAATAAAGGGGAAGCAATGGCACGGGCACGGGCGCGGGGCTGGCTCGGGCTCCCATTTTGCAACGGTCACCTGGGTAAGCTGTGGGTCCGGCGCGCTAACATGGACAAGTTGTAGGTCCCACGATGATCTGGATAAGTGGAGACGTGTCCACTGCGGGGCACCAACAGCGGCCCCACTTGTCAGCACCAACCAACGGTCAACTAAACGGGATTCCTCCCGTCTGAGCTTCTTGTGAGGGTTTCAGACAAGGGCTTGCGCAAAACTGAGGAAAAACTAAGCGGCTGGGGAAAACTGAGCACAACTAAGGACCCGAGGGCACGAAAATAGAAATCCCTAGTTTAAACACACATCACTAAAAGAAGTAAATAACTTTTATATAAACCCTTTTTAATCAATTAAGTTGATTGAGTTCAAATTCAAAATTTTGATTTTAATTTAATTAGAATTAAGTAATTAAGGTCAAATTCAAATAATTCTCAAAACTTATAGAAAAATCATAAAAATATGAGACCAATTGCAAATGAAAGATAAAATTAATCTTTATTCAATAGAATTGAATACAAGTACATTTGCACATTACAATGTGATCAAATTACAAAAATCTGAGAAGAAAATAAAATAAAAATAAGAAACCCTAACTAAACATATCTACACTTGATCTTCATCTTCTTGTTCTTGTTATTTTCTTCACCTGCAACCAGAAAGACTAAGAAAAACCATTTGCTATGGTTAGAATGTTGGTTAGGCCTAGGGCCAACCATTTTAATTTGGAATCCAATATTATCAACTCCAAAAACTAGGTTCTGGACTTGAATAGCTAGGGCAGCAATCAAATCAAATAAATCATTCAAGTTGAGACAGAACTAAGATAGCTACAACAAGAGGATAACAAGTAGGACAGCTAGATAACCTAGTTAAATCTAGGAAATACTTTAGACAAAAGATGACAGTAGATAATCTCACAGTAGTGTGAAGTATAATTCAAGAAAGGGATAAACTAAGGAAAACCAAATCATCAAAAGACCACCCTAGCCAGGATTCCACATTTAATCCAACACAAATAAAATGAGATAGTATTTAGAAAACCATAAACTTGCTAAACCAGATTAGCAAGAGATTAATAGCTAGGCTGAGACAAGGACTAAAATCAGTACCACATTAGCATCTAGAGATGGACAGAAACTCAAAAAGCACAAACTTAGTAATAAAAAACTAGAATTTAACAAACTGATTAAGGAAATGAATAAAATATTCACCCTTGATTAGCAGATTCATGATTTTGATGACATAGAGATGCGGTAGAAAGCACCTTAGTCATAAAATGCATGCAAATATGTGTCAACACCACGGTGATTCCCCAACACTATAAATGCCCCCTTCTTCCACATGATTTTACTCACAATTTTCTCAGAGCAAGCTCATAAGAATACATTGAGGCCAGAGGATAGAGGTTGGAGCCCAAGCTCACTGAGATCTTCCAGGCTAGATGCTGGAAGTGAGAAATTTAGGAGCAAGCTCACCATTGGTGAGTAGCCCAAACTATTAAACCACTCAACTAGTTAGGAGAAGGACCAGAGCAAGGAGGTGATGTCCAAGTTCATCCCAAGCTAAACCAAGGCAGAGAAGTACTGCCTAACTCTTCACCAAGCCCACTTTGGAATCACCAAAGGTTGTATATGTAGGATTTTATTCTCTGTTGAGAGGGAGTGGTAGCACACACCATTGCAAGCTAACTGTGCATTTCTCTAATGGAGAAACACCATAGCCATGCTCAACAAAGTGGCACAGCCATTAAAGTTTTGTGTATAATATCAAGGAGAAAGATGAAGTGGCAATCACAGAAAGTGACCACCTATTTCATCATCATCCTATATAACACACTTGCATCTGCATCTTTTAACCCTAAGGTTCAGAAGATTATTGTACTGATTATATGATGGAGATGATAGTTGCAAGCTCTAAGAGCTGCCGCTTGTGTAATTTCATATGTGTATGAGCAGTTGCTCAAGCAAAGTATTTTTAATTCAATAAGATGCACTGTAAGATGCACTGTCAAGCTAACTAACAGAAACACTGAATGAAAATTCAGAGTTTAAGTTCTTAAGTAAGTAAACTAGAATCACAAGAAGATGTCGTGAACAAGCACTATGTTAAGAGTAGTAGGAACATAGGAACACATTCCATAGCTCATTGACAGTGTATGAACTCGACACTGTCAGAGACAGTGTGAAATTTAGAGTTTGAATTTCATAACAAGCAAATGAACTCAAGTATTCATTCCTAGGTTTCTACAAGGTACCAGTAATCACAGTAACACTAGCTAGACCAACCTAAACTAGCCAAGCATCGTGGAACTAAAGATTTGCTTCAGTACACCAAAACCCTAGATTATCAAATTGGGGTAAACGAAGGGGAGATGCTGGAGGAGCAGCAAAGCACTAGAGAGAGGAGAGAGAGGTCATACTTACTTGATTAGAGGGAGCCAAGCTCAGGTAGAGGGTGCAGTAGAGGTGGTCGTGGCAGTGGCCAAGGTTACCAAGGAGCAGCTCCGCAGAGCCACTCGACCAGTGACCAAGGTCACTACATCGAGTAGAAGGGCATCAGATGAGCCGTGGAGGAGGGCCAGAGCTCATCGGAGTCATCGGCTCACCGTAGTCGAAACCCTAGCAGATCCAGAGATCATGCGCGAGGGCACTGGCCGAGCACCCCAACTCGATTCCTCCGGTGAGGAGGTAGAGCGGAAGGAGGCGGTCATTTTAGCGGCGGTGGCGAGGCCATAGGTGGCAGGAGATGGCCAGGGCACCGCGGCGGAGGCGTGGGCGACATGGTCGCCATGAGAGTAGCGAGAGTGAGATAGAGGGGAGGGGGTGAGTGTGGTTCGGTTCGACCGAACCGTTTCGGTCGGTTTGACCACTGGGTCTGACCAGTGGGCCCCACCTAAGGGTTTAGTTGTAATTTCTATTTAACCTAGGGACTTAACTGTAAAACTGTAGTAACTTTTCAAATAAGAGTCCAAAAATTATGAAAAATATATTTTTGGATAGCTAAAAATATAGCTAACTCAAATAAGGCATTAATGGAAATTGTTGGAGATAAAAATATCTAACCATTGTTTTGTTGATAAATGAGATGAAAAACTTAAATGTTTATCCTAATAATCATCAACATACTTTTCAACAATAAGAAAATTTCTTGAATGGTATTTTATCATTTGTGTGAATTTTTGAAAAAAAATCACTTATTGTCTTTGCTAAATAACTTGGGTATTAATAAAGTACCAAAAGAAAAGAAAAACAAGAATAATACTTTCCAAATTTTGGAGGATATTATTTTAAATCAAAGAGTTCCATTTTGGATATGTGAATATTCAAAATAGTATATGAATTGAAATAAACTTAAGAAGAATATCTTTGAACTTCTTCTGAGTCTGCAATATATTCGTCTTTGCAGCATAGAAAGATTTTTCACAGATTTCTGGCTAACCGAGATCCTTCTGGTGGCTCATAGCTTATCCGGTTGTTCGATCAATGATGTGCGTCAGTTCAGTGGGTCTTTCTATAGCAAAGCAATATATCCCTTGTGAACAACGAAAGAATTTTTCAGATATATGAAAATTCTAAAGTGAAATTCATATGAATTTCTTTCATATGAAAATTCTAAAGTGAAATTCATATGATCAATAAAAAACTCAAATAATAAATCACTCAAAAACACGGGAAGGGCTTATCAAAACTATTTTGCAAATAATCTCTTCATATCAATTGGATTTTTAAAACATTGTCTTGTTTTCACACAATGGTGATTCTTAAGAACCCGAGGTCCAGGGTCAAGTAAAACCTTCGAACTGCATTATCTTGTAGCTATCAGGCAAGTTCACTCTTGCTCATGTCTGTTGATCATTTTCAAAAGTACCAATTGAGTAGTATTTCATACCACTTGCATCAAAGTACTGCTTTCAAATAAATTGATGGATGATGGAACCGCAGATTGATTGTACGATCGAAGCATCGTACGGTGGAGGCTCCATTATACCGGGAATGTATAGGACTTAATAACAACTGTTATCAGTCATTCCAAAGCATCGTAAATTGCGCTGACCATAGAACTTGGTATAGGACAAGTGAATCGGTAGTTACTTCCGAGTTTTGTATATCCTCGGAGGCATAGCCGGATTGAGATTCCTTTCGGGGAAAATCAATGGGTGGGAGCCCGTGGTAAACGTCCCTACTCTATGCTACAAAGTAACGGTTAGTGTCTTCTAGTGGAGAGAATGATTGATTCGCACCGAGGTCCAAATTAGTTGCAAAGGGTGGATTATGAAATAAGGTTGTGCTCGGCATGATTCGGCTATACTTGGTAATTGGCCTCATACCAAAGAAAGTATGATATTGGCATTAGGGACAAGGATATTTGTGGGCAAATTAGTGCACCTCTGCAGAGTATATAGAATTGTGACATGTTACTCCCTATTCCGAGAAAGGAATTGCAAACGCCGCATGGAAAGGAACTATGCAAAAATTCTAACATTCCGCAAAGGCTGATGAAAATAGTTTTTATGAAATTAAAACTTGGATTCATCTAACAAAACTATTTTCCAAAACTTGCATATATTTGGAATTCTTTTGTTCCAAACTGTGATTTTATTCAGCATAACACAATATTTCCATAGAACTTGCTGAGTACGCATGTACTCAATCTATCCTCGAAAACCCTTTCTTTAGATTGTGAGAACAGCGAAGATGTTCCTAACGATAGTGAGGAGCAATACTACGAGGAGCCGGATCTTTCCGGAGGAGTAGAAGGAACTGACTACGGTGTCATTTACGGTACTAGTGACGAGGAGCCAGACACTGAAGCGTAGAACTATAGGATAGTTAAGGGAGCTTAGCAACTGTTCATAAATAAGTTGCTCATGCTCGTAATGATGTTATGCCTTATACTACCATTACTAATTAGATTTGCTAGTTTGAGATGGTTTTCAAATGAGACTCCTCAATGGACCAAGGATGATCTCGGATCTTTGGTACATTTTTGGTTGGTATCTATGAACACATAAAGTTGCGGACCCGAAATGTTTCTGTTGTACCACTCTGAGGGATGTGATATTTATGAAAGGGGACTTTCATGAGTATTATATCAATGACTTGTACACTACACATGTAGTGGTGTGCTGGGTCACCGCAAAGATTCCTAGGCCACGTCTAGCTACATGATAACATCCAGCCCCATGACAGCTAGAGCTTGTGGTTGGAGAAAAGCCCTTTGCTCGAGGCCCTAAGCTTCTTGGTAGTTGTCTTCATCTTATGGTTGAGGATGTGCACAGGCTGAGTGTGCGAAGACAGCTCCTCCCAAGTTGACCAAACAACATCCAAGAAGCCCGACATCTTGGTCCAGAAGTTCTCAAAGCGGAAATTGGCAGGCTTGCGAGGCCTGCACAGGTTTGAGAGGAGCAGCGGGCAGTGGTCAGACAACGAAGATGAGAGGGCAAGTATTTAGCGCATCTCTTAATTGTCCCATGAGGTTAATGTTGTTGTTATTCTTGTCCGTGACCTGGTAGATGAGATTGAAATCTCCAAAAATATGCCATTTTGACTCATCGTTGATAGGGGCTTCAGCGATTGCCTCTTTGAGAAAATTATGCTTCTCAATATCCATTAAAGGGCCGTAGACGGTAGTGATTTTGAACGAGGTACCACAGGATCTTAACGTGACACTTGCCGAAATAAGGTGTGTGTCAATATGGATGTTGACGTGGTCTTCATCCCAAAGAAGAAGAGTGCCCCTCCTAGTGCCAATAGCCGAGCGATGCACGAAGGAACACACAATAGGTTTATAAGGCCGCACAAACCGGCAGTTCTCTGATAGCTAATATGAAAGGACACGGATGTCGCCTAGAGGGGGGTGAATAGGCGATTTAAAACTTTTACGAGTGGCTTGACAAATGCGGAATAAAACTAACGTTTAATTTGCCAAGCATACAAAACCAAAATAAACTAGGTTCACCTATGTGCACCAACAACTTATGCTAAACAAGATAAGCAACTATGTGATAGCAAGATATATATAACTTCAAGCACGAAGGCTATCACAAAGTAAATTGCCTAAGTAAAGGAGCTCGGGTATAGAAATAACCAAGGCACGCGGAGACAACGATGTATCCCGAAGTTCACACCCTTGCGGGTGCTAATCTCCGTTGGAGCGGTGTGGAGGCATAAGGCTCCCCAAATGCCACAGAGGCTCACCATAATCTCCTCGAGCCCTCCCACCAAGATGGAAGACCCGATCCACTATGGGACCCTTAAGGGCGGTCACCGAACCCGCACAAAGCTTGGGGCAACTGATACGTCTCAAATGTATCTATAATTTTTGATGCTCCATGCTTGTTTATACACCATTTGCTTTGTGTTTTGTTACACTTCGTGGCATTTTTATTTATTTTCCAGAACTAACCTACTAACGAGATGCCACAGTGCCAGTTCCCTGTTTTCTGTTGTTTTTGTGTTCCAGAAAAGTTACACAAGAAAGATTCTCGGAATTGGATGAAACAAAAGCCGAACCTCCTATTTTTACCGAAGCTTTGTGAAGACCAAAGATGAGACGGAGGGGGGCCATAGGCCAGGCTCATCCTAGGGTGGCACGGCCTGCCCCTGGCCTGCGCCACCAGGGGGTGAGGCCAGCTGGCCCACCTCCTGACGCTGCCCTTTCGCCTATATATTCCCCTTGATGGGAAAAACCTAATGGACAAATCGCTTTTCCATGAAACATACTGCAAGCCGCCGCCATCGTCGACGCGAGATCAGGAGGATCCAGGAGCTCTTCCTGGCACCCTGCTGGAGAGGGGAATCCCTACCGGAGGCCTTCTCCACCACCATGGTCGCCTCCAGAGTGATGTGTGAGTAGTCTACCTTGGACTACGGGTCCATAGCAGTAGCTAGATGGTTGTCTTCTCCACCATGTGCTTCATGTTTAGATCTTGTGAGCTGCCCTACATGATCAAGATCATCTTTGTGTAATTCTACATGTTGTGTTTGTTGGGATCCGATGAGTATTGGTACTATGTTAAGTTGATGTGCTGAATTATTATCTTTATGTTATCTCTATGTTGTTTATGATCTTGCATGCTCTCCGTTGCTAGTAGATATCTTGGCCGAGTAGATGCTAGTGACTCCAAGAGGGAGTATTTATGCTCGATAGTTGGGTTCATGCCTCTAGTAATCTGGGGGAGTGACAGAAACCTCTAAGGTTGTAGATGTGTTGTTGCCACTAGGGAGAAAACAACATTCTTGTGTCCAAGGACATTTGCTTTGTTTATTTTACGCACTTTGCTTAAGGCGATAATCTGTTGTTCACAACTTTATACCCGATGGTTGCTCGGATGACATCCGAAGGGTGGATTATTAGTCATAGATGCAGTTGGATTACAGTCTATGTATTTTGTTGTAATGCCCAGAGTGAATCTCATAGTGATCCTCGTGACATATGTACGTTATCTTTATTCTATCAATTGCCCAACTGTAATTTGTTTACCCAGCATACTGTTATATATCTTATGGAGAGACACCACTAGTGAACTGTGGACCCCAGTCCAATTTCCTTTACATTGCTATTACCGTTTACTTTTACTCGCACTGTTTACTTTCTTTCATACTATTACCTTTTACCACTCGATACGCTTAATCCTTTGTTTACAGCAAACCGGTGAGATTGACAACCTTATCGTAAGTTGGGGCAAAGTACTTGGTTGTGTTGTGTGTAGGTTCCACGTTGCTGCTGGTGCAAAGCAAAGCCCTGGACGAGGCACCTTATAAATTGTCCAGAGCTGTCACGAAGCTAGCGAGCATCAACCTTCTGAAGTTTGGCTTTCTCCTACTGGTTCGATAAACCTTGGTTTCACAACTGAGGGAAGACATGCTGATGTGCTCATCATACCTTCCTCTTGGGGTTCCCAATGGGGTGTTATCTACACGCCATCAAGCAATTTTTCTGGCGCTGTTGCCGGGGAGAAAGAAGATTTCTGCAAGGGGAGTCTCTCACGCTCAACCGTTTACTTTGTTTTTGTTTTGCTTTATTTTTGCTTGCATCTTTTTATCACAACACAAAAAATTAGTTCCTTTTATAGTTTGCATTCCATTACTTTTACTTTTAGTTCATTATGTTGTTCCCTAAGTATGCTTTGGAGGACCTTACAATAGGTAGTGGTTCTATAATTGGGAAAGGCAACATCGAGGAGTTCTTTAATCATATTAGTATGCATAAAGATGTTGAGGATAGATCTTTGGCTGAGCTTTCTCCTAGTTATGAAGTTGATGCTGCTTATTTAGTTCACATGTTGGAGGCTAGGTTTGTTAACCTTAATCCTTTTATGCAACAAATGTTTCTTAAGCTTCATGATATCGAACACTCTGAAAAGAAAGATTTTATTTTGGAGACTTTGCATAGAGAATTTAGAGATGTTGCTATTGAAGCTAGGAAAGTTTTTGAGCGTTTTAATATGCTTGGCTCACCTGTTAATGTTGTTGGTACAACCAAAGAAGACATCAAAGTACCAATTCCTTGCAAACTTGTAGGATTGCATGAAGCTTTGGAAAAGAATTTTGATTGGATTTGTCCTGAAAACCCTTTTAATGAAAGTAGTGAACCAAGGAGTGTTCACAAAGGATCTTCAAAAACTCATTTGGATAAAATATAATTTATTATTGAGAAGACTTCTGCAATTGATCTTAATGCTTCATTTGAAAATACTTGATTTGCACTTTTTGCGCCTAGCTCAAAGGCGTTAAAGAAAAGCACTCTTGGGAGATAACCCAATGTTTTCTTTTCAGTATTTTTTCTTTTATTTGAGTCTTGGAAGTTATTACTACTATAATGACCGCTCCTTACCATTTTTATTTTGTTGTTGTGCCAAGAAGAACCTCTAATTTGAGGGAGGTAAGATTTGGGGAAGTTGCTGTCCTGAAATAGATTTCTGCGCTGCACCATAAAATTCGTGAAAATTCTCAGAATATCTTTTTCATCTGAAATTTCTTGTGCATATGCCCCAGGTTATGTCCAAGCTTTCATTAGTTTTGCACTTTTAGATTTGAGCAACATAAGGTCCTCGAAAAAATCGACCTTTGTCAGCTGTTCTAGTTTGACAGATTTCTGCCACTATTTGTGTTTGTCTCTCGATCGCTTTCTTTTTTAGTTATTTTGATCATGGAACTTTTGAGGAAGTTGCTACAGTAGTATATGTTTTATATGTGGTGTTTTTGAGTTTGAAACTGAACCAAAAAAGGGTTGATTCACTATCATGTTTATGCTAACATTGCTAATAGAATTGTGTGAAGTTTTGTATGAAGGAAGTTTTCAAGTGTAGGGAATGGAGAGTGATGAGATGAGATGAAGTATGGACAAAAGCTCAATCTTGGGGATTCCCATGTCACCCCAAGAAATATCCAAGAGGTACAAGCGTCAAAGCTTGGGGATGCCCCCGAGGCACCCCTTCTTCATCGGCAAAAATTAGGTCACCTTTCAACACACTATATTTTTATTGCTTCATATTCTATGCGTTTTTCTTGGAGCGTCTTTACTTTTGATTTCAGTTTTATTTTGTTTTATTTGCTCCAATAAATGGTTGGACCCCAGCAAATTTCTTTTGGAGGAGATGTACTTCGTTTTTCATTGTCAAGAACACTCTAGTTTTCACTCTTATCGTTCAACGAGTGTTCTGTTTTTCTAGTACTGCGTTTAGCTTTCGTTTTTCGCCTTGTTTTTTGTTCAGATCTTGTTATATATTTGCATCAAGGTGTATTTAGACCTCTGGTCTATGTTGGTTTTCATCAAAGGAGTTGTTTCAAAAAGGTTTGAATGGTGTTGGAAAAGAGAAAAAGTTTCATGCAAAAAGTGGTACAAAAAGGAGCTTGTTTAGACTGCGGCTTAGACTTTTGTATGCCATGCTTGATGTCGTTTTGATAGTATGCTTAGTAGTTTTTGCTGTAGCATGACTTGTCTCAAATGACTGATATTGCTTAATGAGCCTTTGAAAAAATCATGCGTTGTTTTTATTATATGGAAGCATTTATTTGGTTTTCTCCTTGATGCTTTATTTGGATTGACTTGGCGCATGCTTACAACATGTTTGACTCTTACAAAGTCGCCATAAGCCTCTATGATCATTTGGTATTTGACTTGTGTGATGCCTCTTTATGCTTCTTTTAATGATGTTTTGTCGCTATGCATGATTATGGCCGTTATTGCTCTCTTAGTTGGTCGCTCCCAGTCTTTTGCTAGCCTTTGTTTTGTACTGAGTATGAGCTCTACCCGTGCATCCAACTCCCAAAAACCAAGTTATTCCAATGTGTCCACCATACATACCTATTAGCAATTTGCTATTCCAAGTACATTTGACTTGTTTTTATCTATCCTTCAAATTAAACTCTTTTTGGTGTTATGTGAAAATTAGTCAGTAAAGCTCTCATGAACCTGACGGCACACTTTACTTTTCTCGCTTTTAAAATTTTGACATTGTGGCTCTCTTATGTGGATGTTATGCTTGCAAGTTGTAAGTTGGAAATTAGCCCAACCATGCCGTCATGGGGCAAGCTTTCAACATTGGACTTTCTCTCATTTAAGTTGATATCGTGATCTTTTGTTTATGGATACTCGCGATGTGAAATAAGTTGGGATCTTGTGAGATCATGGAGTTTGTATATGTGTTGAAGAGACACCTGGGCCGCTAATCTAAGCCATGCATCATTCATGGTGGAAATTTACAGCATGCCCATAGTGGACATTTGACGACGCATCTCACAATAAAAAGCTATACCAATGGTAAATAAAGGAGATGTCGAGGTGTTCATTGTCTGTTTATCTTGTCATTTTGATGTGGGCTTGTTCCATGTCATCGGGCAGGATGTACCCCGTTGGCGGTTCTCAATGATACGTGTATGCTTACAATGACAAGAGCTTGCTTGGGACCTAAGTCGAGTAGCATGAGGTTTGGGTATTCGTACTTCACGGGACACGAGGTTTTCAACTTATGATTTGTTAAGCATATGCTTCGTAATTGTACTCGCATTAACTTTAACCATTCAAGATGCCTATGATGGGGCAATGAGAGCTCAAAGCTAGTAAGTACCATAATTTTTGAAGGTTTATAAAACTTGCAATCACTGCTTCCCTCTGCGAAGGGCCTTTCTTTTACTTTTATGTTGAGTCTCCACCTTCTACCTTTATGCACCGTCTAAGAGAGCATAGTTGCCATTCTGAGTTTAATGTGCATAGTCCCAAAGTTTATCATTGATTGATTCATGATTATGGTTTTGCTTATTCTTAAATTATTTGTATCTAGTCGCCCTCTTAAACTTGAAGGTGTCCTATGCATTTATGTTTTGCTATTCCATGAAGAACAAGCTGAAAACCACTTTGATATGTTTTTCCATATGATTTGAACACACGTTTGACTTTCATTGTTTCATTATTCATGATCTTTCGTTTGTGTTTCTTTTCATTTTATAATATGGTTTCTAAGTTTTATTGTCAAGATTATGTCTCTTATGCCCATGTTTTAAGTTCTTTGATCCCAGCACTCAATGATTTACATCGTTGATCAAGATTGTGCTGGTGCATGTCACCTCAAAAATTATTCTTCTGTTATCACTTACCTACTCGAGGACGAGCAGGAGTTAAGCTTGGGGATGCTTGATTCGTCTCAAACGTATCTATAATTTTTGATGCTCCATGCTTGTTTATACACCATTTGCTTTGTGTTTTGTTACACTTCGTGGCGTTTTTATGCATTTTCCGGAACTAACCTACAAACGAGATGCCACAGTGCCAGTTCCCAGTTTTCTGATTTTTTGTGTTTCAGAAAAGTTACACAGGAAATATTCTCAGAATTGTACGAAACAAAAGCCGAACCTCCTATTTTTATCGAAGCTTCGCAAAGACCGAAGATGAGACGGAGGGGGGCCACAGGCCAGGCTCACCCTAGGGTGGCGCGGCCTGCCCCTGGCCCGCGCCACCTGGGGGTGAGGCTAGCTGGCCCACCTCCTGACGCTGCCCTTTCGCCTATATATTCCCCTCGACGGGAAAAACCTAAAGGACGGATCGCTTTTCCTCGAAACATACTGCAAGCCGCCGCCGTCGTCGACGCGAGATCGGGAGGATCCAGGAGCTCTTCCCGGCACCCTGCCGGATAGGGGAATCCCTGCCAGAGGACTTCTCCACCACCATGGTCGCCTCCGGAGTGATGTGTGAGTAGTCTACCTTGGACTACGGATCCATAGCAGTAGCTAGATGGTCATCTTCTCCACCATGTGCTTCATGTTTAGATCTTGTGAGATGCCCTACATGATCAAGATCATCTTTGTGTAATTCTACAAGTTGTGTTTGTTGGGATCCGATGAGTATTGGTACTATGTCAAGTTGATGTGCTGAATTATTATCTTTATGTTATCTCTATGTTGTTTATGATCTTGCATGCTCTCCGTTGCTAGTAGATATCTTGGTCGAGTAGATGCTAGTGACTCCAAGAGGGAGTATTTATGCTCGATAGTTGGGTTCATGCCTCTAGTAATCTGGGGGAGTGACAGAAACCTCTGAGGTTGTAGATGTGTTGTTTGCCACTAGGGAGAAAACAACATTCTTGTGTCCAAGGACATTTGCTTTGTTTACTTTATGCACTTTGCTTAAGGCGATAATCTATTGTTCGCAACTTAATACCCGATGGTTGCTCGGATGACATCCGGAGGATGGATTATTAGTCATAGATGCAGTTGGATTACGGTCTATGTATTTTGTCGTAATGCCCAGAGTGAATCTCATAGTGATCCTCATGACATATGTATGTTATCTTTATTCTATCAATTGCCCAACTGTAATTTGTTTACCCAGCATGTTGTTATTTATCTTATGGAGAGACACCACTAGTGAACTGTGGACCCCGGTCCAATTTCCTTTACATTGCTATTACCGTTTTATTTTACTCGCACTGTTTACTTTCTTGCATACTATTAGCTTTTACCACTCGATACGCTCAATCCTTTGTTTACAGCTGATGTCTACGCACTTCTATTCTTGTAGACACTTGTTGGGCCTCCAAGTGCAGAGGTTTGTAGAACAGCAGCAAGTTTCCCTTAAGTGGATCACCCAAGGTTTATCGAACTCAGGGAGGTTAGCGGTCAAATCTATCCCTCTCAAACAACCCTGTAATTACGATACAGAAAGTCTCTTGTGTCCCCAACACACCCAATACACTTGTCAGATGTATAGGTGCACTAGTTCGGCGAAGAGATAGTGAAATACAAGTGGTATAGATGATTATAAGTAGCAAACGTGATGTGAAATAAATATCGCTGCGAGCAAACAAGTAATAAAACAGTAAGTAAACGGTGTGCAATGCTTGGAAACAAGGCCTAGGGATCATACTTTCACTAGTGGACACACTCCCAATAATATAACATGAATGAACAAATAGATAACTTCTCTCCACTATGGTACTCTGAATTACTCTCCTATTGAATAACACTAATCATTGTGTAGTGGCTACAGAAGCACCCCTTAAAGTTCATCAAGTACTTGACAAATACCACTCATAGAGATACCCAAATCAAAGCACAACTCAAGATAGATATTATTGCAACATAAACCAAGTACTAACACGGTGCACACACTGTCAACATTACACCATGAAAGGAGGAATAGATCACTTCAATACTATCATAGCAATAATTATTCTCGTAATCCACAAGAGATCACAATCATAGCCTAAACCAAGTACCACCATGATGCACGCACTATCACCGTTACACCATGGCAGGAGGAATAGATTACTTTAATAACACCACTAGAGTACACATAATATCTGAATAATAACATCTACTTGTTCAACATGATACAAAGCTCACGATCACATAAAGATCACATCATGGGAGAGAGAGGTGAACCACATAGCTACCGGTAGAGCCCTTAGCCCCGGGGATGAACTACTCCCTCCTCATCATAGGAGACAGCAAGGTTGATGGAGATGGCGGTGAGGTCGATGGAGATGGCGGAGACGGCGATGGAGACCGATGGAGGTGGCTCCGGGGGCACTTCCCCGTCCCGGCAGGGTGCCAGAACAGAGACTTCTGTCCCCCGAAATTTGGCTTCGACGGCGGCGGCGCTGCGGAACTGTTCTGGAAATTTCGCCGACTCCCTTAGGGTTTTCCGTCCCGAGGCTTTATATAGGCGAAGGGGCGTTGTCAGAGGAGGGACCAGGCGTCCTCACACCATGGTGGCGCGGCCAGGGCCTGGGCCGCACCACCTATGTGTGAGCCTGGCCTGTGGCCCGTCTCCTACACCTCTTCGGATCTCTGGAAGCTTCCGGGTAAAATAAGACTTCTGGAACTTGTTTCGTCCAATTCCGAGAATATTTCCTGTGTAGCTTTTCTGAAACACAAAAACAGCAGAAAACAGGGAGCTGGCACTGTGGTATCTTGTCAATAGGTTAGTTCCGGAAATCGCATAAAAATGCCACGAAGTGTAACGAAACATCGGGCAAATGGTGTAAAAACAAGCATGGAGCATAAAAAATTATAGATACGTTTGAGACGTATCAAGCATCCCCAAGCTTAACTCCTGCTCGTCCTCGAGTAGGTAAGTGATAACAAAAGAAATAATTTTTGAGGTGACATGCACCATCACAATCTTGATCATATAGGTAAAGCATTGAGTGCTGCGATCAAAGAACTTAAAACATGGACATGAAAGACATAATCTTGACAATAGAAACTTAGGAACCATGTTATAACATGAAAATGAACACAAACAAAAGATCATGAATAATGAAACAATGAAAGTCAAACGTGTGTTCAAATCATATGGAAAAGCATACAAATGGTTTTCAGCTTGTCCCTTATGGAGAGCAAAACATAAATGCATAGGACACCTTCAAGTTTAAGAGGGTGACTAGATACAAATAATTTGAGAACAAATGAAACCATAGTCATGAATCAATCAATGATAAACTTTGGGGCAATGCACATTATACTCAGAATGACAACTATGCTCTCTTAGTAGTGCATAAAGATAGAAGGTGGTGACTCAACATAAAAGTAAAAGAAGGGCCCTTCGCAGAGGGAAGCAGTGATTAAACATGTGCTAGAGCTTTTCATTTGTAAAATAGAGAGATAAAAGTTGGTTTTGAGAGGTGGTTGTCTTTGTCAACGACTGGCAATGGAGTTCTTACTATCTTCCATACAAAAATGAAGCAAGTTTTTGAGAGAGAGATTGGCACTTTTGTGCTCTTTTATAAAGCTTGGCACTCCTCCCTACCTTTTTTCCTTTCTCAAACCATGGCTAACCGATTCCATCGGGTGCCCACCAACGTTCACATTCCATGGAGGAGTGCCTTTTTTCTTTCTTTTTTCTCTTTCTTTTTTCTTTTTGGAATAAGCAATATGGAAGATAGCAAATCCGACCACTATGTCCCCATGAGCTGAAAACAGTGTCACAAAACGAGAAGTATTTTGAAGGTTTTTCAAAGGTAGCACATGGAAATTTACTTTGGAATGGCTTACAAATACCATGCATAGGAATTTATAGTGGACACAATGGCAAACTTGGTTTTTAGGAGTTGGATGCACGAGTAGAGCTCATACTTAGTACAAAATGAGGGCTAGCAAAAGACTGGGAGCGACCAACTAAGAGAGCAATAACGGCCATAATCATGCAAAGCGACAAAGCGACATTAAAAGAAGCATAAGATGGCATCAAAAGTCAAAAACTAAATGATCATAGAGGCTATTGGCGACTTTGTAAGAGTCTAACATGTGTGAGCATGCGCCAAGTCAACCCAAATAAAGCATCAAGGAGAAAACCAAAATAATGCTTCCAAATAATTAAAACAACGCATGATTTTTTCAAAGGCTCATTAAGCAATCTCAGTTATTTGAGACAAGTCATGCTACAGAAAAACCACTAAGCATACTATCAAAAAGACATCAAGCATGACATGCAAAAGCCTAGGCCACAGTCTACACAAGCTCCTTCTTATACCACTTTTTTGCATAAAGATTTTTCTCTTTTCCAACACCATTCAAACTTTTTATAAACACCTCTTTTGATGAAAACCAATAAAGATCAGAGGCAAAAATACACCTTGATGAAAATATATAACAAGATCTGAACAAAAATCAAGGCGAAAAACAAAGGCTAAACGCAGTAGCAGAAAAAGAGAACACTCGTTAAACGATAAGAGTGAAAACTAGAGTGTTCTTGGCAAATGAAAAACGGAGCATGTCTCTCTCCAAACACATGATGTGATCTAACCATTTATTGCAGCAAACTAAACTAAACCAATACTGAAAACAAAAACAACTGACGCTCCAAGAAAAACGCATAGTGCATGAAGCAATAAAAATATAGTGTTTTGAAAGGTGACCTGATTTTTGCCGATGAAGAAGGGGTGCCTCGGGGGCATCCTCAAGCTTTGACGCTTGTACTTCTTGGATATTTCTTGGGGTGATGCATGGGCATCCCCAAGCTTGAGCTTTTGTCCATTCTTCAACTCATCTCATCATTCTCCAATCCCTACACTTGAAAACTTCCTTCATACAAAACTAAACACAAATCTATTAGCAACATTAGTGTAGCATAACATATAATCAACCTCTTTTTGCTTCAGGTTTCAACTCAAAACCACCACATATATAGCTTATACTACTGTAGCAACCTCCCAAAAAGTTCCATGATCAAAAGAACTCAAAAGAAAGCGATAAAGTGGCAAACACAAATATTGGCAGAAATCTGTTAAAACTGAACAGCTGACAAAGGTCGAATTTTTAGAGGGTTTTCTGTTGCTCAAATCAAAAAGTGTTCAACTAACAAAAGTTTGGATATAACCTGGGGCATATGCACAAGAAATCGCAGGTCCAAAAGATATACAGAGAATTTTCACGAATTTTTACGGTGCAGCACCGAAAACTGTTTCAGGACAGCAACATCCCCAAATCTTACCTCACTCAAATTAGAGGCTTCTCTTGGCACAAAAACGAAATAAAAAGGATAAGGAGCGGTTGTTACAGTAGTAATAACTTCCAAGACTCAAACAAAAGAAAAAGTACTGAAAATAAACAATGGGTTATCTCCCAAGAGTGCTTTTCTTTAACGCCTTTGAGCTAGGCGCAGTAATTTGCAAAGATGCTCATGTGAGCGCCATATAAGAGCTTGAGGCAAAGGCGCCATATAGGAACTTAAAGCAATAAAGAGCATCAAAAAGCAAGTATGGAACACATTTAAATCTAAACCACTTCCTATGAAAAATAGTCTTGTAAAGAGACAAGTCATGAAAGCGCAAAGCGAAAAGCATAGGAAGGCAAAATAAGTACAACTTCAAGAATTGCAACATAAAGAGGGGAAACTCAATATTGTTGAGATCCATCAAACCATGTTTCCCTCTCTCATAATAACTTTCAGTAGCATCATGAATAGAATTAACAATATAACTATCACGTAAAGCATCCCTATCATGAGCCATATGCATAAAAGGATTAATACTCCCCACATGAACAATCGTAGTAGGAGCAGATTCAACAGAAAAATTATTCTCATCACCATAATCATCAAAGACAGGAGGCATATTGTAATCATAACTATTTTTCTCCTCAAAATTAGGAGAATTGAAAACATTATACTCATCATCATAAACTAGAGGCTTAGTATCATCACAAGATAGAGAACTACTATGTCGCAAAGCATATTCATCAAACATATCATCATAAGAAGGAACATGGATAGCACTAATGGTACAACAATTATTAACCTTAGAATTGGTACCAAAAAGATTTTCAATATCAAAAGTAGAGTGCTTTTCCCAATCATGATCACTAACAAAGGTAATAGGCATAGGAACATCATCCCAATCAGAATTATCATAATCTATAGCAGGATCATAAAGCTTAAGGGAAGATACCATGTCCTCTCGCCTCTTACTCCTCTTCTTCTTCTTCTTACTCTTCTTACTCTCTCCTTTAGGAGGGAGAGACTTGAGGGGCATCTTCTCCACATATTCTTTAGGAGGGAAAGGCATCTTCTCCACATAATCTGGTTTGCTGACAGAAACAACAGAAGAAACTTTGGAGGATTCCTCCTCTCTATTAATAAGATAAAAACATCTATCAGTCATGTCATAGCTTGGCAAAATATCAAGTTTTATAAGATTTTGTATGTAAGTGTTTGCAAGGCAATCTTTAGCACAATAGAGACGACAACCACGAAGGGTGCTATTAATATCAACATCATTCATATCTATCAAAGCAATCTTTCTAGATATCTCTTCACACGCCAAGAACAAAGTGAGCTCATCATGCTGATTGGGAGTGATCTTGTCATCACAATACATACTTAAGGTACTAGAAGAGTAACTATTAGGGCTTGAGCATTGGAAATTAAAATGACCTATGTCATCGCAATGTTTACAAAGAAAAGGATAAAGCTCACAAACCTTTTTACCGATTTCACCTATATCCTTGTACCACATACTGGTTTCTTCATTTGCGTGGGTGATGCAATAATCTTCCTTGTTGTAACTCTGTTCACAAGGTCTATGTATTCCACAAAAATTAACATGCTTATAAGAAATAGTACTTTTAGAAGTTTGAGCATGTTTATTGCAATCATCAACAACAATATCTCTTTCTATGCAAGTGTCCTTAAAAGGTTCATGATACACGTCCCCATTTCCTTTAGGAACATTCATATGGGAAGCAAAGGCCTTAAAGCAATCAACCATAATTTGAGGATCAAGACCATATTTAGCACTAAGCTCTTGAAAATTAGCAGTTTCAGTGAAAGACCTAATGCAATCAAACTCGTAATTCATACCTGATCCTTTACCTTTGTCACTATCCCAACCTTCAATATTGTTTTGAATTGTTTCAAGCATATCCCACTTGGTGTCAACATCCTTGCTTGTGAAAGACCCATCAAAACATGCATCTAGATAGTCCTTGTAATATCCTGAAAGCCTTGCATAAAAATTATTAATAACAATATTACGGGGAAGATCATGAATAGGACATTTATGCATTAGTAACTTCAATCTTCCCCACGCTTGGGCAATGCTTTCTCCCTCATGAGGCCAAAAATTATATATCTGATTACGATCTTTATGAATCTCACTTGGAGGATAGAATTTAGAATAAAAGAGTGGTACAATTTCCTCCCAGCCAACAGATGGACCATCTTTAAGCAGCCGATACCATTCCTCGGCTCTGCCTTTCAGTGATAAAGAAAATAGCTTCTTCTTAACTTGGTTCATCGAAATACCTGCACACTGGAACAACTCGCATAATTCATGTATAAAGAGCAGATGATCACCAGGATGGACAATTCCATCTCCTAAATAGCAGTTATCCCTAATACGTTCAACAATCTTCGTAGGTATTTTAAAAGGATGGGGAGCACAAGCATCATTAGAAACATCACATATGGGAGATAAAATATCATGAGAGCAAACTTTCTCCACTAAAGCTGGGGGACTAAAAATATCATACTCAACAAAACCAGCTTCCCCAAGCTTAGACTTTTCTATAGCATTAGAAATAACGGTATTCAAAGCATTCGTACTAATAACATTGCTATGCAAAATAAGCTCCAAAGGATTTTCAATTTTCTCTTCAAATCTAAAATCAGGAAAAAGACTAAAGAACTCTTTGTTTTCCATTAAGCCTAACTAGTGAAAATAAAAACAAGAAACAAAAAGATATAATTGTAGAATCTAAAGGAAATAACTCCGAGCAATCACACAGGAGGATGCGAGTACCTTTTACCTTACCTCCCCGGCAACGGCGCCAGAAAAGAGCTTGATGTCTACGCACTTCTATTCTTGTAGACACTTGTTGGGCCTCCAAGTGCAGAGGTTTGTAGAACAGCAGCAAGTTTCCCTTAAGTGGATCACCCAAGGTTTATCGAACTCAGGGAGGTTAGAGGTCAAAGCTATCCCTCTCAAACAACCCTGCAATTACGATACAGAAAGTCTCTTGTGTCCCCAACACACCCAATACACTTGTCAGATGTATAGGTGCACTAGTTCGGCGAAGAGATAGTGAAATACAAGTGGTATAGATGATTATAAGTAGCAAACGTGATGTGAAATAAATATCGCTGCGAGCAAACAAGTAATAGAACAGTAAGTAAACGGTGTGCAATGCTTGGAAACAAGGCCTAGGGATCATACTTTCACTAGTGGACACACTCCCAATAATATAACATGAATGAACAAATAGATAACTTCTCTCCACTATGGTACTCTGAATTACTCTCCTATTGAATAACGCGAATCATTGTGTAGTGGCTACAGAAGCACCCCTTAAAGTTCATCAAGTACTTGACAAACACCACTCATAGAGATACCCAAATCAAAGCACAACTCAAGATAGATATTATTGCAACATAAACCAAGTACTAACACGGTGCACACACTGTCAACATTACACCATGAAAGGAGGAATAGATCACTTCAATACTATCATAGCAATAATTATTCTCGTAATCCACAAGAGATCACAATCATAGCCTAAACCAAGTACCACCATGATGCACGCACTGTCACCGTTACACCATGGCAGGAGGAATAGATTACTTTAATAACACCACTAGAGTACACATAATATCTGAATAATAACATCTACTTGTTCAACATGATACAAAGCTCACGATCACATAAAGATCACATCATGGGAGAGAGAGGTGAACCACATAGCTACCGGTAGAGCCCTTAGCCCCGGGGATGAACTACTCCCTCCTCATCATAGGAGACAGCAAGGTTGATGGAGATGGTGGTGAGGTCGATGGAGACGGCGGAGACGGTGATGGAGACCGATGGAGGTGGCTCCGGGGGCACTTCCCCGTCCCGGCAGGGTGCCGGAACAGAGACTTCTGTCCCCCGAAATTTGGCTTCGACGGCGGCGGCGCTGCGGAACTGTTCTGGAAATTTCGCTGACTCCCTTAGGGTTTTCCGTCCCGAGGCTTTATATAGGCGAAGGGGCGTTGTCAGAGGAGGGACCAGGCGTCCTCACACCATGGTGGCGCGGCCAGGGCCTGGGCCGCGCCACCTATATGTGTGAGCCTGGCCTGTGGCCCCTCTCCTACTCCTCTTCGGATCTCTGGAAGCTTCCGGGTAAAATAAGACTTCTGGAACTTGTTTCGTCCAATTCCGAGAATATTTCCTGTGTAGCTTTTCTGAAACACAAAAATAGCAAAAAACAGGGAACTGGCACTGTGGCATCTTGTCAATAGGTTAGTTCCGGAAATCGCATAAAAATGCCACGAAGTGTAACGAAACATCGGGCAAATGGTGTAAAAACAACCATGGAGCATCAAAAATTATAGATACGTTTGAGACGTATCAACAGCAAACTGGTGAGATTGACAACCTCATCATAAGTTGGGGCAAAGTACTTGGTTGTGTTGTGTGCAGGTTCCACATTGCTGCTGGTGCAAAGCAAAGCCCTGGACGAGGTGCCTTATAAATTGTCCGGAGCTCTCGCGAAGCTAGCGAGCATCAACCTTCGGAAGTTTTGCTTTCTCCTACTGGTTTGATAAACCTTGGTTTCACAACTGAGGGAAGACTTGTTGTTGTGCTCATCATACCTTCCTCTTGGGGTTCCCAATGGGGTGTTATCTACATGCCATCAGCAACTCCACAGCTTAATTAGAGGCTCCCAAATCCACAAAGCCACTAAGATTGGGGCACACTCCACAACTCAATTGGAGGCTCCCAATAATCGCCACGGAGGCACCACAAAGCTTGGGAAGATCTTCACAACTTAATTGGAGGTCCCCAAGAAATCCACTAAGCCGTCTCGGGTTCCAAGAACCTAAGAGGAAAAAATCTTCTTTCTTTCACCATAGAATCTCGGAGGAGAACTCAAACCGATGCACCAAATGCAATGGCAAGAACACACGAAGTGCTCAAATCCTTCTCTCGCAAATCCTACCAAAGCAACAAATGCTATGGAGGGATATGAGAGGAAGAACAAGGAGGAAATCCACAAAGAACTCCAAGATCTAGATCTAATAGGTTTCCCTCACTTAGAGGAGAAAGTGATTGGTGGAAATGTAGATCTAGATCTCCTCTCTCTTTTCCCTTAAAAAGATGCAAGACACATGGAGGGAATGGAGGAGGGAGGGCAAGCTTTGAAGGTCAACAATGGAGGAGAGAGAAGCCCAAAAACGTTGTTAGCACAAGGAGGAAGAAGGGGTATTTATAGGTGGGGAAAATATGGCCGTTGGAAGCAGCCCGCTGGACAGTTCGGCCGTAAGTCCGGCGCCGCCGGACTGGAGACCGGACGGTCCGGCGGCCTGCCGGAATTTTCCATCCCGGCGCCAAAACACACGCTAGTATAGCAGTTCGGTCCCGCGCCGGACTGGTCCGGTCTGCCGTCGGATGGTCCGGCCTGGAACCAGGCCTGGCCGGACCTAGGGCCGAACTGGACAGCCTACAAACTCAAATAACTTTTGCAAGGAAACTCCGAATGAGATGAAACCAATTTTGTTGGAAATATTAAGAACCAGCAAGGGAGAATTTACTGTGAATTTAGAGGTATGAATCCTCTCTATATGAGGAACCAGTAAATTCTCCAAACACCAAAAACACAACAAGTTTTCCATAGGAAATCAGTTTTCGATGAACTAGAGCTTGTCATGAGAATAACCACAAGCTCTAGAACCTCACAAGGAGAAAAGCCAAATAAGAACCAAGAAAGATGATGCCAAGAATGCAAAGGTTTGAGCTCTCTCCGAACGATACGAATAAGTTACTCACTCGAGAGCCCCTCTTGATAATATGGCTATCGATCCTAAAACCCGGTCTCCCACACTATGAGACCGGTAAGAAAGAAACTCTATCAAGATCATACCTTTGTCTTGCGCATTCCACTTGAGCTAGATGATGATGGTCTTGACTCCCTAAAGAGGGAACACCTTTCTTGATCATGCTTGTTCGCACGTGCTTCATGAAGACCATCTCCAAATACTCCCCCATACCCCAATATGGGAGAGCCTTGCTTAGCTCCGTCTTCATGAGTCCATTGCACTAACTTGACTTTGTCTTCACACATTGACTAGATCAACATTGTTCCTTGAGAATACACATGAGAGCACACTCCATATTATTCCTCACGACACACTCTATAGCCTCAACTCCCTTATGACCAATCTTCGGATCACTCCTTGAATAACACCTTGGTCATAGATTAATCTTCTTTATTTCCATCTTCCTACAACCTCAAAACCAACATATGGCTCAAGCGTTGCAAACATTATTCCATAGGGATTGTCATTAATTACCAAAACCACACATGGGGGCACATGCTCTTTCATAATCAATCAAGATGGTTCTTTTTTTAAACAGAAGGCCATTGGCCCGGCTTTATATATAAAGCCACACGGCAACACATAAGAAGAGTACATGGTAACGAGTACGGAAAGATAAAGCGATACAAGCCCAAATAGAATGTGGCAAAGAGCCCTCCCAGCTCTCACTGCGATAGACGACTAGACCTGGAAGAAGCAAAGGAAGACGGAGTCAAGGAGAAGTCGCAAGGTCCACCGTCAAGCTCTAGTCCGCGCATATAGCCTCCTGACCTCGTCCATTGCCACATCCAGTAAAGCACGGTCCTTCTGTCTGACCAGAACCCTCCAGTGCTGCATATGAAGAGACATTTGAAAAAATGCATCAGCCGGGTTACCAATCAGCTTTCCTTCAATAGTTAGTTTGTTACGGATGTTCCAAAGAGCCCAGCACTAGGCCGCAAAGGTAAACCAAACTAATCTACGGAAGGGACCCAAAAGACCCTGAGTTGTCGCAAGAAACTCGCCGGCCCCTGCCGGGTTCCAATCACAATGCAGAATATCTCGTATCCCTGCCCACATGAAGCCTGCAAGGGAGGAGGTAAAGAAGATGTGGTTGCGGTCCTCTAAGTCCCCGCATAGAGAACAAAGGCCATTGGATGGCCCCATGCGCTTGGCCACCTGATCCGAAGAAGGAAGGCGGCCACGGATAAGCTGCCAAAGGAAGATCTTGATCTCTGGAAGGACCCGGGTTCTCCACACACCTTGAAACTAGTCACATTCGCTCCCTGCGAAAGTGCCAAATATGTGGATCGAGTAGAGTAGCGCCCGGAGGCCTCTAGGGACTAGGAAATGGCATTGTCTGCGGTGACCTAGCATACCACTGCATGTTGTAGTATGTAAGTCGTTGATATAACACTTGCGGAACAACCCTCCACAAGAATTACATCCCTCAGAGTGGTACAATAGAAACATTGCGGGTCCAAATACAAACTGATAGTATTATTATTACAAACCAAAGCGTGCTGAGAACGAAATGCTCCACAAGAGAACATCTCAAGTGCTTAGTGATTAAACAACAAAAGGAGAAAGATGCAAATAAACACTCGAAGAACTCAACAGATTATTTCTATACTACAACTGCTCGGTTCCTCGATTCCACACTGAACTATTAATTAGACTACTCTTCACTCAGACTCATCGTCGGAAGTGACTCCGTATCGTATGAAGTAGTCCACCCCTTCAACTCCACGCGAGAGGTCTGGCTCCTCGTAGAAGATGTCTTCTTGTCCTCCGATGGCATTCAGTGTTGCTTCATCTAATTCTTCATAGTCTAGCAAGGGTTTAAGAGATTGGGGTGAGTAACGAGCGTTACCCAGCAAGTTTCTTTAAAAAGAAATTGTGTGTTATGCACTAACTACAGCCATGGACCCAAAAGAGTCGTAGGCCAATGCAAGGTTTTATCAAAGTTTTTTGAAAGATTGCTTTTACTTATGAAAACTATGCCCAACAGCCAACACAGGGTATTAGTGCCTTGAGAGCACCTTTCCTGCAGCGTTCGCAGCTTCTTCCCGGAACAAGGGGTAACATGTCACATCCTTTTACACTCTGCAGAGGTGTGTCCTTCCAAATGAGATCAAAGCCTTGCTGCACAACCGGGCGTACATTCCCGTCCACACTTCCTTTGTGTGGGGCCCAGTCATTGATCCAAGCCATTCACTGCCTTCTCCGCACAACGCATGCCCACCCAATTCACGCAGAGCAGGTTTAGCCCCTGATATTCACCCCCAACGATGAAGTACCTAGGCGCCTCTTGTGGACCATCATAGACACCAGTTGCCGTGGGAACTAAGGTGTCCCACCCATGTGCATGTAGTCTCGCAAGACCTACAGCGAACGGTAGCTGGCTGTCCGTTGACATGCGAATGAGAGAAGATACAGATGACTTTCCCGTCCCATTCCAAGTCTCTTGGACGACACGGTTTTTACGGTGCAAGAATAACTGCGGCATTGGTTATTAATTCCTAGGGTTTACTTTCCCGTGCAAGTGGAACCTCCACCACAACAATCTAACAGTGGTTCCACCTGCCAGCCTTCCTAGGTTATCACCACTGGTCGATAACCACTAGTCATATTATTTATGAAACTAGGTTTTCCATCCTTTTTGAAATGTTAGAGTTAAAACTCATCACTTTGCAAATAGTTTCCAAACCAGTGCAACCAAGAGATATAAGCAAGATAAACTTGCCTTGTGACTGAAAGGTAGTGGAGTCAGATACTTGGCGATGCTCCGAATTTCCTTGTTCTACAAAATACCATCATTGTCCGGTAAGGGCAATGTTTAAAGAAGCAAATGGATACTATGTGCAATGATATGTAATGCATGGTGATTCCTCGACTTTGTTTACTTATTTGTGTGTTTTACCCAAGACTTGGTATTATTAAAGTGTTTTAGTAAAACACTTGGTAATATTGGTGTGTTTTACCCTAGACATGGTAATTCAAACAGTCAATTAGGGTTTCAAAACAATTTGAAATTATGAAATCCTAGTTGAAGGTATTTGAAAAAAAAGGAATTGATTTGATAAAGAAAAGACTTAATTTTTATTTTATTTAATAAAATTAAGGTTTTTGGAAAAATTGGAGATTAAAGAATATCACATTTTGAATTTATTTTATAAAATAAATAAGGAGTATATTTTTTATCAAAAAGATAATTCAATTCTGAAAATGAAATTTACTTCAGAAAGTTAAATCAAACAATGTTGATTTAGTTTAAAGTTTGAATTATTTTTAAATCAAATTTTGAAATTTTTATTTGAATTCAAATTACAATTGGGCTTTAGCCCATTAGCCCAATCCATCCCACTCGGCTGGTTGAACCCAACTAGCTCGGGTCTGGGTCGGTCAAACCGACTCAGTCCAGCCCCTCTCTTTCACCCCTCTCTTCCCCGAGTTGCTCTGGCGAACCCTAATCGCCGCCGCCGTGGCCCGGCGTTCCTGCCCGCCTCCGGCGTTCCTGCCCGCCTCCGACGAACTCTGCCACCGCCACCTGGGGCAAACGCTGCGCCTCAGCGTCCTCTACCCCTTCCTCCAACTGGATTCGTCAGCTGCTTCCTCTCAGAGGAGATCCGTGGCTGGATCCCGCTTGGGTTCTGCCGGCTCCGGTCGCCTCCGAGCCCAATGTCTTGCTAGTCCTCTCCTAGTGCTTGCTGTGCGACACCGAGGTGGTCGCGGTGCGTGTGCACGCCGGTGGAAGCATCCACGGTCGGGTGCTCCCGGTGCTGCCGCGGTGAAGACTTCCCAGGTAGCCCCTGGCCGGCCGCGCGGGCATTGCCCTGCCATGGCGTCCAGGCATGCGCCTGGGCGTTTGGTGAGTGTGTTCCTTTCCTCCTCTTCCTCTCTCCTCTCTTCTCCGGCCACGGTTACTGGCCATCTGGCCATGACCAATGTGCCGAGCTCACAGACATGCTTTTGTCAGCTGTTAGCTAATGCTAGGTTATTGTGTGGATTCAGTTAATTGCTGTTGTGCTAGATCAGTGATATTCATGCTGTCTCCATTTCTCTGTCAGAGAACCTTTCTGACAGAAGTGTTAAACTGAACCATGCTGCTTGCAACATTCATTTATATTTGGCTGTGGTGATTTATGATTCCTAGCTATTACACTAGGAAAATGATTTGGTCAGAAATGCTTGGTTCTGTTAGTGAACTGAATTTGCCATTGTCTAGACTGAGCTGTACAAGTGTTGCTCTGCTAGACAAGATTCAGTTATGCAAACTGGATTTACTTGATTCAGCTCCTGCTGATGTTAGTCTTTTGATTCCTAGTAAAAGATCTGGAAGATGATAAGACTAGAAATCTCAGATTGGCTCTCTGTGGTATTGACTGTGGTGTTGTGTTAAGGTGCATGACCATTTGGTCATGTGCCCAGCAACCAAATCTTGAAATGGCTATCTGTTGGTGAACTTTACCTTGTTACAGGCCAGCGACGCTGGTCTGAGGCCACTCACACTTTTGTGAGATGATTTTCTTGCATATGTTCCCAAGGTTTGATACTTGACACTTATAATAGCCAGGTTGTGTGTCTGAGGTGCATATCCTGTTGGATATGTGCCCAGCACAACATGGCCATGTGTGATACTCCAAGTTGATGTGGGAGATCAGAGGTCCTTGTGCGTGGTGAATGACCAGCCCGTTGGGAACCCCAAGAGGAAGGTATGATGAGTATAGCAGCTTGGTTTCCCTTAGTTAAGAAACCAAGGTTTATCGTTCTGGAGAAAAGCAGACAATGACGACTGAAGGTGATGCAGACTGGCTTAATAACACTCCAACAAGGGCGCCATTTAACTATACTTGTTCACTCGTCTTCGGCCAGTAGCAACGCGGAACCTGCACACAATACAACCAAGTACTTTGTTCCCAACATGCGATGAGGTTGTCAATCTCACCGATTTGCTTGAAACAAAGGTTATGAGCGTATCGAGTGGAAAACAGTAGAGTATGCGAGTAAAGTAAACAGTGCGAGTAAAGTAAACAGGTGATAGCAATATGATGGAAATAGGACCGGGGTCCACAGTTCACTAGTGGTGTCTCTCCATGAGATAAATAACACATGCTGGGTAAACAAATTACAGTTGGGCAATTGATAGAATAAAGACAAACGTGATATGTCAAGAAGATCACTATGAGATTTACTCTGGGCATTACAACAAAATACATAGACCACCATCCAACTGCATCTATGACTAATAATCCACTCCCAGGGATATCAATCCGAACACCCCAAGAGTATTAAGTTGCGAACAACAGATAATTGCATTAAGCAAAGTGTGTAATGTAAACAAAGCATATGCCCTTGAGCATATGAATGTTGTTTTCTCCCTAGTAGCAACAGCACATCTACAACCTTAGAGGTTTCTGTCACTCCCCCAGGTTAAATAGAGGCATGAACCCACTATCGAGCATAAATACCCCCTCTTGGAGTCACTAGCAACTACTCGGCCAAGATAGCTACTAACAACGGAGAGCATGCAAGATCATAAACAACATAGAGATAACATAAGATAATATTCAATACAGCAACTCAATCATAAACACCAATATTCATCGGAGCCCAACAAACCAAACATGTAGAATTACATAACGGTGATCTCAATCATGTAGGGCAGCTCATGAGATCTAAACATGAAGCACATGGTGGAGAAGACAACCATCTAGCTACTGCTATGGACCCATAGTCCAAGGTAGACTACTCACTCATCGCTCCGGAGGCAAGCATGGCGATGAAGAAGACCTCCGGTGGCGATTCCCCTCTCCGGCAGGGTGCCGGGAAGAGCTTCTGGACCCTCCCGATCTTCGGGTCGATGGCGGCGGCGGATCGCGATGTGTTCTGGAAAAGTGATCGGGTGGCGATTCCCCTCCGGTGGCGATTCCCCTCTCCGGCAGGTTTTTTCCGTCGGGGGGTCTTTATAGGCGAAGGGGCGATGTCAGAGGAGGGCCCAGGTGGCCTCACACCATGGTGGCGCGGGCCAGGGGCTGGCCGCGCCACCTATGCGTGTGGGCCCCTGGTGGCCCCTCTCCTTCTCTCCTTCGGATCTCTGGAAGCTTCCGGGTAAAATAAGACTTCAGGAACTTGTTTCGTCCAATTCCGAGAATATTTCCTGTGTATCACTTCTGAAACACAAAAACAGCAGAAAACAGGGAACTGGCACTGTGGCAACTCGTTAGTAGGTTAGTTCCGGAAAATGCATAAAAGTGCCACGAAGTGTAACGAAACAATAGGCAAATGGTGTAAAAACAAGCATGGAGCATCAAAAATTATAGATACGTTGGAGACGTATCAAGCATCCCCAAGCTTAACTCCTGCTCATCCTCGAGTAGGTAAGTGATAACAAAAGAATAATTTTTGAGGTGACATGCACCTACACAATCTTGATTAATATATGTAATCATTTGTGAGCTGGGATCATAAGAACTTAAAACATGGGCATAAAGATATAATCTTGACAATAAGAAACTTAGCAACCATGTTGTAAACATGCAAATGAACACAAACAAAAGATCATGAAAATGAAACAATGAAAGTCAAACGTGTGTTCAAATCATACGGAAAAACATACAAATGGTTTTCAGCTTGTCCTTCAAAGAGAGCAAAACATAAATGCATAGGACACCTTCAAGTTTAAGAGCGCGACTAGATACAAATAATTTAAGAACAACTGAAACCAACAATATGAATCAATCAATGAAAACTTTGGGACAATGCACATCACACTAAGAATGACAACTTTGCTCTCTTAATGGTGCATAAAGAAAGAAGGTGGTGACTCAACATAAAAGTAGAAGAAAGGCCCTTCACAGAGGGAAGCAGTGATTGCAAGTTTTATAACCTTCAAAAATTATGGTACTTACCGGCTTTGAGCTCTCATTGCCCCCATCATAAGCATCTTGAATGGTTAAAGTTAATGCGAGAACAATTATGATGCATATGCTTGACAAATCATAAGTTGAAAACCTCGTGTCCCGTGAATACGAGTACCCAAACCTCATGCTACTTTACTTAGAGTCCCAAGCAAGGCTCTTGTCATTGTAAGTATATGCATATTATTGAGAACCGCCAATGGGGTACCTCTGTGCCCGATGACATGGAACAAGCCCACACCAAAATGACAGGACAAGCAGACAATGAACACCTCGACATCTCTTTTATTTGCCTTTTGTTTAGCTTTTTATTGTGAGATGCGTCGTCGTATGTTCACCATGGGTATGCTGCAAATTTCCACCATGAATTATGCATGGCTTAGATTGGTGGCCCGGCGTTTCCCTAACACATATACAAACTCCATGATCCCCACAAGATTCCCAATTCATTTCACACCGCGGGCATCCATAAACAAAAGATCACGATATCAACTCAATTAAGAAGTGCAATGTTGAAAGCTTGCCCATGACTGCATGGCTGGGCTAGTCTCCAACTTACAACTTGCAAGCATAACAACTCAACATAAGAGACCACAATGTCAAATTTTTAAGAACAGGAAAAAGTAAAGTGTGCCTTCCGGTTCGTGAGAGCTTTACTGACCGAATTTCGCATAACACTGGTAAGAGTTTAATTTGAAGAGAAAATAAAAGCAAGTCAAATTTACTTGGAATAGCAAATTGCTAGTAGGTATGTATGGTGGACACTTTGTAAAACTTTGGCTTTTAGGAGTTGGATGCACGAGTAGAGCTCATACTCAGTACAAGGCGAGGGCTAGCAAAAGACTGGGAGCGACCAACTAAGAGAGCAATAATGGCCATAATCATGCAAAGCGACAAAGCGACATTAAAAGAAGCATAAGATGGCATCAAAAGTCAAAAACTAAATGATCATAGAGGCTATTGGGGACTTTGTAAGAGTCTAACATGTGTGAGCATGCGCCAAGTCAACCCAAATAAAGCATCAAGGAGAAAACCAAAATAATGCTTCCATACAATAAAAACAACGCATGATTTTTTCAAAGGCTCATTAAGCAATCTCAGTTATTTGAGACAAGTCATGCTACAGCAAAACCACTAAGCATACTATCAAAAAGACATCAAGCATGACATGAAAAAGCCTAAGCCGCAGTCTACACAAGCTCCTTCTTGTACCACTATTTTGCACAAAGATTTTTCTCTTTTCCAACACCATTTGAAATTTTATAAACACCTCTTTTGATGAAAACCAATAAAAATCAGAGACAAAAATACACCTTGATGAAGAGATATGACAAGGTCTGAACGCAAATCAAGGCGAAAATGAAAACCAAAAGCAGTAGCAGAAAAAGAAGAACACTCGATTTTTAATAAGAGTGAAAACTAGAGCGTTCTTTGCAAATGAAAACGAGTACATCTCCTCCAAAGAAAATTTGTTGGGGTCCAACCATTTATTGCAGAAAACAAAACAAACCAACTAAGAAAACTAAAACAACTGACGCTCCAAGAAAAACACATAGTGCATGAAGCAATAAAAATATAGTGTCTTGAAAGGTGACCTGATTTTTGCCGATGAAGAAGGGGTGCCTCGGGGGCATCCCCAAGCTTTGACGCTTGTACTTCTTGGATATTTCTTGGGGTGATGCATGGGCATCCCCAAGCTTGAGCTTTTGTCCATTCTTCAACTCATCTCATCATTCTCCAATCCCTACACTTGAAAACTTCCTTCATACAAAACTAAACACAATTCTATTAGCAACATTAGTGTAGGCATAACATATAATCAACCTATTTATGCTTCAGGTTTCAACCCAAAACCACCACATATATAGCAAATACTACTGTATCAACCTCCCCAAAAGTTCCGTGATCAAAAGAACTCAAAAGAAAGCGATAAAGTGGCAAACACAAATATTGGCAGAAATCTGTCAAAACTGAACAGCTGACAAAGGTCGAATTTTTTAGGGATTTTATGTTGCTCAAATCAAAAAGTGGTCAACTAACAAAAGTTTGGATATAACCTGGGGCATATGTACAAGAAATCGCAGGTCCAAAAGATATACAGAGAATTTATACGAATTTTTACGGTGCAGCACCGAAAACAGTTTCAGGACAGCAACATCCCCAAATCTTTACCTCGCTCGAATTAGAGGCTTCTCTTGGCACAAAAACAAAATAAAAAGGATAAGGAGCGGTCATTACAGTAGTAATGACTTCCAAGACTCAAATAAAAGAAAAAGTACTGAAAAGAAACATTGGGTTATCTCCCAAGAGTGCTTTTCTTTAACGCCTTTGAGCTAGGCGCAGAAAATTGCGAATCAAGTAACATCAAGTGATGAAGCATCAAGCTCAACTGCAGAGATCTTTTCAACTATGAAGGAAAATGTGTTCAACTATGTTTTTGAAAATCCTTTATGATCACGCTTTCGCACACTACTTTCATCGAAAGGATTTTCAGGGCAAATCCAACTGGAATTCTTTTCCCAAGCATCATGAATTCCTATAAGTTCATAAGGTATTGGTACTTTAAAATCATCGGGTGTACCAACAATTTCAACAGGCGAGCCAAGCTTATTAAACTTCTTAAAAACTTTCCTAGCCTCACTTGCAACATCTTTAAATTCTATGCGCAAAGTTTCCAAGATAAAAGCTTTCTTTTCGGGATCGTCAATTTCGTGAAGCTTAAGGAACATGTATTGCATAAAAGGATTAAGACTAGCAAACCTAGTTTCCAACATGTGAATCAAATAAGCAGAAGCAACTTCAATACTAGGAGCTAGCTCAACCAAAGACTTTTCCTCAACTTCCTCATGCATACTAATGTGATTAAAGAACTCCTCAATGTTACTTTTGCCAATAATCGAACCACTACCTACTGAGAGGTCCTCCATAACGAACTTAGGGAACAGCATGATAAACTAAAAGTAAAGAAATAACAACTACCAAGGATTCTAATATTTTTGGGTTTTTGATATAAAGCAATGCAGGTAAAATAAATAAAGTAAAGCAAAACAATAAAACAAAGTAAAGGATGTGTGTGCGAAAACTCCCCTCGCAAAAGTCTTCCACTCTTCCCCGGCAACGGCGCCAGAAAAGAGGCTGATACTCCAAGTTGATGTGGGAGATCAGAGGTCCTTGTGCGTGGTGAATGACCAGCCCGTTGGGAACCCCAAGAGGAAGGTATGATGAGTATAGCAGCTTGGTTTCCCTTAGTTAAGAAACCAAGGTTTATCGTTCTGGAGAAAAGCAGACAATGACGACTAAAGGTGATGCAGACTGGCTTAATAACACTCCAACAAGGGCGCCATTTAACTATACTTGTTCACTCGTCTTCGGCCAGTAGCAACGCGGAACCTGCACACAATACAACCAAGTACTTTGTTCCCAACATGCGATGAGGTTGTCAATCTCACCGATTTGCTTGAAACAAAGGTTATGAGCGTATCGAGTGGAAAACAGTAGAGTATGCGAGTAAAGTAAACAGTGCGAGTAAAGTAAACAGGTGATAGCAATATGATGGAAATAGGACCGGGGTCCACAGTTCACTAGTGGTGTCTCTCCATGAGATAAATAACACATGCTGGGTAAACAAATTACAGTTGGGCAATTGATAGAATAAAGATAAACGTGATATGTCAAGAAGATCACTATGAGATTTACTCTGGGCATTACAACAAAATACATAGACCACCATCCAACTGCATCTATGACTAATAATCCACTCCCGGGGATATCAATCCGAACACCCCAAGAGTATTAAGTTGCGAACAACAGATAATTGCATTAAGCAAAGTGTGTAATGTAAACAAAGCATATACCCTTGAGCATATGAATGTTGTTTTCTCCCTAGTAGCAACAGCACATCTACAACCTTAGAGGTTTCTGTCACTCCCCGAGGTTAAATAGAGGCATGAACCCACTATCGAGCATAAATACCCCCTCTTGGAGTCACTAGCAACTACTCGGCCAAGATAGCTACTAACAATGGAGAGCATGCAAGATCATAAACAACATAGAGATAACATAAGATAATATTCAGTACAGCAACTCAATCATAAACACCAATATTCATCGGAGCCCAACAAACCAAACATGTAGAATTACATAACGGTGATCTCAATCATGTAGGGCAGCTCATGAGATCTAAACATGAAGCACATGGTGGAGAAGACAACCATCTAGCTACTGCTATGGACCCATAGTCCAAGGTAGACTACTCACTCATCGCTCCGGAGGCAAGCATGGCGATGAAGAAGACCTCCGGTGGCGATTCTCCTCTCCGGCAGGGTGCCGGGAAGAGCTTCTGGACCCTCCCGATCTTCGGGTCGATGGCGGCGGCGGATCGCGATGTGTTCTGGAAAAGTGATCGGGTGGCGATTCCCCTCCGGTGGCGATTCCCCTCTCCGGCAGGTTTTTTCCGTCGGGGGGTCTTTATAGGCGAAGGGGCGATGTCAGAGGAGGGCCCAGGTGGCCTCACACCATGGTGGCGCGGGCCAGGGGCTGGCCGCGCCACCTATGCGTGTGGGCCCCTGGTGGCCCCTCTCCTTCTCTCCTTCGGATCTCTGGAAGCTTCCGGGTAAAATAAGACTTCAGGAACTTGTTTCGTCCAATTCCAAGAATATTTCCTGTGTATCACTTCTGAAACACAAAAATAGCAGAAAACAGGGAACTGGCACTGTGGCAACTCGTTAGTAGGTTAGTTCCGGAAAATGCATAAAAGTGCCACGAAGTGTAACGAAACAATAGGCAAATGGTGTAAAAACAAGCATGGAGCATCAAAAATTATAGATACGTTGGAGACGTATCAAGCATCCCCAAGCTTAACTCCTGCTCATCCTCGAGTAGGTAAGTAATAACAAAAGAATAATTTTTGAGGTGACATGCACCTACACAATCTTGATCATATATGTAATCATTTGTGAGCTGGGATCATATGAACTTAAAACATGGGCATAAAGATATAATCTTGACAATAAGAAACTTAGCAACCATGTTGTAAACATGTTGTAAACATGCAAATGAACACAAACAAAAGATCATGAAAATGAAACAATGGAAGTCAAACGTGTGTTCAAATCATACGGAAAAACATACAAATGGTTTTCAGCTTGTCCTTCAAAGAGAGCAAAACATAAATGCATAGGACACCTTCAAGTTTAAGAGCGCGACTAGATACAAATAATTTAAGAACAACTGAAACCAACAATATGAATCAATCAATGAAAACTTTGGGACAATGCACATCACACTAAGAATGACAACTTTGCTCTCTTAATGGTGCATAAAGAAAGAAGGTGGTGACTCAACATAAAAGTAGAAGAAAGGCCCTTCACAGAGGGAAGCAGTGATTGCAAGTTTTATAACCTTCAAAAATTATGGTACTTACCGGCTTTGAGCTCTCATTGCCCCCATCATAAGCATCTTGAATGGTTAAAGTTAATGCGATAACAATTATGATGCATATGCTTGACAAATCATAAGTTGAAAACCTCGTGTCCCGTGAATACGAGTACCCAAACCTCATGCTACTTTACTTAGAGTCCCAAGCAAGGCTCTTGTCATTGTAAGTATATGCATATTATTGAGAACCGCCAATGGGGTACCTCTGTGCCCGATGACATGGAACAAGCCCACACCAAAATGACAGGACAAGCAGACAATGAACACCTCGACATCTCTTTTATTTGCCTTTTGTTTAGCTTTTTATTGTGAGATGCGTCGTCGTATGTTCACCATGGGTATGCTGCAAATTTCCACCATGAATTATGCATGGCTTAGATTGGTAGCCCGGCGTTTCCCTAACACATATACAAACTCCATGATCCCCACAAGATTCCCAATTCATTTCACACCGCGGGCATCCATAAACAAAAGATCACGATATCAACTCAATTAAGAAGTGCAATGTTGAAAGCTTGCCCATGACTGCATGGCTGGGCTAGTCTCCAACTTACAACTTGCAAGCATAACAACTCAACATAAGAGACCACAATGTCAAATTTTTAAGAACAGGAAAAAGTAAAGTGTGCCTTCCGGTTCGTGAGAGCTTTACTGACCGAATTTCGCATAACACTGGTAAGAGTTTAATTTGAAGAGAAAATAAAAGCAAGTCAAATTTACTTGGAATAGCAAATTGCTAGTAGGTATGTATGGTGGACACTTTGTAAAACTTTGGCTTTTAGGAGTTGGATGCACGAGTAGAGCTCATACTCAGTACAAGGCGAGGGCTAGCAAAAGACTGGGAGCGACCAACTAAGAGAGCAATAATGGCCATAATCATGCAAAGCGACAAAGCGACATTAAAAGAAGCATAAGATGGCATCAAAAGTCAAAAACTAAATGATCATAGAGGCTATTGGGGACTTTGTAAGAGTCTAACATGTGTGAGCATGCGCCAAGTCAACCCAAATAAAGCATCAAGGAGAAAACCAAAATAATGCTTCCATACAATAAAAACAACGCATGATTTTTTCAAAGGCTCATTAAGCAATCTCAGTTATTTGAGACAAGTCATGCTACAGCAAAACCACTAAGCATACTATCAAAAAGACATCAAGCATGACATGAAAAAGCCTAAGCCGCAGTCTACACAAGCTCCTTCTTGTACCACTATTTTGCACAAAGCTTTTTCTCTTTTCCAACACCATTTGAAATTTTATAAACACCTCTTTTGATGAAAACCAATAAAAATCAGAGGCAAAAATACACCTTGATGAAGAGATATGACAAGGTCTGAACGCAAATCAAGGCGAAAATGAAAACCAAAAGCAGTAGCAGAAAAAGAAGAACACTCGATTTTTAATAAGAGTGAAAACTAGAGCGTTCTTTGCAAATGAAAACGAGTACATCTCCTCCAAAGGAAATTTGTTGGGGTCCAACCATTTATTGCAGCAAACAAAACAAACCAACTAAGAAAACTAAAACAACTGACGCTCCAAGAAAAACACATAGTGCATGAAGCAATAAAAATATAGTGTCTTGAAAGGTGACCTGATTTTTGCCGATGAAGAAGGGGTGCCTCGGGGGCATCCCCAAGCTTTGACGCTTGTACTTCTTGGATATTTCTTGGGGTGATGCATGGGCATCCCCAAGCTTGAGCTTTTGTCCATTCTTCAACTCATCTCATCATTCTCCAATCCCTACACTTGAAAACTTCCTTCATACAAAACTAAACACAATTCTATTAGCAACATTAGTGTAGGCATAACATATAATCAACCTATTTATGCTTCAGGTTTCAACCCAAAACCACCACATATATAGCAAATACTACTGTATCAACCTCCCCAAAAGTTCCGTGATCAAAAGAACTCAAAAGAAAGCGATAAAGTGGCAAACACAAATATTGGCAGAAATCTGTCAAAACTGAACAGCTGACAAAGGTCGAATTTTTTAGGGATTTTATGTTGCTCAAATCAAAAAGTGTTCAACTAACAAAAGTTTGGATATAACCTGGGTCATATGTACAAGAAATCGCAGGTCCAAAAGATATACAGAGAATTTATACGAATTTTTACGGTGCAGCACCGAAAACAGTTTCAGGACAGCAACATCCCCAAATCTTTACCTCGCTCGAATTAGAGGCTTCTCTTGGCACAAAAACAAAATAAAAAGGATAAGGAGCGGTCATTACAGTAGTAATGACTTCCAAGACTCAAATAAAAGAAAAAGTACTGAAAAGAAACATTGGGTTATCTCCCAAGAGTGCTTTTCTTTAACGCCTTTGAGCTAGGCGCAGAAAATTGCGAATCAAGTAACATCAAGTGATGAAGCATCAAGCTCAACTGCAGAGATCTTTTCAACTATGAAGGAAAATGTGTTCAACTGTGTTTTTGAAAATCCTTTATGATCACGCTTTCGCACACTACTTTCATCGAAAGGATTTTCAGGGCAAATCCAACTGGAATTCTTTTCCCAAGCATCATGAATTCCTATAAGTTCATAAGGTATTGGTACTTTAAAATCATCGGGTGTACCAACAATTTCAACAGGCGAGCCAAGCTTATTAAACTTCTTAAAAACTTTCCTAGCCTCACTTGCAACATCTTTAAATTCTATGCGCAAAGTTTCCAAGATAAAAGCTTTCTTTTCGGGATCGTCAATTTCGTGAAGCTTAAGGAACATGTATTGCATAAAAGGATTAAGACTAGCAAACCTAGTTTCCAACATGTGAATCAAATAAGCAGAAGCAACTTCAATACTAGGAGCTAGCTCAACCAAAGACTTTTCCTCAACTTCCTCATGCATACTAATGTGATTAAAGAACTCCTCAATGTTACTTTTGCCAATAATCGAACCACTACCTACTGAGAGGTCCTCCATAACGAACTTAGGGAACAGCATGATAAACTAAAAGTAAAGAAATAACAACTACCAAGGATTCTAATATTTTTAGGTTTTTGATATAAAGCAATGCAGGTAAAATAAATAAAGTAAAGCAAAACAATAAAACAAAGTAAAGGATGTGTGTGCGAAAACTCCCCTCGCAGAAGTCTTCCACTCTTCCCCGGCAACGGCGCCAGAAAAGAGGCTGATACTCCAAGTTGATGTGGGAGATCAGAGGTCCTTGTGCGTGGTGAATGACCAGCCCGTTGGGAACCCCAAGAGGAAGGTATGATGAGTATAGCAGCTTGTTTTCCCTCAGTTAAGAAACCAAGGTTTATCGTTCAGGAGTAAAGCAGACAATGACGACTGAAGGTGATACAGACTGGCTTAATAACACTCCAACAAGGGCACCGTTTAACGATACTTGTTGACTCGTCTTCGGCCAGTAGCAACGCGGAACCTGCACACAACACAACCAAGTACTTTGTTCCCAACTTGCGATGAGGTTGTCAATCTCACCGGTTTGCTTGAAACAAAGGTTATGAGCGTATCGAGTGGAAAACAGTAGAGTATGCGAGTAAAGTAAACAGTGCGAGTAAAGTAAACAGGTGATAGCAATATGATGGAAATAGGACCGGGGTCCACAGTTCACTAGTGGTGTCTCTCCATGAGATAAATAACACATGCTGGGTAAACAAATTACAGTTGGGCAATTGATAGAATAAAGATAAACGTGATATGTCAAGAAGATCACTATGAGATTTACTCTGGGCATTACAACAAAATACATAGACCGCCATCCAACTACATCTATGACTAATAATCCACTCCCGGGGATATCAATCCGAACACCCCAAGAGTATTAAGTTGCGAACAACAGATAATTGCATTAAGCAAAGTGTGTAATGTAAACAAAGCATATGCCCTTGAGCATATGAATGTTGTTTTCTCCCTAGTAGCAACAGCACATCTACAACCTTAGAGGTTTCTGTCACTCCCCCAGGTTAAATAGAGGCATGAACCCACTATCGAGCATAAATACCCCCTCTTGGAGTCACTAGCAACTACTCGGCCAAGATAGCTACTAACAACGGAGAGCATGCAAGATCATAAACAACATAGAGATAGATAATATTTAGTATAGCAACTCAATCATAAACACCAATATTCATCGGAGCCCAACAAACTAAACATGTAGAATTACATAACGGTGATCTCAATCATGTAGGGCAGCTCATGAGATCTAAACATGAAGCACATGGTGGAGAAGACAACCATCTAGCTACTGCTATGGACCCATAGTCCAAGGTAGACTACTCACTCATCGCTCCGGAGGCAAGCATGGCGATGAAGAAGACCTCCGGTGGCGATTCCCCTCTCCGGCAGGGTGCCGGGAAGAGCTTCTGGACCCTCCCGATCTGCGGGTCGACGGCGGCGGTGGATCGCGATGTGTTCTGGAAAATTTATCGGGTACTTAGGTTTTTTCCGTCGGGGGGTCTTTATAGTTGAAGGGGCGATGTCAGAGGAGGGCCCAGGTGGCCTCACACCATGGTGGCGCGGGCCAGGGGCTGGCCGCGCCACCTATGCGTGTGGGCCCTTGGTGGCCCCTCTCCTTCTCTCCTTCAGATCTCTGGAAGCTTCCGGGTAAAATAAGACTTCAGGAACTTGTTTCGTCCAATTCCGAGAATATTTCCTGTGTATCACTTCTGAAACACAAAAACAGCAGAAAACAGGGAACTGGCACTGTGGCAACTCGTTAGTAGGTTAGTTCCGGAAAATGCATAAAAGTGCCACAAAGTGTAACGAAACAATAGGTAAATGGTATAAAAACAAGCATGGAGCATCAAAAATTATAGATATGTTGGAGACGTATCAATGTGCATGCTCATTCTTTTGCTGGACTAAGCTTGCCAATGAAGCACAAGCTGAGGCTGTTACCCTAGTTTGTATCTATTTGGCTTTAACAATAATTCCCTGTGATGAGCTTGGCAAAGCACTTCTTTGCCAGACTGAGGGATTCCCAACTGAACCCTACCATGCATGTTTTCATGCATTAATAGTGAGAGGTGATGTGCAAGATTATCCACCTGTTGGCTGGAGATTTGCAGATGAGATCTTGATGTTAGGCTGCTACTTCTTGCTGGAGAGTTGTGGTTAGCTCCTGGCTTGCCCTTCTCCTCCTGGTTCGGCTCCTGCCTGCCCTTCTCCTCCTGGTAAGCTCCTGGTGCTTGCCCTTCTCCTCCTGGTCAGGGGCTGCTCCACCTTGCCACCTTCTTTAGCTTCCAGGGATCAAATCCCTTGATTTGATTTGTTGGATGGTGTGTGTTGCTGTGAGAACTTGGTGTTCTCCTGGTTGCTTTGGTTCTGGCCGAATGACTGTGTTCACTCTCTCCTAGCCGTGCTCATCTACTACAGCTGCTGGCAACACTGCTTTGCTGTGGTGTTGACAACACCACACTCAGTCAGTGTGACTGAGCTGCTTGTAAGCAGCTAAGCTGCTTGTCACACAGCTTGATCTGATCCTCACTTCCCTCCTGTGACGCTATGGTTACTAAAGTGTTGGGTGCACAAACTGTTTTGTACTAGCTTTTTAAGAACAGATACTAAACTTGATCAATTTACACTCGATGATGCCATTGGCAATATAATTGCCCAAGTCTGAGAGTAACTAACCCTAACCCCTTCTTTGTTTCATTTTGTTTTGTGTTTCTTTTTGCAGGTTAATGATTCAAGATCATCATGAAGATCTTGAAGATGAAATAGCTAGTTTAGAATTAGTTTTCTTTTCTTTTTCACTTTTGTAATTCTATTTTTAGTTACAGATGTAAAGACATTGTATTATTGTTTTATATCAATAAAGTAATACTTCTGTTATTATTATTTAACTTTTAATTTTTATTTACCAACTCAATTTGATATTGAGTTTTGTTTTAATAAGGATTATTTATTCCAATTTCAATAATAACCTAAATCCAAATAAAATACCAAAGACACTTAAACAACATCATCAAAAGATCATCACAAGCCCATAACAATCTAATAACATCTAACCCTAAATATTATCAGATAGAAGCTTATTCTCTTAGGTTTTTGAATTTGCAAACAAAAATATTCAGATTTTAGATGCATGAATGCACAAAGGTCCTAATTCTACCCTTCGATTTTTCCTAAACGCTGGGATATTACAGTCTTCCCCCTTAACAGAACTTCATCCCAAAGTTATAAATTTGTGTACCTGAAGAGTTCTGGATATGCTTGCCTCAAGTCTTCTTCTTTTTCCCAAGTTGCTTCTCGTTCAGAGTGATGTTTCCATTGCACTTTACAGAACTTTATTGCACGATTCTGAAGCCTCTTCCAGTTCTCTTCTAAGATCTTTATTGGCTTCGCCTCATAAGTCAAATCTGCTTGAAGATCTAGATCATCATGAGTAATGGAGTCTTCAGGTGCTTTCAGACACTTTCGGAGTTGAGAAACATGAAAGACATTGTGTACTTGCTTCAACTTTTCTGGAAGCTCCAATTCAAATGCAACACTCTGATTCTGACTCAAAATCTTGAATGGTCCAATATACCTTGGGCTTAACTTTCCTTTAATACCGAACCTCTTGATTCCCTTCACAGGACTAACCTTCAAGTAGACCATGTCTCCTACCTTGGGCTCCCATGTCCGTCTCTTTTGATCTGCATAACTCTTCTGTCTACTCTGTGCTATCTTTAAATGGTCTCGAATGACGTCGATAATGCCTTGCTTCTCTTTGATGAAATCTGGCTCAAAATCTTTGTTGCTTCCTGGTTCAAACCAACAGATTGGAGATCGACACTTGCGTCCATAGAGTACTTCAAAGGGTGCTGCCTTCAAGCTGCTTTAGAACTCTGCTAAAGCTAAGTGTTCATCCCACGAACCTCCGAAATCTAGAGCACATGCCCGTAGCATATCCTCCAGGATTTGATTTGTTCTTTCAGTTTGCCCTCCAGTTTGAGGATGATAAGCAGTACTAAAATCCAATTGTGATCCCAATGCTGACTGAAGTTTTTCCCAAAATGCTGAAGTGAATACTGACCCTCTATCAGAGACGATCTTCTTGGGCACTCCATGCTTGCTAACAATCTCCTTCACATATTGTTCTGCTAACTTTTCTGCACTATCCTTTTGGTTCACTGCCAAGAAGTGTGCACTTTTAGTAAGACGATCAACTATCACCCATATCATATCCTTATGCTTCTTGGTCAAAGGTAAACCGGTAATGAAATCCATTCCGATTTCCTCCCATTTCCACTCTGGAATATCCAAAGGTTCTAATAAACCCGCTGGACTTTGATGTTCTGCCTTGACTCTCTGACAAGTGTGGCATTCAGCTACATACTTGGCTATGTCCCGCTTCATATTATTCCACCAAAACAACTCTTTGAGATCCATGTACATCTTGGTACTTCCCGGATGAATGGAGTATGGTGTCTCATGAGCCTCCTTGAGTATCAATCCTTTGATCTCCGATATATCTGGCACACAAATTCTGTTTTGAAACCAGAGTGATTGGAAATCACCTAGACGGAATTCAGATGGTCTTCCTTCTTCAATTCTGCGAATTTCTTCAGCAATGAAAGGATCTTCATCTTGTCGTCTGAATATAGTATACTTCAAGTCACTTTGCCTTTCTTCCATCACCCTCATGGTAAATATACTACCCAAAGATTTGACTTCTAGACATTGTATCTCCAGTCTTTCTAGATCCTTGAGCAGATCCTCTGGAAGTTCTCTAGTCATCACTTGAGTCTCCGTACTCTTTCGGCTTAATGCATCTGCTACCACATTGGCTTTTCCAGGTGTATAGTTGATGGTAAGGTCATAATCCTTAATCAATTCCAACCATCTCCTCTGCCTCATATTCAACTCCTTCTGAGTAAAGAACTATTTAAGGCTTTTGTGATCAGTGTATAACTCACATTTGGCTCCGTAGAGAAATTGTCTCCATTTTCTTCAAGGCAAACACAACTGCTGCTAGCTCTAAGTCATGTGTTGGATAATTGACTTCATGTGGCTTGAGTTGCCTTGAACCATATGCTATCACTTTCTGGTCTTGCATTAATACACAACCCAATCCATTCTTGGATGCATCGCAGTAAACTATGTAATCCTTACCAGTTTCTGGCACTGCTAAGATAGGTGATGTGGTAAGTCTCTTCTTCAGCTCTTGGAAACTTTCTTCACATTTATCAGTCCACTCAAATGGAGTATTTTTCCTTAACAATTTTGTCATTGGCCCTGCTATCTTCGAAAATCCTTCAATGAATCTCCGATAGTATCTGGCCATTCCCAGAAAACCTCTAATTTCCTTCACATTGGTTGGTGCTTGCCAATCCAAAACTGACTGAACTTTGCTTGGATTCACTGCAATTCCCTCTTTGTTGATAACATGACCAAGGAATTCCACTTGGTCCAACAAAATTCACACTTGCTGAATTTAGCATACAGCTGATGTTCCCTTAGCACTTGTAATGCTATTCTGAGATGTTTGGCATGGTCCTCTTTATCCTTTGAATATATCAGAATATCATCGATGAACACTGATGTTTTGCTGGCGCGTAGTTGACGTGGGAGCTTCTTCTTCTTCATTCCCCAGCAACGGCGCCAGAAAACTTGTTGGTGGCGCGGTGTTGATGATGTAAATGACCGGCCAGTTGGGAACCCCAAGAGAAGGTGTGATGAGTACAGCAGCAAGTTTTCCCTCAGTTATGAAACCAAGGTATGTCAATCCAGTAGGAAAAAGCCAAACTCAAGAAGGTGATGCTAGCTAGCTTAGTGACACTCCAACAAGGGCGCCGTTTACGACACTTGTTAGTGCGTCTTCAACTAGTAGCAACGCGGAACCTGCACACAACACAACCAAGAACTTTGCTCCCAACTTACGATGAGGTTGCCAATCTCGCCGGTTTGTTGTAAACAAAGGAATAAGCGTATCGAGTGGAAAGCAATAGCAGTCTGCGAGAAAGTAAACAGTGCGAGTAAAGTAAACAGGTGATAGCAATATAAAGGAAATTGGACCGGGGTCCACAGTTCACTAGTGGTGTCTCTCCATAAGATAAATAACAACATGCTGGGTAAACAAATTATAGTTGGGCAATTGATAGAATAAAGATAACGTGCATATGTCAAGAGGATCACTATGAGATTTACTCTGGGCATTACAACAAGATACATAGACCGCCATCCAACTACATCTATGACTAATAATCCACCCACGGGGAATCATCCGAGGACCCCGTGAATATTAAGTTGCGAACAACAGATAACTGCATTAAGCAAAGTGTGTAATGTAAACAAAGCATATGTCCTTGGACATAAGAATGTTGTTTTCTCCCTAGTGGCAACAACACATCTACAACCTTAGAGGTTCTATCACTCCCCTAGATTAAATAGAGGCATGAACCCAACTATCGAGCATAAATACCCCCTCATGGAGTCACTAGTATCTACTTGGCCAAGATAGCTACTAACAACGGAGAGCATGCAAGATCATAAACAACATAGAGATAACATAAGATAATATTCAGCACATCAACTCAATCATAACACCAATATTCATCGGATCCCAACAAACACAACATATAGAATTACATAATGGTGATCTCGATCATGTAAGGTAGCTCACAAGATCTAAAAATGAAGCACATGGTGGAGAAGACAACCATCTAGCTACTGCTATGGATCCATAGTCCAAGGTAGACTACTCACTCTTCACGCCGGAGGCAAGCATGGCGATGAAGAAGACCTCCAGTGGCAATTCCCCTCTCCGGCAGGGTGCCGGGAAGAGCTTCTGGACCCTCCCAATCTCGGGTCGACGATGGCGGCGGATCGCGATGTGTTTATGGAAAATTGATCAGGTATTTAGGTTTTTCCCGTCGGGGGGTCTTTATAGGCGAAGGGGCAGCATCAGAGGTGGACCAGGGAAGCTTCTGGCTGCGTCAGAGGTGGACCATGGCAGCGTCAGAGGTGGACCAGGGTCTTTTTAGGTTTTTCCCATCGGGGGGTCTTTCTGGCCTCGCCGCCCTATGGTGAGACCAGCCTCTGGCTCGGCTCCGTCTCCTCTTCGGTCTTTTGGAAGCTTCGTTTAATATCTGGATGTTCGGCTTTTGTTTCGTCCAATTCCGAGAATATTTCCTGTGTAACTTTTCTAAAACACAAAAACAGCAGAAAACAGGAAACTAGCACTGTGGCATCTTGTTAATAGGTTAGTTCCGGAAAATGCATAAAAACGCTACGAAGTGTAACAAAACACTAAGCAAATGGTGTAAAAACAAGCATGGAGCATCAAAAATTATAGATACGTTTGAGACGTATCAAGCATCCCCAAGCTTAACTCCTGCTCGTCCTCGAGTAGGTAAGTGATAACAAAGAATAATTGTTGAGGTGACATGCACCTACACAATCTTGATCATCTATGTAAGCATTGAGTGCTAGGATCAAAAGAACTTAAAACATGGGCATGAAAGATATAATCTTGATAGAAGAAACTTAGCAACCATGTTATAACATGAAAAAGAACACAAACAAAAGATCATGAAAATGAAACAATGAAAGTCAAACGTGTGTTCAAATCATAAGGAAAAAACATAGCAAATGGTTTTCAGTTGTCCTTCATGAGAGAGCAAAACATAAATGCATAGGACACCTTCAAGTTTAAGAGGGCGACTAGATACAAATAATTTGAGCACAAGTGAAACGAAAATCATGAATCAATTAATGAAAACTTTGGGAGAATGCACATTATACTAAGAATGACAACTATGCTCTCTTAGATGGTGCATAAAGGTAGAAGATGGTGACTCAACATAAAAGTAAAAGAAAGGCCCTTCGCGGAGGGAAGCAGTGATTAAACATGTGCTAGATCTTTTCATTTGTAAAACAGAGAGATAAAAATTGGGTTTTGAGAGGTGGTTGTCTTTGTCAACGACTAGCAATGGGGTTCTTACTATCGTCCATACAAAAATGAAGCAAGTTTTTGAGAGAGAGATTGACACTTTTGTGCTCTTTTATAAAGCTTGGCACTCCTCCCCACCTTTTTTCCTTTCTCAAACCATGGCTAACCGATTCCATCGGGTGCCCACCAACATTCACATACCATGGAGGAGTGCCTTTTTTTCTTTTCTTTTTTTCTCCTTTTTTTTCTTTTGGAATAAACAATATGGAAGATAGCAAATCCGACCACTACGTCCCCATGAGCTGAAAACAGTGTCACAAAACGAGAAGTATTTTGAAGGTTTTTTGAAAGATAGCACATGAAAATTTACTTGGAATGGCTTGCAAATACCATGCATAGGAATTTATAGTGGACACATTGGAACAACTTGGTTTTTAGGAGTTGGATGCACGAGTAGAGCTCATACTCAGTACAAAATGAGGGCTAGCAAAAGACTGAGAGCGACCAACTAAGAGAGCAATAACGGCCATAATCATGCAAAGCGACAAAGCAACATTAAAAGAAGCATAAGATGGCATCAAAAGTCAAAAACTAAATGATCATAAAGGCTTATGGCGACTTTGTATGAGTCTAACATGTGTGAGCATGCGCCAAGTCAACCCAAATAAAGCATCAAGGAGAAAACCAAAATAATGCTTCCAAATAATAAGAACAACGCATGATTTTTTCAAAGGCTCATTAAGCAATCTCAGTCATTTGAGACAAGTCATGCTACAGCAAAAATCACTAAGCATACTGTCAAAACGACATCAAGCACGACATGAAAAAGTCTAAGCCGCAGTCTACACAAGCTCCTTTTTGTACCACTTTTTTGCATGAAAATTTTTCTCTTTTCCAACACCATTCGAACCTTTTTGAAATAACTCTTTTGATGAAAACCAACATGGACCAGAGGTAAAAAATACACCTTAATGCAAAGATATAACAAGATCTGAACACAAATCAAGGCGAAAAACGAAAACTAAATGCAGTAGCAGAAAAAGAGAACACTCGTTGAACGATAAGAGTGAAAAATGGAGTGTTCTTGGCAAATGAAAAGCAAGGCAACTTCTTCAAAAGAAATTTGTTGGGGTCCAACCATTTATTGCAGCAAACAAAACTAAACAAAACTGAAAACTAAAACAACTGACGCTCCAAGAAAAATGCATAGTGCATGAAGCAATAAAATATAGTGTGTTGAAAGGTGACCTGATTTTTTGCCGATGAAGAAGGGGTGCCTCGGGGGCATCCCCAAGCTTTGACGCTTGTACCTCTTGGATATTTCTTGGGGTGCGTGGGCATCCCTAAGCTTGAGCTTTTGTCCATTCTTCAACTCATCTCATCATTCTCCAATCCCTACACTTGAAAACTTCCTTCATACAAAACTAAACACAATTCTATTAGCAACATTAGTGTAAGCATAATATTGAATCAACCCCTTTTTGCTTCAGGTTTCAACTCAAAACCACCACATATAAAGCATATACTACTGTATCAACTTCCCCAAAAGTTCCCATGATCAAAAGAACTAAAAAAGAAAGCGATCGAGAGGTAAACACAAATAGTGGCAGAAATCTGTCAAAACAGAACAGCTGACAAAGGTCGAATTTTTAGAGGGTTTTCTGTTGCTCAAATAAAAAAAGTGTAAAACTAATGAAAGTTTGGATATAACCTGGGGCATATGCACAAGAAATCGCAGGTCAAAAAGATATTCTGAGAATTTTCACGAATTTTTACGGTGCAGCACCAAAATCTGTTTCAGGACAGCAACATCCCCAAATCTTACCTCACTCAAATTAGAGGCTTCTCTTGGCACAACAACAAAATAAAAATGATAAGGAGAGCTTATTACAGTAGTAATAACTTCTAAGATTCAAATAAAATAAAAATAACTGAAAGTAAAACATTGGGTTATCTCCCAAGAGTGCTTTTCTTTAACGCCTTTGAGCTAGGTGCAGAAAGTGCGAATCAAGTAATATGAAGTGATGAAGCATCAAGCTCATAATTTGCTCTAAGAATAGAGTCAAATATTAATTTCTTTCTCTTACTAGGGAAGTGTTTCATACCTTTCTTGAGTGGGAATTGATATTTGATGATGCCTTCCCTCATATAAATGATGGCACCTACAGTTCGAAGAAAGGGTCTTCACAAAATAATAGGACATGAAGCATTGCATTCAACATCCATGACAAGAAAATCAACGGGAACAAGGTTATTGTTAACCATAATATGAACATCATTAATCATTCCCAAAGGTTTCTTCTTAGCAACATCAGCAATAGGAACATCATAATAGCACTTTTCAAGCGGTGGTAAATCAAGCATATCATCAATTTTTCTAGGCATGATATAAATACTAGCTCCTAGATCACATAAAGCATGGCAATCAAAACCTTTAACATGCATATCAATGATGGGTTCCCATCCATCTTCTAATTTCTTGGGAATAGAAGTTTTTTGCTTCAAATTTTCATCCCTAATTTTCATAAGAGCATTGGTAATATGCTTAGCAAAAGCAACATTTATAGAACTAGCATTGGGACTCAAAGCAAGAACAAAATAACTTCAGATATATTGCAGCCATCAACATCAAAATCATTAAAGGAAATAGAGCTATCATCTCCCACACTTTGAGAAATTTCAGCACTCTTTTGAGAAAATGTTTTAGCAGTTTTAGGCTTTTTAACACAAGGAGTGGGAGTTTTCTCTACACCAATCAAAGTAAGAGGATTGCTAGCATTTGGAACAACATCATTAGATGTAGTAATGGTACATACCTTCATCTTTCTAGCCATATCATCTTCTCTTTCCCACCTAGCATGCAATTCTGCTAACATCCTAACATTTTCATCAATTCTAACTTGGATAGCATTAGCAGTGGCAAAAGTATTGTTCTCCTTCACATCATTAGGCAACACTTTTAATTTCAGAAGTTCAACATCATGAGCAAGGTTATCAACTTTAGCAGCATGAATATCAATTTTGCCTAACTTTTCCTCAACAGACTTATTAAAAGCAGTTTGCTTACCGATGAAGTCCTTGAGCATGACTTCAAGCTCAGAGGGCGCAGCCCTAGTGTTGTTGGAGGAATTACCATAAGAGTTGCCATAACCATTATCATTGGTAGAAGGATACGGCCTATAATTGTTACTAGCAAAATTGTTCCTATAAGCATTGTTGTTAAAATTATTATTTCTAATGAAGTTTACATCAACATGCTCTTCTTGAGCAACCAAAGAGGCTAAAGGAACATTATTAGGATCAACATGAGTCCTATCATTAGAAAGCATAAGCAGAATAGTATCAATCTTATCACTCAAGGAAGAGGTTTCCTCAACAGAATTTACCTTCTTACCTTGTGGAGCTCTCTCGGTGTGCCACACAGAATAATTTACCATCATATTGTCGAGAAGCTTTATTGCGACACCCAAGGTAAGGGACATAAAAGTGCCTCCAGCAGTAGAATCCAATAGGTTCCTTGAAGAAAAATTCAGTCCTGCATAAAAAGTTTGGACAATCATCCAAGTAATCAGTCCATGAGTAGGGCAATTCTTTATCATAGATTTCATTCTTTCCCAAGCCTGAGCAACATGTTCATTATCAAACTGGCTAAACTTCATAATATTGCTACGCAAAGCTATAATCTTAGCAGGAGGATAGTATCTTCCAATAAAAGCATCCTTACACTTAGCCCATGAATCAATACTATTTTTAGGCAAAGACAACAACCAATCCTTAGCTTTTCCTCTCAAAGAAAAAGGAAACAACTTAAGCTTAATAATATCACTCTCTACATCCTTATATTTATGCATCTCACATAGCTCAACAAAATTGTTGAGACGAGCTGCAGCATCATCAGTACTAGCACCAGAAAATTGCTCTTTCATAATAAGGTTCAACAAAGCAGGCTTAATCTCATAAAAATTTGCAGCAGGAGCAGGTGGCGCAATAGGAGTGCAGATAAAATCACTATTATTAGTGCTAGTAAAATCACACAACTTGGTGTTTTCAGGAGTAGCCATTCTAGCAAAGCTAAAAGCAGACAAGTAAAAATAACAACTAATAGGAAACTAATTTTTTTGTGTTTTTGATAAAAATGATGCAAGTAAAAATAAAGCAAAGCAAAACAATAAACAAAGTAAAGGATGTGCGTACGAAACTCCCCTTGCAGAAGTCTTCTTTTTCCCCGGCAACGGCGCCAGAAAACTTGTTGATGTTTTGTTGGCGCGTAGTTGACGTGGGAGCTTCTTCTTCTTCGTTCCCCGGCAACGGCGCCAGAAAACTTGTTGGTGGCACGGTGTTGATGATGTAAATGACCAGCCAGTTGGGAACCCCAAGAGAAGGTGTGATGAGTACAGCAGCAAGTTTTCCCTCAGTTATGAAACCAAGGTATGTCAATCCAGTAGGAAAAAGCCAAACTCAAGAAGGTGATGCTTGCTAGCTTAGTGACACTCCAACAAGGGCGCCATTTACGACACTTGTTAGTGCGTCTTCAACTAGTAGCAACGCAGAACCTGCACACAACACAACCAAGAACTTTGCTCCCAACTTACGATGAGGTTGTCAATCTCATCGGTTTGCTGTAAACAAAGGAATAAGCGTATCGAGTGGAAAGCAATAGCAGTCTGCAAGAAAGTAAACAGTGCGAGTAAAGTAAACAGGTGATAGCAATATAAAGGTAATTGGACCGGGGTCCATAGTTCACTAGTGGTGTCTCTCCATAAGATAAATAACAACATGCTGGGTAAACAAATTACTGTTGGGCAATTGATAGAATAAAGATAACATGCATATGTCAAGAGGATCACTATGAGATTTACTCTGGGCATTACAACAGGATACATAGACCGCCATACAACTGCATCTATGACTAATAATCCACCCACGGGGAATCATCCAAGGACCCCGTGAATATTAAGTTGCGAACAACAGATAACTGCATTAAGCAAAGTGTGTAATGTAAACAAAGCATATGTCCTTGGACATAAGAATGTTGTTTTCTCCCTAGTGGCAACAGCACATCTATAACCTTAGAGGTTTCTGTCACTCCCCCAGATTAAATAGAGGCATGAACCCAACTATCGAGCATAAATACCCCCTCTTGGAGTCACTAGTATCTACTTGGCCAAGATAGCTACTAACAACGGAGAGCATGCAAGATCATAAACAACATAGAGATAACATAAGATAATATTCAGCACATCAACTCAATCATAACACCAATATTCATCGAATCCCAACAAACACAACATGTAGAATTACATAACGGTGATCTCGATCATGTAAGGCAGCTCACGAGATCTAAACATGAAGCACATGGTGGAGAAGACAACCATCTAGCTACTGCTATGGGCCCATAGTCTAAGGTAGACTACTCACTCATTGTGCCAGAGGCAAGCATGGTGATGAAGAAGACCTCCGGTGGCGATTCCCCTCTCTGGCAGGGTGCCGGGAAGAGCTTCTGGACGCTCCCGATCTCGGGTCGACGGCGGCGGCAGATCCCGATGTGTTTCCGGACAATTGATCGGGTATTTAGGTTTTTCCCATCGGGGGGTCTTTGTAGGCGAAGGGGCAGCGTCAGAGGTGGACCAGGGGGGTCTCACCCATAGGGGGCGCAGGCCAGGGGCTGGCCGCGCCGCCCAATGGTGACACCAGCCTCTGGCTCGGCTCCGTCTCCTCTTCGGTCTTTTGGAAGCTTCGTTTAATATCTGGATGTTCGGCTTTTGTTTCGTCCAATTCCGAGAATAATTCCTATGTAACTTTTCTGAAACACAAAAACAGCAAAAAACAGGGAACTGGCACTGTGGCATCTTGTTAATAGGTTAGTTCTGGAAAATGCATAAAAACGCCACGAAGTGTAACGAAACACTAAGCAAATGGTGTAAAAACAAGCATGGAGCATCAAATTTATAGATACATTTGAGACGTATCAAACACTATCACAAACTTGTCCAGATATGGCATGAAAATCGTGTTCATCAAATTCATGAAGATTGCTGGAGCATTGGTCAAACGAAAAGGAACAACCAAATATTCATGATGCCCGTACCTTGAGACAAATAATTTGATGATATCCAGATCTCAGATCAATCTTGGAGAAAACCCTAGATCCATGAACTTGATCAAATAAATCTTGAATCCTTGGTAAAGGATACTTGTTCTTGATGGTAACATTGTTCAGATTCCTGAAATCCCCACACATTCTTCTGCCTCCATCTCTTTTATCAACAAATATGACTGGCGAACCCCAAGGTGATATACTTTCTTGGATAAATCCCTTACTCTCCAGCTCATCCAGCTGCTCCTTCAGTTCATTCAATTCTTTAGGACCCATCTTATATGGTGCTTGAGATATTGGTGTTGTGCCTGGCTTCAGATCAATGGTGAATTCTATCTCCCGATCCAGTGGCATTCCTGGTAATTCTTGAGGAAATACATCCATGAACTCATTAACCACTGGAATATCCTCCAGCTTGGCCTCCTTCAGGGAATTGAGTTGAATCACAATCTCAACATGGGTGTGCTTATCTGCTTGATAAGTGATTCTCCCACCTCCACGCTTCCGGATAGACACTGTCTTCTCTTCACAATCAATGTGCGCTCCATGATCGGACATCCAATCCATACCCAGAACAACTTCAATGTTTTTAAGTGGAAGAACATAGAGATCGGCGAAATAAGGATAGTCACAGATCGTAATGACCTGGTCTGGTTTGAATTGGGTTACTAAAAGTTTACCTCCGGCCGTCACCACAGTCATAGCATGAGCTATCGCCTGACACCTTAACCCATATTTTTCGACAAAATCCTTGGAAATGAATGATGTAGTGGCACCTATATCAAAAAGAACTTTGCCAGGATGAGTAAGAATGTTGAGCGTACCTATGACCACCGTTTCCAAATTGTTGGCTTCCTCAAGAGATGTGCAATTCAGTTTCCCAAAAGTCCTGCCTGTCTTGCCATTGCTATTTTTGCCACTATTGCCTCCTCTAGATGCAGGTCTTCCATCTCCGCCTGCTTTTCCTCCACTGTTGACTGGCCAACCACCAGCTGGTTTATTGGGACAATCGGGTCGAATATGCCCCTCATTTCCACAAGCATAGCAGATAATACTCGGCTTCATGCACTTATTCTTGACATGACCCGGAAGTCCACATTTATGGCAAATGAGCTGACTTTTTGGTGTGAATACCTTCCGAGTTGGAGGAACACCTTTAGTCCTCACTTTGGGCTTGAAACTGAGATTCTGAGAATTACGAGTCGGCTGGACTCTTTTGGCTTCAGTCTTAGCTTTCTTCTGTCGGCTCAGCTGAACCAACCTGTAGTCATTCTCCCATGTGATGGCGATATCCAACAAGTCCTGGAAGTTGCATGGCTTAGTCAACTTCATCTGCATCGCCGCGTATGGATCCAAGCCCCTTAAGAACCTTTTCACCCTCTTGTTGTCAGTGCTCACCTCGTCACTTGCGTAACGAGAGAGTCTAGTGAACTCCTTAATATAGCTCATCATAGATGAACTACCCTGCTTCAAGTCTTCGAATTCTCGCCTTTTAAGCTCCACAATACTTTCGGGCACATGAAAGGTGCGGAACTTTTCCTTAAATTCTTCCCAGGAGAATACCTTCTCCGGAAGCTGCAGTGTCACTTCGTTGTCCCACCATGATGCGGCTGGTCCAGATAAAAGATGTATTGCATAGCGGACCTTTTCTTCATCATTGGCTCCAACGGCCTTCAACTTTCTCTCAGTATCCATTAGCCAGTCTTCAGCATCCATAGGTTCCACTTCGGAAGCAAAGGGAAATGGTTTTGCATTGAGGAAGTCGGAAAGACTTACCCCCCCTCGTTTCCGGAACCCTTCCGGCTCCAACCTGCCCCATAAGCTCTTGCATAAACTTGTTCCGTGTTTCTTGCATGAACTGCATATATTGCATGAAGCTTTGCTCCGCCAAAGGCCTAAACGGTGGTGGTGGTAAGTGTGCTTGCGCTTCTTGATCAGCCTTTTCTTTGGCTTCCATTTCTGCTTGCTGATCATTCATTGCCTTGGTTTGAGCTTCTTGCGCCAAGCGTTGCTCCTCGACTTCGGTGGCTACACCCGTATCCATAACCCCTCTAGTCCTGTAACACAAAGCGAAGATCTCATAATTACACCATTCCCATGCTTTCTGAGCTTCACTTCATGCCTAGAACTAGTCACACAATGGAAAACAGAAATCCTACTCCAAATGGAAGATCACAAGAAAACCAAATATAGAGCACATACTATACATCACATACAAACCATGGTACAAAGTCATTATTACAACACTTCCTCACTAAGGTGAGATACACTCATAGATCGAGACTGGAAAGTTCTACCATCTCTCTTATTATTACAACTCACTACTAGTACTCACTAGGTATTAAGATACAACTTAGCTTCAGACTCGGTCTTGACATCCTGTCCTGGTCTCAAGGCTCGTAGTGCATGCCCGGAGTCCACCCGTGCTAGCGTGTAGTCCGGCGCACTGTCTCTGGAACGAACGGCCTCCCGCCCGGAACATAGTCCGAGTCGGACGTGTCAACAGCAGAGGTGTCGCTCAACACGAGTCCGTTCAGTCCAAGGTAACTCTCAAAGTAGACCCTGGTCTCGTGAGCAGTCATAGTCGGAAAAGGCTCCGCCTCTCCAAAGCAGGTACTCTCAGTGCAGAAGGTGTGGTCAAATGGTGCCTCCTGCACCACTGGTGTCTCAAAAGGCTCCACACTCTCAAACTGTACCTCCATAGGATCCTCCTCCTCTATAGTCACAGGAGTGGCTACAGCATTCCCTCCTCTTGTCGCCTGAGCTGTCACTCTGTGGGAACTAGTGTACTGCTGACCATCTCCCAACCAGTCAAACCTCCACCCATCAGAGTTCTCAATGGGAAGCTCAGACTCTGAGACTCCCCTGAGACCCTGATGCGCCTCCATGCTAGAAGTGATAACTGGGTAGTGTATAGGCTCTGGAGTAGGTGAATACCTGGAAGGTCCAGGTTGTGTCGAGTAACTGTGAGTCCCCACAACCGGTGAGAAGTGTGATCCCTCCGACTCCTGCCTAGTCATCTGTGCTCGCTCCTGCCTCCTAGTAGTGTCTGTGAGATCATCTAGCATCTCCGCCTTGTCCTCAACCAGGACCTGGTGGGTGTTATACAGTGATCCTACCATCTTCCTATACCTATCAAGAAGTCTGGCTGCCAACTTGGGCTTCTTCTTCACGAGTATATCATGATCCATTCCCGGCTCATCCATTAGTGAGTCATGCAGAATAGCAGTGAAAGTGGTACCTGCTAACTCCACCGCTCTATACTCCCTGATAGTAGCAATAGTTCGAACTACTGCCTCGTGGTAGGCTGCCATCTGTCCTCTCCCCTCACCAGAAGGTTGAACTGGACTAGGTGCCAATCCATCGGGTAGCATGATCACGACACATTACTTGACCACAGTTCCGTCATCCTTGTAAGTATAGGTCTTAACAGGGATGTCGGTACTGAGACCAAAGGCCCATAGCAGTGATCCTAACTGCTTTGTCAAAGTCCCCTCATAGTCATCTAGAGTCTTTCTCTGAGACCAAACTGTGCGCACTAGGATTCTCGATGCCATAATAGCTGTACAAGAATAGGATATAGAATTAGTAATGATGCATCATAATAAAGAATTGTAACACTAAAAATATGACCGTGTTATTCCCAAGTGAATAACCATTATAATTTTAGAGAACTCTTTACCGTTGCTACTAGACTCCTACAGGTTCTATCCCTTTACTAGGTTTCCAACCTAAGGTCAAAGCAATTGCTCTGATACCAGCTGCGGTGACCCAGCATACCACTGCATGTTGTAGTATGCAAGTCGTTGATATAACACTTGTGGAACAACCCTCCACAAGAATTACATCCCTCAGAGTGGTACAACAGAAACATTGCGGGTCCAAATACAAACTGATAGTATTATTATTACAAACCAAAGTGTGCTGAGAACGAAATGCTCCACAAGAGAACATCTCAAGTGTTTAGTGATTAAACAACAAAAGGAGAAAGATGCAAATAAACACTCGAAGAACTCAACAGATTATTTCTATACTACAACTGCTCGGTTCCTCGATTCCACACTGAACTACTAGTTAGACTACTCTTCACTCAGACTCATTGTCGGAAGCGACTCCGTATCGTATGAAGTAGTCCAACCCTTCAACTCCACGCAAGAGGTCTGGCTCCTCGTAGAAGATGTCTTCTTGTCCTCCGATGGCATTCAGTGTTGCTTCATCTAATTCTTCATAGTCTAGCAAGGGTTTAAGAGATTGGGGTGAGTAACGAGCGTTACCCAGCAAGTTTCTTTAGAAAGAAGTTGTGTGTTATGCACTAACTACAGTCATGGACCCAAAAGAGTCGTAGGCCAATGCAAGGTTTTATCAAAGTTTCTTGAAAGATTGCTTTTACTTATGAAAACTATGCCCAACAGCCAACACAGGGGATTAGTGCCTTGAGAGCACCTTTCCTGCAGCGTTCGCAGCTCCTTCCCTGAACAAGGGGTAACATGTCACATCCTTTTACACTATGCAGAGGTGTGTCCTTCCAAAAGAGATCAAAGCCTTGCTGCACAACCGGGCGTACATTCCTGTCCACACTTCCTTCGTGTGGGGCCCAGTCATTGATCCAAGCCATTCACTGCCTTCTCCGCACAACGCATGCCCACCCAATTCACGCAGAGCAGGTTTAGCCCCTGATATTCACCCCCAATGATGATGTACCTAGGCGCCTCTTGCGGACCATCATAGACACCAGTTGCCGTGGGAACTAAGGGGTCCCACCCATGTGCATGTAGTCTCGCAAGACCTATAGTGAACGGTAGCTAGCTGTCCGTTGACATGTGATACGTCTCCAACGTATCCATAATTTTTGATACTCCATGCTTGTTTTACACCATTTGCTTAGTGTATCATTACACTTCGTGGCATTTTTATGCATTTTCCGGAACTAACCTATTAACGAGATGCCACAGTGCCAGTTCCCTGTTTTCTGTTGTTTTTGTATTTTAGAAACGTTACACAGAAAATATTCTCGGAATTGGACGAAACCAAAGCCAGACGTCCAGATATTTCACGGAGCTTCCAGAACACCGAAGAGGAGACGGAGCCGGACCAGAGGGCGGCCACACCATAGGGTGGCGTGGCTTAGGGCTGGCCCACGCCCCCTGGTGGTGTGGGCCCCCTGGTCCACTTCTGACGACACCCCTTCGCCTATAAAGACCCCCCGACGGGAAAAACCTAAATACCCGATCACTTTTCCAGAACACATCGCGATCCACCACCGCCGTCGACCCGAAGATCGGGAGGGTCCAGAAGCTCTTCCCGGCACCCTACCGGAGAGGGGAATCGCCATCGGAGGTCTTCTTCATCGCCATGCTTGCCTCCAGCGCGATGAGTGAGTAGTCTACCTTGGACTATGGGTCCATAGCAGTAGCTAGATGGTTGTCTTCTCCACCATGTGCTTCATGTTTAGATCTCGTGAGCTGCCTTACATGAGCGAGATTACCGTTATGTAATTCTACATGTTGTGTTTGTTGGGATCCGATGAATATTGGTGTTATGATTGAGTTGATGTGCTGAATATTATCTTATGTTATCGCTATGTTGTTTATGATCTTGCATGCTCTCCGTTGTTAGTAGCTATCTTGGCCGAGTAGTTGCTAGTGACTCCAAGAGGGGGTATTTATGCTCGATAGTGGGTTCATGCCTAATCTGGGGGAGTGACAGAAACCTCTAAGGTTGTAGATGTGCTGTTGCTACTAGGGGGAAAACAACATTCATATGCTCAAGGGCATATGCTTTGTTAACATTACACACTTTGCTTAATGCAATTATCTGTTGTTCGCAACTTAATACTTGTGGAGTTCTCGGATTGATTCGCCACAAGTGGATTATTAGTCATAGATGCAGTTGGATGGCGGTCTATGTATGTTGTTGTAATGCCCAGAGTAAATCTCATAGTGATCCTCTCGACATATGCACGTTGTCTTTATTCTATCAATTGCCCAACTGTAATTTGTTTACCCAGCATGTGTTATTTTATCTTATGGAGAGACACCACTAGTGAACTGTGGATCCCGGTCCTATTTCCTTTATATTGCTATCACCTATTTACTTTACTCGCACTATTTACTTTACTCGCATACTATTATCACTTTTCACTCGATACGCTCATACCCTTTGTTTCAAGCAAACCGGTGAGATTGACAACCTCATCGTAAGTTGGGAACAAAGTATTTGGTTGTGTTGTGTGCAGGTTCCACGTTGCTACTGGTTGAAGACGCGCTAACAAGTTATCATTAACGGCACCCTTGTTAGAGCATCACGCAGCTAGTGGGCATCACCTTCAATCGTATTGTCGTCCTCCTACTGGATTGACTACCTTGGTTTCATAACTGAGGGAAAACTTGCTGCTATATTCATCAAACCTTCTCTTGGGGTTTCCAACTGGCCGGTCATTTTTACTTCATCAACAAACGCCAACAAGTTTTCTGGCACCATCATCACCGCGCCATCAACATGCGAACAAGAGAAGATACAGATGACTTTCCCGTCCCATTCCAAGTCTCTTGGACGACACGGTTTTTACGGCGCAAGAATAACTGCGGCATTGGTTATTAATTCCTAGGGTTTACTTTCCCATGCAAGTGGAACCTCCACCACGACAATCTTACCGTGGTTCCACCTGCCAGCCTTCCTAGGTTATCACCACTGGTCGATAACCACTAGTCATATTATTTATGAAACTAGGTTTTCCATCCTTTTTGAAATGTTAGAGTTAAAAGTCATCACTTTGCAAATAGTTTCCAAACCAGTGCAACCAAGAGATATGAGCAAGATAAACTTGCCTTGTGACTGAAAGGTAGTGGAGTCGGATACTTGGCGATGCTCCAGATTTCCTTGTTCTACAAAATACCATCATTGTCCGGTAAGGACAATGTTTAAAGAAGCAAATGGATGCTATGTGCAATGATATGTAATGCATGGTGATTCCTTGACTTTGTTTACTTATTTGTGTGTTTTACCCAAGACTTGGTATTATTAAAGTGTTTTAGTACAACACTTGGTAATATTGGTGTGTTTTACCCTAGACATGGTAATTCAAACAGTCAATTAGGGTTTGAAAACAATTTGAAATTATGAAATCCTAGTTGAAGGTATTTGAAAAGAAAAGGAATTGATTTGATAAAGAAAAGACTTAATTTTTATTTTATTTAATAAAATTAAGGTTTTTGGAAAAATTGGAGATTAAAGAATATCACATTTTGAATTTATTTTATAAAATAAATAAGGAGTATATTTTTAATCAAAACGATAATTCAATTCTGAAAATGAAATTTACTTCAGAAAGTTAAATCAAACAATGTTGATTTACTTTAAAGTTTGAATTATTTTTAAATCAAATTTTGAAATTTTTATTTGAATTCAAATTACAATTGGGCTTTAGCCCATTGGCCCAATCCAGCCCACCCGGCTGGTTGAACCCAACCAGGCTCGGGTCTGGGTCGGTCAAACCGACCCAGTCCAGCCCCTCTCTCTCACCCCTCTCTTCCCCGAGTTGCTCTGGCAAACCCTAATCGCCGCCGCCGTTGCTCGGCGTTCCTGCCCGCCTCCGGTGAACTCCACCACCGCCACCTAGGGCAAACGCTGCGCCTCAGCAGTCCTTTACCCCCTCCTCCAACTGGATTCGTCGGCCGCTTCCTCTCCGAGGAGATCTGTGGCTGGATCCCGCTTGGGTTCTGCCGGCTCCGGTCGCCTCCGAGCCCAATGTCTCGCTGGTCCTCTCCTGGTGCTTGCTGTGCGACACCGAGGTGGTCGCGGTGCATGTGCACGCCGGTGGAAGCATCCACGGTCGGGTGCTCCTGGTGCTGCCGCGGTGAAGACTTCCCCAGGTAGCCCCTGGCCGGCCGCGTGGGCACTGCCCTGCCATGCCGTCTAGGCATGCGCCTGGGCGTCTGGTGAGTGTGTTCCTTTCCTCCTCTTCCTCTCTCCTCTCTTCTCCGGCCACGATTACTGGCCATCTGGCCATGACTAGTGTTCCGAGCTCACAGACATGCTTCTGTCAGCTGTTAGCTAATGCTAGCTTGTTGTGTGGATTTAGTTAATTGCTTGTTGTGCTTGATCAGTGATATTCATGCTGTGTCCATTTCTCTGTCAGAGAACCTTTCTGACAGAAGTGTTAAACTGAACCATGCTGCTTGCAACATTCAGTTATATTTGGCTGTGGTGATTTATGATTCCTAGCTATTACACTAGGAAAATGATTTGGTCAGAAATGCTTGGTTCTGTTAGTGAACTGAATTTGCTATTGTCTAGACTGAGCTGTACAAGTGTTGCTCTGCTACACAAGATTCAGTTATGCAAACTGGATTTACTTGATTCAGCTCCTGCTGCTGTTAGTCTTTTGATTCCTAGTAAAAGATCTGGAAGATGATAAGACTAGAAATCTCAGATTGGCTCTCTGTGGTATTGACTGTGGTGTTGTGTTAAGGTGCATGACCATTTGGTCATGTGCCCATTAACCAAATCTTGAAATGGCTATCTGTTGGTGAACTTTACCTTGTTACAGGCCAGCGATGCTGGTCTGAGGTCACTCACACTTTTGTGAGATGATTTTCTTGCATATGTTCCCAGGGTTTGATACTTGACACTTATAATAGCCAGGTTGTGTGTCTGAGGTGCATATCCTGTTGGATATGTGCCCAGCACAACATGGCCATGTGCATGCTCATTCTTTTGCTGGACTAAGCTTGCCAATGAAGCACAAGCTGAGGCTGTTACCCTGGTTTGTATCTATTTGGCTTTAACAATAATTCCCTGTGATGAGCTTGGCAAAGCACTTCTTTGCCAGACTGAGGGATTCCCAACTGAACCCTACCATGCATGGTTTCATGCATTAATAGTGAGAGGTGATGTGCAAGATTATCCACCTGTTGGCTGGAGATTTGCAGATGAGATCTTGATGTTAGGCTGCTACTTCTTGCTGGAGAGTTGTGGTTAGCTCCTGGCTTGCCCTTCTCCTCCTGGTTCGGCTCCTGCCTTCCCTTCTCCTCCTGGTAAGCTCCTGGTGCTTGCCCTTCTCCTCCTGGTCAGGGGCTGCTCCACCTTGCCACCTTCTTCAGCTTCCAGGGATCAAATCCCTTGATTTGATTTGTTGGATGGTGTGTGTTGCTGTGAGAACTTGGTGTTCTCCTGGTTGCTTTGGTTCTAGCCGAATGACTGTGTTCACTCTCTCCTAGCCGTGCTCATCTACTCCAGCTGCTGGCAACACTGCTTTGCTGTGGTGTTGACAACACCACACTCAGTCAGTGTGACTGAGCTGCTTGTAAGCAGCTAAGCTGCTTGTCACACAGCTTGATCTGATCCTCACTTCCCTCCTGTGACGCTGTGGTTACTAAAGTGTTGGGTGCACAAACTGTTTTGTACCAGCTTTTTAAGAACAGATACTAAACTTGATCAATTTACACTCGATGATGCCATTGGCAATATAATTGCCCAAGTCTGAGAGTAACTAACCCTAACCCCTTCTTTGTTTCATTTTGTTTTGTGTTTCTTTTTGCAGGTTAATGATTCAAGATCATCATGAAGATCTTGAAGATGAAATAGCTAGTTTAGAATTAGTTTTCTTTTCTTTTTCACTTTTGTAATTCTATTTTCAGTTACAGATGTAAAGACATTGTATTATTGTTTTATATCAATAAAGTAATACTTCTGCTATTATTATTTAACTTTTAATTTTTTATTTACCAACTCAATTTGATATTGAGTTTTGTTTTAATAAGGATTATTTATTCCAATTTCAATAATAACCTAAATCCAAATAAAATACCAAAGACACTTAAACAACATCATCAAAAGATCATCACAAGCCCATAACAATCTAATAACATCTAACCCTAAATATTATCAGATAGAAGCTCATTCTCTCAGGTTTTTAAATCTGCAAAAAAAATATTCAGATTTTAGATGCATGAATGCACAAAGGTCCTAATTCTACCCTTCGATTTTTCCTAAACGCTGGGATATTACATTGTCCTCCTCTCCCAGAGGTAGGACTTGGACCTCACGGCAAAGATTGTCCCACTCAACCTATTCCGCAAGATCAAATTGGCGGCGGAAGTGGATCTGCCATTCCCCAGGATCCCCTCCTATCACCCGTGCCCCTGCACTGTGATGAAAGGGTTAGAGCAACAGCTATATAGGAGGGGAAAACGGGCTCTCAGGGGGGTGTTACCGACCCACCAGTCAAGCCAGAAAAAGGTTCTTTTCCCATTATGAACCTTGTGCTTTGCCCCTAACTTAAAGTGCCATTTGATTTTTTGAATCGCATTCCAAAACTGCGACCCGCGAGTAGGCACATTTTTGTCGAAGAGATCCCTATCCCCTAGGTATTTGGGGCGGATGAGGTCAGCCCATAAACCCTCCGCGTTCTGATAGAGTTTCCAGATCCATTTAAGCATGAGAGCCACATTCATAAATCTGGTGTTGAGGATTCCCAAGCCCCCAAGCTCTTTTGGTTTGCAAAGTCGGCCAGTCCACCATGTGGTACTTCCTCCGGTCGCTAACCCCCTCCCAAAAGAACCGCGACCGACAAGAGTCCATAGCCTTATGAGTGGCCGCATGGAGAAGATAGATCCCCATAGCGAACATCGGGAGGCTGGACAGGCAGGAGTTAGTGAGCTCTAGTCTCCCAGCCGAGGCGAGAAGTAACCTCTACCATGGGTCAACCCTATGACCCACCTTATGAGGAAGGAAGTCCCAATCCGAAACCCTCAGAGCCTTATCGCTAACTGGGAGGCCCAAGTATTTAATCGGAAATTGGCCCAGCTTGCAATTGAGCATCGACGCCACTCTGCATTGCTCCCGTGTGGTAACCCCCATTACCAACACCTATCAAGACGGTTCTTGGATAGGTGATTACAAGGCCGCACAAAACGGCAGTTCTCCGATAGCTAATCAATCAAGGCGGTTCTTGGATAGGTGATTAATCAAAATGGAACTGTTCCGCGATTCAAGTCCGAGCGAAAGTTCATATAAAAAAATGTCCAAGCGAATGACAGAAAAACACTCAACCAGCACACTCGATGGCATATCACTGCTTTACGAGCTGAGCGACGTACAGCGCAGTTCACAGTTCCGAGCTTAACTCTGCAACCGTAAGACCTTTTTTTATTAAAAAAAACTCCCACCTCTTTATTCATTCAGTTTGAATCATTACAGGCAGGTCTAAATCATCAGGTGGCCCCATTAGCTACACATGCCTCCCCGCCGGCAAGGTCGAAGCTAGCCTTGCAAGCGAGTGCGCTTCTATATTGTGCTCTCACTTCTCATGGCAGAAGAAGATCCGGCCCCTAGACTGAGCCCTCTCCTTGATCTCCCGCACGATATTGCCAAAGATTCCCAAATAGTTGGTATGTAGCCCCTGTAGGCCTGTACCACCTCCAGGCAGTCCGATGCGATTCGAATTGCATCAAGCTGAAGGTCCATCGACAGGTCTGTGTAGTGCTCTTGGACACCTTTGCATTCACACTTTCACAGTGGCCCAAAATACTCAGATTCAGCCGAGGCGCCCGGAGGCCCCGGACGACGGCGTCAATGAAGCCGTCCAGCGTACAAGGCACCCTGCGTCCAACAGAGTATCAACAGAGCCATACAAGAATTCCGTAGTAATTTTCCTTACTAGTCGTAGCTGTAGCAAGTAACTGACTATTTGGGGACTTGCTAAAGCAAGAGAAGCCAAGGCATTAGCGTGGTCGTTGTGCTAGCCCTGCCTCTATATCAACGTCCAGCTACGCACCAAAAAAATCACCTGAAAAACCAAGGCGCCACCAAAGGGAACATCGCCTCCAAAGCTTCTGGATACAGGCCAAAACCCCTCTTGTTTGGCCGTTTGGGATGCGTCCCTGGCGGCATTGCTTACTCAGAAACCTTTCTTGTTTGTTGCACCGTATAAAATCCAAGCGGAGCAAAGAGAAAACTGCAAGCAACCACAAAGATGCAGCCTCAGCAGCAGCAGCACAGGTCAGCCATGCGGAGGGAGGATCGGAGAGCGAGCGAGATGCCTGCGCATCGGTCGGAGAGGGCGGGTGGGGCGGACACCCGGAGAGCGGCAGAGTTGCCACCTCGCCCAACAGAAGCCACTCGGCGAGCGGCTGAGATGCCTGCCCGTCGGACCGAGAGGGCGGTTGAGGTGGACACTCATAGAGCGGCAGAATTGCCACCCCGCCGGACAGAGAGGAAGAAGAGTCTGGAGAGCCTCCTCGACGCCCCGGAAGTGCGGAAGAAGCGCGGCGGCCCTGTGCCGGCCGGCGAGAAGGTGACCAACTTCCCCGGCCAGGGCCTTGAGTTCAAGAACCTGTCCTACAGTGTCATAAAGAAGCAGAAGAAAGATGGGGTCAAGATCAAGAAGGAGGTGTACCTGCTCAATGACATATCCGGGCAAGCTCTCCGAGGCCAGGTCACCGCGATCCTCGGGCCCAGCGGTGCTGGCAAGTCCACTTTCCTCGACGCCATTGCAGGAAGGATCGCCAAAGGGAGTCTCGAGGGCTCCGTCAGCATCGACGGACGACCTGTAAGATACACAGCCCATTTTTCTGTTGCACTTTCAGGTGCCAGGCAGCTGGGTTATGAAAGAAAAAGGAAATTGATGCACTTTCTTATGCTCTGAATTCAAACTTGTTCAGGTCACCACCAGCTACATGAAGCAGATTTCATCTTACGTGATGCAAGATGATCAGCTGTTTCCCATGCTTACGGTGCTGGAAACACTTACATTTGCAGCTGAAGTCAGGCTCCCGCCATCCCTCTCAAGGGCTGAGAAGCTGCAGAGGGTATGGGAACTCATTGAGCAGCTTGGTTTGCAGGTAACCCTTTAGTTCCCCCTATTCTAGCCTTAGGTAGCACAGCCAAACTAAATCATATAGAGAAAGAATGCTAGCATCTCTGCTTCCTAGCTAAATCTGCGTAAATACAAGCATTCAGTTTATGCACTGCTTTGCTAACATTCTGAACCTTGTTTGGTCACAATGAACATCTAAAATGAGAATACTAGCTCAGAACTTTCCAGACCTCATGTTTCCTTTTTTCCTGTTAGTTATTTTCCATTATAGTATTATACTGTAAACCTATGCCCTCTCACTCAAAAAGATGTGTCTCAACTGACCTATAGTAGCAACAAATCAGAACCAAACTTTCCCGCGAAAAAATATTACAAGCAAACCACCAAGCTTTATTCATCATGTTTCCTAAGCAAAAGCTGAAGCAAGTCAGAACAATATTCTAATAATGTTTGTTCTACTGGAATTACATGAAAAATGCACCTGAGAAAACTACAGTATCAGATTTTTGACAGACATACCATGCAAAATGCAGACAACAGCTCACACATACATTGGGGATGAAGGGGTACGAGGGGTCTCTGGCGGGGAACGTCGCAGAGTGTCAATTGGTACAGACATCATCCATAAACCATCCCTGCTATTTCTCGACGAACCAACCTCCGGCCTGGACTCCACTAGTGCATACAGTGTGGTGGAGAAAGTGAAGGATATTGCAAAAGAAGGAAGCATTGTGCTCATGACAATTCATCAACCGTCTTTCAGGATACAGATGCTTCTTGACAGAATTGTCATCCTTGCAAGGTGATACAACTATCCCATTTATTCAACTTAGTGTTCCTAGAACCTGTTTAATAACGTACTTTTCGTTGAGGTTGTTAATGGGTAAACACTTTAAAATCATATTGTCCTATGATATATACCCTTCTAACTAGTTCCAATACTTTATCCAGGGGAAGATTGATCTATCTAGGCAACCCAGTCACACTTCCCACATACCTTGCTGGATTTGGTCGACCAGTGCCCGATGGTGAGAACAGCATGGAATACCTACTGGATGTCATCAAGGAGTACGATGAATCAACACTTGGACTTGAGCCTTTGGTTGCTTACCAGAGGGATGGCAGCAAACCCACTGAAGCTGCAAAAACTCCAGTACCAAAAACACCAAGAACACCATATCAGAAGTCAGTGCAGTTCCGACAAATCCAGCTCAAAAGCAACAACCACTTTTCACTTGCAAGTGCAACACCTCATGCTAACCCCTTCTCAAACTTTGAGTCATACAATATTGATGATGAGGAGGGTGATTTTGACAATTCTCTTGAAAGAAAAACACGGACACCGCTGCATACTATAACCTCAGGCTACCATCCAAGATTAGCTTCAGACTTCTACAAGGATTTCTCCGTCTGGGTTTACAATGGTGTCGCAGGGACACCGCAGCGTAGGCCTACTTGGACTCCAGCTCGAACACCATCAAGGACCCCAATGGCAAGCTACCCACAAAGCCGTGTGACTACGCCACACAGGTCAATTCCTCCATCTCCCCAAGAACCAGTGTTCAAGGTAGAAGAGCCAACCTATCAGGAGTATGATCTTGCTATTGAACCGCTAGATGCACCCGAGGACGGACCCAAGTTCGCCAATCCTTGGCTCAGGGAGGTCGTCGTACTATCTTGGCGTACCGCCCTAAATGTTGTGCGCACACCGGAGCTGTTCCTCTCTCGTGAGATCGTTCTCACTGTCATGGCACTCGTCCTTTCAACACTGTTCCATCGCCTCAGTGCTTCTGATTTCCTAACTATCAACCGCATCCTGAACTTCTACATCTTTACAGTTTGCCTTGTCTTCTTCTCCTCAAATGATGCAGTTCCAACATTCATCCAGGAGCGCTTCATCTTCATCCGTGAGAGGTCCCACAATGCATACCGTGCTTCATCCTATGTGATCTCCTCCCTTATTGTCTATCTTCCGTTCTTCGCCATTCAGGGCTTCACCTTTGCAGTGATCACGAAGTTCATGCTCCATCTGAATAGCAGTTTGCTCTACTTCTGGATCATCCTCTTTGCATCACTCATAACCACAAATGCCTATGTCATGCTGGTGAGTGCACTTGTTCCGAGCTACATCACTGGCTATGCTGTCGTGATTGCAACAACAGCCCTCTTCTTCCTCACTTGTGGGTTCTTTTTGAAGCGATCAAAAATCCCACTTGTCTGGCGTTGGCTTCACTATATATCTGCAATCAAGTACCCATTTGAGGCATTGCTTGTGAACGAGTTCAAAGGAGGCCACTGCTATTTTGGCCAAGCTAATGAGCTGTCACCAGGACCTCTGGGAGAAATCAAGGACAGTGACCTTTTTACAGAACTGCACTTAAACAGAACAATATGCCCCCTGATAGGCCAGGATGTGCTCACCACCATGGATATCACAATGGACAGCATCTGGGTAGACGTTGCAATCCTCCTTGCCTGGGGTGTGCTCTATCGACTCTTCTTCTATGTGGTCCTGAGATTCTACTCCAAGAATGAGAGGAAGTAAATAGCTTTCCAGCAAAGGCATACCAATATCCATTTATGCCATCTCTGTTTGTGTGCATTTTTTATCTTTTTTTTTTATGGAATACATTTGCTATCTATGTTTAAAACATTTCTAGCAGCTTAATCAATGTAAAAGAAAGTTTGTATTCAAAACATTGATTGAAAGACAGCATGAGATCATTTTTTATATTGCACTCAGGTGTATGTACCTAAGAGCACTTGGTAGTATTTTTATACAGGTCGAAAACAGGGCAAACACATTTTTTGATATCACTAGGAGGCTTAAACCGATTCAGGAATTCAATTCTTGGCTGTATATGTTTCATCCCATGGGTACATGAAAATAATGCAACTGCAAATTTTACCATCAATACCACACCAGCACAAAGGCAACTCCCCATTATCCTATCAATTTCTTTATTATCTTCCTAGCAGACACTACATCAATTATCAAAGTAACGACCGAAAGAGACAAATAAGATTATAGTGGCATCAACAGCGATCATATATTGAATCTATCATAGGAGAAATATTTAAGACATCAAATGAACAATGTTCAAGTTATTAATTGCAAAAAACAATAGCAGCAAAACATATAAGAACATTGTTAGTGCAAGGTAGCATGGGCATGAGCCTGACTCACACTACTAATGATATAGTTCTTTGTAGACATTAGAAAAAAAATATAAAAAGATTCCTGTAATACCAACTTAGTTTGTAGCTAAACTTTCAGCATGTAGATTGTTTACTTCTTATGGACCATCAAACTAACATTACTCTATCATGTGCATTAGTGCATATACATATACCACCACCAGTAAGGCACGTACATGATAAATCAGCACGGAACATACAAAAAAGGAAACAGCAACGGTCAGATTTCCAACTGTAGGTCAACATTTATTCATAAACATTCTTTATTGAGAGTTTTGAGTCACTGGAAGTACACCATAGAAGTAATGATAGCTCACTGTTTAGGGTGAGCCATACTGGGCAAGCTTCCTCTCAAGACCAGTCTTGTCTGCACCAACGACCTTATCGACCTCTTTGCCGTTTACCACAAAGAAGAATGCTGGGACACTTGTGACATTCCAGCGATGCGCAACATTGCCTAGTTCATCGATGTCCACCTTAAGAAAAACGACATTCCGGTGCTTTTCAGCTAAGCTTTTGTAAACTGGTCCCATGAAACGACATGGCCCACACCATGTTGCAGTGAAATACAGAATCACAAGCCTAGACAAGCTTGACGCAGCCTTAAGTTTTGCTTCAAACTCATTTGACGAGTGGATAGTGATCACATCACCTGGTAAAACATCACAAATATGTACAGATCAGATGCAATCGATTTGAGGTATTAATCACTTCAGTTTGCAGAGAAAACATGATCAGAGCGCAGAACACTAAGTTAAATACTTTGTATATTACTACCTTCTAATTTTGCATATAAATGTGTATGGAGAAAACCTAATAAACAAGCATATAAGAAAACTTACCATCCTTCAGAACAGCAGAAGCAGCAGAAACCTGCGCACGACAATGCATATGAAACATAAGTATACAGTAGTTGCTTGAGTTTTTAGAGAACTAGCACTGAGCCTGCACCGTGCTATGAAAAAACACGCGAAAACTCAAGGAGAAAGACCATGGACATGAGGATTTTTCAGAAGAACCTCAATGTCATGGGACCACTGTGTGGTTAGTGTATGAATCTAAGAGTGCATTTTGTTTATTGGATGTCTTTTGCATGATTGGTGGCCCCAAATGTGTGGATGGTTGTAGTTGTTTATTCAAGTCATTTGTAAGATGTTGGTCCCACCAATATATGTGTATATATAATAGTGATGGAGAGTGAACTAACCACTAACTCCAAACTTTATAAGTAGGAAAGATCACAGAAACACCTAACATAGTCTGGATACTGGATCAAACGAGTTTCAGTTTTCATGATAAAACATTACAGCTTGAACGAGAACACAAAAGAGACCAGTTTTGCTTTTATCGACCATATGGGAAGATGATTACCTCCTCAGCATGTTTACGCTTTCTTTCAGTGTCAGCTTTTTTCATGTCCCTCTCTTTACGCAAGCGTTCATACTTTTTCTTGTGTTCCTCAATTTTGTGGACATTGGGTTCAACCTGTACATGTTATGCATGTCTGAGAAATTCTTACTTCAAGAGGACGGGGTCTGTGTTCACCCTACTCTCCTTTTTTCTTGGGTAGGTATTGTTAGTTATTACCTTCTTAAGCTCTGCACCAATCTCTTCATCAAAATCCAGTTTTGCTGCCAAGTGAAGGTCACGAGCAGCATCTTCCCATTTCCCAAGCATAGCTTTTGCCATCCCTCGTGATTTATATCCTTTAGCAGAATCTGGATTAATCTGAAAGGTGACATTACACAGAAGTAACTTGATTATGAGCACATACGGACAGCAATGAGATTTACTATCCGAGAATTCCCAAACCTGTAATGCTGCATCTGCATCACGAATTGCTGCATTAGGTTTCTTCATCTTCATATAAATACCAGCTGCAATAAATAGCATCCAAGATAAGAGCGCCATGCCGCCATATAAAGTTAACATCACATACATGATTGTATATAATAACTCTCAATACCCCTGGTTGCATAGAGGATAGCTGAAGTGGGGTTCAGCAAGATGCCCTCCGTCAGGTGTTCGATTGCTTCATTCAGTTTACCTAATACGCAAAATCCACATTGATTGAAATGTCCAAATACGTGGAGAACTTTCAGTATGTAGCTTCAATGAACTAAAAACAACAAATTCCATCCTCTTATCTGTAGATGTGAAAATTTTAATTGATGTACATTCCCATGATAGTAATTAGATCTGCCATCTGCCTGTGCATATAACCTTTCCTCCAGACTAATAATAATAATAGTTAAACCTTGCCTTCTGAAAGCACGTCAACACCCTTCTTTTTGCACAGCTGCGCCTTATCGCGATTCTCTTCAGAGACTTCAACCGATGGATCTCCCATCTATATGTAAGAAAAGGGCAAAGTAACAACATCAATTATTCATACAACAACAGAGAACATAATGGTTTTATCAAAATCAGACTACTATTCACCAAAATCCTGACCTTCTGCGGAAGATCATTGTCCGGCTCAACAACTTCCCCTTCCAACTCGATATCTGACTCCATAATGTCATCATCAAAGCTGCTCTCTCCTGCCTTTGCCATGCCTTCTGCCGCCTTCTGCTTAAATTGTATTTCAGTAAAAGTCAACTTATCTCTAAAATTCTTGTTTGAACAACTTGCATAACCAATTAATAGGACTAATTGTGTGCAAGGTAAAGAACCAAAAATAATAATCTCGCACAGCTACGATGCCCACATCTGTAAGGATGTAAGCGACACACAACGCCGATACCACAAAATATTACCAGAACCCTTGCTCCAAGGCTGCAAACAGAACTAAGAGCATGTCAAGCACAACGAAACGAATATAAGTAAATCGAGATAGAGGACAAGAGAAGGGAGAAGCAGGTGCTAAAGCTTCGTCAAAGTGAAATGAGAAACACAAGGTTTCTTGGATTTTTTCACAAAGTCTGGTGGCAACAGGATAAGCAAAGGATTCAATCGAGAGAGATCACAAACCTGAGGACATAATGCATGAAGGAGAGGGAGGGATGGTGGAGGAGACAAGGTTTGGAGCGACAGCGGAGATGAGCAACTGCAGCTGGGCCACCCCCACATCGTCCAAACTATCTTCCATCTCTGACCACTTGAAATTGCAGGAGTTTTTTCCCTCAAAGGATAGGTGATGGTGATGAACTCTGGGTAACAGGGTTCAATAGATTCTGATTGTGATGAACTATGGGTCACAGGGGTCTATGGATTGGCGATGCTGACGAACTACAGATTGACAGGGAGATCCCAGGAGATGTAGATGTACCTTTGCGCTGGTTTTCAGAGTGTTTAAACTACTCCCTCCGTTTCAAAATATAAGATGTTTTAGTTTTGTGAAGCAAATGTAACTAGACATCTTTTAGTATGTAGGTTCACTCGAATGTATACACTAAAAGGTGTCTAGATACATTTGCTTCACAAACCTAAAACATCTTATATTTTGAAACAGAGGGAGTATTATACTGGGGATGTGTCTTGTGTGTAGCTCTTACTAAAAAAAGATTTAAAGCACTGCAAATGGTGCATTTTATTTCCATATTATATTTTTTGAAATGCTTCCATCATAAAATCGTGCGGAAATCAATTCTCGCAATAAATGTGTAGATGTTATGCAAAAATAGCATAATAGCCTTATAAACTGGCCGTGTGGGTTTGGGTATGTCCCTTAACATACCTTTGTATCGGTTTTTGGCCGGTTTCCCTTATAAACTGGTCACTTCTCTTCTTCTAAATGAAAAGGCAGAGCTCCTGCCGGTTGCTCCAAAAAAAATAGCATAATAGCCCAAATGCTATAGGTGATATATCTTCCGTGCATAAAAGAAGTGACGTGGACAACGTGACAGATTGTTACGGTTTAAGATCATATGGCTGCATATGATATGATTTCCGAGCTCATACAAATATCCAATTGCTATGGATTGTTTTACGTGTCACGAACTAGACTACTGACTGTCTATTCCTCATATAAAATGCAGCGGTATAAAGAGAACCATCTTAGAATTGAACTTGATTTGTGGGCCAATGATTTGCACATATAATTAGGTTTGCATACTTGTACACTTTTATGCTCTGAACATTAAATGGGCAATTGACCATGACTAAATTCCATTCATGTAAGCTATGGTTTTCAGCCCACTCCCCATTGCCCCATGAGAATGAAGTGAACTAAAACGGCCATACCTAATCAGCAACCAGGAGAACCTAGTACTCAAATTTTTAGCAATCCATATGCTACAGCCATAGGCAAGATGGACTTCTCTGTCGGCTCAAAAAGAACACAGGAAAATTTGTTCCCGTCGAATTCCAATGGCGGCCCACATGTAATGAAGCTGAATCAGACAATCAGTAGCCTGAGTTACCGAATCCGAGATTAGCGGCACAATCAAACATCACGAGACTCTAACACTACGGAGAAACACATCCCGCCCGGATTCGCACTCCAAAGAAGGATAATTCTAGGCGACGCACATCAAGGAGGAGGGAAGGCGCTCACCCGGTCCTGGCGCTGCCGAGGCTGTGCGGATAAACGCTGAGCAGGTGCCGCTGAACGGAGCAGTTCCTCGCTGGAGCAGCAACCCTAGGTAGACTCGCCCTCTCCGCACGCCGCGCCGCCGGCCGTACGAACCTGCTTATAATCCGAAATTTAGACAAAATTAACCCAAACTTGAAACGATTTTAAATAATAAACCATCGGCGAAACAATTTTACACGACTAACCCTTTTTTGGCCGCGCCATTCACGGTGGCGTGGCAGAAGGTGGTGCAACGCCACTGCCAGTGGCGCGGCAGTGGCTGCCACGTAAGATAAACGAGTCTCGCCCTGTAAGTGCGTCGCCACTGGTAGTGGCGCGGCACAAGTGCCTGCCGCGCCACTGAGGATGGCGGCGCACTTTAGGTTTAGGGTTCCCGCCCAGCCCCGAGCTGGCCTCCTCCCTCACTTCCTCCCTCATCTCCAGCAAAGGCGGCTGCTCTCTCTCCCCCTCTCAATCCTCCTACCCAAAACCACTCAAATCGAAGCTTTTCTCCGTGGATTTCTCCTTCCCCAAGTCTCCTAAGGTACTCTCCATCATTTGTCATTCATTTGACCCATTGGAATTTGCATATTTGGTTTTGAATCTCCAAATCTTGGAAACCCTAGAAATATTGATTCACCCAAATTGCAATGTTGATTCTTGTTAATTTGGTCAATGTTGGCTTGTATGATGTGTATGAAGTATTTTAGTGTAGATTGGTAGGTTAGGGTAAGGGTTTGTGAGGTTAGGGTTTGTTGTTATGGTAGGGTTAGGGTTAGGGTTAGGGTTTTCTTGTTATGTTAGGGTTAGGGTTAGGGTTTTCTTGTTATGAAGTATGATGTGTTAGTAAATATTGGCATAGGTACTTATTAATTTTTTTACCTTATTGTTGTTATACCAAAAATAGGTATGGCGAGAATTATTCATGTTCATCATGTTGACAAGGAAGCATATTTGACAGGCAATTTAGAGCCCGACCCGGATGAGCTTGACTTGGTGTTCGAGCATACTCCTACGTACGCTGAGGTCTTGGAACAAGTTAGGATATAGTTGAAATGGATGGACCCTAGTGATGTTGTTGAGTTGGAGGGTAGGCACAACGCCGGATTTGGCATTCATTTCCGTTGGAAGATAATGTGTATCAACTCCGAGCAACGTTGGGGTGCATACAAGGAGGTGGTGGCCGAATCTCTCGACAAGGCTCTTGAGTTATTTGCCACCAAAAAGGTTGGTGGTACTTTGCATGTGGACTTGAACCGGAGTGCCTCCCGGGTTGATCCTAGGAATTCTCCACCGAACCACCAAGAAGAAATGACGGATGGAAGGCCAATTTCAAAGGAGGCACTATCATTGAAGAGGAGGATGATGAGTGCGGGGATGATGACAATGATATTGAGCTTCATGACCACAATGTTGGAGATTTGGATATGTATTATACGCAAGAAAACATGGACAATGACATCCCGTACTCGCGATGCTATGCATCGGACTCGGATGACGATGGTCCCGAAGAAGAAGTTGATGAGGAAGGGTTCACGGCCAATGAGGCCGAAGTCCACGAGAAGGTATTGGGGCGAGATCATCGGATACCATTGTTCCGTGATCTTAGTCTCGCGGATGAAGCCACGGTTGACGGCGGCGAGGGTATAGTGCTTGGACCAAGGCCTACTTCTTACCGGGATGGCAATCACGAGAGTAATGGTATATCAAAAGGCTTGATGTTCAAAACCTTGCTGGAATTTAAACAATGGATCAAGGACTTCTCGGTTAAGTATCATCGTCCCTATACGGTGCTTCACTCAGACGTGAAGAAGCGTTACACTGTTAAGTGCGAGGAGGATCGATGTCCTTGGATTGTGCGTGCAAGACCATGGAAGGGAGGACCCGATTGGCGCATAACAAGTTGTGTGCCAACTCACATGTGTCGCGGAAAGAGGGTGGATGGCAAAGCAGTAAAGCACGATCACCGACAACTCACCTTCGAGTTCATCGCATATAGACTTTCCAACCAAATCTCGTCACTTCCAACAATGAGCATCAAAACAGTCATGGAGCTTGTGAAAGCTCTCTTTCACTATGATGTGAAATACGGCAAGGCATGGAAAGCGAAGCAAGCTGCATTCAGGATGTTGTATGGTGATTGGGAAGAAGCATACAACTGAATTCCAAGCCACCAAGATGGTCCAAGCCCAAGCCAACAACGGAGTACCCAACAAAGTGGTCCAAGCCACCAAGATGGTCCAAGCCCAAGCCAACAACGGAGTACCCAACAAAGTGGTCCAAGCCACCAAGTTGGTCCAAGCCCAAGCCAACAAAGGGGAAGACAACTAGGTCTTAGAGGAGTCTGTGGTGTAAATCGAACTAGTATGATAGGATATCTACAAGGACCATTTCCGTATGTACTTTTATTTTGTGCTCTACAATTTCTAAATTTGAGATAACATTTTACATATTGTGTTTACTAACTTTTATCTCCACTCTTATTGTAGACATGGCGGGGAGTCAAGCCAACAAGGAGGGGGATCAGACCTTCAATGAGTCATGGAGGAAGGTGATGGAGATGGATGCGGCCGAGAGGAAGAAGAAAGAGGCAACACAAATGAGGATGGAAGAAGATCAACAATTGAGGGTTCGTGAGGAAAGAATGAGGAGAGAAAGAGAAGAGCAACGTCAGAAGGAGCTTGCGGAGGGGGTAATAAAGAGCATTCGTGAGTACGACAAGATAATGAAGAGAGCCTACGATAAGATAAGCAACATGGAAGTAGAGATGGAGAGGGAGAGAAAGGTGAGTGGGACGGGACATAGCTCAACTCAAGGTCACAAGGAGGACGAAGATGTTCAAAATGAGGCTTTGAGGAGAGTGAAGGAACAAGATGCGGCCAAGAAAGTGGAAGAAAGAAAGAGGAAGATGAAAGAGGAAGCTGAGAAAGAGGAAGCGAGGCGGGCGGATGATATGAGAATGCGGTGGGAACATATGATGTGGCAGGACAAGCAGCGCGCCAAAGCACTTAAAGAGAAGAGAGAACGAGAAGCATGTGCGTTGAAGCAGCGCCAGGCTGTTTGGGCGGCGCACCTAGCAAGTGAGGACGCAAGGATAAAGAGGGAGAAGAAGGAACTATTTGAGAGGGTGGCTGCCGAGGCGCGTGCCATAAGGGAGGAGAAGGAAGAAGAAGAGAAGAAGAGGAAGGCCATGGCGAAGGAGAAGGCAAAGGGACCATGTTTGAGCGAGTAGAGCATTCGTGTATTTGGGCATGTATTGAACTATTGCATGTGAACCTTGTGTGAACCTTGTCATTTAGAAATATTTGTGAACCTTGTTATTTCGAAATATTTGTGAACCTTGTTATTTCGAACTATGTGTGAACCTTGTGTGATCCCTGTCATTTCGAACTATGTGTGATGCTTGTGAACTAGTTGTTGCTGCTGAATTTCTATAAAATTTTGACACAAGTTGCTGCCTTTTTTCATAGTTTTGAGCATTTTTTCGAGCTCCAGGCTTGCCGCGCCACTGATGGTGGCGATGCAGCAGTGCCGCGCCACTGGTGGTGGCGACACCGCTATGCCTGCCGCGCAGCAGCGGGCGCAGCTGCCGCCCCTGCCGCGCCACTCCCCCTGGCGACGCACCCCTGCCGCGCCACTCCCTCCGGCGACGCAGGCCTGTAGGTTGAAATAAGCTCGAAATCAATATGCAAGCTCCAAATCAATATACAAGCTCGAAATCATATTGGACAAGCTCAAAATCAATATACAAGCTCGAAATCAAGCTCATATCCTAGCAATATATCAAAACACAATATCATATTGGACAAGATCATATATCCAAGCATCAAGCTCACAATATCATATATCAAAATATCAGAACACAATATCATATATGAAAACATCAGAACACAATATCATATATCAAAACATCAGAAATTCTAACAGAAGATCATATATCAAATTCGAGCACATGATCATATCCAAACATCAAGCTCATAGTTCAAATATTACATAGCCAAACATAGTGTCCGTCATACACAAGCACAAGTTCAAAGCGAGATTACTAAACATGGCAAGTTCATATAGCTAGATAGCATAAAACCTAACTAAACATCTACTTTCTTCCACGCTTCCCTCCTCCCCTACGCGGAGCAATCTTCTTCCGTGGCTCCAACACGAAATTCTCATCGTCGGAATCGGAGACTTCTTCGGTGACCACCTTCTTCTTTGTCTTCTCCTTGAAATCATGTGGTGTGTACTTGTCCCTATGCACACCTTTGTTTTTTCTCTTTGATGGTAGGGGATCTTCTTGTTCCTTCAAAATGAGACAAATGCAATGTTAACATTTCTAGAATACATGGAAATTCGATGTTCTAAGGGGTTGCTTATGACAAATGCGATCTCGTACCGGCGTGGATTCCTCGTCCGCGGACTCCGATATGGCCTGAGACTCGTACGGCGACGGCGTCGATGCAATCTCAGGATCACGGCAACCAAGAAGGTTTCCTAATCTCCGTAACTTCTGGCCTTGACGCTATAAGAAGATAATAATTGTGAGTGCACAATTATTAAGTACCAAACGGAAGGTCAAAGAATGTTCATACCTTCACAAATTCTCGCAATCTTGAATAGCCCTCTTTGTTCTCCGGCAATTCCAAAGCCACCTCGAATTCAGCAGCTTGCTTCTGGATCTCCGAGCGCTAGCATGTATATGAATATGTAAAGACACAAGTGGCAAGTGGAGATAGTAGTGAGATTCCAAAAAGAAGAACAAGCTTACCACAAAATTAATCGATGAAGCAAAAGGGACTTGGCGCCCCTCTCTGACAAGCTTATTGTAAGCAAGATTGCCAAGCTGGTCGAACGGCAAAGGTTCTTCCAAAATGACATCCGTGTAGGCATCCGGAAGAAGCTGCAAACGAGTCCGAGGTTGAAACCAACGGAGATAGTTGTTGAAACCCTCATCAGAATGGTCCGCTACATTAATTCCTTTTGCCCGCTTAGCCTCCGCCACACGTTGTAGAAACGTCTTGATATGCATCTTGTGAATATTGGGCCAATCTGTCTTCCGATGTTTTCTCCTGTCATAGCTGCATAATAAAATAGCACACTGTCAACAAACAAGAATTACATTACAAAATGGCGGAACGGCGGAAATACGATTCATACCGGTGAAGCATACGATCCGTGTCCTGATACATCGGCGGGTACTCTTGATATAGATCAAACTGCCGCATAACCCGCTGCGTCAAGTGATACTCAACAGCCCACATGCATATCAACGGGCAAGGCATATACCACAGATTTCTTTCAGCCATGCAAGCAGGGTTAAGCTCCCAGGCAGCGTCACCGAAAGCATATCCTTTTCCATATGGCTGCCATATCACCTAAAACATGCCCAATAATGAAGATCCTAAATACCGGAAATGAGAGAGTGAGGGAATATAATTTTTTACCTGCTCAGGGGTTAGGTTGTCAAACTCGTTGGTGTATTGTTGATATGCTTGTTCTGGGTTAGAAGTAAACTCAGAATGCACGTCCCAATAGTAAGCAAATGTGGGATACCGGTGGCGGTCGTTACCATCGTGCCAGTCTTTACGAGGACCAATTTTTGGCCGTCCAACAGGGAAGCGTTCCCAACTCCACACCGAAAGAAGAAGCAGGGAACCACCAATACAAGCTTGTGGATCTGTCCTACAACAAGCATCGTCAAGCTGCACATGGTATGAAAGCAAACATCAATAACAAGAATGTAGCCAAAATGGAGAGCAAATGTACGGAGTGGACAAAACAACTCATTACCTGACGATACAACCAAGCCAAAGCAGCAGTGCCCCAGCTCCACTTCTTATCCATGATGGTGAGCGCCTTAAGCCAATGCCAGTGCGCGGTCTTCCCACTAGTGTCATTGAACAGAGTCCGTGTGATAACATACCACACGTACACGCGGGCGTAGATCTTGACGACATCCTCATCGGCATCCTCAGGGCACGTACTGAAGTTATCTGAGATCCATTTGAAAGTAGCCCCGGCGGAGACCCTCAACTTTACTCCATCCTTGTTGAGAGTATCCCTGGGGCACTTCCCAATAAGATCTAACATCTTCCCGCGCCAATCATCACAGGCTGTATCGATACAAAGAGGAGCCCCCTCGATGGGGAGCGCAAGTATCATCGCCATGTCCTCTAGCGTGACCGTCATCTCGCCGGTCCGGAGGTGAAAGGTGTGGGTCTCCGGCCTCCACCGGTCCACAAGCGCGGTGGTCGCGGCAGGATTGACGTTGAGTGTCGTCCGGGTGACCATATGGATGAACGGTAGAAGCCCTAGATTGCGGATGTAGGGGGTGTACCGCTCATCGTAGTTCATCGGCGTTGCCGTCATCTGGTTGTACCTAAGTCGCAATGGTCCAAGAATCTGCACGGTGACGAACATACATGCATGGTGTCACATACCAATTCACGCTTACCAATATTACATTTGAGTACTTGGTTTTTTAATTACCTTCTTCTTCTCGGTCATCATATAGGCACGGTGACGAACATCAACTTCACCCTCAAGAATGCTTTCATTATTTAACTCCTCCATCCTAAACAATCCGACTATAATGTGAGCATATATGCACATAATTCATACAATTCTTCTATAACAATATATCTCCAATATTTCATCTACAACTATACAATTCATCTATAATTAACTTCAACTATAAAATTCATCTACAACTCATCCTATTAACATATATGTGAGCATATATGGACATAATCAAACTTGGTGAGCATATATGTGAGCATATATGCACAAAATCCATATAATATGCAAATAATAATTCTACTAATTTCATACATATGATGAAGCATAAAAAATGCACATCACAAGTAATCTAAAATTGCTAGTTCAATAACAAGAAACATAAATCAATCACACAAATCAATCCATTGGAATCTACCATACAAGTCCACCATACAAATCAATACAAATTCATCCATCACTACCTAGGATTTGAGAGCATTCATTTGAATCTACCATACAAATCAATCCATCTTGAGGACACTATCATATAAATCCATCTATCAATCTTGAGGATACCACCATACAAATTCAATTCGAATTCTACCTAGGGGAGGGGATTAGAGAAGGGGGATTGGGGGATTAGAGAAGGGGGATTGGGGGAGAATACCTTAGTGAAGATCAAGAGGGCACCACCTAGCCTTCTTGTTGGAGGATTAGAGAGGGGGAAGAAGAAGAACACCCGCCGTCGGCGCCGCCAGGGATGAGGGAGGGAGAGTGAGGGGTGGGGGAGTGAGGGCGCGGGCCGGGGCGCAATAGGTAACCCTAAAGTGCCGCGCCACTCCCCCTGGCGACGCAGGCCCTTGTGCCGCGCCACCCGGGGTGGCGACGCACTAGCCGCTGCGGGCCCCACCATGCCGACGTGGCCGCCACCGCCGCGCCACTCCCCCTGGCGTTGCAAAAAAGGGTTAGTCAGCGGAAATAGTTTCGCCGATGGTTTATTATTTGAAATCGTTTCGAGTTTAGGTTAATTTTGTCTAAATCGCCCTTATAATCGGAGTCACCAGCCTGTTTCGCAATCACGGCCGTGCGTGGGTGCTCCTGTCCTCCACCCTGGGTGGAGCGGACGAGGCGCCGCACACCTTTTTTGGGCCGGCCCATTATCTCCCCTGTTTTTTTCTTCCTCCCTCTCTTCTTCCTCACATCTCCAACCACCACCGCTGCTCGTCGCTGACCACCGCTACTGCCCGCTACTGCCGGCCACACCTTCATCTCCCCCGCCGCTGGCACCGGCCAAACCGCCAGCCACCGCCACCTGTAGCCGGCGGCGCTCCCGTGCCGCCTTACCACCCCGCCTTCTCAAGCCTCCTCCTCCGCCGTTCGGCTGTCGCCCCAGCCATCTCTCTAACCTTCCCCTTCGGCCGCTTTCTTCTCCGGCGCCGACGAGCTCTCCCACCCCCAACCCTAAGATCCCTCACCTCTCACCCTAAGTTCTAGAGCTTGCTCCGTCGCCTCTACCGCCGCCAGCCGCGGCGTTGGCGGCTTCGTGGCGCTGCTGCATCATCGACGCAGCCCCTCCCTGGTCACCTCCTTGTTTTTCGGTCGCCCCCCTGCTTCCTCCCGATAGAGGCTAAATGGGCCCGGCCCACACCCGCATGGGGTGTGCGACGCGGGGTCGGGTCCGACCTGGTAGGAGTATAGGGATTGCCGCCGTGCGGTGCCACCGCCCACCATGCCAATGTAGTCGCCTGGACAAGTTGTTGGCCTTTTAGTCGCCAAGCCCATTTATGGCAAAATTGGCCCAAACATGATGGCCCAGTTTACATTTCTCTTCGCGATCATAGGAAGCCAAGGTTTCTATAAAGTGGGATATGCTGGAAATTTTCTTTGGCACGTGAGTACTAGTGATTTCTCTATATTATAAAATTTTAACATTATTTGTATAGATTTAAAAATATATACTTTGTACATGATATATCTCACAAGCATGTGAAATTGCAATACGAAATTCTTTCTATTACAGGCTCCACAAAAATAACAAAATCTGATTTTTTATATTAAAAAAGTGATACTTGGATCTATAATTTTATCATTTTTGTGTAGCTCGAAGATACACATTATTTCGAATTGATAATTTGCATATTTGTGGCATCATTGGCTACATCCTAATTTGTTTTCAGAATTTTTAAAAGTTACAAATATTATTTTTGATTTAAAAAAATAGGATCACGGATGCCCATATACACCAAAGCTCCACTCGTGATATGCAGACTTTGTTGAGTGCTCGCCGTTCTGTCTCGACAAAAAAAAGTACTTGTTGTTGGCCATCCAACGCCACCTCTGAACTGATCCCCCAAGCCTGGCATAAGCACTCAGAGATGACCGACATGGTCTCCAACAAGAGCACATACTCCACCTTGGTAGGGTGCTCGAACATCTCGGGTGCTCTAAAGCCTAGCAGACAGTGTTGAAAAATTAGGCATAACTTTTATAATTAATTTTAGAATATTAAATATGACGACAGTTGCTACTTTCACATATAACTCGAACATACTAGATGAACTAAACAACATGATAAACAGAAACAAGCAGCAACTAAACATGTACTCACAGAATATGATAAACAGGTAAACAGTAGCACGCCGCACATACCGCTCGTTTGCAGATGAAGATGTAGCGGTGATGTTGCTGATGACAATGTTGGAGAAGACCGATCGAAGCAGACATCGTTAAAGACGACGGTAGGTAGCACCACCCGACTTGGATGAAAGACGACCCATGATGAAGAATTTGAGTAGTCACACGTAGAGCTTCCCAAAAAACCTAATTCGCCCTCTCCAAGATCGTAAAGGCGAGTGGTTCCGGATCTCTCGTTCGCCGATACACACCGACGCTCGGGATGGAGTAGACTACGGTGGCGGCGCAAGAAGCGAGAGGTGGCAAAACCTAGATCGGTTTCAGATGTGTGCGATGGTAGCTGGGCAAGAGTTTACATAGGCGTGACTGAGAAAAATCTTGCGATCCGAACCGACTAGCTGTGACGCGTCCGTTAAAGACTCAGCAAAAAGATAAGTTCAGCTCGAGGCTCCATTCCGCAAACCGCGGCGCGCGCGTGATGAGTCGAGACGAGTGAGGAGGAAGAGGAGGAGCGCGCGTGTGACATTTTTATTCTCACTCACTTACCAAGTGGTGCAACACCCCACCTTATATGTTGATCTACATTCCTCCCAACTTTTCATGTGGGACTATACTTAGCTCCCACCTCTTGCTTTTGTGTAGCCAAAAACTCGGGCTGCATCTCACATGGACTCACACACATAGACTTTGAGATTTCTAAAAATTTATGAAATCTAATATGAGTCAATAAAAAAATCCCAATATTTTAACATTCAGTTCCTCGTTCCGCAAACCAAAGTGGTGAGCCTTGAAACGTGCTCAACAAATTAAAAAAGGGCTTCTCGCTGGAAGGGTCAACATATGCGTGAGTTAGGCCGAGACAAAATATTTCTGACAGATCACAAGCAAACCGAAGCAAAGGGCTACCAATTTGATGGCATACTTATTGGAACCCGGCAATAGTATTGCAGTACATGGCAAATGATCAACATAAACGTGACAGTATCATGGCAGGAAGAAGCAAGTACGGTCTCAGAGTGAGTCTAAGAACAAAAATTCAGCATTCAACTGTGAGATGAGGTTGTAGAAATGATGACACAAGCAATTAATAAAATTGACTAAAAAAGTACAAAAGAAGAATAGAATAATAGAACGTACATCCATAACCAAAACTGACAGTCATCATGTTGTCGAATGTATCTAGTAGGTTTGAGTTACATGTCGTAGTAGGTGTTTCACTTATGCTCTATATTCTAGAGTATACAACATGAGCCTCTCCAATAAATGATTGCACCTTCTTCTTGATGTGGAGTTGCGTTCTCGATGTATGTATCGACCGTGTTGTACTTAGGCCTCCTGGCACCTTCTTCTATGAAACCGATATGTCTATCCAGGACGTATCCTTGAAAAATAAATGATCGCGCCTATGTTTTTGTCTGACCATTTGGTTTTAGAGGGAGCGTTTTGAAGCTCTGCAGGCTGTTAATACCATAGAGTACGCTTTCTCATTCTATGATGCTGGCGAAGAATGTCATTAAAGGCAAGATTTGTGGACTAGCAGTGGTGGTTTCTGTGTTTATGGCGATGAGGAATTGGCTGGATGTTCCATGACTTGGAGCAGTGGTATGTAAGAGGAGGCGACTACATAGGAGAAGTTCAAAGTCTTATCTTTCAGGGTGAAAATCCAAAATCTAGCCTTAATTGGTTGTGTCTGGCAATGACCTTGTTGAAAGAATTGTTTTGAGAGCGGGGACTTTCTTCAGGGTGAAAACCCGAGATATATGATCGAGCGACGACAACTCTTGTGCATTGCTACCTTCTTGGAGACGTCGCTTTTATAGAAGCTGGACTTCTGAGTTGTCTTAGTGGTGTTAGTACTGTTGTTCTAAGAAATTAATCACTATTTTTTTATATGGGCCTCTGCATCAAAAGATGCATACGACATTCTTTATTAATTTATTCAACAAATGATGAACAAAGAATATACATTAAAAAACCGAAGCCTCCACGCAACACCTACAAACCCGATAATGGGAGAAGATCATGTCAACAGAGCCTTGTGCTCGGAAGACAATGAAATCCCTCCATCAGCTAAGGACCAGGAACATACTGCATACCCTGAGACGCCCTCTAGGCGAAACGAGAGCGCTCATCTGGTTTAACAAACACTTCGCGAGCACCTCATGTGCACGCTATAGATATCGTCAACGCCATCGAACCTCCAAGCAAACATCATGGTTAATATCCACTTAAACTTTGTCGATCCTCCCGAGGACGCCACCATGGCGCCAGATGGCGCCTCCTCCCTGCGCACGCATCTCAGTACGTGTCCTCCGTCGTGACTCTATGGTGCCATGCCACCGAGACCCACCGTTGTCGACATGGGAAGCAACACGCCACTCCACCTGAGAGCCACCGCATGCTCCAAAAACGATGCCCCCAGCAGGGAGAACTGCGTCATGCATCGCCATGGTCCGATCTGGGAGACCCAGATCTGGGATTTCCCCCGGAGCAGCACCATCTCCAGCCAACATCTGCTCCAAAATGATGCCCTCAAGAGAGTAACGACGCCGGGCGCCACCATCATTCGATCCGGGAGCCCCGGATCTAGGATTTCCCTCAGAGCAGCCCGAGTCGAACGACGAGAACACAATAGACGATGCCTTCACGAAGGTAACGATACCAAGAGACGCTGCCATCGTCCGCCACGACCGACATTGAGGCTCGGTTTTCACCGGATGCCATGTCGCCCAAACTCATCGTCGCCTAGAACACCGTCGTCGGCCGGCCAACTTCGGCTGAGAAGAAGGCCACCACCACCAAGCCTAGGACCGCCGCGCCAGACCACCTCCTACTGCGGATCAAGCCCAGGATCACGCGGCTGCCGAGGATGAAGAGGGGCAGATGACCCACCCCTTGCACCACCGCCGTGGCCGAGTCAGCTGGCCGCCGCCACCTCGATCCGGACGTCACCCGTGGAGGGCTACCACCGCCACCACGCCGCGGGTTTTGCCCGGCGATGCTCCGACGGCGGCGGTAGCAGAGGTGTGGCTCGGTGCGGCGCGAGATGGGACTCCCCGGGTGCGGCGCGGCGCCGCCGCGTGGGGGACGGGGAGAGAAGTTGGAGGGGGGAGGGAGGTGGCTGGCGGTGAGGAAATGGCGGCGACTAGGTTGGGGGTCAGGGGCGGCTAGGATTAGATCACTATAGCGAAACTTTTTTTTGTATATTTTTTTTGATTGTGTGCATCCACAGTGCCGCTAGAGCAATGTGTTAATGCAGAGGCTAAGTGTAATTGGTATAACCCTTTCGCATACTTCAGGTACCCGATCCAAGATATCTGGTACCGGTTTATCCGGGATGTGCTAGATGTTCTAATCCCGTGATCATCAATTGGTTGGTGCCTCGTTTATTTTACTTTTTGCGAAAAAATGTGTGCCTCATTTTTAGCCCCTCATTTATTCCTCTGCCGTGCATAGCATGGTTGATTGTCTTTATCAGGAGAAATTCCAGCCACAACTTCTGTATAAGAGTATTCATGCCAAGACCAAGACCAAGACCGTGGCTTGGAACTACGTAGACCATACATATATTGCGCTTCAGAGTGAACTCAAGATCAGCTACTCGCTCCATTCCATTGTCGTTCCCATCCACTGGCTATTCCCTCCCTCGTCCATCCAATATGGCTGCTGATCTTGGGCATCTTGCCCGAGGAGTTGCAGCGATACTTTACCTGATGATTTTCCATGTAGCACCGTCTAATTCCCGTGGTCAAGCGAGGACCTTCACAACATCATGCTTGACTACGACAACAGCCTGAGCCTATCGAGAGATGAGATGAGCTCCTCTTTGGCTGGTTTACAACAGTTGAAGTATCTTGATCTGAGCTGGAATCATTTCAACGGCACTAGCATACCTGTATCCATAGGCTCTCTAGAGAACCTAAGGTATCTCAACCTCTCAAGCTCAGGGTTCAGCGGGAGAATACCATCCCAACTCGGGAATCTCTCAAATTTGAAATATCTTGATGTTAGTTTCGTTTATGAAGATCTATAGGCGGTGGATCTTGCATGGTTCTCACGTCTATCATCGTTGAGTTATGTTGACTTAAGCTTTGTGGATCTTACTGCCGTGGGGCGGGATTGGGTTCACATGGTTAAGAGCATGTCTAACAGACCCTCTATTTTTCTGCCCCGTAAAACGCGAGTAGAGGGTCCTATATTCACTTTCCACCGGCCGAAAACTCGTCCGAGCTAGCAATCCCCGTATCCCCACCCCGTAAAACTGAATATTCTGTTTTACGGGGTGGGGATACGGGGTCTGCTAGCTCGGACGAGTTTCCAACCCCTCAAAACAGGGTTTTAGACAAATTGGATATTAGAACCAATACAACATCCACATTGAATAAAAGTTTTAAATCACACAATAATCATCATAATTATTACAATAATGTTTTTCGGAACTGCCAACAAATGTTCTAATGAAAGAATTAAACAAATAACAAATGTTCCCGCAATCAAACAATCAAGATAACGGTTTCACACATACAACAATAGGAAATGAATGTAAAAACTCATTAGCCATGCAACTGCCAGTGGTGATCAATCAGATCTTGGGTGAGCTGGTGATGAGTCTCCGCATCTTCAATGCTGCGATGCGCTGCAAGAAAACCTTCAATCTCATCAGGGTTCCGCTGGGGCTGCACTCGGGTGCCAACATTGTCATAGAAACATGGCAAGTTCAACCCTCTCTCATCTTCAATGATCATGTTGTGAAGAATCACACAACATGTCATGATTTCAACAAGAGTTTCCTTGTCCCAAAACCTTGCAGGACCCTGGACAATGGCAAACTTTGCTTGCAAAACACCAAAAGCTCTCTCAATGTCCTTGCGGCATGCCTCTTGATTTTTGGTGAAGCAAGCTTCTTTTCTTGTCAAAGGCTTGTCCTTTTTCTCTTTAATGGACTTGACAAGAGTTGCATAGTTAGGGTAAATACCATCTGTGAGATAGTACCCTATGGTGTACTCATTGTTCATAACTTTGTAGTTACAAGTTGGAGCTTCACCCTTAACTAGTCTTGCAAATAAAGGGGATCTATTCAAGATGTTGATGTCGTTGAGTGTCCCCGGCAGTCCAAAAAAAGCATGCCAAATCCATAAGTCTTGCGAGGCCACAGCTTCAAGAACAATGGTAGCATCACGGCTTTTGCCACAATACATTCCATGCCATGCTTTTGGACAATTTTTCCATGTCCAATGCATGCAATCCAAACTACCAAGCATCCCCGGCCACCCCCTCTTTTTATAGATCTCCATGAGTCTCTTCGTATCTTGCTCATCTGGAGCTCGAAGATACGTCTCACCATACAACTTGATCACCATCTTGGCAAACATACGCAAGCAATCTGTGGTTGTTTGTACACCAATGCGAAGGTACTCATCGGTACAGTCTGCTGGGATACCGTATGCAATCACCCTCATGGCGGCTGATATTTTCTGAAATGGGCTAAATCCCATGACATGGGCAGCGTTCCTCCTTTGCTTGAAGTAATCGCAATTTGCCTCACAATTTCTGACGATTCTCTCGAACAAACTCCTACGCATTCGATACCTTCTACGGAAGAGGCGGGGAGGATAGGTCGGTACCTCGGCAAAATAATCTTGCATCAGCTGTTCGTGGCCGAGTGCGCGGTTCCACGAAATGCACACACGCCCCATAGTGGATCCTTTTCTCTGATCCAGCAGCTTGGCGCGGTCCTCCATTTGCTTCATGCTGAACAGGAGCAGCAGCATCTCCGTGTCGTCGTCGTTCAGCAGCTCGTCGAGGTCCGAATCGTCGGAATCCGATGAGGACCAATCGGTCGACGAATCCACCAAATCCTCCATATGCACATCCTCCGAAGTCATCTACCACCGTGAAGCATAGATCAACCTCCAAACACGTCGATTGTACCGGTGAAAACAAAGAGGAACGCGGCGGGAGTACTCACCGAGGGGCGCGGATCTCCGGCGGGGGTGCGGCGGGCGTGGATGCAGCGCGGCGCGGCTCGGCGGGCGGCGGAGGGGGCCGGATCTGAAGGTTTCCGGCGGCGGCGTGCGGGTGGCTACGGCGGCGGCGAGGGGGAAAACGGGTGCGCAATCTGAAATGTCCGCGCGCCCTAGCTGAAATGGGATGGTGGGTTTGCCCTGTATTTCCTCTCCCGCCCCGCACAAGTAGGGGGCCAGAAGCCACCCCTTAGTCGAAACTGAAAAAACCCGACGTGGGGGCCTATTTTACGGGGTCTGCTAGACGGCCGGGTAGAGCCCTACCCCGTATTTTGGCGGTTATTTTACGGGTTTGGCCCTTTTAAGGGGTCTGTTAGACATGCTCTAACATGCTTGCGTCTCTCAGATTGCTTCGCTTGGCAGGTTGTGGCCTTACCAGTACCATGTCTGCTACTTCGGAATCAAACCTCACACATCTCCAAGTCCTCGATCTATCAGGCAACTCTTTTAACACGCCACTAGAGCACAACTGGTTTTGGCGTCTCACAAGCCTTAAGGAGCTTAACTTAGCATTTTGTGGCTGGCATGGATCTATCCCTAAAGAACTGGGAAACATGACGTCCCTTGAAGTCATAGATTTTAGTTACAACAATCTCATGGGTTTGATACCTAGCAACTTAGAAAATTTGTGCAATTTGGAAGTGCTGCATTTCGATGATATCAGCATAAATGCGGCCATATGGAAGTTCATGGATCGCTTGCCAAGGTGCTCATGGAGTACCATGCAAGTGTTGTCAATGGATGATACAAATATGACCGGAAAACTACCAATCTCCATTGGGAACATGACCAGCCTCGGTGTTCTTTCAGCCAAACAAAACATGATAATTGGTACTATACCTCTAGGATTTGGAACACTTGGTAACTTGACAGTGTTAGATCTCAGCTTCAATAAACTCAATGGTGTGCTCATGAAAGAGCATTTTTCAGGCTTACCGAATTTAGAGTTTCTGGACTTGTCGTACAACTCCTTGAAAATGGCTATTGAACCAAATTGGGCTCCTCCATTTAGACTAAAGCTCTTATACTTGCATTCATGTCAACTTGGCCCCCATTTTCCAGAGTGGCTTAGATGGCAGAGCGACATTGAGTCCCTTAATCTAGGAAATACAAATTTGGATGATGCTATTCCTGATTGGTTCTGGGTGACGTTTTCCCAAGCTTTATTACTGTATGCATCAAGAAACATGTTGGGTGGTTCATTACCGGCAAATCTACAACACATGTCAGCTCACGATATACAACTCGGATCCAATAATCTTACAGGTCAAGTTCCACAATTCCCTATAAATATAGCAAAGTTGGATCTGTCTTCTGGAGTTGCCGCTTGCAAATAATCAAATTACTGGCACCATTCCATCATCTATGTGCCAATTGACTGATTTGCGACAGTTGGACCTATCAGGAAACAATTTAACAGGAGATGTTATGCAGTGTTGGAAGGAGTCGGATAAGGATTCTGCAGTGCTCAGTGCAAACTCTGTGGTTCAGTTTGGTTCTTTAATGTATAGTCTAGTCTTGAGCAACAATGATCTCTCAGGTGAATTCCCTAAATTTCTTCAGAGTGCCTCAAAGTTGAAGTTCCTTGATCTTTCGTACAATAGGTTCTTTGGAACATTGCCAAAGTGGTTGCCGGAAAAAATGCCAGACTTGCAAATCTTGACGTTGAGATCAAATATGTTCAGTGGCCATATTCCTAAGAATCTTACTTGCCTTGAAAGTCTGCATTATTTGGACATAGCCCATAACCATATATCAGGAGTGATACCTTGGTGGCTATCAAACTTGAAAGCAATGAGGGTCATATCTCCTGCTTGGAAAGTACTCAATTTTTCGGCGCCAAAGAGCATACCAGTAACAACAAAAGGCCAAACACGTGATTATACCTCTGATATCTATGGGCTAATGCTGAATCTTGATCTGTCATTGAACAGTTTAACAGGACAGATCCCAGAGGAGTTGAGTTTGCTCACTGGGCTCACTAGTCTGAACTTATCGAGTAATCAGCTGTTCGGCAGAATCCCAAATCAGATTGGTGATCTAAAGCAGTTGGAGTCCCTGGATCTATCCTACAACAAGCTTTCCGGTGAAATCCCGTCAGGTTTGTCGGCTCTGACCTCTCTCAGCCACCTGAACTTGTCATACAACAACTTTTCAGGTGCGATACCATCCGGGCCACAGTTGCAGGTTCTCGACAGCCTGAACTATACCTACATAGGCAACCCTGGTCTCTGTGGCTACCCCCTCTCCAAGAACTGCTCTACTGGTAGAAGTACTGGTGAAGAGCAAAGTGTCAACCATAAAGACCCAAATCATGTCGTGCCTCTCTACCTTGGGATGAGCATAGGATTTGTGGTGGGTCTTTGGGATGTGTTTTGCACTATGTTAACGAGGAGAGCTTGGGTGGTTGCTTACTTTCAGATCACTGACAGGATGTATGATGAGGTTTATGTGTGGGTGGCTATAGCTTGGGCTCGCCTAACGAAGAAGACCGGCGATGACACAGCGTGAGGAGCCCGTGTCATGTGGTTGAGTTGCTCAACCTACAGATAATGTACTGTTGCTTTGTGATTTGGAGATTAGGTGGTGCTTTGTGATTTGGAGATTAGGTGGTGCTTTGTGATTTGGAGATTAGGTGGTGCTTCTGTGTACGCCCATCACAATATATTTATTGGGTTAAATCAAGTGGAAATATTCCCATATAAGTTTTATGAGATATATTGTTCTCTAAAAAGCCAATTCTAGTCCGATTGTAAACGATGTAACCATGATTTGGATCCCAGTGAATACATACTATGTGCAACAATTGCGATGACCCTTATATCTTGGCAGCTAATTGACTCATAGTCTCATATGGTACACTCATGTCCAAGAATTGTGCGATCAGGATATTACCATCGCCTTGTCAAGTTCCACATCTGCTCAGCTCGCCTAACCCCTCCCCTTTTCACGCCGCTGTTCTGATCTACGGAGTATATCTTCAGAGCTCCGCTGTGCTCATCGCGGGGCAGTCGAAGCGGGAGCCGCCGCCGGTGGTGTGAGCAATGTGGGTGTGGAACATCATGTGTGTCAGTGGCCGGCACTTCATCAAGTGCAAGGACAACAACGCCGGCGAGGCTGGTTAGCGCCCCCTCCTTCCCATTTTTCTTCTCTACTATTCTTGTTGTCCAATTGCTGTGTGCCCTGGCTGAAAGGATTTCTTTTCAGTTGTATCGTCCTAACTCTTTTATTTTGCAATGGTTGTACGAGCGAATCCTACAGACAAATTCAGGAAACAACCAGACAAGCAGGCAGGAAGACTGGCCTCTTTCTAGTATAGTTTTCGAGCGGGCAAACCAAGCAAAAAAAGAAATGAGCCCTTAAGGTGCCCAACACTTCCACACTGCTTCATAGCGGGCGCTCAACCATACCTTCAAAAAATGCAAGATATGCAGACTTGGTATCCTTATTCGAACCGCGGCAATATTAGTATTACAGTACATGACAAATGATCAGCATAAACGTAATCGTATCATGCAAGGAAGAAGTACGGTCAGAGTGAGCCTAAGAACAAAACTTCAGCATTCAACTGTGCGACAAGGTTGCAGAAATGATGACACGAGCAAATTACAGAATAATACTATTCGAGGAAAAAAATAGAAGGGGAACATGATAAATACGAGAACATACATTCATACATTAAGTAGAGAGTCATGTGGCAACCGCCCAGTTTCAAGCAAAACCAGTCAGGTCCCCAGTTCTGGCTGGTCAAGAGTGATTATCTGAAACCCAGTCATGCTAACAATATATTTGATCTTAGAATAGATACTCGTACAGATCTTACATAAAAAGCATTCACGATCATGCAAAAATGGTGCCAGTGATTATGTAATAGACCAGAACACCCGCAAGTATGCAACAATAAGCTCTTCTATTCGGGAGCTAGTAAGTTCATAAAACAGAAGGACAAGATCCTGATCGCTGAAATTTGTAAGCCTATAATTTCATACTGCTAAATTAACATATTCCTTTCTGCAATACAATGGGGCAACGGCAAAAAAGAGATAACAATCAAGAGTCTGGCAAGCGACAGCTCTCGTGTTAGTTAGGTGGGGTTGCACCAGCTAGACCAGTATTACAGCAAAAACTAACAAAGAACACCTCTAAACATGAATAAGAACAGCATCAATAAAATATATCATGCCTTTCTTTCGATCCCTCCTCTAGGCTGAATGCAAAATTATTTTACCATTTTGCATCAGTCAACATGGCTGAATCTATGGACACCGGGAGATTATCGGATCAGATATGTAGGTTTGTACTTGGAGACTCCCCGCCAAAACTTATGTTCCTGGGCCGCCATACTGACTTTTCACGGTTGCTTGACATGGCAATGCCTGTGCATGATGATTTGTTTTCAATGGAGCTCCCAACTGTGTCATTGCTCTCCATCGGGCTCTTGGATGATGAATACGGCGCAACAGTAGTCACTCTGTAAAACAAGCATGCACACATGAATATCAGCCTGACAACACAAATGTAAGCTATGGTACATAATAAGGCCACTGTATGCAAACATTACTTGTTCTAGAACACTCAGAGAGTAATGAATAAGAACTCTAAGGTTATACCTTTCTTTCCGTTTCTCCAAAAATCGGGCAAGGGACGCCTTCCGAGCTTGAGGGACAGCTGAAACAAAAAGACCCACGTCAACACCATATTACTATATTGATTCAACAGAATATACAAAACATCATCAAACTAACGGCAGCAGCAGATGCACATAGTGAACATCCATACCTCTTTCCATAATAACTGCAGCAGTGGTAGCGGCTTGTGTCACAGGACGAGTAGGCGGAGGCTGACTTGCAAGAGGCATGACAGGTTGGCCTGAAGATGATAGTGTCACAGGGCGAGCAGACGGATGCTGACTTGTGGGAGGCACAACAGATTGGCCTGAAGATGGACGAGTAGACGGAGGGTGACTTGAGAGAGGCATAACCATTTGGCTCGAGAATTTTGGCACTGTCGAGTCGATGTTGGAGCTAGAAGCGCTCTTGGGGAGACATGCAGCTTGAGACACAGTAGAAATCGGTTTGGAAATGCCTGATGCTGGAGGCGAAAAGCGTTGCTGAGGTAGCATCTGCTTCGTAAGTGAAACCTCAGGTGCTACAACTTTAGGCGGTGAGAAGAAACTTGCATCTGGATTGCGAGAAACCTCATGAGCAGCGATTTTTACTGGAGGAAAGAAACCTGCATCTGGATTGCGAGAAACCTCAGGCGCAGCGATTTTTACTGGTGAGAAAAAACCTGCATCTGGACTGCGAGCAGCAGTAGTGGGTGCACTTGGAAGAGACCCTCTGCTAGCTAACAACATAAGTTCCTGAGCCTGCAACGATGAGAAACAATTATTCAGCAGGGAGAAAGCCTAAATGACCACAGTAACATGAAAATGCAGTATCCAGGCAAAGAAACCGTACCTTCTCTGCTGAAACATTGTTGAATACATTGACGGAACCAGCGTAGAAGATAGTCAGTTGCGCCATCTTCGGCTTTGGCATGTTCCTTTGCAAGCAAGACAGTCTATATTTCAGTTTATTCTTCTAACTTTACGGACATTCTTTTGTAAATCATCAGCCAACAAAAGAGCAAAATATCTACCTTGCATACACACCAACTCTGGAAGCTGCAATCCCCGCGTTGTTCACCGCGAAGGGAGGCTGCTTGAACGGTCCACCAGCAGCGACGCCATTTGGTAAGTTCGGCGAACTCTGGACCTTGTACGTCTGGTTATTCGGATTGAACGGCGATGACCCCGGAACCGCCCTAGCGCCATTGAGAACATGCTGTTGCTGCTGCTGCTGCTGCTGCCGCTGTTGCTGCTGGGTAGGCGGCACACCGTAAGCGCCACGCGTAGCGGTGAACTGTGCGCTGCCATAGTTCTCAGCACCAAACGATCTCTGCATAACAGGAAGAACCCAAAGCAGTTGAGAAAACAGAGAGGCGACATGGATGGCGAATGATGCGTAAAAACCAAGAGCAGCAGCTCCAGCTACCTGCTGCGTGAGGACGCGAGAGGTCTGTTGCTGCTTCTGGACGCCGTCGAAGTTGGAGAACTGGGGGAGCCCCTGCTCCCCTCTCGGCGCCGACCTGAAAGACATCACTCCCGGCGATATCCCGACCCTGCTCGCGAACGACCAGTCCGTCTGCGTCGGCCCTCCTGCTCCGAAGTAACCTGCGGATGGCGCACACACAATTCCCAGTCAGACTCGGACGCACGCGTACATATAGCAGGAGGATGATGGTAGTGGACATGAAGCGAAGCACCACGGATCCGTTAACCATCCCCATCCTACGAGCGGAACAGAGGCTGCTCGAAATCGGCAAACGACATGCGCCGGTACCGGAAAGATTTGGCGGGTCTGCCCCGAACAAAATCCTCGCTTTCTCGCGGCGCTAGCTCTCGGCCGCATCGGGCGGTATGATGCGAGGGGGCCGCCGAAAGGAATTCGGCAGCCATCCATACTTAACGCGCTCCCTTCTCCCGGAGAGAAAAGAATCGCGGAGGAACATGGGGGGAGATAACGAGAGGCGGAAAGGGGAGGCCGGACACGGCATCCGCCAGCGAGCCCGCCCGCGGCCATGGCCGCCTACCGGTCCAATCTCAGGATTCGTTACGCCGAACACCCCCGAACGGGGAGGAAGGAGGGCCGCACATGGCCGCCAAACCAAGAAACGGAAATACGGCGAGGGGGCAGCAGAGGACTGACTGTTACCTGACTCCTTGTCCTCGGCGGCGCGCTGGCGCTGCTCGTTCCCTGCGGCGCCCATGAAGTCCATCTCCATTCAAACCGGCTCGAGAAAGGGGTCTGCGGATTAGAGTCGAGTAGAATAAACGGGGCGCACACACACGCGCACGCACAGGCGCTGCTAGCTCGACTCTGAACCTTCCTCCTCCTCTCTCCTCTGCGATGACGACGATGCTCTCTCAGCCTTGACCGCCCTACCTCTCTCTCTTGTATAGTACTCTGCGTGGCTGTGCTCAGTCTCTGCTCATTTATTTTTTAGATATAGATCGATCGGGGGAGGGAGGAAAAGAAATGTGGGAGAGAAAACAAATCGGGAAAAAGGTGTGGCGAGCACGGCGGTGACCGGATCTGGGCGCGTCGCCGTCGCCGGGCCCTGCGGCTCCAGCCGGTAGCGCGCCCCACGTGGTCGGGCACGAGCGCGTCCCGCTCCACGAGGCCGAGGCCGCCCGCACCGCCACTGACACCCCGGTCAAAGCTCCCCGTGGAGCCCGGCCGTCGGCGAGCGGGGTAGAGCGGCCAGCTCCACCCGGCAACCATGGCGGCCGCTGCAGTGGCGACACGCGGCTCACACGAGCCGAATTAGGTGGTGCTCACCCTCGTGGCGTAGGGCTGAACAGCCCTCACTGACAAGGCGGGCCCCGTACGGCCGGCGGGCGGGATTCTCTGCGCGTGGGTCGCCGGGACGAGCACGTGGGCGGGGGTGGGGCCCGCGCCTGTGTTGGACTTTTTGGAGTTTAGTCCAGAAAAACAATGAGATATTGTTCTTTTCGAGATCGGGAGAGGACGGTAAGTGGTGGGGATAAAATATTTCGCGTCACGGGGAGGATCTCGTCGCCTTTGGTGTGTGGGGTGGCGTGCTGCCGAGGTTTTGTTTATGTTTTGTGGCCATGACCATGTGGGCAACATGTTTTTTATATACTCCCAAATCTGTACTGCCGCGGTATACTCCACTTGTTTAGTTTTATGCTGAATGGTTTGTTTAGGCTGGTCTTTATTGGGATTTGGTGAGGTTGAAGCTAGTGAGTCTAAGTTTGCTTTTTTCGATAAAAAAGATGTCCAGTTTATTGAGGTGGCGTGCAAAGACGTGTGTGCCCTCGGCAGGAGCTCATTGTGATGCCCCTTGATGGAATTTCACATGATGAATTTTGCTTTGGATTAGTATCATTAGTACTACTTCCCCGGGAAGACTGAAGATTCTAACTTTCGCAGAGAGTCAAACCTTTATACTCCTAGTTTTGTAGTGTTTAAATGAAATATATTTTTATCATATAGCTATTTGATTTTATTAATACTGTTATATTTTGTATAGACTCAATTAAATTAACTCTCTAAGAAAGCGGGAAGTACACTCTTTATGAAACGAGGGAGTATTGTGTTCTCTCTTTCCAAAAAGTAAGTCACACAATTTTTATCTTAGGTTTATGTTTCTTATATTTAACCAAATTTATAGATTGCAAAAGTTGACATTTCTATAAATGCCCCAAATATGTTTGGTGGATGAAGTGAAATTGATTCAGTGGAATAGAGATGTTGGATCCAAGTTTTATCTTACTAAAGTTTTTTAATGTTTGGCCAAAGTTATATAGCAATAAATTGGAATACGACTTATGTAACAAATATGTTAAATGCATATTTCTTGGTGAATCAACTTAAAAGCCATTTGGTTAAACATGATAAAGCGTAGAAATATTACACATGTTTGGTTTGCTTTTTTTAACAGGAGAGCGGCCTAGAAAGACCCCAATAGTTGCATTATAGTATCAACCGTAGAGTCAAGTTTACATGAAGGATCTTAAGAAAAAAATAGCAACAAGGTCCCTAGTTTATGCACCTAAGAACAAAATTTAGAAAAGCAATCAAGTCTGGGTCTTCTTCCAGCTCCATCTACACTGAATCCCTGTAGGAACCAAGGCGGCTATCCGTAGCACCACCAGGGCTTTAGGTTGAATAACGCTCTTCGACAGCTTGAAGGCGGACACGGTGGGAGTGGCTGCCTATAACCCTTGGGCTCAAAAACTGGACTCCAGGCAGCCGTCGATGCATTGTTGAGGAAGAACTCTGGAATATTTTGATCAATGCAGCCTCAACTCCTCGCTCCCATCTCCAAAGGGAAGGAGATAACACCTCCACCATCGTTGATCGTCACCATGGCCGCCAGACGAAGGAGCCAACAGATCCACTTCGGTCAGATCTGGGTTGCCCAATTATTGAGAGGGTAAACCACGGGTTCCCTGCCGCCCATCTTTGGCACAAACCTCTAGAGCACCATGGGATTGAGGCTCGTCGTTGCCAACCACTAGAAGCAACTCGAGTGCTCCGGCAATGCTATCCCCGTCGGCAAGACACCAAACTCCACTAGGGGAAAAGCAAGCCTACTACTACTACCAAATGTACAGGGGACCGACCCCACTCTTCCAATCACTTCGGCTAGCGTGGTCATCGGAGGACGGGAGAGGGGAGCCAACTAAAAAGTGACGACTCTCAAAGCAGGGTGAGCGAGAACAAAGAAGGAAGGGATGAAGCGGTGTAGAAAGATAGAGAGACACAGAATATGTTGGATGTATTATTGAGCCTCTCGGGAGAGTATATATAGGAGTGATGACACTAAGCAATGTGCCACTTCATTGGGACTCCAAGTGCAGGGTGTTGTAGCAAGAGTAATTTTCCCCACAAGAATGACTGAGGGTTAATATCAAACTCTCGGTGAACAGTTAAAAAAGCTATCTTCGTTCTTGTCGGGCAACCTGCAAAACAATCTCCTTGCCTTGCGTCCCCAACTCCACCGAGTGGTTGTCAAGCACAAGGTTTCAGAATAAGTACAGCTAATAAAATAAAAGAACAAAAAGTAAATAACAGAAAGTAAACTAATGATGTAAATAAAGATGTTTTTGGGTTTTTGATGTAATTGCAAAAGGTAAAAGATATTTTTTGTATTTTCGGATTTAATAACTAAAAATAAAAGAACACATGGAAGCGTTGGAAAGGTGTTTCTTATGGTTAAAATTGGACCGGGGTTCATGGATCCACTTATCTGCTCTCTCATAAAGGTATGGTGGCATTAAGCACAAGATATATGGCCGAAACAACGACATGAGTTTATAATTCTACTTGATAATATCTATATGGGCATCACATCCTAACATAAAGATGGGTGACGCAATGTGATCTATGATCAGTAAATCAAAGAAGAAGAACTGGCCAAGCGGTCGACAAAGAGAAAAATCGATCTACAAATCAGAGAAAAGACTCTACAGGGAAGCCGATCAATGGATCGGTGGACAAACCCTACTACGAATCGTGCGGGATCCGACAGAGATCATGGAGATCGATATTCCCGAGGGTGGCGCGGTGCGGAAGTTATGCGGCAGCTAGGTCAAGGGATTGGCGGCTCTGATACCATGTAGAACGATAAAGAGAGACACAAAATATATTAAATGTATTATTGAGCCTCTCAGACGAATATATATAGGAGTATAATGGATCAACTTCAAGTAGAATAAAAGAAATTAATCTTAACCGACTCTATACTATAAGGGCATCTCCAACAGGCCAACCCAAACAGACAGGCCTTGTCCGAACACGTGCACGTGGACAGAAATTTGGGTAAAAGTCATTCCAGCGGCCCAACCTAAATAGAAAGCGCGGAGCGGACCGACGCATTTTGGGCCCAAATGTGGGCGTGAAATGTGGTCTGGTGGACAGATACCATGGTGGTTGGCTGCCCGCGCATGTCTTTGCCTGGCCCGCATGTTAGTGAACCAAAAAAAGGCCACAGACGGCGCTACACAAAAAGTGGCCGGCGACCATCTCCCTACTTGCTACTGCTACACTATCCTACCCCTACTTGCCATCGCCGTGCCACCGTCCTTGGCCTGCAATCGCCTGAGGGTGTCACCCCAGCCGACGTCAACAGCGTTTGAGCCCTCGCCATCGGTCTGGCGGGCACGGTGGGCCTAGGAGGCGAGCCAGACGAAGGCGGCACTCGCTGGCGAGATCGTGGATCTCACGGGCACGCCTCGCCGACGCCATTTCCTCATCCCAGCGGCGCTGGTCCCTGGCCATCTCCTCCCGTACGCTGCTGATGCTGCCACCTCCTCCATGACCTCCTCTGCCCACACCGCCTCCTGAGCCACCGCCTCCTGACCGCCGTCGCCACTGCCTCCTCCATCGCGTGCGCTGCCTCCCTCGCCGCGTTGGCGCGCACCACAATCATGGCTGCAAGAGCCTCCCGCTCTGCCGCCATGAACTGGCATGTGATCTACTCGTGGTGCGCGGTCTCAAACGAGGTGAGCAGCGGCACCTGCTCGTCCATCGTCTCCGGCACGGCCACGTCGCCATCAGAGGAGTCGCCAAAGAGGACCTCGATGTCGTCGCTCACGTCGCCCTTCTCCTCGGCTGCTCCTGTGGCACGATCGTGCCCACCACGTAGGCCTCGGCCATGGCAGCGGCGTCGGCCGAAACAACGAGGTCGACGGCGGTGCGGTATGGCCCGAGGAAGGGCTCGGCCATCGTCTCCACGGTGGCCCACGTCGACGTACTACGCCTGCAACAAGGCCACCGCCTGGCGTGTCGCGTTCTCCGCCACCTCCAGCACCTCCTTCTCCTGGTGCGCCGCCATCGCCGCCGCCAACGCCCACACCTCCTCCTCTGCCTGCCTCGAGCCGACCACGATGCGGGGGCGGCGGTTGATGGCATGGTGTGCCTCGCTTACCCTCTTCTCCTCATCGGCCTGGATGACTGATACGTCTCAAACGTATCTATAATTTTTTATGCTCCATGCTTGTTTTTACACCATTTGTCTATTGTTTCGTTACACTTCGTGGCACTTTTATGCATTTTCCGGAACTAACCTATTAACGAGTTGCCACAGTGCCAGTTTCCTATTTTTTGCTGTTTTTGTGTTTCAGAAGTGATACACAGGAAATATTCTCGGAATTGGACGAAACAAGTTCCTGAAGTCTTATTTTACCCGGAAGCTTCCAGAGATCCGAAGGAGAGTAGGAGAGGGGCCACCAGGGCCCCACACGCAGGGGTGGCGCGGCCAGGCCCCTCGCCGCGCGGGCCCCGCATGAGGGCGCCTGGCTCCTCCTCTGACATCGCTCCTTCGCCTATAAAGACCCCCCGACGGAAAAACCTAAGAATCCGATCACTTTTCTAGAACACATCGCGATCCGCCGCCGCCGTCGACCCGAAGATCGGGAGGGTCCAGAAGCTCTTCTCGGCACCCTGCCGGAGAGGGGAATCGCCACCGGAGGTCTTCTTCATCGCCATGCTTGCCTCCGGAGCGATGAGTGAGTAGTCTACCTTGGACTATGGGTCCATAGCAGTAGCTAGATGGTTGTCTTCTCCACCATGTGCTTCATGTTTAGATCTCATGAGTGCCCTACATGATTGAGATCACCGTTATGTAATTCTACATGTTTGGTTTGTTGGGATCCGATGAATATTGGTGTTTATGATTAAGTTGTTGTACTGAATATTATCTTTTGTTATCTCTATGTTGTTTATGATCTTGCATGCTCTCCGTTGTTAGTAGCTATCTTGGCTGAGTAGTTGCTAGTGACTCCAAGAGGGGGTATTTATGCTCGATAGTGGGTTCATGTCTCTATTTCATCTGGGGGAGTGACAGAAACCTCTAAGGTGGTAGATGTGCAGTTGCTACTAGGGAGAAAACAACATTCATATGCTCAAGGGCATATGCTTTGTTTACATTACACACTTTGCTTAATGCAATTATCTGTTGTTCGCAACTTAATACTACTGGGGTGTTCGGATTGATATCCCCGGGAGTGGATTATTAGTCATAGATGCAGTTGGATGGCGGTCTATGTATTTTGTTGTAATGCCCAGAGTAAATCTCATAGTGATCTTCTTGACATATCACGTTTATCTTTATTCTATCAATTGCCCAACTGTAATTTGTTTACCCAGCATGTGTTATTTATCTATGGAGAGACACCACTAGTGAACTGTGGATCCCGGTCCTATTTCCATCATATTGCTATCACCTGTTTACTTTCTCACACTGTTTACTTTACTCGCATACTTTTACTGTTTTCCACTCGATACACTCATAACCTTTGTTTCAAGCAAACCGGTGAGATTGACAACCTCATCGTAAGTTGGGAGCAAAGTATTTATTTGTGTGTGTGCAGGTTCCGCGTTGCAGCTAGCAAGCAAAGCTTGGATGAGGCGCCATATATAAATTGTCCGCAGCTGTCGCAAACTAGAAAGCATCACCTTCAGTCGTTTGTCTCTCCTCTCCTGACCGATATTAAACCTTGGTTTCTTAATTGAGGGAAAACCAGCTGCTATACTCATCACACCTTCCTCTTGGGGTTCCCAACGGGCTGGTCATTCACCACGCACAAGGACTGTTGCTGGGGGACGAAGAAGAATAATCTCCTTCATCAACTAGCCATCAGTTGTTTCTCTGGCGCCGTTGCCGGGGAGGAAGTAGAAGACTTCTACGAGGGGATTTTTTCGCACGCACATTCTTTACTTTGTTATTGTTTTGCTTTACTTTATTTATTTTACCTGCATTGCTTTTTATCGAAAACCCAAAAAAATTAGAATCCTTGGTAGTTGTTATTTCTTTACCTTAGTTTATTATGTCTAGTTCAGTTGCTACTACTATGTCGCCCGAGGATATGATTTTCACTTTTAAGCAAAAGGATGAGGAAAGTTTTAAAGAAGCTTGGTCTAGAATTTATGATTGGCATGGAAAAACTGAACCTAAAATGACTTTGAGTTTGCTTCTTAGTAGCTTTTACTTTGAACTTTCTCTTCGTTATAGATATGCTTTGGATGCTACTGCTGAAGGAGATTTCCTTCATTGTGATGGAGATCAAGCTTTCAATATTATAAAAAAGTTGATTACAATTTATAGCATGCCAACCTATTTTGATTCCTCTCTTGTGTGCATTTTTAATAGACTTGATACTCTTGAGACTCGCACTGCTAGTTTGAATTCTAGCTACAATACTTTGCGCCAGCATTTTGATTATGTGCCAACAAATACTGAACCTTCGAGTTGGTATCCTACGGTAAAAATCACCATTAGTGGTGAAACTTTTCATGCTCGTTGTGATATTATGTCCGAATTTTGTCTCATGCCAAAGATGTTTATGAATCTTTGAGCCTTTGGAAGCTTTCTGAGGGGGGAGAAGGAATTTCTCTTACTAACAATGCCACTATATTTCCCCTTGGAATTGCTGAAGGAGTCTTTACAAAAGTCCTAGGAAGAATGATATCTACTGATTATCTTGTTATTGAATGTGTAGGGAAAGGACAAATCACACTTGGAAGATCCCTCTTGAAGCTCCTGGGCGCCGTCATTGATGTGGGAAAAGGCAATATAAGATTTCTCTCTCCACCTTGCAATAGCCATGTTTTTCCTAGAGTCAAGAACAAAGGTAAGAAAGGAAGATGTAAGGCACGTGCTGAAACTAGCACTTCATCTATCGATGTTACTTGATTCGCAATTTTCTGCGCCTAGCTCAAAGGCGTTAAAGAAAAGCACTCTTGGGAGATAACCCAATGTTTTCTTTTCAGTACTTTTTCTTTTATTTGAATCTTGTAAGTCATTACTACTGTAATGACCGCTCCTTATCTTGTTTGTTTCGTTTTTGTGCCAAGAGAAGCCTCTAATTTGAGCGAGGTAAAGATTTGGGGATGTTGCTGTCCTAAAACTGTTTTCGGTGCTGCACCGTAAAAATTCGTATAAATTCTCTGTTTATCTTTTGGACCTGCGATTTCTTGTGCATATGCCCCAGGTTATATCCAAACTTTTGTTAGTTGAACACTTTTTGATTTGAGCAACAGAAAATCCCTCAAAAATTCGACCTTTGTCAGCTGTTCAGTTTTGACAGATTTCTGCCAATATTTGTATTTGCCACTTTATCGCTTTCTTTTGAGTTCTTTTGATCACGAAACTTTTGGGGAGGTTGCTACAGTAGTATTTGCTATATATGTGGTGGTTTTGAGTTGAAACCTGAAGCAAAAAAGAGGTTGATTATATGTTATGCTTACACTAATGTTGCTAATAGAATTGTGTTTAGTTTTGTATGAAGGAAGTTTTCAAGTGTAGGAATTGGAGAATGATGAGATGAGTTGAGGAATGGACAAAAGCTCAAGCTTGGGGATTCCCATGCATGACCCCAAGAAATATCCAAGAAGTACAAGCGTCAAAGCTTGGGGATGCCCCCGAGGCACCCCTTCTTCATCGGCAAAAATCAGGTCACCTTTCAAAACACTATATTTTTATTGCTTCATGCACTATGTGTTTTTCTTGGAGCGTCAGTTGTTTTAGTTTTCTTAGTTGGTTTAGTTTGTTTGTTTGCTGCAATAAATGGTTGGACCCCAACAAATTTCCTTTGGAGGAGATGTACTTGTTTTCATTTGCAAAGAACGCTCTAGTTTTCACTCTTATTAAAAATCGAGCGTTCTTCTTTTTCTGCTGCTGCTTTTCGTTTTCGTTTTTGCCTTGATTTGCATTCAGACCTTGTCATATCTTTTCATCAAGGTGTATTTTTGTCTCTGATCTTTATTGGTTTTCATCAAAAGAGGTGTCTATAAAAATTTCAAATGGTGTTGGAAAAGAGAAAAAGCCTTGTGCAAAATAGTGGTACAAGAAGGAGCTTGTGTAGACTGCGGCTTAGGCTTTTTCATGTCATGCTTGATGTCTTTTTGATAGTATGCTTAGTGGTTTTGCTGTAGCATGAGTTGTCTCAAATAACTGAGATTGCTTAATGAGCCTTTGAAAAAAAATCATGCGTTGTTTTTATTGTATGGAAGCATTATTTTGGTTTTCTCCTTTATGCTTTATTTGGGTTGACTTGGCGCATGCTCACACATGTTAGACTCTTACAAAGTCGCCAATAGCCTTCATGATCATTTAGGGTGTGTTCGGTTTTGGAATGGGGTAGAATGGAATGGAACCATTCCATTCCACCAGAATGGAACCGTTCCATTCTTGTGTTCGGTTTGGACAAAAAATTGTCATGGAACCGTTCCATTCTTATGTTCGGTTTTGGAATGGGGGTGAGAATGGAATGGAACGGTTCCGCGCCGGGAGGCCGTTCCTGTGTTCGGTTGAGAAGTGGAATGGAATGGAACGGTTCCTAAACATGATTAATTATTCTAAACTCAATTAATTATTTCCTAAACTGGATTAATTATTGCTAAACTTAATTAATTATTCCTAATCTTGATTAATTATTCCTAATCTTGATTAATTATAATTAATCTTGCTTAATTATTGCTAAACTTGATTAAATTAGAGGAAGACACTGTGCAATTCCACCTCGTCCGGCCGAATCGGTCGGACCGGTTGGTTCCGCATATTAGGGGAATATTCCCTTTTGTGGAACCACCTAATTCCGTTCCGTGCTCAAACCGAACACAAGAATGGGTTCTAGGAATGGAATGGAACCATTCCGTTCCACCCCATCCCAGAACCGAACACACCCTTAGTTTTTGACTTTTGATGCCATCTTATGCTTCTTTTAATGTCGCTTTGTCGCTTTGCATGATTATGGCCATTACTGCTCTCTTAGTTGGTCGCTCCCAGTCTTTTGCTAGCCCTCGCCTTGTACTGAGTATGAGCTCTACTCGTGCATCCAACTCCTAAAAGCCAAAGTTTTCCAAAGTGTCCACCATACATACCTACTAGCAATTTGCTATTCCAAGTAAATTTGACTTGCTTTTATTTTCTCTTCAAATTAAACTCTTACCAGTGTTATGCGAAATTCGGTCGGTAAAGCTCTCACGAACCGGAAGGCACACTTTACTTTTTCCTGTTCTTTAAAATTTGACATTGTGGTCTCTTATGTTGAGTTGTTATGCTTGCAAGTTGTAAGTTGGATTCTAGCCCATCCATGCTGTCATGGGGCAAGCTTTCAACATTGCACTTCTTATTTGAGTTGATATCGTGATCTTTTGTTTATGGATGCCCGCGGTGTGAAATGAATTGGGAATCTTGTGGGGATCATGGAGTTTGTATATGTGTTAGGGAAACGCCGGGCCGCCAATCTAAGCCATGCATAATTCATGATGGAAATTTGCAGCATACCCATGGTGAACATACGACGACGCATCTCACAATAAAAAGCTAAATAAAAGGCAAATAAAAGAGATGTCGAGGTGTTCATTGTCTGCTTGTCCTGTCATTTTGGTGTGGGCTTGTTCCATGTCATCGGGCACGGAGGTACCCCATTGGCGGTTCTCAATGATATGCATATACTTACAATGACAAGAGCCTTGCTTGGGACTCTAAGTAAAGTAGCATGAGGTTTGGGTACTCGTATTCACGGGACACGAGGTTTTCAACTTATGATTTGTCAAGCATATGCATCATAATTGTTCTCGCATTAACTTTAACCATTCAAGATGCTTATGATGGGGGCAATGAGAGCTCAAAGCCGGTAAGTACCATAATTTTTGAAGGTTATAAAACTTGCAATCACTGCTTCCCTCTGCGAAGGGCCTTTCTTCTACTTTTATGTTGAGTCACCACCTTCTTTCTTTATGCACCATTAAGAGAGCATAGTTGTCATTCTTAGTGTGATATGCATTGTCCCAAAGTTCATTGATTGATTCATGATAATTGGTTTCACTTGTTCTTAAATTATTTGTATCTAGTCGCCCTCTTAAACTTGAAGGTGTCCTATGCATTTATGTTTTGCTCTCTTTGAAGGACAAGCTGAAAACCATTTGTATGTTTTTCCTTATGATTTGAACACACGTTTGACTTTCATTGTTTCATTTTCATCATCTTTTGTTTGTGTTCATTTACATGTTTACAACATGGTTGCTAAGTTCTTATTGTCATGATTATATCTTCATGCCCATGTTTTAAGTTCTTATGATCCCAGCTCACAAATGCTTACATATATGATCAAGATTGTGTAGGTGCATGTCACCTCAAAAATTATTTCTTTGTTATCACTTACCTACTCGAGGACGAGTAGGAGTTAAGCTTGGGGATGCTTGATATGTCTCAAATGTATCTATAATTTTTGATGCTCCGTGCTTGTTTTTACACCATTTGTCTATTGTTTCGTTACACTTCGTGGCACTTTTATGCATTTTCCGGAACTAACCTATTAACGAGTTGCCACGGTGCCAGTTTCCTGTTTTCTGCTATTTTTGTGTTTCAGAAGTGATACACAGGAAATATTCTCGGAATTGGACGAAACAAGTTCCTGAAGTCTTATTTTACCCGGAAGCTTCCAGAGAAACGAATGAGAGTAGGAGGGGGGCCACCAGGGCCCCACACGCAGGGGTGGCGCGACCAGGCCCCTGGTCGCGCGGGCCCCGCGTGAGGGCGCCTGGCTCCTCCTTTGACATCGCCCCTTCGCCTATAAAGACCCCCCGATGGAAAAAACCTAAGAACCCGATCACTTTTCCAGAACACATCGCGATCCGCCGCCGCCGTCGACCCGAAGATCGGGAGGGTCCAGAAGCTCTTCCCGGCACCCTGCCGGAGAGGGGAATCGCCACCGGAGGTCTTCTTCATCGCCATGCTTGCCTCCGGAGCGATGAGTGAGTAGTCTACCTTGGACTATGGGTCCATAGCAGTAGCTAGATGGTTGTCTTCTCCACCATGTGCTTCATGTTTAGATCTCATGAGCTGCCCTACATGATTGAGATCACCGTTATGTAATTCTACATGTTTGGTTTGTTGGGATCCGATGAATATTGGTGTTTATGATTAAGTTGTTGTACTGAATATTATCTTTTGTTATCTCTATGTTGTTTATGATCTTGCATGCTCTCTGTTGTTAGTAGCTATCTTGGCCGAGTAGTTGCTAGTGACTCCAAGAGGGGGTATTTATGCTCGATAGTGGGTTCATGTCTCTATTTCACCTGGGGGAGTGACAGAAACCTCTAAGGTGGTAGATGTGCAGTTGCTACTAGGGAGAAAACAACATTCATATGCTCAAGGGCATATGCTTTGTTTACATTACACACTTTGCTTAATGCAATTATCTGTTGTTCGCAACTTAATACTACTGGGGTGTTCGGATTGATATCCCCGGGAGTGGATTATTAGTCATAGATGCAGTTGGATAGCGGTCTATGTATTTTGTTGTAATGCCCAGAGTAAATCTCATAGTGATCTTATTGACATATCACGTTTATCTTTATTCTATCAATTGCCCAACTGTAATTTGTTTACCCAGCATGTGTTATTTATCTATGGAGAGACACCACTACTGAACTGTGGATCCCGGTCCTATTTCCATCATATTGCTATCACCTGTTTACTTTCTCGCACTGTTTACTTTACTCGCATACTTTTACTGTTTTCCACTCGATACACTCATAACCTTTGTTTCAAGCAAACCGGTGAGATTGACAACCTCATCGTAAGTTGGGAGCAAAGTATTTGTTTGTGTGTGTGCAGGTTCCGCGTTGCAGCTAGCAAGCAAAGCTTGGACGAGGCGCCATATATAAATTGTCCGCAGCTGTCGCAAACTAGCAAGCATCACCTTCAGTCGTTTGTCTCTCCTCTCCTGACCGATATTAAACCTTGGTTTCTTAACTGAGGAAAAACCAGCTGCTATACTCATCACACCTTCCTCTTGGGGTTCCCAACGGGCTGGTCATTCACCACGCACAAGGACTGTTGCTGGGGGACGAAGAAGAATAATCTCCTTCATCAACTAGCCATCAATGACCGCCTCCGTCGCCTCCACGAAGGTCGCCGCGTCGCCCGGTTGCTGGCCGGCGAGCTCCTCCGCCCTGCGCATGGCGTCTGCCACCTTCTCGTCCTCGGGGAAGCGGGCGAGGGCGAGATTCCTGAGCATGGCCCACTTGCCGTTGTCGGTGGGAGCCATGCTAGCAGGCGGTGGAAAGGATTTGGTGGTTGTCGGTGGGACAAGAGGGTATATGGTTGATACGTCTCAAACGTATCTATAATTTTTGATGCTCCATGCTTGTTTTTACACCATTTGCTTAGTGTTTCGTTACACTTCGTGGTGTTTTTATGCATTTTCTGGAACTAACCTATTAACGAGATGCCACAGTGCCAGTTCCCTGTTTTCTGCTGTTTTTGTATTTCAGAAAAGTTAGACAGGAAATATTCTTGGAATTGGACAAAACAAATGCCAAACATCCAGAAATTCACCGAAGCTTCCACAGAACTGAAGAGGAGGCGGAGTGGAGCCACGAGGGGCCCACACAATAGGGCAGCGCGGCCCAGGGCTAGGCCGCGCCCCCTATGTGTGTGACCGCCTCGGTCCACTTCTGACGATGCCCCTTCGCCTAAAAAGACCCCCCGACGGGAAAAGCTAAATACCCGATCACTTTTCCAGAATACATCGTGATCCGCCGCCGCCGTCGACCCGTGATCGGGAGGGTCCAGAAGCTCTTCCCGGCACCCTGCCAGAGAGGGGAATCGCCACCGGAGGTCTTCTTCATCGCCATGCTTGCCTCCGGCGCGATGAGTGAGTAGTCTACCTTGGACTATGGGTCTATAGCAGTAGCTAGTTGGTTGTCTTCTCCACCATGTGCTTCATGTTTAGATCTCGTGAGCTGCTTTACATGATCGAGATCACCATTATGTAATTCTACATGTTGTGTTTGTTGGGATCCGATGAATATTGGTGTTATGATTGAGTTGATGTGCTGAATATTATCTTATGTTATCTCTATGTTGTTTATGATCTTGCATGCTCTTCGTTGTTAGTAGCTATCTTGGCCGAGTAGATACTAGTGACTCCAAGAGGGGGTATTTATGCTCGATAGTTGGGTTCATGCCTCTATTTAATTTGGGGGAGTGACCGAAACCTCTAAGGTTGTAGATGTGCTGTTGCCACTAGGGAGAAAACAACATTCATATGCTCAAGGGCATGTGCTTTGTTTACATTACACACTTTGCTTAATACAGTTATCTGTTGTTCGCAACTTAATACTTGTGGAGTTCTCGGATTGATTCGCCACAAGTGGAGTATTAGTCATAGATGCAGTTGGATGGCGGTCTATGTATCTTGTTGTAATGTCCAGAGTAAATCTCATAGTGATCTTCTTGACATATGCACGTTGTCTTTATTCTATCAATTGCTCAACTGTAATTTGTTTACCCAGCATGTGTTATTTTATCTTATGGAGAGACACCACTAGTGAACTGTAGACCCCGGTCCTATTTCCATTATATTTATATCACCTCATTACTTTACTCGCACTGTTTACTTTACTCGCATACTACTATTGCTTTCCACTCGATACGCTCATACCCTTTGTTTCAAGCAAACCGGTGAGATTGACAACCTCATCGTAAGTTGGAAACAAAGTATTTGGTTGTGTTGTGTGCAGGTTCCGCGTTGCAGCTGCAAAGCAAAGCTTGGACAAGGCGCCCTATAAATTGTCCGGAGCTGTCGCGAAGCTAGCAAGCATCACCTTCTTGAGTTTGGCGTTTTCCTACTGGATCGATTAAACCTTGGTTTCTTACTGAGGGAAAAGCTTGCTGCTATATTCATCAAACCTTCTCTTGGGGTTTCCCAATTGGCCGGTCATTTACTTCATCAACTACACGCCAACAAGTTCTTTGGCACCATTCATCACCGCGCCATCAATAGCAATCAAGACATTTTCTGGCGCCGTTGCCGGGGAAAAAGAAGACTTCTGCAAGGGGAGTTTCGCACGCACATCCTTTACTTTATTTTAAGTTTTGCTTTACTTTATTTTTTTACTTGCATCGTTTTATCAAAAACACACAAAAAATTTAGTTTCTGTTATAGTTATTACTTATTACTTCTAGTTCATTATGTTGTTGCCTAAGTACGTTTTGGAGGACCTCTCAGTAGGTAGTGGTTCTATTATTGGGAAAAGTAACATCGAGGAGTTCTTTAATCATATTAGTATGCATAAAGATGTTGAGGAAAAATCTTTGGCTGAGCTTGCTCCTAGTTATGAAGTTGCTTCTGCTTATTTAGTTCACATGTTAGAAGCTAGGTTTGCTAGCCTTAATCCTTTTATGCAACACATGTTTCTTAAGCTTCATGATATTGAGGACCCCGAAAAGAAAGCTTTTATCTTGGAAACTTTGCGCATAGAATTTAGAGATGTTGCCATTGAAGCTAGGAAAGTTTTTAAGAAATTTAATAAGCTTGGCTCGCCTATAGAGGTTGTTGGTACAACCAATGAATAATTTAGAGTACCAATACCTTGTAAACTTGTAGGAATTCATGATGCTTTGGAAAAGAATTTTAGTTGGATTTGTCCTGAAAATCTTTTTGATGAAAGTAGTGTACCAAAGCATGATTACAAGGGATACTCAAAAACTCATTTGGACACAATTCAATTCATTGTTGAAAAGACTCCTACGATTGATCTTAATGTCTCTTTTGATATTACTTGATTCGCATTTTCTGCGCCTAGCTCAAAGGCATTAAAGAAAAGCACTCTTGGGAGATAACCCAATGTTTTTACTTTCAGTTCTTTTTCTTTTATTTGGTTCTTAGAAGTTATTACTACTGTAATAACCTCTCCTTATCCATTTTATTTCATTTTTGTGCCAAGAGAAGCCTCTAATTTGAGTGAAGTAAGATTTGGGGATGTTGCTGTCCTGAAACAGTTTTCGGTGCTACACCGTAAAAATTCATGAAAATTCTTAGAATATCTTTTGAACCTGCGATTTCTTGTGCATATGCCCCAGGTTATATCCAAACTTTCATTAGTTATACACTTTTTGATTTGAGCAACATAAAACCCTCTAAAAATTTGACTTTTGTCAGCTGTTCTGTTTTGACAGATTTTTGCCATTATTTGTGTTTGCCGCTTTATCGCTTTCTTTTTTAGTTCTGTTGATCACAGAACTTTTGGGGAAGTTGCCACAGTAGTATATGCTTTATATGTGGTGGTTTTGAGTTGAAACCTGAAGTAAAAAGGGTTGATTCAATGTTATGCTTACACTAATGTTGCTAATAGAATTGTGTTTAGTTTTGTATGAAGGAAGTTTTCAAGTGTAGGGATTGGAGAATGATGAGATGAGTTGAAGAATGGACAAAAGCTCAAGCTTGGAGATGCCCACGCACCCCAAGAAATATCCAAGAGGTACAAGCATCAAAGCTTGGGGATGCCCCCGAGGCACCCCTTCTTCATCGGCAAAAATCAGGTCACCTTTCAACACACTATATTTGTATTGCTTCATATATTATGCCTTTTTTTGGAGCGTCAGTTGTTTTTAGTTTTCAGTTTTGTTTAGTTTTGTTTGCTGTAATAAATGGTTGGACCCCAACAAATTCCTTTTGGAGAAGTTGCCTTTCTTTTCATTTGCCAAGAACACTCCGTTTTTCACTCTTATCGTTTTAATGAGTGTTCTTTTTTTCTAGAACTACGTTTAGCTTTCGTTTTTGCATTGATTTTTGTTCAGATCTTGTTATATCTTTTCATCAAGGTGTATTTTAACCTTTGGTCCATGTTGGTTTTCATCAAAAGAGTTGTTTCAAAAAAAGTTTGAATGGTGTTGGAAAAGAGAAAAAGCTTTATACAAAAAAGTGGTACAAAAAGGAGCTTGTAGACTGCGGCTTAGACTTTTGCATGTCGTGCTTGATGTCTTTTTGATAGTATGCTTAGTAGTTTTGCTATAGCATGACTTATCTCAAATGACTGAGATTGCTTAATGAGCCTTTGAAAAAATCATACGTTTTTTAATTATTTGGAAGTATTATTTTGGTTTTCTCCTTGATGCTTTATTTGGGTTGACTTGGCGCATGCTCACACATGTTAGACTCATTCAAAGTCGCCATAAGCCTCTATGATCATTTAGTTTTTGACTTTTGATGTCATCTTATGTTTCTTTTAATGTCGCTTTATCGCTCTGCATGATTATGGCCGTTATTGCTCTCTTAGTTGGTCGCTCCTAGTCTTTTGCTAGCCCTCATTTTGTACTGAGTATGAGCTCTACTCGTGCATCCAACTCCTAAAAACCAAGTTTGCCATTTGTGTCCACTATAAATTCCTATGCATGATATTTGTAAGCCATTCCAAGTAAATTTTCATGTGCTACCTTTCAAAACTTTCAACTACTTCTCGTTTTGTGCCCCTGTTTTTAGCTCATGGGGACGTAGTGGTCGGAATTGCTATCTTCCATATTAAATTAAGTACCCCTCGACTAGGCAGCTTCATCTGCTCGTCATTAATTTTGCATGAGAGCTGGTCAGACCATTGCAATCTAATTCTAAAAAAAGAAAAAAAAGACACTCCTCCATGGTATATGAATATTGGTGGGCACCCGATGGAATCGGTTAGCCATGGTTTGAGAAAGGAAAAAAAGGTGGGGAGGAGTGTCAAACCTTTATAAAAGAGCACCAATGTGCCAAATTTTCAAAGAACTCGGAACCGCTCTCACTTGTTTATTATGGAAGATAGTAAGACCCCATTGTCAGTCGTTGACATGAAACAACCACCTCTCAAAACCCAATTTTTATCTCTCTATTTTACAAATGAAAAGCTCTCTAGCACATGTTTAATCACTGCTTCCCTCTGCGAAGGGCCTTTCTTTTACTTTTTTGTTGAGTCACCACCTTCTATTTTTATGCACCGTCTAAGAGAGCATAGTTGTCATTCTGAGTATAATGTGCATTGTCTCAAAGTTTTCATTGATTGATTCATGATGTTGGTTTCACTTGTTCTTAAATTATTTGTATCTAGTCGCCCTCTTAAACTTGAAGGTGTCCTATGCATTTATGTTTTGCTCTCTCATGAAGGACAAGCTGAAAACCATTTGCTATATTTTTCCGTATAATTTGAACACACATTTGACTTTCATTGTTTCATTTTAATGATCTTTCATTTGTGTTCTTTTTCATGTTATAACATGGTTGCTAAGTTTCTTCTATCAAGATTATGTCTTTCATGCCCATTTTTAAGTTCTTTTGATCTCAGCGTACAACGCTTACATAGATGATCAAGATTGTGTAGGTGCATGTCACCTCAAAAATTATTTCTTTGTTATCACTTACCTACTCGAGGACGAGCAGGAGTTAAGCTTGGGGATGCTGATACGTCTCAAACGTATCTATAAGTTTTGATGCTCCATGCTTGTTTTTACACCATTTGCTTAGTGTTTCGTTACACTTCGTGGCGTTTTTATGCATTTTCTGGAACTAACCTATTAACGAGATGCCACAGTGCCAGTTCCCTATTTTCTGCTGTTTTTGTGTTTCAGAAAAGTTATACAGGAAATATTCTCGGAATTGGACGAAACAAAAGCCAAACATCCAGAAATTCACCGAAGCTTCCAGAGAACCGAAGAGGAGACGGAGTGGAGCCACGAGGGGCCCACACAACAGGGCGGCGTGGCCCAGGGCTAGGTCGCGCCCCCTATGTGTGTGGCCGCCTCGGTCCACTTCTGACGATGCCCGTTCGCCTATAAAGACCCCCCGACGGGAAAAACCTAAATACCCGATCACTTTTCGAAATACATCGCGATCCGTCGTCGCCATCGACCCGAGATCGGGAGGGTCCAGAAGCTCTTCCCGGCATCATGCCGAAGAGGGGAATCGCCACCGGAGGTCTTCTTCATCGCCATGCTTGCCTCCGGCGTGATGAGTGAGTAGTCTACCTTGGACTATGGGTCCATAGCAGTAGCTAGTTGGTTGTCTTCTCCACCATGTGCTTCATGTTTAGATCTCGTGAGCTGCTTTACATGATCGAGATCACCGTTATGTAATTCTACATGTTATGTTTGTTGGGATCCGATAAATATTGGTGTTATGATTGAGTTGATGTGCTGAATATTATCTTATGTTATCTCTATGTTGTTTATGATCTTGCATGCTCTCCGTTGTTAGTAGCTATCTTGGCCGAGTAGATACTAGTGACTCCAAGAGGGGGTATTCATGCTCGATGGTTGGGTTCATGCCTCTATTTAATCTGGGGGAGTGACAGAAACCTCTAAGGTTATAGATGTGATGTTGCCACTAGAGAGAAAACAACATTCATATGCTCAAGGACATGTGCTTTGTTTATATTACACACTTTGCTTAATGCAGTTATCTGTTGTTCGTAACTTAATACTTGTGGAGTTCTCGGATTGATTCGCCACAAGTGGATTATTAGTCATAGATGCAGTTGGATGGCGGTCTATGTATCTTGTTGTAATGTTCAGAGTAAATCTCATAGTGATCTTCTCAACATATGCACGTTGCCTTTATTCTATCAATTGCCCAACTGTAATTTGTTTACCCAGCATATGTTATTTTATCTTATAGAGAGACACCACTAATGAACTGTGGACACCAGTCCTATTTCCATTATATTGCTATCACATGTTTACTTTACTCGCACTGTTTACTTTACTCGCATACTACTATTCCTTTCCACTCGATACGCTCATACCCTTTGTTTCAAGCAAACCGGTGAGATTGACAACCTCATCGTAAGCAGTGTTGGAAAAGGCGACGCCTAGGCAACGCTTAGGCATGCTTAGGCGCTAGGCGATGGATAAACGCCTCGCCTAGGGCATAGGCAGAAGTCTAGGGCAGTGCAACTAAGAAATAAGCTTCCCCAAAAAGAATTTTTGCCATATTGCACTAACGAGCTAGATGTGCCATATTTTAATAGTAGTTGTCTATAGTTTACTCATTTAGATGCTCTAAACAAATACATATTCACTATAATAGCCCATATGCATGCTTAATAGCATAAAAATTGTGACCGCCTAGGCCACGCCTAGGACGCCTAGGCAGTGCCTAGGCACTAGGCGAATGCTCACCGCCTCGCTTACGCCTAGCGCTTTTTCCAACCTTGATCGTAAGTTAGGAATAAAGTATTTGGTTGTGTTGTGTGCAGGTTCCGCGTTGCAGCTGGCAAAGCAAAGCTTAGACGAGACGGCCTATAAATTGTCCAGAGCTGTCGCGAAGCTAGCAAGCATCACCTTCTTAAGTATGACTTTTTCCTACTGGATCGATTAAACATTGGTTTCTTACTGAGGGAAAAGCTTGCTGCTATATTCATCAAACCTTCTCTTGGGGTTTCCTAACTGGCCGGTCATTTACTTCATCAACTACACGCCAACAAGTTCTTTGGCACCATTCATCACCGTGCCATTAATAGCAATCAATGGTGCCCATAGCGGGCGCGCGCCGGCCAGATTTATAGGCAGCCCACACTGGCGCGAAATATTGGCCCGCACACGCTGTTGCAGCCGGCGGAAAACATTAGCCCCCGCACGCGTGTCCAAATTCTAGCGGTAACAGTGGTGCGCACCGGAATTTTGCACCGGGCACCATGCCTCCGGTATCGGGATGTACATGTCAGCAAGGTGGGCAATAAATACGTTGGTCCGATAAGTTGTCCCTCTACCTATTCGCACAGATCTTATTTTAATATCCACGGCTGATTTGGACTATTTCGAAGACGAAAAAATAAATCGTCCCACGGGAGATGCCCTAACAAGCGGGTGTCCGATTTGCTCTGTCAAGCTTACGTGAGAGACCGTGCAAGATTCCCGTCTGCACCTCACGATTAAGTACTCGGGTGAATCAGAGAAAAAAAGGTACGAATCATGTAGCTATCACTAGTATACTCCGCACTAGTACCAATAGTTAACATGCTGATCAATTTAAATATTTTCTACAAGGTGCTCGATCGTCGCTTGAGTAGGTTTAAGACTAAAATAGCATGGTTTATGTACTTAATTATCTTATGTGATTCAGGTCTGTCTCCCAACGTGGCGACGTCCAATTGGTTGGCAACTGTGTCGTACTGATGGTAACATTTAGCGTACTCCCTCCATTCCGATTTAAAGGGCCTACACGTATTCCTAGATTGTCAATTTAAATAATATAATATATATATATTACCAAAAATATATCATTAAAAACTTTGGATCTTCTAGTTTCTAATGGTGTAATTTGTGTGTTATATAGTTTATATTTTACTAGTTAAATTTGCAACTTAGAGATACGCGTAGGCTCTTTAAACCGGAATGGAGGTAGTAGCTTTGTTAAAGAGCTTTCTACATCCTCCGATGCATGACGCATGTGCTTTCTTCTCTCCCGCCCTCGATCTTAGGGCATCTATAATGCATAGCTTCAGAGGTGCTGCCTCGTAGCTTTAGCTAGGTTCGGGTGGTTCAATTTAGGCTTGAATGATATATTTTTGAAGAGGCGGTCTCTTTTGTAGGAGGCTACCTCTTCAACACAAAAAGTGAAGAGGGAGGGAAACAGGTGAGAGAGAAAGAGAGAAACTAAAGCATCTTTTAAGGGAGAGAGAAAGTGTCATAGGTTGGACTAATATTCTTCACACCTATTGCTCCATTTACTTTTTAGCTTCGTGTTTACGTGGGGCAATAGCATACCGCTGCCCCCATTGCTCATGCCCTTAGAGTTGGCAAACAGCCAAGTTCTTCTAGCCGCCCCTGAACGAACTCTAATCGAGCCATCAAGTCTTGTTTGATCTCTAGTCACAGATTATTCTATACCCAGAATGACTAACTAAATGATAATTTTTGTTTAGTTGGTTCCTAAGTTCTGATAGCATTTAGCCGTAATGTACATATACACACGAAATGTTATTAGAGACCTGGAGTTAACTTGAATGTAAATCAACTACAACTAATTATCGACACTTATTTTTGATTGGAGGAAGTATAGCAAATACAAGTCCACGAGGATATAAAAGGCACTATTTTTTAAAAACAAGACAAAAAACTTACCATTTTCATTGATTAAGATAGAAGAGAGATTGACCGATTCATTGCGGGGAATCGGCCGAAAACCGATACGATGCACCAATATTGTTATGAAGCACGATCATATTGGACACAACCACCGGCCTAGCTAGCCATATTCATGTCTTACGGTAACTACCGACCATCTTCACCCAATGTTCTAAACAAAAAAGACGATCTCCACCCAATTTCTGTTTGACCGAAACAGCATGCGTAGAATCCCCTGGAGATATTAGGTTGATATCCATGTTTCCTACTGAATTGCTACATATATTCAACGGAATTTTCTTAGATCTCATTCAACGAAATTAGCCGCGATCGGACAAGCACGTACGAACTGACGGTGCAAGCTAGATTTTACTGTATATTTTATTCTCAATGCCATTTTTTGCATAAATCTATTTTTGAGTCATCTTTGATGCATCAGTACAGTGTATATAGCCGACTAGTACATGATATTATGCTGGACACAGCCAACCCGTACCAGACACATAATTGTTTCTCACTGACACGATCTTCTCACTGGTTTGTAGGCCTCATCGCACGTAGAGGTAAGCCCGATGTCGAATTTCATGAGCAACGTATTAAAAATGGGTTTGGGGAAATTGGCTGGGGCAAATTCTAGGGAGTGCGCATAAGGCGCTCTCTCTAATTTTGGCTGGTAAGACGATGTTGGTTGTGATTGCAAATTCGCCCCCCCCCCCCCCCCCCCTTTCCCTTTATCTTCTGTGCTAGCCGTTGGTGTTATCACCTTGTTTGGCGGCTTCGGTCAGCATGTTCATCGTCAGGCTTTGCCAATCTTTGTTAACTAAAGAAAATATAAGAGGTTATATGCATCACTTTGATGCAGAGGTCGGGGGTCTCAACCTCCATTTTAAAGATAAAAATCAGAACGAGTCTTCTATGTTACCTCGAAACAGGCTTTCGTCCCGCTATATTAATATAGTAACCACATCGATACAACAGTTTGAATCTAAAGGAATGCTGGGGCAACAACAAAACATGCCCAAGAAAAAAGAAATAACAACAAAGGCGAAGTGACGAAACAATGATGACCCGCAATCGTTGCACCCTCCGTCTTTTCCCACCATGCTCCAGGCATTCTGAAGTGTCCCGTACCAAGCAGTACCTTCAGGAAGGAGAACGCTGTCGAAATGGCGCTGCTGCCCAGACCGAACCGGTCCTAGGGTTTCCCCCGGTATGTAGAGTACAGTACACAGGGGGTTCCCACAACGCCCTCTAAGAAGGAATGGTGTCACCCAAAGGCGACACCGCGTCAGGGCCAGACAACTTGGCAGGGATTTCTCCCACCCCCGTCGCACAAAAAACTCCGGCACAACAGGGTGCCACCACCTAGCATCGCCACCCACCAGCATGTGCCACCATGATCTTGAAGTCGCCATCATCAGTCGCTTTGTGACACTGACCTACGGCCTGGACAGTGGAGATACATGACACCGTCGGGACTAGGAACAGCAGCCTCGCAGCCACGCCGGAGGAACCCACCTCCACCGCCGAGAGGCAATCACTGACCGAACATAGCAGCAGGAGCACACCAGGCCCGTCAGGTCCGACCGGGCCAAGATGGGCCCATGAAGCACTGGCTGCCGTGCTGCAATGGGCTAGCCGCAGAGCCGCCATCCCGAGACCCTGCCAAGTCGTCGCCTCCACCACCAACAAGCTCAAACCGCTGCAGATCCCAGCCCACTTGAGCCCATCTGGGCCTGCCCGAGCCCACATGGGGCCGAGGCGCCCAGACCAGGGACGAGCCTCGCCGTCTAGGGACGGCACCGCCGCCAGCTTCACCCGGCCGCGGCGGACCAGGGTCGCCCGAAGAGCACCGCCGCCAGGGAGGGGAGGGCCCCGACCTGCCCTCTCAGACGTGGGGAATGAGGAGCCACCACCGCTGGTGTCGCCCGGGCTTCGCCCGGCAACCTTTGCCGGCAGCGTCGATGGGGGAGGGAGCTAGGAGGGGGTGGCCACCAGTGTGGTGAGAGAGGCCACGTCGCCCTGGGGGGGCGAAGGGCTTTTTTCGTTTGCAACCACCACCAGTGGCGGAGGTGCATGGTGTTTATGATGTCAATTGACATCACAAAAATCTGGTTAACAGCATGGTATTAGGAATAAATACACTAGTTTTGACCCCAAAAATACTGCATAATGACATCACTAGTCTAATTTATCACTGATTTTGATCTTTTGACATCACTTGCTCCTAATCACATTCAAATGTTGTTGAACATGCATTAGCAATTCATATATTTACACAAGAACACATGATTGTAGTTCACATTTCATGCAAGAATACATGATTATAATTCAGGATTCATATCATGCATAAAAATGAACAAATTATGAAAATCTAAGTTCAATAAAAGAAACATTTGTGTTTTTAGTAATGTCATAGCCCATTGTCGATTAGAAGACTAGCTTTTCATTCTCACTTTATCTTATGGGACCCACAAAGAGGTGGTCACTAAACAATAATATCAGCAACACGTGCATAATTTATTCATTAATTTGAGAATATAAAAGCAAAAATTTATAAACTAAATAAATCTAGCATGAAATGATAATACCTTAGGAAGGAGATGGTGAGAATGACATCATCCTGGTATGATTTTAATTCCCAGCCCTATAAGTTGTTGAAGAGAACCATGTCATTGTAAAAAATATGACAGAAAGAGATTCTCTTCGTATGTAGTCGCAACATAATATTAGTAGGGGTGTGTGCGACGGTTTTATGGCAAAGCTCATCGTAAACTACAAAAATTTGATACAATGATGCTTTTGTTGCCTCGTTGTAGCACAACTTAATCCTAATTTAGGAAGGCGGCGATGGGGCTTGGTAGGATGGTCGAGCCAAAGCAAGTTTTGTCGAGACTACCTCCAAAACACTCTTACTCGACATCGATCCAGCCCAAAGCAAGTCTTGTCGTCTGAGTGAATCTAGGGCTTACGTCTTGCTTCAATTGCTTCTTGCTTTTTCCCTCTTCTTAAGTTTCCACTTCTCCCTTTGGGTCTCCACGCTCCTGTCAATCATACCTAGGTACAAACAAGGTAGAAGTGTTAACACTTCTTTGATTCGCAGGATAGGAAAATTATAGAAATAGGAAAGTTATAGGATTGGATTGTCATTCCTACTTGAATCCTATAGGAAGATAGAGTGGCTTTGATTGTAGCAAAGGAATTTTTTTATGAGGTATGACCTAATGGTTTTTCCTATAGGATTTACACTACTAGATTCCTATAGGATTATTTCCTATAGGATATGTTCCTATGAATCAAACATGTATGTAGGAAATTTTCCTATAGAATTCAAATCCTACACAATTCGCCTGAGATGATGATGTTCGTACAACTCGCCACATCACCTCCACTTTTGGAAAGGAGTACATCAAGAGTACATATCATCAAGAGTCGTCCTTGATTCTAAATCAGTATAGCCATGAGAGTACATATCATCAAATCGAGATTAGGGCATCAAATCAAATTAGCTGGAAGAAGAAAACTTGCTGGCCAGCTCTCCACATGAAACATCGTGTCATGTCATAATAAAAAACATGCATGCCATTAATGCACAACTTCATCATTTCAAGGAAGGTATGCGCCACATGTCATTGCGTTGACATCTTCTCGAATTAAGAAGTTGTGGAAAAAGATGTGTCTACGAAATGAAATGCAGAGGAGAGGCCCGTGGAAGGGATTGACTCTGATTATATATTTCCTAGAAATCGTGAAATACTCAACGTGATCTACTACTTTTAAACCCGAAAATTGGAGGAATGATTGATGCTAGAGAAGTGTGCCAAGTTTGAACTCCATATAAATTATCGTACTCCCTCCAGATATATCCATATTAGCGAAGAGTAATATGGGTCGGAGGGAGTACTACAATTAATTTGAGTGTTGATAAGTGGCGTTAACTAATTAGCAAGTCAACAGTATGGAACGTACTACCTGATTTTATTAGACGAGTACGTGGAAGCTGGCGTCTCTACTGCAAACGTATCGTTGAAGATATATAGTGTGATCAGATCTGCAGACCACACGTTATTATATTGTGCGAAATGCTTGTAAAAATTAATTGGCTTCAATGGAGGTACACCGAGCACAAACTTATGGTCGTGGTGCATGAATGGCAAAATGTTACGCAATAGTAACAACTTTTGAAATTACATAGTACAACGGAGTATTAATCCTGTTACAAAATGCTGAATGTATAAATCATATATTGATACATAGCTGGGACTATGAATAGTTTCAAAAAAAGAAAATAACCCCCATAGTCCCAAATCAATAATAGTGATTATACTTCTTTCATACCGGTTTATTAGGCCGACACATTTTTAAAAAAATAATAACTATAAATTTAGTCAACAAAATATAAATTATATACCACAAAAAATATAACATTGATTAACATTAAAAGACGTTTCCAACGGTATAACTTGTGTTACATCTAATCTATATTTTACTGACTAAATTTATGTTTATTTTTTTCTTAAATTAATTCCACCTAATAAATCGTTGCGGATTGAGCAGAAAAATCCAACAAATCACACGCACATGTACGAGTCTGGGCAACTTGTACATTGATGACCTTTCTCACTGGATAGTACTATATTTAATGCAAGTTTTATCTAGATCTATGGATACTTGTTGAGCCTGAGGAAGCCCGCTGAAAACTACAAACAGTAGTAACCCGTACATACTGTGTCGACAACTCATCTAGAACTATGATTTATGGTGCTAGCTATCATACTCTCAAGCCAAGGCAGTCGAACAAAGAAAAGCACACGAAACAATCACCAAAAAAAGTAAAGGATTACGACAGAACGTGCATCAGTCATCTTGTAAAATTCCAATTCCAAGCACAGTTCAACATTGAGAAAAAAGGACAAACCAAGCCTTGAATGGTTTCAAATTCAAATTCTACACGAATTTTTCCTTTTGGCATGTTGGCCATTATCCACGTACGGCTGGATTCTTTTTACTATTCAACTTATGAATCAAATATGGAAGCTATAATAGAACTAGATATGTTATCATACCACACTCACGATCGTAAGTATACTTTCCTAGCATATGTTAGAAAATATTTGAGATTGAATCAACCTCATTGAAATGTGGCTATGCAGTAGCTCACTTAACCCACACAATGAATATGGCACGATGTACCAAAATCCTCGGGGTCAAGCCTACAGGAATGTTCTTTCACGTACATGTACGGAACATGCATCTTTCGTCATTCCTTTTTAATTCGAAGATGAGAGTTAGTCTCACAAACAAAGTGCATGTAAAACTTAGAACCACCAAGTTATGTTTTGCTATATGTTTGTGTGCTTCCACTTCTTTGTCTTATTTTACCTATGAATACGAGATTTTGCAAAGCTCAAAGTATGCTGATTATTCTACACAAAATACAAAGAAGAGTAGACTCGACTATAAAGGATGACATCTCTATTAGCCTCTCGGGTAGCGGGAGTCATTGGAGCATACATCGGCAGCTCCTCCAACGGCTGCACCCTTTATATGCGCATATTGATTGCTAGGTTATTCAGTTATCCACTTACTGGTTGTAAGAAAGTATTAAAATATGTTGCCAAAACATTATTAAAATAAATATTTTTAACCTCCCTAAAAAGATCCAGCGATACACATCCTAGGCTCGTGAGCCTACATGTGCGTCTAGAAAAAATGCGGGCCTAGACATGAGGGAGTGTTGAAATACTTTGTCGAGCTCTTTTCATACTTTTGAAATTGTTGATTAGCGTATATGTTCAATATGGTATCAAGTAAAACGGTTTCGGGGTCAAATCATGCCCAAGGCATATAAAATATTTGCAATCTAACCTCGATCCCACATCTCTGTACAACCACAAGAGGTGAGGGTGAATCTTTAAATACGTTTCCCAGCTTTTTCCATCTATTCAAACTTTTGGTTAAGTTGGCTAGCCCATCGGTTCAACAGATCACTTGACTCTGATACCATATTGAATGTATGTGTTAGCCAACTATTCCAAAAGAACCGATAGAAAGAGTTAGGCAACGTATTTCAACAGAAAGAATGGCCAATATTGTAACATTTGTATTTAGAAGCACTTCATTTTATGGGTGTGATTTTGTAAGTATTAAGAAAATGATTGGACACACTGTTAGGGCATTTTCTAGCCCTCCCTAGTTTTATGTGTTAGTTAACAACACTAGGATAATTTAACATTGTCTTTCAGTGTCTTTGGTGCAGAAATATTTCAGGCTGGATTATTAGGCCGGATCTTTCCAGATCTGACCGAATAATTTGCCCCCATTTGCAAAATCGGCTAAGGACTGAAAAGGATCAAGATGCGCGTCATTCAGTAGAGGGGCCAGATTATTTGGCTGGATATTTCCACTTCTGGCCGGATAATCCGGCCACCCTAGAAAATGGTTAAGGACCAGAAGAAGTCGTGAGACGCGTCATTCAGAAGAGGGGCCGGATATTTCGGTCAGATATTCCCACTTCTGGCCGGATTATCCGGCCACTCGCAATAATGACTAAGAACCAAGAGAAGGCGAGGCGCGCGTCACTCGGAAGCAGGCTGGATATTTCGATCGGATATTTCCACTTCTGGCCGGATTCTTCAGCCACTCGCAAAAAATGACTAAGGACCAAGAGAAGGCGAGGCGCGCGTCACTCAGAAGCAGGCCGAATATTTCGGCCGGATTATTCCAGATCTGGTCGGATTATCCGGCCCTAACTTGCCCCAGATAATCCGGCCCTGGCGGCTGCAATGGATACATTTACCCCTCCCCCTCTTCTTCTCCAGCTTGCTCGTCCTCATCAAGAATAAGATACTATTCAGAGCCAACCTCATTGCTAGATCTCCACCTTCAACCACCCAAAGTCCCCGATCTTTGGAGGATCGAAGGAGGAGGTCCCGATCTACATCTCCACCAAAGGAATTTCATTTCCCTCTCCATTAGCTTGGGGAATTTGTGCCTAGTGGTTCCTTGGAAGCACTAGGTGTTATAATTCGTGATTACTCTTGTCTTTGTGGTTTTCTAGCCTCCGTGGCATCCTTGGGAGCCTCAACTGAGTTGTGGATGCGTGTCCCAAGCTCTGTGTAAGGGTTTCGGTCGGTGCCCCCAATACCACCGCTTAGTGAAAACTGAGCTAGCCTCAGTGGCTTGCTCACCGGAGAACAAGGTGAGCCTCTGTGGCGTTGGTCGACTCCATTTCCCCACACCTCTCCAACGTAGACGTACTTCCCCTCAGAAGGAAGGAACTACGGGAATACATCCTTGTGTCTCCGGTCTCCACCTTTCGGTTATCTCGCTCCCTTACTTGTATCTTACTTATTTATATATTGCTTGCTTCCTTGTCACTTGTAGGAAATTCACCTAGTTGCACATCTAGTGAATTTACTTTGTGTTAAAGCCTAAAATTGAAAAAGATTAAAAATTGGTTTAGCGCCTATTCAACCCCCCCCCCTCTAGTCACCCGTAAAGATCCTTTCAATTGGTATCAGAGCAAGGGCTCTTTGATTGGGTTTAACCGCCTAATAGAATACGGGCGACGAGGATCCCGTCACTAAGGTGGATTTCAACACCCTCATGACCCAAATGGGGGCCATGATGGCAGAAATCCAAAGTCACAAAACTCAGCTTGAAGCCCTCGCTAGTGGTACGTCTAGTATTACTCCACCGGCTTCGGTTGACCCCTCGGATAAGCCACCCTCAAACGATCATGATTAGGAGACGGTTGAGATTGTTGAGGGCAATGAGGACACAAACAATAAGGGTAACACACCTAGGGAACAAAGCTCGGGGATTCCACTTCCAGTGAGCTATGTCTCCAAAAGACACCTCCAAATGCCACACCTTGCTTCATGCGGTCCTCCGCCACTGATACGCCTCAAATGTATCTTTAATTTTTGATGCTCCATGCTTATTTACACACCATTTGCTTTGTGTTTTGTTACACTTCGTGGTGTTTTTATGCATTTTCTGGAACTAACCTACTAACGAGATGCCACAGTGCAAGTTCCCTGTTTTTCTGCTGTTTTTGTGTTTCAGAAAAGCTACACAGAAAATATTCTCGGAATTGGACGAAACAAAAGCCAAACCTGCTATTTTTCCCGAAGGGTCACGAAGTCCGAAGATGAGACGGAGGGGGTGCCAGAGGCCAGGCTCACCCTAGGGTGGCGCGGCCTGCCCCTGGCCTGCGCCACCAGGGGGTGAGGCCAGCTGGCCCACCTCTTGACGCTGCCCTTCCGCCTATATATTCCCCTCGACGGGAAAAACCTAAAGGACGGATCGCTTTTCCTCGAAACATACTGCAAGCCACCGCCGTCATTGATGCAAGATCGGGAGGATCTAGGAGCTCTTCTCGGCACTCTGCCAGAGAGGGGATTCCCTGCCGGAGGCCTTCTCCACCACCATGGTCGCCTCCGGAGTGATGTGTGAGTAGTCTACCTTGGACTACGGGTCCATAGAAGTAGCTAGATGGTCGTCTCCTCCACCATGTGCTTCATGTTTAGATCTTGTGAGCTGCCCTACATGATCAAGATCATCTTTGTGTAATTCTGCATGTTGTGTTTGTTGGGATCCGATGAGTATTGGTACTATCTCAAGTTGATGTGCTAAATTATTATCTTTATGTTATCTCTATGTTGTTTATGATCTTGCATGCCCTCTGTTCCTAGTAGATATCTTGGCCGAGTAGATGCTAGTGACTCCAAGAGGGAGTATTTATGCTCGATAGTTGGGTTCATGCCTCTAGTAATCTGGCGGAGTGACAGAAACCTCTAAGGTATTAGATGTGCTGTTGCCACTAGGGAGAAAACAACATTCTTGTGTCCAAGGACATTTGCTTTATTTACTTTACGCACTTTGCTTAATGCAGTTATCCGTTGTTCGCAACTTAATACCCGATGGTTGCTCGGACGACATCCGGAGGGTGGATTATTAGTCATAGATGCAGTTGGATTACGGTCTATGTATTTTGTCGTGATGCCCAGAGTGAATCTCATAGTGATCCTCATGACATATGTACGTTATCTTTATTCTATCAATTGCCCAACTGTAATTTGTTTACCCAGTATGTTGTTATTTATCTTATGGAGAGACACCACTAGTGAACTGTGGATCCCGGTCCAATTTTCTTTACATTGCTATTATCGTTTACTATTTTACTCACTTATTTACATTCTCGCATACTATTACCTTTTACCACTCGATACGCTTAATCCTTTGTTTACAGCAAACCGGTGAGATTGACAACCTCATTGTAAGTTGGGGAAAAGTACTTGGTTGTGTTGTGTGCAGGTTCCACGTTGCTGCTAGGTGAAGAAGCTCCTACGTCAACTACGCACCAGCATTTTCTGACGCCATTGTCCGGAGTGTCGCGAAGCTAGCAAGCATCACCTTCTGAAGTTTGGCTTTCTCCTACTGGTTCGATAAACCTTGGTTTCACAACTGAGGGAAACTTGCTGCTGTGCTCCTCATACCTTCCTCTTGGGGTTCCCAACTGGGTGCTTAACACGCACTATCAGCCACCACTTGATGCTTCTAGCTTTGCCAATTGGCAAGATAACATGAGCTCTCACATAAACTTTGTGTCTATTGAGCTTTGAAGAATCATTGAGCAGGGATTTCATCAATCTTCCGAGGACTTGAACAACTTGTAACCCTGGGAGCTCATCGACAAGCAACTCAATGCCTCCGCATTGCACCTCATCCACATCTCACTCTCCGAGAAGGACAAGGTGTTTATTCGCTCCATCACCTCTGCCAAGGACTCTTGGGATGCTCTCACGAACCTCTTCATCAGCAACGAGAGCATTCAAGAATCCAATTATGATGAAGCACACAATGAAGCAGACAACTTTGCCATGCTTTATGGTGAAAGCCCCGAAGAACTCCATAGGCGCATCTCGGCACTTCAAGTGAAGCTAATTGATCTTGGCTCAACCCAATGTGATGGGAAGTGGATGAAGAGGAAGTTCATCCAAGCTCTCTTGCCCTTCATGAAAGATATCGTAAACTCAATCAAGGGAGATGCCAACTTCCGGAAGATGACCGCGCATGACATCTTGCAAGAGATTGTTGCAAGGAATATTTCCGAGAAAAATGCGGATGATGCTCTTGCTCGTGCTCGTGGTGTTCGTTCTCCCAACCTTGCTTTGAAGGCTAAAGTCTCATATCAAGAAGAAGCAAGTTTGGAAGAAGAGGAAGTGACAATGGGTGGAAGTCCCGAGGACATGAAGTATGCTCATGCCGAGCACATGGCTCTCGCTCAAAGGGCATTCATGAAGAGGTGGAATTCATCTAGCCCCTCCAAGCCTAAGGCCACAAGTAGAGTGAGGACTTGCTACAACTGCGGTAACCAATACCACTTCATTACGGATTGTCCCTATGAAAAAGTAGAGGATCACAATGGAATACTTGTCCGCAAGGAGATGAAGGACAAGTCATACCCTCCAAGGAACTCCAGCAAGAAGAAAGTCATTCCAATTCACGCTTTGACGACCCAAGAAGAATACCCCTCCGGTGATGATGCAAGCGATGATGAAGAAGTAGGAAGGGCTGTCATCGCCATTGCCAAACCTACCTCTTCGTCATCCCTCTTCGCTTCTGCAAACGAGTCCAAGCGCACCAACAACAAAGGGACATGTCTAATGGCTCACGCTACAAAGGTATCACCTACTCTCATGCCCATCATACCTAGAAGCTTATCTTTGATGGATTGTGTTGACACAAGTGATGATAAGGATGAGCTTAGTGAAATGGACAACTTCATGCCAACTTTGCATGGGGAGACCAAAGCTCGCTTTGAGATTCTCCTAGATCAATATAACGAGTCTCTCCAACTTAACGATAAAAATGAGGAACACATCTTTGAGTTAGAAGGGCATGCTCGTGAGTATGCCAATGAAATTGCTACTCTCACTAAATCCCTTGAGGTTGAGCAAGACCTTAGGATGGCACTTGAGGCATCCAAGTTGGGTCTTGAAGAATCTCATAATTTGGAAATTGCTAGACTTAAAAGTGATCGTGATATTGCTCAATCTGTTGCTAATGAACTTAGGTTGCATGAGAAACTTAATCTTATAATTGCCAAAGAAGCAACCAAGTTCCATTCTACCACTTTTATTGCAAGTTCATGTCACACTAACCCTCTTTATGAGAAATATCCTCCTAACGGGGATAAAAGGCTTGATGAGCTCTTGAGTGCTCAAAAGCAACATGGTGACAAGACTAGACTTGGCTTCATTTCCAAGTCAGAGAAGAAGATGAACAAGAAGAAGAACAACAACAACAACAACAACAACAGGAAGAAGTTTATCGTGCCTACTCCTCCTCCTAACAAGCGCATCCCAAATGACATATGCTTTGATGAGGATGGCAATGTCTTTGAGGAGGAGGGTGAGCTTGTGAAGGAAGTGGTTGGGAATGCCAAAAGGGCAATGCCCAATCACAACAAATTTGCAGGAAAATATAATCCTTCCTATGTTCTTTTTCGTGCTTATGATGGGCATGTATATGCCAAATTCGTTGGTTCACCCAATGAATGCATTGCATGGTCTATTTGGGGTTCCTTTACCCTTGTCACTAACAAAAGAGGACCCATTGAAAAATGGGGACCTAAAAATAAGACTTGATTTCTTGTAGGAATTTTCTTCCGGTGCAGGACAATGGATAATTGATAGTGGTGCTACCAATCATATGTCCGGAAGCAAAGAGTTGGTGAAGGAGCTTCGCACCGGTCCATCTAGTGTGGGATGCGTCACCTATGGAGACTCTACAAGGTCAAAAGTATTGGGTCTTGGTAAGGTTGTCATTTCTCAAAATGTTACCGTGGAAGATGTCATGCTTGTTGAGACTCTCTCTTGCAATTTACTTTCCGTAGCTCAACTTGCCGATATGGGCTTTGCAACTTTTTTGATGTTGGGATTATGGTTCTTTTGTGGAGAAAGTCTCTTAAAGTAGCTTTTGTTGGGCATGTCAAAAATGGCTTATATGTGATTGACTTCTCGGAGAAAGTCACTAAAGCCGCAACTTGCCTAATGGCTAATATTGACGTGGGATGGCTTTGGCATCGCCGACTAGGCCATGTCAATATGAGAACTTTGCAAAGTCTTCACAAAGGTAACCACATCCTAGGACTAACCGATCTAACCTTTGCCAAATATTGTGTGTGTAGAGCTTGCATTGAAGGAAAGATGCATGAACTTCCTCACCATGGTACTTACTAGCTTTGAGCTCTCATTGCCCCCATCATAGGCATCTTGAGTGGTTAAGGTTAATGCGAGTACAAATATGAGATATATGCTTGACAAATCATAAGTTGAAAATCTCCTATCCCGTGAATACGAGTACTTAAACAATGCTAGTCGACTTAGGTCCCAAGCAAGTTCTTGTCATTGTAAGTATACATGTATCATCGAGAACGCCAATAGGGTACCTCTTGCCCGATGACATGGGAACTAGCCCACATCAAAATGATAAGACAAACAGACAATGGACACCTCGACATCTCTTTTATTTACCATTTTGTATAGCTTTTTATTTTGAGATGCGTCGTCAGAATGTCCACTATGGTTATGCTATAAATTTCCACCATGAATGATGCATGGCTTAGATTAGCGGCCTAGGCGTTTCTCTAACACATATACAAACTCCATGAACTCCACAAGTTTCCAACTCCTTTCACACAGATAAGCATCCATAAACAAAAGATCATAATATCAACTTAAATAGAAATAAGTGCAATGTTGAAAGCGTGCCCCATGACAAGATGGCTGAGCTAACTCCCAACTTACAACTTGCAAGCATATAATCAACATAAGAGAGCCACAATGGTCAAGTTTATTAAAGTGCAAGAAACTAAATGTGCCATCAGGTTCGTGAGAGCTTTACTAACTAATTTTCACATAACAAAAAGTTTAATTTGGAAGATAGATAAAAGAAAGACAAATGTACTTGGAATAGAAAATTGCTAATAGGTAGATATGGTGGACACATTGTAAAAACTTTGGTTTTTTGGGATTTGGATGCACGAGAACTATTCCCTCTCAGTACAGGTGAAGGCTAGCAAAAGACTGGGAGCGACCAACTAAGAGAGCAATAATGGCCATAATCATGCATAGCGACAAAATATTATTAACCAAAGCATAAAGTGGTATCACAAGTCAAAAACCAAATGATCATAGAGGCTTGAGGGAACTGGTTAAAGTCAAACATGGTGTAAGCATGCGCCAAGTCAACCCAAATAAAGCATCAAAGGAGAATACCACAATAATATGCCCCCATATAATAAAAACAACGCATGATTCTTTCAAAGGCACATTAAGCAATTTTAGTCATTTGAGACAAGTCATGCTACAGTAAAAACTACTAAGCATATAATCAAAATAACATCAAGCATGACATGCAAAAGTCTAAGCCACGGTCTAAACAAGCTCCCATTTGTTGATGGGTTCGTAGCATAGAAAACAAAAATTTTCCTATGCGAGAACACATAAACTAGCCAAGATACTCTACGAGGTGGTAGCAACGGAGACTAACCCTCGATGACCATAAGCGGGGATTACGTTCCCGCACAAACGTTGACGATGGAGAGTCGATGAAGACGCACGTAGTCGACGTAGTAGTTCACTTGACGTAGTCGACGTAGTGGTTCACTTTACGATCACAATATCGTGTACACGGCGCCACAAGTGGCAGCACCCCCGTGCTCGGTCACACGTACAGCTCGACGTCGACTCCTCCATGCCCTCGGTCCAGCGGGGCAGCGGAAGAAGGGATCCACCGGACACTCCACCACACACTTCTCCAAGTGTATGAACTACGAACTACAATTCCGGCAGAGCTTCGCTAAGCTGAGATGAATATTGGGCAGCAACTATGCGAGGGAGGGGGGGATCAAGAAGTGTGTGAAGAGGGAGAAGAGGGGCTCCTTTTATAGGAGAGGAGGTGGCAGCCCCCTCTTCATGGTGGTAACCCCCTCTTCATGGTGGTAACCCCCTCATCAACATGAGGTAACCCCCCATTTAATTTTGCATGACATTCATGCTAATTAAAATTCACACTAATTGATTTAATAAAATATTTTTATTTCTTTAATATTTGTTAATTCAATCAATTAACAAACATTAACAAATACCCCCTTGAGTTATTTTGATATACCGAAACAGTTTCGGCACTTTTCTGAAACAACCCTCATGTTGTCCTGTAATTCGATCGGAGTATCGTATCCACTCAAAAACGATGGCAAACCTTAAGTGTGTCACGCTACGGTTCATGAATAACATGGACATGATCGAGACTCCTCTCCGATCAATAATCAACAGCGGGATCTGGAAATCCATGATGACTCCCACTTACTCAACGATGAACTAGTGATCGTGTGAACCAATAATGAACATAGTTAATTCCTTTTGTCTCGCGATATTATTACTTGTCCGAGATCCAATCATTTGGTATCAACCATACCTAGTTCGATCTCGTTCCCGACAAGTCTCTTTACTCGTTCCGTGATAATGCATTCCCGTGACCTAGTCACATGCTTGCAAGCGATTCCAATGCAATATCACCGAGAAGGGCCCAGAGAATATCTTTCCGTCATCCGGATGGACAAATCCCACTCTTGATCCATGAGCCTCAACTAATATTTTCAGAATACCCAAATCAACCTTTATAATCACCCTGTGATGGTGTGACGTTTGATATCATCAAAGCACTCTTCCGGTATCAGTGATTAACATGATCTCATGGTCTGAGGATTAGAACTATTTCGTATGAGTTTGATATAGCAATGAACTTGATGACTTGATCGTATTGCTATTCGTACTATGGGTGTGAGTGTTCATCACATCATTCTTCTAATGATATGACCCCGTTATTAACAACATCCAATGTTCATAATCAGGAAACCTTGATCATCAGTTAATCAACGAGCTAGTATGAAAGAGAGGCTTTACTAGGAACCTTTTTAGTTTATTAATCACATAAGTATTAATGTTTCCGATTAATACAATTCTAGCATGAGAAATAAACATTTATCATAAACATGGAATATGATAATAACCACTTTATTATTGCCTCTCGGGCATATTCCCTTCAGTCTCCCACTTGCACTAGAGTCAATAATCTAGTTGATACTTGCGTATATAACACTTATGGATTTCACATGTTATCCGTATGCTTTGCATATGGTTAATCTGATCTCCAGATCTGACACTTTCAGTTCTGTGTGTATTTGCATGTCTTTGCGTCTCTACGCATCACTCATTCTCAAATGAGATAGTTGGGTATAAATTTGGTCCTTTGGTGAGACCTTAGTTCCTTTAGCTAAAATCATGTTGTCACTATTGTCGCACAATAGATCTTCATAGTAATAGCCAGCTTGGAACTACACCTAGTTTGATAACAAACTTCTTCACACAAATGCCCTCTTTTGCTACTTCTAAAGTAGCCATATACTCAACCTTTGTTGTAGAATCCATCACAATGTCTTAACTTTGGAACTCATCCAAATCCATCATGGAACTTCCTTCCATTACATTGTGCCACCTAAACATATAGCTAAAATTGAGATAAACTTAATTGTATCTTGTGACAAACTTAGTATCAATGTAACACTTTACAATGAACTATGTGTCACTTTGTCATACATAATATATATCCTTAGTCCTTCCAAAGCACATAAGGATATCTTTACTATTGTCCAGTGATCATCTTATGACATTTATCACTCTGGTATATGCTCATAACATTTAGAGCACAGGACATGTCTGGATATGTACATATCACGGTATACATGATTGATCAAATCATTCATATGGCTTCACTCATCAAGTGTCAAAAACACCTGAATCTTGTTTCAACATCTTCCATGCGGCAAGAACTTTTCTCGTTATTTCCATATTTAACTTCATTCAATATTTCATCTATGTACTTTGGCACAACCATATTGGCACCTCGATCTATCTACATAGACATTGAGACCCAATATTTTGGTTTTGCCTAAGTCTTTCATTGAAATATAATTTTAATGAAATTCTTAACCTATGTCAATAAAAGATACATCATTTCCAATTAACAATATGTCTTCTACATAATGTACTGAAAATATGTCTCAACGCTCCCACTTAATTTCTTGCAAATGCAAGCATATTCATCGTATCTGATGAAACTAAACCTTTTAATTATTTCATCACGGTGAATATTCCAACTCCGCGATGCTTACTTCAACCATTGAAGTTTGCATGCCTTTTAGCATCCTTTGAATTTACAAAACCTATTGGACCATGTCATGTACATGTCCTAGGTAATCATTCTATTAGAAGAATGTTGTCTTGTTTGTTCAACTAACATATACCAAACTTGGCATATGTAGTGGTTGCTACAGTAATCCGTCCAAACAAAATATCGCTATGAAAGATCAAATCTTGTAACAGTCAACTCCTTGAACACAATCGTAAACTCTTTTAACGATGTGTCGACTATTTCATAGATGTTAAACATCCATGTCTGTCTTTATAGATCCAAATACGTTCATTAGGCTTCATGCCTTTTGAGGGTCTTCCAAGTTCATAAACTTGAATTCTCGTGTATGGAACTATCACAGATTTTATGGCTTCTATCCATTTTATGGAGTCAGGGCCCATCATCGCTTCTTTGCATGTAGTCGGTTCATCATTGTCAAACAATAATGATCTGTTCTCAAATCTAACTATTTGATTGTTATCCGACTCACGCGGTTCAATAGGAACTTAGATCTATGTGACCACAACCTTTGAGGTACGATAGCCATGCGCATTGTGGCCGCCTCCGGGACACTTCCCAGCGCTGCGCTACTCAGCACATATAGCTTAGGTTTAACAACCTAATCAAAGCTCTATTGTCCTCCCACTTGACTTTTTGCGAAAAATTCCTTCTCAAGAAACTTGACGTTTTCAGCGATAAACACTTTTGTCTTAGGTGTTCTGGAGGAATACCCAACATTTACTTTGGGATAACCTACAAAGACGTATTTATCTGACTTTGGTTGTAAACATTTTACATATGCATAGCATACCAAAATTTTAGAAAAGACAACTTGGGTTTTATCCCATGCCATAACTCATATGGTGTCATTTCAACGGATCATGATGGCGCTCTTTTCAGTGTAAAAGTGATAGTCTCTAAAGCTTTATCCTTAAAATATAATGACAGTTTTATAGACGACACCTTTGATCCAACGATGTCAAACAAAGTTTGATTTCATCTCTCGAACACTCCATACTCCTATGGTGTTTCGGGAAATATAAGTCTATGGAACGATTCCTCAACTTTTAGGTGTTTGCTAAACGTGTAACTCAAATATCTTCCTTTATGATCAAATCATAAATTCTTTATTCTCTTGTTACAATGATTTTCCACTTCATCTAGAAATACTTTGAACATTTTTTAAATATTTCATACTTCTTCCTTATCAAGTAAATATACACATATATCTACTCAAATCCTTGGTTAAAGTAGATGAAGTTCAAAGATCCACCACTCACGGCTACACATAATGGACTATATACATCAACATGTATAATATCCAATAAGTTAGTCGTCTGTTCTTCTTTGGCCTACAAACGGAGTTTTAATCATCTCTAGGAAATTTTCACAAGTGTCAATTGATCCAAAATCAAAAGACCCCAAAAATTCCATCAACATGGAGTTTCTTCATGTTTACTTTCCAATATGATTTAAATGGTGGTGTCACTCATAAGTGATCTTCTAATCATTTGTCTTGAGACATTTTTAGCATCAGTGTTATGGATGTGATTTCTCCAACAAGATAAGCGTTCATCCATCTTTTATGAATGCGGTAATAATTTGAACAACCATTGTTCTCATAATACCAGAACAAAATAACAATTATTCAAACAAATCTTGAAGGCTAGGTTTAATTCCAACGAAACACAATAACACTTTATTTGTTTTCGATGAGAATCATCCCATATTCATTTGCTAGTTAATTAGGCCATTGTAGTTCTTGTATTGCGTTGTTTGTATGACAGTTCATACCAACCAATTTAGTATCAAATACCCAAGAACCACATTATTTTAACAAGCAACGAATACACCCATAACATGTATATCTTCTATATACCTGAGCTGGACATTTCCAGTCTTTTCTTTTCCGCCAGAATAAATTTCAGATTCTCTTTTAGCAATTCTTTTCCTTCTAGAAGAATCTATCAACATCAATAGTGGCGCCATACACATGGCACATAGTTCAAGGCATGATTAGTCAAACACTAATACCCTTGGACTTACACTTTGAAGTAGATCACCATAATCAAATATTTGGTGCTCTTCCAAATTCCATTCTTTAGTAATCTTTTAATGTAGTAAATATATTACCGATATCTTGTATTCATCCTATCATGACAACTTTCATGATCAAGCTACTATAGCTCATGAGGACAAATTGTGAGTATAATGTTAGTTCCCAAAACCTTTTTAGGAGATCTGGACGCCTAGCGTCTCCAATCTTTACAAATTCTCATACAATATGAGAACATGTGTCTTACTAAATTATACTCTATCACTTTGCAACCAAACATTGTTTCAGATATCACAATATCTTCCACACATGATAGTTTATGAAACAATTCTTTCAACTCCTAGATAACCTTGATACTAAAAACAACTTTTGAATATCAAGGATTATGGAGGCAAATGTGATACTTAGATACTAACACTGGAATTGTTACTCTTGATTTAATACTACTTATTAAATTTTATCGAGTAACAAGGGTTTGCTAAAATTTTGCAATAAGACTTTAAACTTTAGATTGACATTCAAACAATACGATACCAGTTCGTAAAGTTAACATCCAGAATTCTATAGTTCTATTATCTCAATTATAGCTAATCGCAAGGTAGTAAACGGATGCCAATAACTACAACAAACTATGCAAAATCACTTTAATTTAGTTCATGATAAATTGAGTTCTATAATTCAAAATTACTAAGTGAACTCCCACTTAAAAACAACATCCCTCTTAGCTTTCTTAAGTGATTACACGAACTAAATTCACTATACCGCAACCGATCATCACGTGCAACGGCATAGTTTCAAAGGCGAACATCACCATGTTCATCATATCAACCATATGACTCATGCTTAACCTTTCGGTTCGTGTTCCGAGGCCATGTCTATACATGCTAGGCTCGCCAAGTAGAACCATAACATTCGCGTGTGTAAAACTGTCTTACACCCGTCGTATGTGAATGTAGAGTCTGTCACACCCGATCGTCACGTGGTGTCTCGAAACGACGAACTTTCTTGACGGTGCATGCTATGGAAGAACACATTTTATCTTGATATTTATGTGAGAGGGATCATCTTATAATGCTACCGCGCGATCAAATCTAAGCAAAATAAGATGCATAAAAGGATAAACATCACATGCATATATAATGTGATATGATATGGTCCTTCACGCATTCGATCTCCATCTTATGCGTCATGGCATGATCTCCATCATTCCACCGGCGTAGCACCAAGGTCCATGGCGCGCCACGTTGGTTGTCTTCCTCCATTACAATATATCACTTGGATATATATATATTCGGCACGCAAGCCATTTAAATGTAAAGACAACCATATGGCTCCTGCCGGTTGTTTATAACTTACAAAAAGGATCATTGCATACAATTTATAACATAAACAATTTAACCATATCACATCACATGCCCTGCAAAAATAAGTTAGACGTTTCTAATTTGTCTTTCATATTTTACGTGGTTTGGGGCTTTCTAGGAAGAACCGTTTTTACCTACGAACATGAAACCACAACGGTGATAAAAAATATTATTAACAACTATTTGTAAAATAGATCATAACTATAGTGGGAGAAACGTACACCCGCAAAGCCACATATGCCGAAGCATGTCAAGTGTGGGACAAGTCTCGTGAACGCGGTCACATAAGGTTAGTCTCGGGCAGCTTCAATCCTACTATGCCACTATGATCCAAAATACAAAAAAAAATTGCAATAACATGATCATCAACGCCCACATCCACATGTGTTCTAGCCGTGCATACCAACTACGCATAGATATGGCTCTGATACCACTGATGGGTTCGTAGCATAGAAAACAAAAATTTTTCTATGCGAGAACACATAAACTAGCCAAGATACTCTACGAGGTGGTAGCAACAGAGACTAACCCTCGATGACCGTAAGCGGGGATTACGTTCCCTCATAAACGTTGACGATGGAGAGTCGATAAAGACGCACATAGTCGACGTAGTTGTTCACTTGACGTAGTCGACGTAGTGGTTCACTTGACGATCACAAGATCGTGTACACGGCGCGACAACTGGCAGCGCCCCCGTGCTCGGTCACACGTACAGCTCGACGTCGACTCCTCCACGCCCTCGGTCCAGCGGGGCAGCGGAAGAAGGGATCCACCGGACACTCCACCACACACTTCTCCAAGTGTATGAACTACGAACTATAATTCCGGCAGAGCTTCGCTAAGCTGAGACGGATATTGGGCAGCAACTATGCGAGGGAGGGGAGGATCAAGAAGTGTGTGAAGAGGGAGAAGAGGGGCTCCTTTTATAGGAGAGGAGGTGGCAGCCCCCTCTTCATGGTGGTAACCCCCTCTTCATGGTGGTAACCCCCTCATCAACATGAGGTAACCCCCCATTTAATTTTGCATGGCATTCATGCTAATTAAAATTCACACTAATTGATTTAATAAAACATTTTTATTTCTTTAATATTTGTTAATTCAATCAATTAACAAACATTAACAAATACCCCCCTGCGTTATTTTGATATACCGAAACAGTTTTGGCACTTTTCTGAAACAACCCTCATGTTGTCCTGTAATTCGATCGGAGTATCGTATCCACTCAAAAACAACGGCGAACCTTAAGTGTGTCACCCTACGGTTCGTGAATAACATGGACATGATCGAGACTCCTCTCCGATCAATAATCAACAGCAGGATCTGGAAATCCATGATGACTCCCACTTACTCAACGATGAACTAGTGATCGTGTGAACCAATAACGAACATAGTTAATTCCTTTTATCTCACGATATTATTACTTGTCCGAGATCCGATCATTTGGTATCAACCATACCTAGTTCGATCTCGTTCCCGACAAGTCTCTTTACTCGTTCCGTGATAATGCATTCCCGTGACCTAGTCACATGCTTGCAAGCGATTCCGTGATAAGTCTCCCTGACGGGCCTCGGAGGTACCATGATAATGGGTCTTATTAGCTATACCCTTGTCAGTAACCACACAGAAAAGAAGAAGAAACAAAAACGATCCCGAGGCCTCGTGCCATGCGACAGTACCTCCACCAGACTGCCACTATCCCTATGGTACAAAGCAGGAACAACAAGAAAATACATAACTCTTAGGCAAAGCCTTCAAGAAGGAATCGTCGCATGTGCACCGATGACGACGAGTCCACTGTAGGTCAATCTCAGAATTTCTCATCCCCAAGCAGGGCTTCGAGCCACCATCTTCAACATGGGTACGACGCAAGCAAGCGCCGACAATGCCAGACCATAATCAAGTGTTTTCACCGGAGTATGCAAGCTCAATGTCGAAGCTGCTTGTACCATCATCACTTGTCTAGTTGGCTACTCTTTGCTAACCGAATACCGCTGGAGGAGAAATGGAAGTTGATGACGTCCCATACCGCCACGCTTCCAGTCACTGCCGCACCACCTTCAATCGACAGCAACAGGCATGACTTGATGCTGCTGGGAGAGACGTCATGCGTAGCACCTGCCAAGATCAGGCATGACTTGATGCCTCCTCATGAGACTCCATGCATAACCACCACCGCCGGAAGGCATGACTTGATCTCTCGACCAAATACATCGTGCGTAGCACCTGATCTCAAAGTGGAGGGGCCGTCCCAATGTCCCATACCACCGGCAGCCAGAAAACTCCGTAGAGCATGGTGCTTGAGACCATGACCAAATCGAAGACCCAGCCACCGCTTCATCCACATGACCACAATGCTCGCCGCTGTCGAAAGACTAGAGCCACCGCTTCTAGCGCCAAACTCCAGCACCGCCATCAGTTTATGATGCAGCAAATAGATTGCCGCCGCTAGAACTGCTGCCGGCTATTGCGCTGCCAGGCAGCATAGCAACGCCGGTAGCCACCTCCTCCCCGTCGCAAACCGCGGAAAGCCCCGCACCATAGGCCCTATGGCTCGAGTATCAGGCCACCACAACCTCAACACCGCCGCCGGGTCAGCGAGGCTGCTGTATGCAGCCACCAGCGTGCATACCGGCCACCACCATCCCGAGGCTGCTGCCTCGCAGTCCAAACTCCGCCACGAACACCTTGATGTCCAGGGCCGTCACCACGCTTTGGTCGGAGGTCTCCGGTCACCAGAAGGCCGAGGAGACGAGATGTCGCCGTCCGTAGGAGAGGGGCTTTGCCCATCGGCTTCCTTCGGCAGCGGTGGGAAGTCGTTGTGGAGGAAGGCCGTTTTTCTAAACATCATATTCTCAACCACATATATCGATTATTAGATTTATTAATATAAAGTCGAGTTTTATAGCATTTTGTCCAAAACATGGATTTAAGTCCACTCGTTTTAGATATAGACATCGACAGATCTGGTGGCGCGTGCAATGCGAAGCACAGTATAGGCGGCACGCTGAGATGGACGGGTTGTTGTGGTGCAGCGCATCCGGAGCGTACGATGCATCAAACCTTCGGTTGGGCCATCGGCATACGCTCGTAGTTGCGCTCCCGTCCAATGCCCCACCCGACGTTGAGGCAGCCACACATTCCATAGTTGACAGCAACTCCAGTCGGTTCCATGCGATTGTGTTGCAGTGCTTCTGGGCGAGCCATATGTCGTTTGCACCCACTTGTGCTTTGCTCGTAGCTAGACGACCTGGACATCTATGGCTAGTCATTTTATTTGTTACTCGATGCTTAGCACTAACAATTACCCTAACGAACTACCCTAACGTGCCACCGTGAGATACGTACATGTTATGTTCTACCAAAACGTCTTATATTTTGGGACGGAGTTGTACATACCATGTTTTCTACAGTAGATTTAATCAAAGTTAAACTTTTTTAATTTTGACCAAATACTATATAAGAAAAGTACTAACATTTAAAATGTAAACTTATATTATTAGATTTTTATAAAATTTATTTTCCTCGAAAGAGACTTTTCTCGTGCTTAATAAATAAAGCCACACAGCAACCGAATCGATACAGAGTGATGAAAAAACCCTTTTACAAAGGTGATCAGAGATAACCAAAAAAATGAAGAACCGAACTTGTCATCGAAGACGAAGAGCAAGACCGAGAGGAACCGGGGCTCCACAACCCATGTCCACAACGACGCCCCCAAGTGGGTGACAACGCATCAAAGCCGCCATCATCGAAACCGTTTTCACCCGGAGCCCTAACTCGGTGAAGGTACCCACAACCAGTGGCAGACCTAGAAACTTTCGAAAGCCTTGGTAAATAAGGCTAAACTGTCAAAATTTAGATAAAATTGCTATAGAAATTATAAATAATAAGCTTTGTGCTGTTTGCCAAGTCTGGACGGTCGCTCGGACTTAGGATGGCTAAGTCCGCCTATGTCCACAACAGCGCCCTCAAAGAGGTTAAGACATCGGCATGCATCCCCGACGTTTTTGTAGGATCTCTCAGGCGCTCAGCTTTCGCCCGGAACAAAAATCTTATTTTCATATTCTATGAATTCAGTGCTATGAATATTGATATTTTTTGCTATATACATCAACAAACTTTACAAAGTTTGATTTTTACTGAACCAAAACGCAGGGTAAATAAAAAAAGTATAAACGATTGTTTTCCAATGGCATTTTGGCGAAGAGCAGATGAGCATTTATTTGCAAATCATGACGACGACACCTCTAAGAGGGTGACGACGCATCACGCTGCATCATCGAGACCAACACGGACAATTTTTACCCAGAGCCCTAACTCGGGGAAGGTACCCACAATATCGCACTCAAGAAGGTTACAAGAAGGTTACGACACCCGCATGCATCGCCGGTGTTTGCGCCGGATCGCCGAGCTTTCACCATAACTAAAAACTTATTTTCATATTGTATGAATTCAGTGCTATGAATATCGATATTTTTCTATATATTTGACCAAACATCATAAAGTTTGTTTTGTACTAAACCAAAACGTAGGGTAAATAAAACAACTATAAATGATTGTTCTCCAATGGCATTTTGGCGAAGAGCAGCTGAGCATTTATTTGCAAATCATGACTGACGGGATCCAGATCTCCTCCGAGTAACCACGAGTCCTAATACGCCAGCGATGTTCACGTGGCAGACAGAGAAGGGAAATAATTAAAAATGTCCAGTCCGACACCGATGTCTGGCCAGACGGGTCCACGCCGCTCCAGGACGGTACGGCGCCACGTGACGGTCGGCGAAGCCATGTCATCCCATTTCAGGCAGGTACTCTGTTTCTATAAGAGCAAGGTTAATAGTAGAGCTAGTTATTGGCTATAAGGTATTGCCATGTCATCTATAGCTAGCTTATAGCTAACATATATAATAGTTGGCTATAAAATAATTTTAATTTATGATTACATGGCCCACATGACATTCTCACAAAGTACCTAGGAGCATGTGCTAGAGCTAGCTCTTGCATGAGAGCCCACTTCTCTTCTCTCTCCTCTTCTCTCTTATCCAACTCATCAGCCAGCTGAGTAGACCTTATTGTACTTGCTCTAACTCGTTTTTATTTCATTTTATAAGACGTAAGATATTCATTTCTCGCTAGGCGGCTTGCGTGCCCACACCCAGCCGCGGTGTCGAGGAATAACGTGCTAATCCAGGCCCGGCCCGCCTTAGACCCACCTGTCGCCGTCTAATGTTTTATTGAGCTACAAACCCTACAACTACTCCTGCCACTGCCAGTTGTGTTCCTTATCCTCAATCTTTTCTTCTTATGCAATCCTTATCTTCAAACTTGTGTATTTATCCGTAGTTGCTGTAGAGCTCTAGAGTACGTTTTATACTATTTGGAATTGTGTGCATGGAATCATCCTACATGCTGCTAACTTAACTACACTTTATATTGCAGCATTTTGACTACTATCCAACTTCAATCTTCGATAAAGATATAATTTCATAACATGTTTATTGTTTTACTCCCATTTTGCTACAGTAGAATTTATCTTTAAAGCATATTTTTTATGATTTTAATTCTTGTAATCATTAACTATATAGAATATTTTAAGTAAAAAATGTCAAAGGGAATATTTGGATTATCAAAATATTTCATGTTATTTTCAAGGAGTGAGCGTCTTGTCTTCGCCATTTATGGACTGAATACGACAGATTGTCTATTGTATCGCCTTCATTTGTTACTGTTTTCAGATTTTAAAACGTGCGGTGAACTAAATTAGAAAGAGCATGACTAGGACAAAAACAACTAGAACAATAGTGAAATACTGTGTGTCTTATTTTAATGCTAAGAGAACACATCATTTTAAAGATAAGGCAAATGGAGGTGGCGTTTGGCTCTCGGGGGCATTAGCATGTGGATGAGTACTAAAATCAAAAACATGTTACAAAATCTCAAAAAGAATCCAAAAAAATTTAAGAATGCAAATATTCATTTTCGGCATGCTTGTGGATTTTTTGGAAGAAAATACATACGGTGTGTACTAGAAAAAAAACAAGACTCTATGAAAGACCATTATGCCTCGAAATAGGCTCTCGCCCCGCTTTATAAATAAAGCCAAACGGCCGAACCGATAGAAAGTGATGAGGAATTCCTCGTACATGCAGATCAAAGATAAACAACAAAAACTAAGAAGCAACGAGCTTGCCACCGAAGTCGCCCTGAGTCTAGGGAGACCCGAGCTCCACGACAACGCCCCTAAGGAGGTAACGATGCAACAAGCGCCGCCGTCACTGAGACCACAGAGGTCTAGGATTTTCACCCGGAGCTCTAATGTGGAGAGGGTAGCCACAACGACGCCCTCAAGAGGGTCACGACACCCGCAGGCGTCGCCATCGTTGGCGCCGGACCGCTAGGATTTCGCCCAAAGAAAACCCCCACCTCACCTGGTACCTTAGACTACTAACCTACCCCGAGCCGAGCTTCTACCACGCAATCTGGGCATTGACCACGCCGAGGCGCCGCCAACACCAGGAGCCCCCGACACCAACTCCTTGCCCCCCTCATGGCCCCGGGAGACGGCCATCACCACCGCCACGTCGCCCGCCATCAAGCCATCCATGCAGTCCACCTTCTGGGGCCGCCGCCCCGGCATCCGCGAGCTCGCACCCGTGTAGCGACTAGCGAGGTCCATCGCATGACCTGCGAGCCGGAGGAGGTAGGATGGCATGAACCAGAGGGCGCAACAACACAGCCACGTGGAGGACTTCCTCCATCGCTGACTGTGGGTGCCGACCGGGCGCAACAGTAGGGACACACCATACCCCGCAGGCCTGGCCTGGCCCAGATTGGACCCGTAAAGTCCGTGCCGCCACGCTGCTGCACGTAGGTCAGCGCCGCCGCACCCTCCTGCTCTGCACCGCACCATCGCGACCAACTCCAGGAGACGTCGACGAAGGGAAACAAGTAGACCCGCTTAGGCCCAGATGGGGCCCGCAGATCCTAGATCTAGGCCATCGGGTCCTGGCCGTCACCTCCGCACCGCCACGACGCCACCACACCACCCTGAGCCGAGCCACCGCCTCTGTTGCCTGCCGCCCAGCAACCCTGGCCGCGGAGGAAGAATCGCCACCGTGCACTGTCGCCTGCCCGCTAGCACCACCTGGAAAGGACCTGCACCGGGTAGAGAGGAGGCCCCCGCCGCTGGCACCGCCCAGGCTTTGCCCGGCGGCTGGCGGCGATGGGGGATCGAGAGAGGAGGAGTCTCGGGGAGGTTAGGGTTTGTCGCCCCTAAAATCGCCCGCAGAGGGGGGGGGGGCGACCAAGGGCCCGAACCGTTTTCACGAAAGACCATTATGAATCTGCTTTCTCTTCAAATAATGAAATTATAAGTAATACAGCTATGAATCTTTGAGTATTATTCACAAGAGTATGCACCAAGCATTAAACCACTATCTGAGCTTCTTTGAGTGAACGCCTTTTTTTTTAGAGATTTAGTCATTACACTTTTGAGGCGGTGTTCATATTGAGCTAGTGGGAGGAGTTGTGTGAGTGTGCGTAGGAAGATGGTGCAGGTGCATCTATATGTTGTACTCCATGTTTCGGGGGGAAAGAGCTCGCCAAGCTCAAGTTTTAACGGGTTGTGCTTTAGTGTCTTGTTTAGTTTTGCAGGGGCATTCGAATGCCTTTAGTTCAATAGGAAAATTGAACTGAGCTCCGACCACACATATTTTAAGAGGATTTCGGTGCCTTCTCTCACTAAATCTCTCTCTATATAGAATTGATTCCTCCAAAATCTTCGTGTCCTTTCCCTCAAACCATTTCAAGACATCACTTTGCAAAATTAATTTATGTATTGAGAGAGATATTGTAAAAATCCACCAGACGTGGCACCTTATTTCTCTAGGTTTCTGATCCTTTATTTTCGCCCAAAAAGAAACCATAAATGGTCGTGTAGATAAGCATAGCCACCAGAGACAAGCTAGATGTCAGTTTGATTTGGGGAGCATGACTTTTTTTTTTGACAGAAAATAGCGCTTTATTGATTAAATCACATCAATACACAGAGTTTCCCGGATACAATCCGGAACAGAATGAAAAATCTCGCTAGAGGAAACACTAAGACAAGATTTAGCTAAGATATGCGCTGCTTCATTAAGATTGCGCTTCACATGGATAAAAGAGATCGACGTGAAGGAGTTGGTCATGGTCTTGATCCCATAAACGAGGATGCCGGCAGATGATCTGTCCATTGTCGACGAGTTGAGGCGTTGAACCAGTGACAGGCAGTCTGAAGCAAAGATAACTTGATCAAAGCCCTCTTCTTGAGCTAGTAAAACCGCACGTCGAAGAGCCAAAGCTTCTGCTTCTTCAGGTGGTCGTAGACCATGGAGCTGATATCGGCAAGCAAACACACAGTCACCCGTATGATCCCTGGCCACAATACCTGCACCCATCCTGCCTGTAGATTCAAAAATCGCTGCATCCGAATTGATTAACAGGATACCCGGTGGCGGTGGACTCCATTTGAGAACTGGTTTGGGATCACACCTAGGTGCCGGAGTAGTCTTGTACAAGCTTTCTCTGATCAAATCAACATATGCTAGAATTTTGTGACACGTCCGCGTCGGATTAGGCCTCTCAGAATTATTACGAGCATGACTGGTTATCTAGATCTCTTGCGGGTAAGGAGACATGGATGGCAACTGACCTACACTCTTGGTAGATCTTTAATTATTGCAAACCTATCTCATTAATAGGTCTATAATTGCAGCATGCAAAGTGTGGCAACTTTCAGGACCGGTGAGAGTAAATTGCACGTTAAACCATCTATTTCAGCAAATTGGCATGCACCGATCCCGAGTCGCTTAATACTAGCAATCAACAGGTTCACCTACTTTCTTCGATTTTGTTTACAAGGCACGCACACTGCTTAAAAAAATTATTGACCACCAATTTTTGTCAACAAAAAATAAGATATATATCATAAAATTATATCACTGGATTCATATTTAAAAAAAGTTTCCAATAATATAATTTTTATAACATATGATTCATAATTTATTAAGTAAAAATAGATGGTCAAAAGTTTACCTAAATCCGTGTGCGTGCCTTGTAAACTGACCTAGAGGAAGTTTATTGGCAGGGAATTAGCACCATAACTAGGGCCTCTGCACTAGGTCTAATTGGAGTACTTTCTTTTAGAAAGATTCAGATCTATTATAAAGCCTCACGAGAAATACAGTACAAAGCATCCTAGATATACAAAAATTATATCAAGATACTTGGACAACCTCACGACTACGAGAACCAGCCTTACTTTGTTGATGACACCCGAGAAGAATTTGTGCACTGCCCCTAAGGACAAAACCCTAAAACCGAAATCAACGCCATTGAACTGATCTTGAATCGATCTTAATCTCCTGACACCAAATCTGCAACACACGTAGATAATACGAGATGCCCCACTCTAAGGGAGCAACAACCAAACGATTTCCACCCTCCTCAATGTCACCGGCGAGATCAATGCCGATGAGGTGGTCGAGGAGACGGAGAAACCTTATTATTGTTTCGCGCAGCTTTGCCATAGCCATCATAACTTCGCTGCCGGTTTACCAGACCGTAACTTTACGAACCCAACTACAGCATCGAGCGTAGGTATGACCCCACCCCCGCTGTCGGAGCGGCAAGCAGATGAGGAGGGGGTCCGTCGATGTTGGATGCAGACGGGCAACGGCTAGGGTTTCTTTTTCTTAGGCGGCGGCTGACTTCTTAGGCAAGAACAAAGTAGATTGTTCTCTGCATGTTACTTGATCAATGATCACTAGAGTGCAACTAGAAGAGCTAGAGCAGAAAGGAACCAGTTTACTGATTTTCAGGATAGCTGATTAACCACGTATGAATTATGATGCCCTGATCCCCTAGGAATGGCGAGTAAAATGCTACGTTGGAAAGACAAAGTGAAGCAACAGTGGAGCAAAAGAATAAAGGGAGGATTCGTACGGAACACCCGGCCCCTTTAATTAGTGCTGATTCCTCAGATTTACTACTACTGTTCACCACAGTGCTCCCAAATCGAGCGTGGAGCTTTGAACGACATGGATCGGCAAAAGAAACAAGCACGTAAACGCGCCAGAGAGCAGCTCGATCGGGACCAGGCGGGAAGGATCGAGATCTGCATGCCTTCCGATTGCATCGCGTCCCATAGTACTGTTTTCTTTTTGTTGGTCCACTCCATCTTCATCGCTAGACATTTTGAGTTTTGATGGTTTTCCCTTTTGTATCGCCTTAATCCCTCCACTTGTGTGCGTAGTAGACGGAACTCTGCTCATGATGCATGGGTCTAAGGTAAGCTCCAAAGTCCAAACACACACTCAATATAACTTTTAAGCTCCACGTGAGTCTATTTGGCTAGTTTTCGGTCGGCCTGGAGCTAACTTAAGTCTCGATCACATAATTTCATGTACAAATCATATGCAACTTGAAAAAAATATGCATTGCATATCCACAAAATGGATAATTGTATAGCATAACATGAGAAGCACCTAGCAGTGGTACTGGTGCTGGTGCACCGGCCAGCCGGCCGATGCACGTGCGTACTCCATCTACATGCCACGTCCCTGTCCTCGTGACTTCAGGGACAAGCAAGGCGGCGAACCCGCACGCGCGCCGGCGGTGGTCGACACCGGGAGATGCATAATCGTGCTCCCCGGCTAGCTAGATGCTAGCTAGCTAGACCGCTAGACCTAGCACCGGGTCATTTTCCGATGATATATAGACGCCGGCGGTCGACCTCCGCCGTAAAAATCACCGGCGGTATATACCACTCGCACTCGGCGGTCGTGCGCGCACGCGCATAGGCGTACGCGGCGACGTAGACGCGCGTACGGATGGGGACCTCGGCGACGGCGATGGTGGTGGTGGACGGTGGTGGGGAAGTCTATCCGCTCCACGTGACGGTGGGTGGCCACGACTGGGCAGCGGAATCCGCCCGTCGCGTCGCCGTCGTCGCCTCCGCGCCCGTTGTGCTCCTGCGCTGGCGACGACGATCTCCTCAGATCCCATCCGATTCTGATCTCACTTCGCTTTCGACCACGTTCGCTCGGTTCCCCTGCTCGCCCGTGGTCCAAAACCGCGTGGGCCGGGAGAATGCTCTCCATTATTCGCGGGACCGCTCGTCGTTATCGTGGCCAATTGGCCATTGCCGGCAAAGGAGGTCGTGTGGTTCTGGTACCATGACACGAAAATCCTTAATTTCACGACACCTTAATCTGGACTTGGGTAGATTTTATACAGGGGCCACCTCGTGGTTACTGATCACACTGTCTTCCTTCCGCTTCGTCTCGACGAGACATGCAGCAGGACGTTCACTAGCCGACCAACCTATCTTAACTGTCGGCTCTCAATGTAAATATTCCTTTGGTGTGTGTTTTACCAAACTCATGCATGTCCCAAACTTCTTCTTAATTAATGAATCAAGGCAAATCTTTTGCCTTCTTCAAAAAAAATTATGCCTTTTATATGGTGATTTTCTGGTATAATCTGGGTGTCAAATGGGATCTCGTCAGTGTCTCACTTGTAGTTTATTTTAAGATTCCTATTTTAAGTTTTGTTCTAAAATTTTGGACGAAAATTCTCCAAATTGACTATAGGTGGGACATTATCTGGATATAAATTACATCCTTAGAATCAACTTGGTGTTTGATCTCTAGTGCTGCAGTTGCAATCACATTCGCTATCCGACCAACCTATCGTACGTTGGCCCTCATTTTAGGATGATTCTTTTTGGAATGGCAATTTTACAAATCATGGTATGATATGCTAGCTGCCTGCATTAGTTTTTTGAAGCTCCTAATTCGCAGCCGACCAAGCTAACTTAGTGCTCAATCTAGTCTTACACTGTCGGATTTGTAAATGTGATTCGTGCACCTATAAATTGCAAGTTGGGTTGCAACCGAGAAAAAGGCCCCAGATCACTAAATTTGTTTCGTGATTCATGCTAATCGTAAGTTGCAATATAGACCAGAACTAAGATTCAAAGATGTTACCAGTGGTGGAGCTAATGCTGGGCCAACCTGGGCGTTGCCCCCCCCCCCCCCCCCCCCCCCCCCCTTCTTCTTCTTTATTTCCTATTGGGCTGGCCTGAAAATACTCAAAAAAATTTAAAAAATAGCAACAATATAGCATGGCCCGCCCTCCGCCACTAGATGTTACCCCCATTATAAGTTATTCTCATTCAAGTGAAAAATAAGTTAATTCTCTCTTTTTAACGAGAATTAGTCACACCCTAAGTTTTTAATTGTAAGCCCATCTGTATTTCTCTTCGGAATAAAAGGGCGGGCCCCCGGTTCCCGTGATGCTTGGGCACTACCTATATTTGTGCATGGCTTTCTAGGATCACTTGCGCGATAAAAGCACGGCACAAAATCTCCTTTCCACGCAAAATGTCTGCACCGAGCGCGTGCCCCGCTACTTATGCCGTTGTTTATTGAGGAAAGTTCGATGCCTGATTAAACAAAAAGTTCGATGCTACATAGCTGCCGCTTACGTTCTAAAAGGCTCGCATCATGGCTTACATAAACGTCGCATGTGATTGGATAGCAAATAAAGAAGAACTGATAATAATACGCTAGAGCTTAGAGGCTGACTGAAACCTAATAAGTAGATTAATTAACTTAAGGCAGAGAGATGCATGCATGATTTGGTCAAAGATTTTCTTTAGTTTAGGTAGTACCATAATTCATACCAAATCTACAGGAGCTACTTGGCGTCACGCTCTGTAAAGCGATCGCTAGCTAGAGCCACTGGAAAACGTAAAGAATTGGCCAATAATTGCAGAGCGGCGAGCTGGCTAGGCTCGTTGATTAATCAGATTAAGCAGCCTAGGCTGGGCTCGTTGATTAATCGGATTATTAAGCAGCCTCGGGGCATCGTGGTCAGTAAACTAAGCTGGTGTGTGGTAGCAGCTGCAGGTTGGGGATTACTTAAACCCTAGGTTGCTGTGCATGTTCGCTTAAACAAATGCTGGTTGCAGAGCGAGATGTGATAACTTGCCGAGTTGTCTATCTCGCCAACTTGGTGGACTTGATGCTCGTGAGCTCATACAGCGTACACATGAATGCAGCCATGGAGGGTCCGTACGCACACTTGCATAATTGTATTCAGTGCTGCCTAGTGATTGGTTACCTTTTCTTGAGTAAAAACACCGAAAGGGCTTTACTGATTAGCCATGATTCTGCTACCTCCACATACTAGTTTTTGTTAGCGGAGAAGAAAACTCTGCGTGCCACAAGCTCCCATGGGTTACTGGGCCGCATCGTCGGCCTTCCTAATCACAGCTGGTATACGAGCCTGCTGGTCTAAAAAAATATTTATAGATTGCTGATCGATTGGAGAAACGGTGGAAGGATCAAGGTTTTCAGTATCAGGATACTAGGTAGTATCGTTTTCTTGTCAGCAGTATCGTATCGTAGAATCGTATCGTAGTATCACGATACTATGATATTTTTATTTTTAACAAAATTTATGTATACATTAATAATATACCAAAAAGGTATATCTGAATTTAATTTTTATTTGAATTTTGAGCATATATATGTATTTCATAGAGTCTGATTATGTAAAATGATGCATTTATAATATAAATATGGGCCCACCCAGATGATACATAATACAAACATAATTAGTTAGGAACCCACAAAACAAAAGACCGGGTTTAAGAAAATGAATACACAAAACTCGCTAATTGACTTCATTCTTGCATGTACGAAGTCCTTTTTTAAACTCATATATCACTCAAACTAATGGACGTTATATTGTTTATATACTTAGTTAGCCTTGAGATTACAAAATCAATTTTAATCTTGAGCTTGCCATAGCTTCGTGTCCTTATATTTTTACTATAGGTGTGGGATCGTATGATATCGTTTTTGTATCGGGATACTAAAGATACCACGATACGTATCGGGATACGAGTATGATACTACTCAGATTAAGATACCATCATGATACGTATCGTTTTACCGTGGTAGTATCGTAAAATCGTAAGATACTAAGATACGTATCGGGATACTAACAACCTATGGGGAGGATTGGCTAGACGGGTTCCTGCCAATTCGAAATGCAAGCAACAGTGGACGTCTTTATGGAAAATTCAAGCTCCTTCAAAACTGAAAGTGTTTCTGTGGAACACTTTGTGGGCAATCTGGTATGCGCGGCGGAAGGGAATCTACAGACCCATTATCTACTCGCTGTTTTATCAAGAGTTTGTTGAATGTTATTAGGCCAGATCAGACCTGACAAGAAAGTTAAACAGCCTTCGGCAAAACTGCAGGAGCGGAAGTGGAATGCTAACGGGATTTTTATGGGCTGTTCCATTGCAACTTTTCCTGCAATTTCAGACCCTGCAATTCTTGAATGCATGGCCTTAGATAGTGAACCAGACATTCGAAGGATGGAAAATAGCAACAGATTGCTTGGAAGTGGCATCCAGTCTCCAATCAGCTGTGAAATATAGCAGCAAATTTTCGACTATTGCCATGGAGTGTTCGTGTGGGCTACAGTTTACTGAAGTTGTCTTGAGTATCGAGAGAGGGCATATCAAATGATAAGGCTCATTCTCTAGCTCGCTTTGCAATTCCACTTATGTAGTTGATCAGCCTCCGATTGAATTATATATTCTGAAAATATTGTGAGTTAATAAAATGTGGGAACAGAACTAAAATCATACAGAATAGCTGTTCAGAAATGCGCTTACCCGGTCAAAAGAAGACAGGAAGGGAAAAAACAGCACAAGCATCAATCTTCTGCCACGAAGGAAAGCAGTATTTCATACAGCAGGACAGCAATTTTGGAATTCGTGTCAAAAAACAGACGTAGGAAGCCGAAAGACATAATTCAGTTTTCACATGACACAGGAAGCTTCGACTGAAAAATAAAATAATAACAGATCTTCAGCAGCAAAAGAAATTTCAGGCCAATGGACTGCACAATTCTAGGTGGCAGGGATATTGAATTAACGATTGCTCTTAGATGGAAAGTAAATTCAAGAAAAGTTAATGTATTGTACACATTGCATAGCTCAGTCATCACGCAGATCCAGTTGACGGTCGGATTTACTATTTGATTTTTGCCCTATAAAGGTATGACAATTGCCAAACAATGTATGTACCAGCATATCAACCTATCTGTACCAGAATCACACAACCTTGTGAGTTACAACAATGTCATGTCCAATGTAAGAAGTTTTGAGGAGGGTATGCAGGTCAGCAGTCCCAACAATCAAGATGATGCAGCTGTAAATGGTTCACTAGCTTCCAGAAGATTGTCAAGCAAACCGGTGAACACAACAGAATCGGTCTCATTGGGCTTGAATTTGAGGAGTGCAGAGGGTACTAGGTCTTCGTCTTGCAGGGTGCGTGCACGCTCTCCTACATTTGGAGAATGAGGTAGCACACGTGACCTAGGAATAGCTGGACAGATAAGATCAAATTCCAAACTTGGCTGCTTCAAAGCTGACGCGACGAACTACATCAGGGAAAGCAGCAGATTAACTCGGATGCTATAGAATCAACAATTGATATAAATATGTAATGCTACAAGAATACCACTAGAAACACTAATAAACAATGTTGAGTAGCACAAGTAATAACATGAGACTAAGCACGAGAACAACTTCATGGCTTGTTAAAACATAAGGCATATCAAGAATAATCACAAGTATTTGACATTTACAGGATTAAGCAAAACAAGTTGATACTGTCTAAGGGTAGTATAATGAGGTCATCCATTTAGCATTTGGTAACTTCGTTATGGCTCTCATAACTTTGATCAGCCATGAAGCTCCAGCACAACCTGATACAGAGACCAGAGTATTCTAAAATCAAAATTCACCACTATAGTACCAGCAACCGAGAGGCTGTGCATCAAGATTTGCGAAGAACTCAAGAGCACATGCAATGGAAAAGGTCACTCTTAGCATATATGTATGCCAACAAATTGTAACACACATACATCATACATGCACAAACACAAAAACTACCGCTGCCACGTGGTCACTCACATCACATCACCATGGAGGCTAGATAGTGTGTACTACTACCAGTAAGGTTTTATTCCCATCGTGTCCACAAATTCTGCACAGTTTTATAGCAGCACTCACAACACATACCCTGTGGGACAGTGGATGCACTTAGCTTTGTCAGATTTTATTCTAGGTAGGATGAAATATATCTCGGAACCTAGAGATTGGGCACGAATACATTGTGTCAATGGAGTTCACAGGATGACACCATTTAATTCATATTCCGCTAGACTTTTCGCAAGTAGATCTGATTTGACAACCGTAACACCGTTACTTCTGTATTTCCTTGATTCCTTGTATGCTATCCTACACTGTAATAGCATGAGACAAACTAATTCATATCCACTGGCCTCTACTGAAGTGAAGCTGATTTGACAACCATAACACTGTTAATCTGCTATTTCCTTGTACACTATCCTTGAGGTTAAGGAAGCCACTGGGCCACTTCACTTAGTTAAAATTTTACTTCAATATTAGGTCTGCCTGGCCCTGGCGCCCTGCCCACTTGCATCCCAGCTTGGTGTTAAGAGATATACTGTGATCCAAAATGAAACCCAATCAGTGAAGTCACTGAACATATTTCTCTTCTAACTTCTCACCCCATTGTCAATTAAGTGATGATTTCAACTTATATCTACTTATTATTACCAAGGTACAGCTTTGACCATTAATTTGTCAGCTTCATATTACACCTAGAGAAACAGCAAATCATGAATCAAAGGTGACTGGTAAGTTGGCTTCACAAATTTCACCAGTTTAACTGCACTTGGACAGTTGGAATGATTGTGCCAGTTGACAAATTAAGCACGACAAAAAATCATCAGCTCATTCTGGATTTGAGAGTGCATACATCATATTCGAGATGATAATCATAAGGACGAACAAGCTAGGTGGGGTAGGGGGTGGGGGTAGTGCAGAAATACCTCATATAGTGAACCAGTAGCCTCCCCTGGAAGGAATACACCCTGGAGAATTACTCCATCAGGAAACTGAACTCGGATGACTGTTTGTTTGTACTTCTGTCGAGCAGCCAGTGCCTGCTTCTCTTTATATGACTTAGGAATTAGCAACCGAGATTGTTCTAGCCTTTCCCTTCTCATCTTTGCCTCTCTCGATACCTCCTCATTACTAAGTTTGTAGAAAGAATCTGGTGTATCAGTTTCTGCAACAGAACTTCCAGGGACATTGAAGAATACCCGAATCTGTGAAATATGATGCAAGTTCAATAAGTAACAGTTCTAATGAGACATAAATGGGAGAAACAGCAATGAATTGTAGAACAGAATATAGAAGGAGCATCAGTGCATAGTCTTATATGCTTAAATTCAGGTTTGACGAGAAATGAACGTATAATAACTACTGAATTCAACATGTCGAGGAAAAGACAAATAAACAAATAATGACATGCCATTATACGAACGAATAAGAAATAGCCAGAGATCGAAGTCATAGTAACAGTAACAATCTAAGGATCTGATACTTCTGCTAGCTTATACATGTGCATGATGAATGGTATGTCCCTGATACTGTTATATGTATCTTATTCCAAGATATTATGGAAGTACGGGATTGGAGCCTGCGACATATAACTCTAGCTTCTTCAATTGGAAGTTGCAACAGCACTGATACCTGAGCACATACGTCCATCCCCACAAGTCACATCGTATAAAAACAAAATCCAAATATCTGCATCTAATATTCCATTAGGGATCAAGCACCAATGCTGAATTAAAACTAATTGCTGCATAAGTTTTGAATGACTTTTTTTCACAGGACAACTATACAAAAATGTAATAATTATGTGGTTCTCTTTACAAAATATAGAGATACATCATAAATATATATTTCACGTACTTTCTGAAAACAATGAACATTGGCATACTGTACAGGATTAGAAAAGTAGAAGCAACTTCATTTAAGAACTCAAAATCATAGATACAGAAAATGGGATAATACTCAAGCATGAATATAAACCAGATCACACTTTCAGTACTTTCTTACATATCTGATCTCTAACATATAATGTTAATATACAACTGTGCAAGTCTTATAGGATTCAACATCTCACAGAAATGGTACCACGTTGCTAAATATTAGACATACATGTATCCAAATACATGGCAGGAGAAATCTAGTAATGATTTCAATTTATATCTATGCTAGCTTGCCATTTTAGTGGTCTACTGGTATAAAACAAACATAATTCTCAAATATTACTTGCTAGTATATTCAAACAAAATAAATTAGCATGAGCATGCCCACAATATTGTAATCTGCACAAATCAAACAACCATTGCAGTTCAATCCATTGACGGAAATCTGACAACTGAGACAACAAAATCAATAGACTATTGCATTAGACTCATGCTCACCTGCCGATCAACAATCTTCATAGCCTCCTTTTGCTCGTCGACTCCATTGCGGCAGCTCTCCTTGGACGCTGCATCCACCATAGCCTGTACCGGTGCCGAAGGATGGGACCTCTCGAGCAGGAGCACGGCCCGCCTGATCCCGCCAAGCCTCGCGTCGCTGGGCGTCTCGTCCATCACCGCGAAGAGCTCCCCGCCCTCATCCCCAATCGAGAACCCCGCCGCCTCGAGGAGCTCAAGCCCGCCCTCCCTGTCCGCCACGGCCTCCTTGATCCTAGGGTTCCCGAGCCTGACCCTCCTGAACTTGTCGTTCCCGGGCTCCTTGAGCAGGTTCCCGAGCAGCTTCTTCGCCACCTCCACGGAGGCCGCGGGCGGGTTGCCCGCGAGGTACGCGGCGGCGCGCGAGCGCGCGCCGCCGGCCGCCGCGAGGCAGCCGTCGAGGTGCTCGGAGACGGCGTGCTCGGAGGAGAAGCCGTCGCCGCAGTTTGGGCACGCGACGGTGGCGCCGCCGTTCGCATCTGGGCGGCGGGATGAGGAGGAGAAGACGGGCGGGGTGGAATCGGAGGGGGCGGATGGACGCGGGGGCTGCTGCTGCTTGGGGGGCGGCCGGGGGTTGGGATTAGGGTTGGAGGGGCGGGAGGAGGAGGAGGCGGGGGCGGATGGGGAGGGGCCGGAGCCGAGGACGTGGGAGGGACCCTTGAAGGATGGGGCGGAGGAGGAGGTGACCTTCTTCATGAGATCCTTCATCTTGTCCTTCATCATGGCGGCGGCCGGCGGCGGCGAGGTGTGGTCGACGGCGGAGGAGGGGGCGTTTGGTGCGTGGACGTGGACGTGGAGTAGACTTTGGTGTCTCCGCGGTGAGCCGGCGACGAAGGGCAGGTAGAGAATAAAAGGGTACGGGGGCAACGGAGATCCAACTGGAGAAGAAACGAAGGAAATGTGGTGCTTCGCTGCGAAGGCATATCTTTCGCCTTTGCCAGCCCATCCGGCGAAAGGCTAATGAACGGGCCGGCCTTTATCAAGTTGAAGCTGGACAATTATTTTAACTAGTAATAGAGCACGTGCATGTGCACGTTACATATAATTATGTGTAATTGTATCTATCATCATACAGAGATATACAGAATTAACCATTGTCTTCTTTATTTAGAGATGGAATAGCTTTAATTCTTTATTAAAAAAATAGACATATCCACCATATCATGAATCCCAGTAGCACTGAACAAAGCATACATGTTCACCAACTACATAGTCTATATTTAAAACTTAAACAAGCCTGACATGGACCAGGAAAAAAAATCTGAACCTACAACTCGAAATGAAGAAAGGACGTAACACTTCAAAACAAATGGACTATGTAAACAAAGTCAAGGGCAAAAATAAAACAAATGGACTATAAAAGCGACCTCATGCTTCAATAAAATGCACTGATTAAATATCCCATGTGTGAATAATGCTATCTGGAGGCAAAAAGGTTATGTTCCTGCAAGCTGCACAACAAATAGCTTTGGGAATAATTGAGCAAACATTATGGTACTCTACATAAAGATCTTTTTAGCATAATTAAGGAGGAGCAGTTCATATTTGGTTCATACATGCCTTTATTAATATTTATCTTCCATATTAGTGATAGAAAATCATGCAAAATTTCTACATGAACCTACTGTGTAAGTATATCATATATGATCCAAGTAAATTTTGTTATCTTTATTAAAATCACCAAGAAAAGAGCTAGGTTCGTGAACAGAACCTGATCTTTTGGTAACATATATCACAATAATAGGTTAAGCGCCTGAAATTACATACGTTCACATAGTAAAAGCTTCAGGTATTGCTTGATCATAGAAAGGCCCCTGGATCATAGTCAAAAACTTCAGGTATTGCTTGATCATAGAAAGGCCCCTGGATCATAGTCAAAAAAAAAGGATTTCTGCTACACGATCAGTAAACAGAAGGTTGGATTATAGAAAGTATTATAACTGTATAAGAACGAACATTCACTGCTTACTATGTAGTATATTGCAATTCACGTGAAAAGAGACTGCCTACCACACGGTTTGATGCATGGACAGGCCACAGTTCAAAGACAGTTAATCTTGATGCTTACGCAATGACAGATTCAGTGGCGCCGGACAGCTGCGTGGTCGTCAGGCCAGACAGCTTCGTGATCGTCGCCAACATGTCCTGATGTAATCTGTAGTCCTGCACGACCTCATCGATGTGAAAGTGACGACCGCTGCGGCCAGTGGCACAACATGTCCTGATATACCTGTAGTCCTGCATGCCCTCATCGACGACGGTGAGCGCTTGACGGGAAGTCGACGACGGCCGCGCTTCTTAGAACACACTACTCCTCTCGCTCGCGCTCGGATGTGATCTCAAGTTCTCAACAGCAGGAGCTCGCCAAAAAGCCCAATCATGAGTAAGCTGTGTGAAGCTGGACATCTCCATACTCCAGCCGTGGCTACCGTGTGTCTCTGGTCACCTTCAAAACTTCAGCACGGACAAGGAAACCACCATGGAAAACAATCGGGTCGGCTCCTCCGCGCTAGCTTGCCGCCGACAAGGAGATCGTCAGGTGCAACAGGAGAAGTTGGCACGGCGGCGTGGCCAATCAAGGACATTGATGCCGGCGGCGTGGCCAATCAAGGACATTGACGCCGGCGGCGTCGCCAAACTGGCCCAATCATGAGGAACCGACGGATAGCTGCACACACCGCGGCGTACGGATGGGCGTACGCGCGGGGCGCAGGGACGCGCGGCGGGGATTGCGATCGTGATCAGCGGCCGTTTTCTTTCCTGGTCGTGCAATTGGGGTGATTAGCGGCAGTTTTTTCAGAAGTGTTCTGTTTGAACGTGCAAATCGTACATCATTCAAGCCATCTGAGACGTTGGATTTTGCCTTGTGTACGGCCAAGATCTCTCGGATCTGACAGTCTCTCTCTTTTTATATTAGTGGAGAAACATAATGGTTACTCCATCCGATTTATAAGTGTTGGTGATTCAGTACAAAGTTGTACTTAATCAGCAACACATAATATATGACAGGGAGTACTAAACCCAATAGTTTATTCTTGAAAAAAATTATACTCAATATAGTATCAACCTCATAGCAATCCAATAGAGCTCACCACTAGCATCTTTATAGTTATGATGCACACAACCTCTCTTTCAAATAAGGATGGCAATTTTATCCATGGAGCCGGTTATCCATGGATATCCGACCCATCGAGCACAGGTATGGAGGGCCGATTATGCCTATGGATTTTCATGGGATGGATATCTAATTGCTAATGGGGTGGGCACGGACGCAGGGTTCGCCCCATGGATATCTAGTGGATATCCAGCTTGCAGGTGGGAACCACATGTCAGGGAGACATGCACTTTTTCCTAGGTCTAAATGCTAATTAATACACCAATCATCCAACCCTAAATGCTAATTATTTGAATTCAACTAGGCAGACTAGGCAGTCAAAGCGACCGCGACGGTGTCCACCACTCCCCTCCTCTCCATTGTCCATATAATCATTGATAAAAAGGCCAAAATGGTTTAATATTATTATGACGATGTAAATAGTGTGTAAACCCATGGATATCCAAATATCCGGTGGGTTTGAATTTGGAGTGACATATGTGTCCATGGATACTTTCATGGGCGGGGCAACGTGAGGCTAATGGATTTGGATTTGGATCTGGTTTTGCAATATCCATCCAAACTCGCTCCATTGTCATTCTTACTTTCAAGATGGATAGTGTGATCACTTAAATGATAAACTGGATCCATAGTCGTAAAACAATTTTCGGTCTTGCCCTAGCCGTGGGAGATCATCATAGAGCTCAAGATGCGGGAAGCTTCATTTGATGCATGAGGTACAATTTGGTCATTATAGTCGTTCAAATTTTGAAACGGGTGTTGTAATCGCCTAATGTTGTTTTCAAACTTGTGGGCGCCACATGTGGCTTCCAGATCCACCGATCTTGTACTTGTATCTATCGCCTATGGACAAATGGATCAGTCCCTAAAAAAATGTCAACGGAGATTCCTCTCAAAAAGAAAGACAACTTTGCTTTTTTTAAAAAAAAATCGTGTTTGTATGTTTCTCTCTCCTTTAGCCACAAATTGTTTCTCTCTCCTCTATCGCAGTCTAGATTTTGTTATGCCAGATTTTTTTATCTATAGCAACGATGTCTCGATAGTAAGAATGTCATGCAAAATGAAAGTATCACAACTCTATCTCCTTCATATGGTGTCATGGCCGATATCAGAGAACTTGTGTTGTTTTTCTTTGATGGGTTGATAGCTTATAATCATGTGGATGGTCGGCCAACGCTTATGTCTTCCTGGGACGGTGGTGCGGCGATGATAGTGTCAGGGGTGCTCATGTTTCATTCTTTTGAGCTACCCGCTTTCTTTCATCGCAATACGGTCAACAATACCGTGGCTCGACGACTTGCCATGTAATGGGTATGTTCCTAACCATGCTGCGTCAATAGGTATCAGGTAATCACATATTGCAATTGCAAATTTTCAAATCTTCATGATTATACTAGCTTGTGCAGATTCAATCTTTTGCAGGTTTTTCCACCCGATTCATGGTGGAAGTGCAAATGGTGAAACTAGATATGATGATTTAAAGTTTTTTCAACATAATTTACTATGTTTAATTGATCGATGCAGTTGGATCTTTTACTCAAAATGTTGGACACTACCAGCCACATGGGAACATTGGTTGCCGCTAGGTAAATAATTCATTGTTTTGATCCACCGGATTCCCCTTGCCCCCCCCCCCCCCCCCCCCCACATAGAAGTTAATGGAGATAATTACACACCAATGTTCGATGCTCGTTTCTATTTGTGTTACTCCCTTCGACCAATATTACTTGTCGCTAATATGAATGTATCTGGACACGTTTTAGTGGGTTGATACATCTATATTGCGACAAGTAATATGGTTCGGAGAAAGTATCTTTGTCTGTTTTTCATAGCGGTGGAATTGGCATTGTATACGAAATAAATATCACATGGCTCCATATCCATCTTCAATTCTTCATGGGTGGACGCCACAGCCTACTCCATGGAGTCGGTGCTTATCGTGACTCGCAGTTTCGTGTTTTGGGCATTTTTAGTCTTGATTCAGTGATTGAACATTGGTTTGACAACTTGTTGTGCGAGAAGTGTGTTCCTAACCATGGTACATTCAGGAAGCCTATGTTACAAATACCCAAGGAGGGTGGCTCATGTAATATTTAAAAATCACTGAGGTCAGCACAACTTTTTTTTTTTTTGACATGGTCAGCATAACTTATGTATGCTTCTTACTTGTAAGATGTGAATGACTAATCTTAGATACTGTACGTTAACTGGGCAGCTTTCATGTATTTTTTTTTGTCTTTATGGAGGATCATTTTTGTTAGTGTTCCTTTCAATTTTCGATCCGTACCGTACATCTGCAGACTATGATTCGAGCTTCGCTTCCAAGCTCGCCATGGAAACACCTCTAGGCTGACAGTCCCATGCATGTACTGATGTACATAAGTTATTAGGAAGATGAAAGATAAGGGAGAGTACTGAACTACAGAAGGTATATCAGGAGAACCAGAACGAATGGGCCCGTCGCACACAAGGAGGTCAAGATATACTAGCATAACAGAAGGGGTATATCTGATCCGCTACCACAAAAGACAAGTTTTAATTCAGACGTGTGGGGTTTTTCAAAATAATATATACTCCCTTCGTTTATAAATATAAGATGTTTTAGCTTTGTGAAGCAAATATATGTAGACATCTTTTAGTGTGTAGGTTTACTTAAATATACACACTTAAACTTGTCTAGATACATTTGCTTCACAAACCTAAAACATCTTATATTTATAAACGGAGGAAGTACATCCTAGATCCTGGCAAAAAAAACTAAACAAGCCAAACATGAAGCATGTGGATGTTTCATATACAGTGTAGGGAGTGACAGCTCAAAGTGTTCATGTCGAAATAGCTAAACGCAAGCAACTACTTTAAATGTACATATATCATATAACCACCTGATTTACTGAATCCTAATTTACATTAGTTAAAGTAAATAACATTGTTTCATGAGAAATGTAAATTAACTACTATGCTATCATACATGTACAGTTATAATTGTAAAATAAAAAATCTTCTAGAATAACTTGGCTTATAGTGACATCAAATTGTTGCATCGTGAAGAACTTGGCTTTTCAATACAAAAAATGTACAGCATTTTTCATAAACCTTATCATAGCACCTACTTATATGTCACCCTCTTATTAACTAGTACTGTCAAGCCTAGCAGCCTTGGAGAGGCAGCATTATTTATAAAAATGGCACAAGTCAAACGCATGAATCGCCTACTAGCTGTATGCCGTGTGCCTATGTGGCCTGACCAAAGCAAAGTTTAACATTCAAAGCAAATGAAGAATGTTTACTACAGACATAGAAAGAAAATTTGATCAGGCTATTAAAGGCACCATAACATTGCTTAGTCGAATAGATGACAAGATTACTCAGAGTTTCATAGTATGATTGCAGGCATTTACAAATTTTAGAATAGTATTTCTGGAGAGCAGGTCATACATGATACTATTTCCATTTTCCAACCCTATGAAAGCATCTTAAAAACAAGAGAACCATGTCATCACATAGTTATTATCACACATTCATTTACCAATTGTGAAGGCAAAAACAAGCAGTTTGATAATGAAATGCTGAAAGTCTGGAAGATCACAAACTCACGATCTACAAATGTTCAGAAGCACCTTTAACCTAGAACACGCATGAACCGCAATGCTTGCTCTATTTTGAAACCAATATACGGAGTAATTGTTATCTTCTCTAACGAACACACAATGACAGACAGGCACACAGGCGAGCATGGTAGACAGATAGAAAAAGATGAACTGGACATACAGGCCTGCAAGCAATTCAAAGGTTCAACGCATTTCTCAAAAATTCAACCATCATTACACGTACTGGATACTTGTCAGACCTGATTATATTCGTCCACACCTGAAAGCATATCACAAGCAAGTATACTAACAGAGAAGACACAGTTATTCCCATGGTTCAGTTACCAACTGAATGAAGAGGCAAGTAGGCAACATCAAGCACTCGGTAGATAAAATTCCGTAATCTGAGGGAGAAAGTAATCAAAACATTCGCATATACTGTACCTTTCAGTTAGAATCGTCACAAATTCAACTACCAATTGTCACAAAGAATAATGCTGCCAAGTCTGGAACGCAAGAATGTACAGAAAGTTCAGAAGCACAGCATCCAGAGTGAGATGGAGCACCATCATCTGATTCACTGGGGCAAAAATTGCAACCATGGGAAGGCGAAGGAGACTTGGAAGAAAGGCGGTTCACCGTGATCAGCATCTCTCTCCCGCCTCGGGAGAATGGCGGGATGTAGAAGGAGGCTTTCTTGGATTGTGTATCCGGAGAGGGAGGTCCAGTGGTCAGCAAGCTGGTAGCTCTGGAGCACAGCCCCTTGGGCGTCGCACTGCAGCAGGATGTGCGGGCACTGCACCAGATCATGTCGGTCATGGGCTACGGCGAACACGCTGCCTTTGTGATGGCAGCTGTCGTTAAGCTTGATCGCATCCATCGGCACACGGATGCTGTACCGGCAGTACCAGGGATCGTCGTAATTGTAGTCTAGGACCCAAACATCGACTCTTGGCGGCCAGAACGAGATGACGGTCATGGCGAGGTGGTTGTCGATCTCAAACAGCTGGCGGCCCGCGACGGGAATGTCCTCGCCGCCCTCTTGGAAGCTTGGAGGAGGAATCGAGCTGAAGGTCTCGGTGAAGATGTTGAACATGAGTACGTCGCTGTTGCCCTGGGCAACCTGCGGCAGCCAGTGCAGGTAGCCGCGGAAGAAGACGGGAGGGATCCTGTAAGAAGGAGCAATCCCTCTGGCCAGCACAGGATCAAGCTCGTCGGGGCACGGACGACCAATGCACCTCGGCGGCGGCGCCGCCGTGCCCAGTGTGACGACCGAGTACGCGCAACCAAGCTTCGAGAGGTCGTGGTCGTGGCACAGCACTCTGAAATCTCCACGCGTGGTCACGTAGAAGCCGATGATGTCGTGGTAGACGTGAAGCGGCGGGAGGCGCCCCCAGCGGCGCGTGCTGGGGTTGAGTGCGAAGAGCCTGCGGCCGGAGGAGAGGAGGAGGATGCCGGCGCACGAGCCGTGGATCCTCAGCACCTCGTTGAAGGGGCGGGCGTAGCGGATGACCGGCCGGGACACGCGGTCGCGCATGTCGACGGCGCGGAGGTTGAGGCTGGCGAGCTTCGGGTCGAGGAAGAAGAAGAGCGGCATGGGCGTCCGGTAGCGGTGGTCGTGGTGGTGGCGGCGGAAGACCTCCGTGCTGGTGATGTCGCGCCACAGCCTGCAGACCCTGCGGCAGCGGGCGATCTCCTGGGCCGGCAAGCAGAGTAAGGCCAGGTAGAGGGCGGCGTTGCCCATGGACGCGTGCGCCGCCGCCACGTTGTCAGGTCCGTTCCACGGCACCGCGGCCGTAGTCCATTCGAGGTCCACGTCGTCGCTGATCCATCCGTGCTCCAGCGCCACGGCCAGCGCGTCTTCTCCGTCCATCACCAGGAACCCTGGCGAGGGGATCCATCCGGTCCGCGCGGCGGCCTCGGCGGGAACCCACACGTTCTGCGCCACCGCCGCCGCCATCGCGTCTCTTCCTCCGTTCTCCAACGCGGCCTGAGGAGGGAGCCATGCCACCAGTCCGTTGGACAGCACCACCATGGCTAGCTCGTCCTCCAGCCCATCGCCCCCTCCTCCGTTCGCCTCCATGGCCACCGAGTTGGGACTAGGGAGATGGGCCGGGGCGTCGAGGCCGACGCGGCGGTTATGCCAGGCTGGCCGGCAGAGGGAAGACGAGGAAAAGGGAAATGGATTCGGTTCGATTGGATTTGGGAATTGGGTGGACTGGTGAAGACTCGAGAAGGGAGGCGGTTTTATTGGGGTGGACTGCTGACGCTAATGAAGGGAACCAGCCCATCTACCTACATTCATCAATTGCACTGCAGAATTATTCTCAACAAAAAAAGTTAGGAAAAGCAAAATACTATTTGATGCAAAGATTGTAAAAAATGGAAAAGAAAACATCTGTCATCAACATCAACACAATGTCTGAACATAAATCTCCTTTCCTTCCATCCAGGCTCAGATCGTAATTTTCTGCATTAAGAACGGAAAAATGATATACTATTTTTAACAAAAAATACACATTCCTAACATCCCTGTGACCAAGTTTTTTTTACAGATTTTTTCCCCAGATTAAATTGAAGCAGTACAATTTCCAAGTAGAGTAAGAAAATTCCAGAAAAAATATTGGAGAGCCGTAGTTGTTACCATACGGTGAGAGTTCTGCCGAACTTAAAAATACATAAACGAGGTAATAAGATTGGAATGCTCATGCAAAATAAACGATTAAAAAACATAGGAATTCTGTAAACCTGGTTGTTTGATTTACACTAATAGGAAAAACACAGGATTTCGATTAAACATGATCAAATTAAAGTCAAACGTCATGAGAAAGTACATCCATTCCGCAAAAAAAAGGTGTACATTTTTCTCTAAAGTCATATGATGTAGAGTTTGAACAAACTTATGAAAAAATTGTCAAAAATTATGATACTATATATAGTATGAAAAATGTGTCATGGTGTATCTAATGACATTGATTTGCCATTATAGATATTGATATTTTTTGCTAAAAACTTAGTCAAAGTTACATCATTTGAGTTTGTCTAAAAAATATGAGTTATTTTATGGAACACATGAGTGCTATAATTTGGATGTATTATTGCCACTATGATGCATCAATCTCGTTCTTCATGCGTAAGAATTTGAAAAGGAGGTCTAAGTAGATTGTAAAATTCCTATTTTTTGTTTGAAACAAATAGCAAAATAAATTTTTGTCTTTTTTATTTGCTCAGTTCCTTTGAAATAAACGGGTGAATAGTCTCACCATAGTAAATTTTTCTATGCATAAATTTAAAATGGTTCCCATGCTCATTAATCTTGAGAAAAGGAAGATAGCTACAAATAAAGAGGGTTACCACACCTATCCATCTCGAGAAAAGAATAATAAAAATAAAGTAAGACGTTAGAAAGGAGTGAGCCTAACTCACTTGATTAAGGAAGTTGATGAAAAACTTAGCCACCTAGGTTCAAATCCTTACAGATGCAGATCTAGATTCTTATTACTTATAATAAAAAATTGTTGTAGGGGCTTCTCCTACCGTATTTATTTTTTAAAAAGAAGACATTAGAAATATACAATATGATATATTTTTTTGTTGAGTGACCTATTTTTTTGAAGAACTAAACATTTTTTAATAGAAAATTATTATACCTATCAAAAAAGAAAGAACCATGCCTCAAGACGCGGAGAGTAGATTGAAAGTCTAGTCCTTCGATAAGGGTGGGCGTTTGGACATGCCCGATAATTTGGTCTTTGTATTTTGGTCTATTTTAAATCCGGTCCTCTAGAAATGAATACCGGAATATACTTGTTTATTTTACTATCTGACATATTTGGATACACAATAACTTGGGTTTAGGTTTGGTCATGCCCGAACGACATTGTTGATGTTGTGAACACAAAAGTTGGGCATTATTTAGTAGAAAAGACAACATTCCAGTTCTATTTTGGACAGTTTATGATTTATACTATCAATTGGCAGGAATAAACTTTTAACAATTGAAATAATGATGTAGCTATACTATAGCAGTTGGATCGTCATTCAACAATACCACAATTCACGCACATCACTAGTTTTGGATATTGGGGTAGTCTCACGTTAAGTTCGGTCTATTCGGTTACTTGGAAATAATGATCGAATTGATCAAACTATATTTAGTTCATAAAATCTGTTAACCAATATTGTGTTTGGTCTTTTCGTGTTCGGTCTCGATCTTTTTTATTTTGAGTTTTAGTCTTCGATTTTTCTGCCCACCCTACCTTCGACCACTATACTATAATGTTCATTCAGAGTCAACCCTCCATACAGGATATGAGAACTTTAACATGCCAAGAAAATGTTAGGAACTTATCCAATTAGCGAAACCAAACTATGACCTATAACTTTCTTATGGAAACATTTTTACATGAAATTCAAGGGAAACTAGTTCAGGAGCCAATTGTGGCACTTCTGATTTAGCTTCATTACAAAGAGTAACAAATAATACCGACATAATTACATGTAGGCTTAGTCACACAAAAGAAGTAATGTGGAGGCAGAAGTCTCGTATTTAGTGGTTTTCTGCGGGTGATAGAAACGCATGTTTTCTTTCTCATCAGAAAGCAAGCATGAGATGGAAGAAAAAAAAATTGAGCAATTGGCTCACGCAGGTCAGATAACCGAGATCTCCATGAGGTACACGACATGACGACCAACTTTTATAAGTCATTGTATGTGACGGGGTTACACGCGGATGCATGAACTGTTGGATCATGTGTACATGCAGGTCTCACCGGAGAAGAGAGGGAGATGTTTGTGAAGCTGTTCACATAGAAGGAAAATTCAGAGATCAAACTGACATCCAAGTGGAATCATCAACTCCCCTAATGAAACATGTTTATTTCGCAGGTGGCAACCAAATGTTCATTAGAGCATGTGTGAAGTCTAAAAATGGTACTCAAATCAACAATGTGCAGCAAAAGAAAGTTGGCTTGTTTTAAGTAGGGGGTTACAAACACCAACTTTTATAAGTCATTGTATGTGACGGGGTTACACGCGGATGCATGGACTGTTGGATCTGTACATGCAGGTCTCACCGGAGAAGAGAGGGAGATGTTTGTGAAGTTCACATAGAAGGAAAATTCAGAGATCAAATTGACATCCAAGTGGAATCATCAACTCCCCTAATGAACCATGTTTATTTCGCAGGTGGCAACCAAATGTTCATTAGAGCATGCATGTGAAGTCCAAAAAATGGTACTCAGATCAACAATGTGCAGCAAAAGAGAGTTGGCTTGTTTTAAGCAGGGGGTTACAAACATGTCAATTATTGGAAGAAAGGTTTGGAGGGTAAGTAAACGAGGGGAAATTTGACCCATTCCAGGGGTCAGGGGTCATATTGTCAGTATTCAAGTTGGAAGACTAAAATTAAACTCAACCTTTAGTTGAGAGGGAAAAATATACCTGTCTATCGAAAATTGGAAGCATATTAGTGTACTAGGCACATATATATACAGTGCGCCTAGTTCTAGATGATTGATTGGCATCTTTAATGGCCCGAGATAAATCTAAAATACCTCAAAGTTTCATATCTAAATCAGGTTCACAGATCAACAAACAAAAAAGACAAATTCACAACTGAATAGTATTAATAGGATCAAAGTTTGAAATCGACACTATTCAATTTGATTTGTATTTTTGTTTCTCGAGATATGAATTCCATTGAAATCAGTCTCACAATACTTCAGGAATTCTTTCAAAAAAAATCAGGAATGTGTGTTATCAGACAGCAAAGTGAAGCATATTACACCTAATGGTGGCCAGTGTATCCTACATGCATCAGCACAACAGGGGTAGATCAACAAACAAAAAAGACAAATTCACAACTGAATAGTATTAATAGGATCAAAGTTTGAAATTGGCGCTATTCAATTGATTTGTATTTTTGTTTGTCAAGCTATGAATTCCATTGAAATCAGGCTCACAATACTTCCAGGAATTCTTTCAGAATTTTTCAGGAATGTGTTATCAGACAACAAAGTGAAGCATATTACACCTAATGATGGCCAGTGTATCCTACATGCAGCAACACAACCGGGGTAGACTTTAAGGTTGGAGGGCAAGTCTTGTATCTTTGCGTCCCTTCCCTTCATCATCCTCCGGAAATGGAGCCCAAAACCTGACTCCCTTGCAATCATGTAGCCTTAATTCCCCACCCATGAGATCAAGCATCATTCAGCAAATACCATTTGACAACACAAGAAACCACCACCAGCAAATATTTAGCAATGCTATAGCCATAATCAAACATTATGTGGGCAGCCAGCGAGCAACAAGAGAGATGATATTGACAGCATCACTAGATAAACTACAAAACATGTAACTATTGAAAGCGCAATCAGATACAATGACTCACCTATTAACTGAACTTGCAACACGATTAGTTCGCATCTATCATTATGGTCTTGAGATTCATCGAAACCATTTGAAAGAGGTACATACTGAGCAAATAATGTTGATCTATATGTATGCAGCAGTAGATTACTAATCATACAAACTAGAACTTCGCTTGCCACTACAGTTAAGTAGGACACAAGACTCTAAAAGAAGAATTTCCTTTGAAGGAATAAAATAGGAATTTGAGGACATTATCATCCTATACTGGACAGGTCGGTGCTCCAATATATGAAAACCAAGGACCAACTACTACAACTGAATCTTCCCCGACATATTAAGCAGCAATTCAACACTGATTGACACTGTAAGCGGCGGCTACCAATGATGAACGAGTGAAGCTGAAAGCGACAAGCACAATAACACACAAACATCTTCAGACCTAATATTAATAACACTTGAAAGGATCTCATAAGCAAGTACTAACATAGAAAACACCGCTATTCCCACGGTTCAATTACCAGTTGAATGGAGGGGCAAGTAAGCGACAGCAAGCACTCGGTAGATTACATTTTGTAACCTGAAAAAGTAATCAAAAAGTTCGGATCTACCTTTCAGCCAGAATCATCACAATTTCAACTACCAATTCTCAGAAAGAATAATGCTGAAAAGTCTGGAACGCAACAATGTACAGAATGTTCAGATGCACAGGATCCAGAGTCAGATGGAGTACCATCATCTGATTCATGTGCCTTGATGGTAGAACAAAAATCGCAGGTCACCATGGGAAGATGATGGAGATTCAGAATAAAGGCAGATTCATAGATTAACAAACAAAAATGACAAATTCACCACTGAATAGTATTAATTAATAGGATCAAAGTACTATAACTGAATCATCTCCAACATATTAAGCAGCAATTCAACACTGATTGACACTGCAAGCATCAGCTACCTATGGTGAAAGAGTGAAACTGAAAGCGACAAGCACAATAACACACAAACATCTTCAGACCTAATAATATTTGAACATTGGTTTGACAACTTGTTATGGGAGAAGCGTGTCCCTAACCATGGTGCATTCAGAAAGCCTAGGTTTCAAATACTTGAGGAGGATGGCTCATGTAAAATTTTAAAGATCTGTGAGGCAAATTATCTAAGCAGCGGCAAACATGTTTCATAAACAATGTAGGGAGTGATAGCTCAAAGTGTTCAGGTCAAAAGTGTTAAAGGCAAGCAACTAATTTAAATCTGCATATATCATATAACCCGCAAAAAAATAACCACCTGATTTACTGAATCCTAATTTACATTAGTTAATGTAAATAACATTGTTCCCTGAAAATTGTAAACTATTAGGCTATCATACATGTATGGGTTATGGTGATAAAACAAAAATATCTTCTAGAATAAATTGGCTTATAGTGACAGCAGATTGTTTCATCCTGCAGAACTTGGCTTTTCAATACAAAAAGGTACAGTACAATATTTTTCAGAAACCTTATCTTAGCACCTATGTGTATCTCTCTTACTATCTAGTACTTCAAGCCTAACAGGTTGGAGAGTCAGCATAATATATAGAAATGGCACAAGTCAAATGCATGAATCGCCTACCAGCAGCTTGATGTGTGCCTATGTGGCCTGACCAGAGGAGAACATTCATATCAAATGAAGAATGTTTACTTCAGACATATAAAGAAAAAATGATCAGGCTATTTAAGGCACCGTAACATTGTTTAGTCAGATAGATGACAAGATTATTCAGAGTTTCATAGTATGATTGCAGATACTTGTAAATTTTACAGAAGTATCTGGAGAGTAGGTCATACCAGATACTATTTGTCAAACCAGTTGAAAGCATCTTATAAACAATAGAAGTATGTCTTCACATAGTTACTATCACACATTCAGTTACCAATTGTGAAGTCAAACACAAGCAGTTGATAATGAAAAGCTGAAAGTCTAGAAGATCACAAGCTCACAATCTACAAATTTTTGGAGGCGTCGTTTAACCTAGAGCACGCATGAACCACAATGCTTAGAAGTAACGATAACAAGTATGGCAGACAGATAGTAAGATGAAACTGGGCATATAGGCCTGCAAGCAATTCAAAGGTTAGACGCATTTCTCAAAAAAATCAACCATCATTAGATGTACTGGAGAACTTATGAGACCTGATTAGATTCGTCCACACCTGAAAGTATCTCATAAGCAAGTATACTAACAGAGAAGACACAGTCATTCCCATGGTTAAGCTACAATTGAATGAAGAGGAAAGTAGGCAACATCAAGCAGTCGGTAGATAAAATTTCGTAACCTGAGAAAGTACTCAAACATTCAGATATACCTTCCAGTTAGAATCGTCACAAATTCAACTTCCAATTGTCACAAAGAAAAATGCTGGCAAGTCCGGAACGCAACAATGTACAGAAAGTTCAGAAGAACAGCAAAAATGTACAGAAAGTTCAGAAGAACAGCAAAAATGTACAGAAAGTTCAGAAGAACAGCAAAAATGTACAGAAAGTTCAGAAGCACAGCAACAATGTACAGAAAGTTCAGAAGCACAGCATCCAGAGTGAGATGGAGCACCATCATCTGATTCATATACCTTGATGGTAGAACAAAAATCGCAGGTCACCATGGGAAGACGATGGAGATTCAGAAGAAAGGCGGGTCACCGTCAGCAGCATCTGTTTCCTCCATCGTGAGAATGGAGGGATATAGAAGGAGGCTTTCCTGGATTGTATGTCCAGAGAGGGAGGTCCAGTGGCCAGCAAGCTGATAGCTCTGGAGCACAGCCCCTTGGGCGTCGCACTGCAGCAGGATGCGCGGGCACTGCACCAGATCATGGCTGTCGACATGGGGCACGACGAACACGCTGCCACTGTGATGGCAGCCGTCATTAAGTCTGATCGCGTCCACCGGCACACGGATGCTGTACCGGCGGCTCCAGAGCTCGCTCTGGTCACTTTGGACCCAAACATCGACTCTTGCCGGCGAGAATGAGACGACGGTCATGGCGAGGCATTCGTCGATCTCGCACAGCTGGCAGCCCACGACGGGAACGCCCTCGCCGCCCACTTGGATGCTTGGAGGAAGAACCAAGTCGAAGGACTCGACGTTGACGTCGAACATGAGTACGTTGACGTTGTCCTGGACAGCCTTCGGCGGCCAGTGCAGGAAGCCGCCGAAGAAGACGGGAGGGATCTTGTAAGAAGGAGCAATCCCTCTGGCCAGCACAGGATTAAGATCTTCGGGACCCGGACGACCAATGCAATTCGGCGGCGGAGCCGCCGTGCCCAGTGTGAAGATCCAGTACGAGCCCGCGCGGTCGTGGTACAGCACCTTACACTCGAAATCTCCACCACCGGGGGCGGGGGTCACGTAGAAGCCGACGATGTCGTTCTCGCCCAGCGGCGCGTGCTGGGGTTGAGTGCGTAGAGCCTGCGACCAGAGGAGAGGAGGAGGATTCCGGAAGATGAGCCGTGGATCCTCAACACCTCGTGGTTGGAGGGGCGGGCGTAGTGGATGACCGGCCGGGACACGCCGCTGCGGCTGTCGACGGCGCGGAGGTTGAGGCGGGCGAGGGTGGGGTCGAGGAAGAAGAAGAGCGGCATGGGCGTCCGGTAGTGGTGGTCGTGGTGGTGGCGGCGGAAGGCCTCCGTGCTGGTGATGTCGCGCCACAGCGGGCAGACCATGCGGCAGCGGGCGATCTCTTGGGCCGGCAAGCAGAGGAAGGCCAGGTAGAGGGCGGGGTTGCCCATGGATGCGTTCGCCGCCGCCGTGTTGTCCGGTCCATTCCGCCGCTGCACCACTGCTCGATTCCATTCGAGCACCAAGGAGGGGCTGATCCATCCGTGCTGCAGCGCCAGGTCCAGCGCATCTTCTCCGTCCATCACCAGCAACCCTGGCGCGGGGATCCATCCGGTCTGCGCTGCGGCCTCCGCGGGAACCCACGCGTTCTGCGCCTCCGCCGCCGCGAGCGCGCCTCTTTCTCCGTTCTGATCCACGGCCTCAGCAGGCACCCATGCCACCAATCCGTTGGACCGTACTACCATGGCTAGCTTGTCCTGCAGCCTATGGCCTCCTCCTCCGTTCGCCTCCATGGTCACCGAGCTGGGAGTTGGGCCGGGGCGTGGAGGCCGCCGCGGCGGTTATGGCAGGCTGGCCGACAGAGAGACGGGGAAAACGGAAATGGATTCGATTGGATTGGATTTGGGAATTGGGGGTTTTGATTTGGGGTGGAATGGTGAAGACTCGAGAAGGGAGGCGGTTTTATTGGGGTGGACTGCTGATGTAGAGCCAGCCCATCTGCCTACATTCGTCAACTGCACTGCAAAGGAATTCAAAAAAAAATATTTTTAAGTAATTGTGTATTTCACTATTTCATTATTATAAATAGAGATTACAAAAGCTCCTCAAGGAAACTACCAAAAACACCGTGCAAAGATGAGAAAACAAAATTACACCTTTATGCAAGACTGTAAATAATGGACAAGAAAACACTTTTCTTACATCCAGGTCTCCACATATCGTAATTTCTGCATTGAGAACAAAAACTGAAAAATGGTGTAATTTTCAAAGCAGATGCACATTTCGGCCATCTGTGAGACCAACCTTTTTTATTTGCAAATAAACTTGAAACTCGCCTCCCGGGTCGCTCCCACTTAGGCGCTTCCAGAGGCCTCCCCGCCTAGTCTTACCACCCCCAACTTTGTCCTCGCCAGGCCGCTGCCGTCACCGACACCGGCGATGGTGGTAGAGCTCGTCCCGCCAAAGGCGGAGGGCAGAGGTCGCACGCCTTGTTATCCTTCAGAGCGGAGGGGTGGCGTTTAGGTGAGCCAAGTCGTTCTGTGGATAGGATGATAGAGGTGGAGGGGTGCTACATGGGGGCGGGCAGGGCTCGGTGGCGCTGTGTGGTCTGCTGCTGGCGGCGCCCCCCAATTTGGGCCTGATCTAGTCTTTGCATCATGTCGTCCAAGGATCTGGTCGTGTTGTGCGACAAGGTCAACTGAGGCACCGCATGCGCAACACCAACTAGCACCTGGCGCCCGCACGTGGAATCACTTGTCTCTTGTTCGGCAAACCGACGGATCATCTTCTTCTCTGCAGAGGGTGGCGTGGGGGCTGTTGGCTTGGGCTGAATAAAGGTGGTGGTCCTAGGATCCCTCTCATGCCAAGACAAAGATCTACTGATGCATGTCTTTATTGATCTGGCTGGAGTGTCGAGTCCCGAAAGGCTCCACCGGTGAACTCCATTAGGCGACTCATGCCTAGACATTGCAGGATCGAATGGGATTCTATCATACGCAACCATGTTTTCTATGACCGAAAGCTCTACAGTCTATTGCCATCGTGGGACATGTCTTCAGTCGCATGATGAAATCAGTCGTGGAGAATGGCATGGAAGCCGAGATCTGAGGATTAGTATTGGTGGTTCGAGTTCTGGTGGCGATGAGGTTTTGGCTTGGTGATTTATGACTTGGGGCAACGGTATTGGCAAGTGGGGGATGACAACATAGGAGAAATTTAGTTTCTAAACTTGCAGGGTAAAAACTCAAGGTCTGGCCTTAATTGGTTGTGTCTGGAAATGGCCTTGTTGAAGATATTGTTTTGTGAGCGTGGACTTTCTCTAGGGTGAAAACCTATGATCGATGATCAAGGTGATGACGGTGCTTGTACACTATTCCCTTCATGGAGGCGTCGATTTTGAAGAACATAGATTTCTGGTGCTATCTTGGTGGTGTTAGGTCAGTGGGACTTTTCTTTTCTGTAATTCTTATTTTTTTTGGTTCTGTGTATCCGTATTGACACTAGGGGACTGCATTGTTGCAGAGGCTGGGTGTAATTGGTACCTTCTCGATATTTGTATATACTCTTATTGAAAAAAACTTGAAGCTGTACAATTTCCGATGCTGGTATTTCTTATGAGTTTAGGTGCAAGCCACCAATAGAAATAATTTTCCACAAAAAAATTGGAGAGCGTTGCAATTCTACCCAACTAAACTCACATGTTTAGTTACTGTAGCATCGAGACATTGGGATAGTGCACTTAACAAAACAAAATAACTACATCTTGAACTACATATAGGTTGAGTCACAAATCTTTACAATGAAGCGCATGTCAACTAGCAAATGGACAATGACATGTATAGGCCGATAGAACATCAAGGTGTGTGTCGCCGTGCCCATAAATCTTAAGAAATTAATATATAAATAAATAAATTTAAATCGGTTGCCATTCTCATCTATCTAGAAGAAAGATATATATATATATATATATATATATATATATATATGAAAAAGATGGTTACCACGACCATCCATCTTGAGAAAGAAAAATTAGAAATCAATTAAGATTGTAGAAACATTGCTTCTTGTTGAGTGACATATTAGTTTGAAAGAGTTGACCATTTTAGAGGAGAAATGTTATCAGACCTATCAAAAGAGGAAGATCAATGCCTTTACTTTAACAACACGCCCTCAATACAGGATATGAGTGCTTTAACATGCCAAGAAAAGGTTATGAACTTTTCTAAACAGCTAATCCAAATTGTAACCTATATCTTTCTTATGGAGAGATCTTTTACATGAAAATCAAGGGAAAATAAGTCATAAGCTCAACAAATAAAGTATGAAGAGCAATTATTGAATTTCTGATTTTGCTTCATCGCAGAGTAACAAATAATATTGACATTACATATGAGCTCAATCACAAAGAAGTTGTGTGGAGGCAGAAGTTTCGTATTTAGTGGTTGTCTGAGGGTGATAGGAACACCTTTTTTCATTCGAAAGCAAGCATGAGAGGGAACGAACATAAAATTCAGCAATTGGCACACAATGGTCAGATAATCAAAACCAACTCTATAAATCATTGTATATGACCAAAGGGGTTACACGATGTAGGAAGTGTTAGATCATGTGTTCCTGAAGGTCTCGCCGAAGATGAGAATGATGATTTAGAGCCATTCACATAGGACGAAGTGAAGACAACTTTATTTCAAATGTTCCGCAAAGGAACCTCAGCCGAATGGCCTTCCTGGGTTTTTTTTTTCAGAAAAAATGAGAATTGTGCGTGAAGGAGGTCACCAAGGTTGTGTTAAGCATGTTGAATAAACGAGGGAGATTGGGAGGGATAAGAAGACTTTTGACGTGCATGTCCATAATGAGTAACCAAGCCCTACCAGTATGAGTGTTGTGGTTCAAAAACTAGTTTCAATGGTTTTAGCTAAGGGGATCAAGCAAGTTTTGCTTGAGAAAATTTCAGATGAGCAATCCTCCTTTTTCCGGACTGATACTAAAATATCATCATGGTGGGCAAAATAAATGCTTTGTGTGCTCAAGTTGGACATAATGAAGGCCTAATATCTTGTTGAATGGGACTAACTCAAGGAAATGTTGATCAAGCTCGATCTTAAAGAGAATTGGTTGTCCATGGTACAATATTATAACATTGTTAATGAGGAGAGATTATAAAAAATTTATCTGGCTAGAGGCATCAGGCAGTGCAGCCCAATCTCGACTTCTTTTTTTGCAGCAGAAGGTTTGTCAAGCATACTAAAAAGAGGAAGAATTCAGAAATTTGAATGACATCCAAGTGGCGTCATCAGCTCCCCAGTGAACCGTCTTTTATTCACAGATGACAACCTAATGTTCATTAGAGCATGTGTGGATGGTGCGAAGGATACTAATATATTTGGAGGCTTATTGTCATGCTTGTGGTCTATTTCGGCTATTCACTTTCAACAAGGGATGTGCCCTGAATCTCTTCATGGGGAGATCAAGGCAACTCTTGATGTTGCAAAAGAATCACTATCGGAAAGGTAATTGGGAACGACTGATGTGGGAAAGTGCGAGAATGGAGTCAGTATTTGGAAGATAGGATGTGGAAAAGGAGCAGATGCTCTCAGTGTGCAGTAAAAAAGTGTTAATCAAGTCTGTAACACAAGCAATTCCAAAATACTAGTATGTCTTGTTTTAGGCTGGAAGCTTTAGAACATATCAATTCTTGACGAGAAAAATGGGTGGGGAAGAAGTAAACGAGGCGGAGTTTGTCCAGCTCTAGGGGGTCAGTGGTAAAATATTCTCTAGTATCCATGTGAGTAAAAGACTAAAACTAAACTCAACACTTGGTTAAGCGGCAAAAGATATTAGTCATCTCTCGAAAAATTAGGAGCATATTAGGTATACTAGCCACATACAGTGTGCTAACGTTAGAGATGATTGATTAGCACCATTATTGACACGACAAACGACATACATCTAACATATTTCAAAAATTCAAATCTAAATCGTGTTCGTAGTTCAAATCTAAATCTGATAAGCACCAGTGAATAGTATTTGTCAGATATTCTTGTTCCAAATTTGCATTTGGCACTATTCATAGCTTGATTTGTCCTGTTTGTTTGTCAGGCTAAATTGTTTTCTCTGGCATAATATATGTTAATTCAATCTATTTCCTAGAAATTTTCAGGTTGACAGTAGCTAGATGCAGGCAAAGAACAAGAGTTGAAGTTGGAGGGTCAGGTTACAAAGGGAGCCCAAAAGCTGAGCCTTCCCTTGCAAAAACGTAGCGTCAATTCCACTCATTCAGATCCGCATCAATTTAACCCCCAAAAAGAAAAACCATTTGACTTTTGACAACAAGAAAAACAACCAACAGCAAAAATCTAGTAAAGCTGACAGACACAGCCTCACCAATATGCAAACAATGTGTGCGCAATTAGAGCAATAAGAGACATAATGTTGACAGTGACAAACATAAGACATTAACATGGTGTGGGCAGGCAGCGAGCAGTAAGAAACCATATGAAAGAGGAACATCACACACTATCCAACCATCTCTTGCAACAGTTTCTACGAGGACTAGATGTGAAGAGCACAATTGCACCTAAACCTTATGGGCAGGAACATGTTGCCCCACATCATATGTATGCACATGTAGATTTAGCTGATCATCAAAACTTGAAGAATATCACTTCCACTACAGTTAATTAGTACTCCAACTACGCAAGAACCTAACAGAAGAATTTATTTTCAATCTCTTGCAATAGTTGGTATCAAAATTAGTTTTAAGAGTACAATTGGACCTAAAGCTTATCAGGAGGGAAATGTTGACATATATGCAGAAGGAGATTTAACAGACCAAGCAAACTAGAAGAACCTCACTTGCCACTACAACTAGAGTTCAGAAGGATGGAGGAACTTAATAGAAGAATTACTTCGAAAAAAGATTTGTTATAACAAAGAAAATTGAGACCACTATCCATCCTATACACCAGACAGATCAGTAGTACATGGCCAAGCACCAACAAGTACACCTGAGAGTTTTCTCAGGCATACTAAGCAGCAATTCAACACTGATTGACACAGCTAGCAATAGTGCACGAGTCAAGCCGACAGCGACAAGCAGAGTAACACACAAACATCTTCATCATAATGCGGAAGCAAATCAACAGGTGGACAATAAAAAAAAATAAGATGGTCACTCTCAGCAGCACAGTCAACAACTAGAACCGACGCTAAACATCCACACTCATCTGGATTAGTAGCTTACAACACATACTGGGGCAAACTAAGCCTTGGCCACAATTAGTACGAGGCACAAATCGAAGAGCACGGTTACACCTAAGATCTTACCACCGCCGCAGCCAGAGCCAGATTCGAGACCCGGAGCAGATCGTCACTACTTGGCCTTGGGCGGGCGGCCGCGTCCGCGCTTGGCAGGCGCGGAGCCGGACGCGTCGGCGGCCGGGGCGGCGGGCTTGGGTTCCGCGGCGACCTTGGCCTTCTTGGCCGGGGGGCGGCCGCGGCCCTTGGGCATGCCGCTGGTGGCCTTGGCGACGGCCTCGGCCAGGGGGTCCTTGGCCTTGGGCGGGCGGCCGCGGCCGCGCTTGGGCGCGTTGGGGTCCTTGGGCGGCGGCCTGGGCGCGTTGGGGTCCTTGCGCGGGCGGCCGCGGCCCCGCTTGGCCGGGGTGGGCTCGGCGTCGGCGTCGGCGCCGGCGTCGGGCTTGAGGTAGTTGTTCTTGACGAAGGCGAGCTTGCCGCTCTCCTTCATGCTGGCGAGGTTGGCGGTGAGGAGGGAGGCGTGCGCGGCGGGGAGGCCCTCGTACTTCTCCTCGATGAAGGTCGAGATCGCCGTCTTGTTCGAGCCGTTCTTGTCGTCCAGAACCTCGATCGCCTCCAGGATCATCTGCGGCGGAGATGCACAGGCTAAGCGAGCGAAAACCGCAGGCAAAAGAGGATATACCGCGGACGAATCTACGGCGGAATCTACGACCGCGTAACAAGAAAAGGAAGGAACTTTACCTCGGGGTAGGGCGGGAGGTCGCCGGACTTGGGGGAGTCGTCGCTCGCCATGGCCGCAGCTCTCGTGCTACAGTACAAGGGAGGATGTGGAGCTGTGGGGAGGGGAAAAATTTCGGATTTGGATCGGGGGAGGAGACGAGGACGGCGGGGGCAGTAGATAAGAAATGGGGGAGCATGTGCCGCGCAGTATGGTTAAGTCAGAGGTCTATGACGCAATACGGCCGCACCTCACCGACAAGTGGGCCCCTTCGGGTGCGGTCCCACCTGGCGGCGTGTCGAATGGGCTGTGGAGCGCGTGTGATGAATACTGAGGGGATATAAATGCGAACCTTTCTATTTTGAACGCCTTTATCGATGTGCGGGAGGCGGAGACCGGCCGAGACGCAGATGGACGGCTGGATGGGCGACGCGGTGGGGGATCGGAGGGTGGAGAGGCGAGAGACAGCTGGTGCGCACGCGGATCGATGACGTGGTGAGGCAGGCGCGGCTGAGCGCTTTTGATTGTTGGACCTGTCGTCGCCTGGCGCGGGGGAGCGGGAGCGGCCTGGCTTTTAGCTCGGGGAATGACCAAAGTGCCCACGCGCGCTCCAACGGCCATTTTCCAGAGTAAATTTCATTTTATTAGTACACAAGTGGGGCTAGGTTACTATCAAAAAAAAAGTGGGGCTAGGTTTACTTGTGGGGCGCCCCTAGGAATCGGAACCCGATTTTTTGCCTCCTATCGAGTAAATTACATAAAACTACCACATTTGAGGCGGAGTTCACAGCTCAGTATCTGTTTTCGTAATTTTTTCACAAATCTACCAGTTTTGAGGCGTGCTGTTACAAATTGCACTGATACTCATCTAAACGCATTTTAACAGCAGAGCTGACCGACGGGGCCCATTTGTAAGCACTGAGTTGGCTGCACACGTGGATGAGAAGCTGACATGGACGTAGAGCCCACTTGCCAGCCAATAAAAAAATAAAAAAATCTGTGTAACTTGGTTCGGTGTATTTCATACGGACTTAGCTGGATGGTACATGCTCGGTATAATTTAAAAAAAGAATTAAAATGACGCGCATCACTCGAGCGTGCATGCTTCTCACATGAGCGTAGCGGACGTGAATAATATGATGGGACTTACCTAGTTTTCAAGAAATATATTATCATATAACGTGTATAAAAGGATAAATTTATTTTAATATGATATTTTTCCACCATAGAATTTATATAATTTTGTCCCATCTAGGATACGATATAAGGTGTATACTCTGCACCAAATTTTGTTGAAATATATTTTCATATGCCATACATAAAAAGATAAATCTAGACTGAGTTAGTATGTATCCAGACGCAAAATAGAGATTTTATTGGAAACTTTATTGAGCATCTTTTACTTGCTAGGTGCTCAGATTTTAAATCCAAGAAAACACACTAAATTTTACATTTAATAGCTTTGTTGATTTTATTTATGTCCTGTAGAAATGCATTAGAATTATTCGGCAACAAGAATCAAGAATCAGCTAGACTGTTCCCAAGCACGAGCTCTTTTTAGAAATTTTCAAAATACGTATTTTCAAGTCCCAATTTTTTTGGCTAAACAATATAAAGTTAGATATTTAAGTGAGGAACGTACGCTAGAAATTTTGCTTCCAAATGCCATGTATTTTGGGAGATAAAAACTTCATATTTTGGATCTGTAAACTGTCAGAATTTTGCCTTTTTATAGCCTTAAATAAAATGAGTTTTTTTTGCCAAAACTTTGTATGTGCATACTGACCGTGACCGTGACCGTGTATACATATTCCCTTAAAAAATTCAAAGATATAGGAAGGTCGCATCTTATTTTTTTGGACATATGTAAAAAATGAGTCGCAACCTTTGCATATGTAAAATGATTTTTCTTTACCAAACTTTGTATATGTAAAAAATATTTTTTCAAACATAGGAAGGTCGCATCTAGACTCGCAACCAAATCAAAAAACAACTACGTATCTTATTCATATAGAATACCTAGTTTTCACGAAATATTGTTGGGTAAAACATATTTGAATACATGAACAAGATATATCTTATTATACGTAACAAAAAATATCAATACATTTTATTTTTATTTTTTATTAATGTGCTGACAAGTGGGTCTGACCATAGGGGCGACACCCGCCTGCCTACGTGGACTCCTACATGGCACCTGATAGTAGGGCCGCGGTGATTAAAACGCTGTCAGCCGAGTTTTTGCACAATCTGTTATAGCCAGCCCCAAACTTGGTAGATTTGTGAAAAAATTACGAAAACAGGTACTGAGCTGTGAACTCCGCCTCAAATGTGGTAGTTTTATGTAATTTACTCCCTCCCATCGGACTAGTATTTTACCGTAGGATTAGAAACAGCATGGCCACCGGATTTTCAACCGATGTGGGGCTCTCTGCGTGATTCCGGGAAACTAATTGCATGCTTCCATTTAAACTGCTTATGTAGTTGACGTGTATCTGAAATCACGCCTTAATTTTAGGACATATTTTTTGGAAATTATAAGTTGTTTCCGACTAACAATAATAGGAAATTAGTACGTCTTTTCAAATCACAGTGGAAGCATTTTTTTCATTGATGGAAGCATTGTTTTTTCAGGAAATATATCTGTTAGCGCCAACTCAGTTTGGCTTCGTACCAAGTATATTATGCTTCTGTTGGCTAGCTATATTGCTTCCAAGAAAATTAGAGGTTGTTACCTTCTATTATCTTAATTCCACCGTAAGAAAGATGCAACAAGTATTCGTTTGTATCAACATTGCTTCCAACGAAGAATATGCTAGGCTTACAAATAAAATATTTTTTACTGCTAATGTAACAAACATTGTTTTTATCAAACAGTTCAACACCAGTTCCATAAGATCATGTAATTTCATACCAAGTAGTATCTTCTTAGAATGACACAAATATTTGTTTCTATCATCTTTAGTTCCTATATAGATAATTTGCTTCCAACTAAGCTTCTGCTTTCAATAATATCGTAACTTGCTTTTGTATACAATAGAATCAGTCAGAGGGTTTGTGACATTTATCACAACCTGTCGCCACCTCTCATGGCGACGTCACATGCACGTTGATAGGGAAGATCAGAGGCTCCTCAATTGCCTGCAACAACGACCTCATGCCACCGCTGGTAACCCTCCATGCCTCTTGGAGTGCCTACACCTGCTGGTGAAGGGCAATAGGGTACTAGGAGCAGCACACTGGTCTGCTTCTGATGACATGAACAAGTTGCTTGTCCTAGTGGCGGCGCTTCAAACAGGAGATCTTAACCAACATAATCCCGACCTCGACGTTGACTAGCATAATCTCGACCTCGACGTGTCCATCATCAACACCGTTGTAGCCAACCAATAGGACCTATTCAAAATAAGGTAATGTTGAATGTGTATCATGCAGCATACATGAGAAATGGAGGAAGCATGGGGTAGTACAAAGTGCAATGCTATTGATATTTTGAACAACAAATGCAAAAAGTTAGAAGCATTGTTCTGTTGACCAGATTGATCATTACCTATGTCACTGTACAAGGACCTAAAACAATGATTGGGATCTAGGTCAGTGCAATTAGCTACTTGCAGCTCGTGTAGTCATTTAACAAAGCAGCCTCTGATCAGCTGCTTCATGTGGAGTCATAGCCTGATCAGCCTGGCTATGCCTCCTACGAGTCTAGACCGCCGGCACTCGGAGGCCACGGAGGCTCCGACGACAACTACACATGCCGAGCAGCATGTGTATGTCGGTGCAAAGCCCAAACCAGGTGGAGGCGTGTGCATCGGCCGCGGTGCAGGTGGCGGAAGATGTGTGCTGCAATAGAGATCGGAAGCATGTGAAAGTGATAGATTACTGGAACTTATGTAGAAGCAAAATTTTGTTTATGCAGCTTGTAGAAGTAAAAATTCAGTGGTTATAAAACATGTGAACAATAACTATGAAGCATGTAAAGGTAGAAGCATCAATTTGATTGTGTGCAGCATACTTCAAGCTATGTAGAAGCTAGCAAATTTGAAAAGTACAATATGCAATTGTTGCCGACAATTTATCTGAATATGTACCCAATTCTATTATCATCATCAGTCCATAATTCTTGAGAAACATGATATGCTGGAAGCATGAATATAATCTCTACACAACAAATCAATTCTCTCATGGAAGCATATACAAATATATAGGAACCGGCTCGTAAAATTTATTACACATGGTAGGCTAGCAGATCATGGAAATCAGCAAAACGTGAAGCGCATGGAAGCCGCCGTATGAACATTGCTAATGTGTCTATACAAAGAACTAAAACCAAGCGGATGCAAGATACGACCACATATGCTTAGTTATATGAGCCCAAGGATTTAATATCAGTAAAAGGGAACACATTGGGACCTAGATCCGGTTAATATAATTTCAGTGATGCCAATACCTTGGGACCTTTTCCCCACAACGTGTTGCCGTCGGATGGATCCATAGGGCTCCCGTCAGCAGTTGAAGCAGCCAACGACCCACTACTTAGGACATATAGGCTGGGATGAGACGCACCTGACACTTAATTTGGCCGGTCGGCGGTCAGTTCTTCCCCGGTGAAGTCTCTCCGCGGCGGAGCGTCATATGCCTGTCGGGCGCCATCGCACAAGAAGACGAGGTGGATGCGGCGATCTGCTAGGAAGGAAGCAGCTGTCGGCGAGCAGTGGCGCTGGGCGGCGGCAGAGGCAGTGCGGGGCGAGGCCGGAGACGGGAGCGGAGATGTGCGGTCATGCAAGGCGAGGCGGGGGTGGATAGGAAAAACGATGTTTACTCGCTAATTTTTAGGAGACGTTAATGGCTGTAATAATTCGGCAAATCTGATGCAACTCGAATCGTTGATTTGAGAGGAGATAGACGGCATCGGAGAGGTCCGGCGATTTGCTTCTGGTCGGACCCCGGTAGATAGTATTTACCTTACTTGTGATGTATCTTGTGCATCTTGTTTAGATTAAGTTATTGTTGGTGTTTTTTAACATAATTGTTCATGTATTTCTGCCTTAACTAAATGAATAGTTTATTTCTACATTTTTTCAAGCCAACTCCACGCTTGTTTCAAAAGGCATATGCATATTTATCGAAAATTCCGGTGTGTTCACACAGAAAATTCTAGTCTCGGTGCAAAATTTTCCGGCTGAGTATTTTCGGCGTTGGCAACCTAGAGTTGTGAACCTGTTGGGCACCTCTGTGCTGCCACTTCAAAAAATTGGCTGGAAATTCTGGCTAGAGATTTTTGGAGCTACGGACATGCCCCTTCGTCCGCAAGAGGTGGCTGCCAGTTCCGTTCCTCTCTCATCCAAGCTTCATTTCACCTAGACTTTCTCCCTAGCCTCGATTCTTCATTCACTTCTAGGATTTGAGGGAGGAGGCCTAGATCTACACTTTCACCAAAAACTTTTGATTTTTCCTTTATTTTCTTAGTGAAACTTGCTACCCTTGGGTTCTTAAAACCTTAGACGGAAGTGGTCGTCCTCGAAGCTCAATCTTGGAGGTGTAAAGCTCTGTGGTCATGTTGAGAAGCCTCCAATTAAGTTCTAGAAAGAGCTCCATGTTAATTTGCTTTTAGGATCAACTAGCCTAGACAAATTCGGTAGCACTTCCTCTATGCTCAATCTGTACGATTTCTGACAGAGGGAGGGAGATCGGAGAGGGAGAGGGACATGTACCTGCTTCTTGGCTCAAGGAGCTCGAGACGGTGGCCATGACGAGGAGGCGACGACGTGAGCGTGGGGTGAGTGGTGGTGGCGGTGCTTCCCGTCGGCACAGCACAAACCCTAATCGGTGGGTATGTTTGTAGGGTGTGAGGAGCACGGCGAACCTCGTGTCTCGTGCCCTTGGCCCCCCACCTCTCTTTATAGCGTTGGTGACAAGGGTATAGCTAATAGAGCCCGTTACTTGTGTATCCCTGAGGCCCGTTAAGCTAGGCCCAAGTTTAGTTATAGTCAAAATACGAGTCAGTATGTAATTTGTATTAAACCCGACTGGTTCCTTGAGACCTGGCCACCTCTATATAGGGGCCAAGAGAGGTCAGTCAGAGATAGATTGACATTAAGCCAAGTTCACCAACACGTTTACTCTCAACACACGCCTTGTTTGACTGACTTTTACCTTCGAATTCATTCAACGCCCTATTTCCCCGATCCTAAGTCCTTCATCTTGGACATTTGTCGAGTTAACCCTCGTTAGCTGGCGACACGGGCCCTGACGAGGTTTTAACTCGGCAATGCCCATGTTTCGGGGCTTTCGATTCATGGAGAGCATGTGGGCGCTTGGCGGATTCGACGGCTTCAGACAGAAACAGGGGGTGCACACGAATTTACCCAGGTTCGGCCCCCCGGAGGGTAAAGACCTACATCCTGCTTGTCTGATCTTGTATTGCTGGTATATGAGGAGCTGTTACAATGGCGCGCAGATGCAATCTGGCGGAGGTGGAAGGAGATGGCGTGGCTAGCCTATGCGATGTTGTTTTGTAGGCTATGCGAATCTGTCCAGAGATGGCGCTAAGGGTACCCCTTGGTGGCTTTATATATGCAGCCATTTAGGGTTTACAAAGTCTCTTGCCTTCTACTCCAAGTCGGTGTGCTGGGCCTTGCGGGCTTCATGTAACCTTCGAGCGGGCTTCTCCCCTGGACCGAAAACCAGGTAGGCGAATATCGAGGGCCCATTTGTAATTCCTTCGTCAGGCCCACTGACCATTAAGGGTCGGGCGCCCCCAATCAGGGTGCAGTCAAGGTGTGTGATCGAGCCGTTGGGCTCGGTCACGCTGTGATTAATCTAACATTCCCCCTTGATCTCAACTTTACTTTTAACTTTATACTTTACACTTTACTTATTTCATCACAGATCAGTACATAGAGCATGTTTCATTGTCACAGCTCAATTGCCGATAGAATCAGACAGCCACTATATATTTTTCTGTTTTGAAACAAATTCTGTTACTTTTGGGCCTCTTATGATCCAGGAATCATAGGCTTTCCCTTAAACCCATGCCGGCTAAGTGTTCCTTGAACACATTGGGCGGTAAGCCTTTCGTTAGCGGATCCGCAAGCATATCATTTGTTCTTATATGCTTGAGACTTATAGTTTGATCCTAGATTTTATCTTTCACAATATAATACTTTAACTCTATTGGTCTGGTAGCTTTACTCGACTTGTTTTTGTGAGCATAGAATACTGTGGGCAGGTTGTCATTATACATCTTTAGTGGTTTTTTTCAATGCAATCTACCACTTTCAAGTCGAAAACTGTGAATACAGGGATTCATTTACAAAAGAAACTGTATCTATACCTTTCTTTAGCCATATCGCCTGCCCCGTGGCATCAAAACATGCTATAAACTCTGCATACGTCATGGATGATGCAACTATCGACTGTTTGCAGCTTCTCCATGAAATAGCCCCTCATGCGAGAGTAAACACATATCCTGACGTGGACTTTCTATCATCTTCCGCATAATCTGCGTCTGAATACCCTTTTATCTCTAGGGAATCAGATCTTCTATATGTAAGCATGAGGTCTTTTGTGCCTTGCGCATAACGCAATGCTTTCTTTACCATCTTCCAGTGCTTTATGTCTGGATTTGCATGATATCTTCCGAGTATCCGGTGATAAAAGCTAAGTCAGGGCAAGTGCACACTTGTGCATACTGTAAGCTTCCAACAGTCGAAGCATATGGTACTGCTTTCATTTGATCGATCTCATATTGGTTCTTGGGGCATTGAAATTGCCCAAAACTGTCTCCCTTGACTATACGAGCAGGTGTGGCATTACTCTTATGCATATTATATTTCTTTAGAACTTTTTCTAAATATGCCTTCTGTGATAGTCCTAAAACTCCATTTTTCCTGTCTCGATGAATTTCTATGCCCAAAACATATGATGCTTCACCAAGATCTTTCATATCAAAGTTTGAGGACAAGAACTTCTTTGTATCTCGTAGTAGACTAACATCACTACTAGCAAGTAGGATATCATCCACATACAAGATTAGGAAAATATATTTCCCACTTTTAAACTTTGCGTAAACGCAGTTGTCCACAACATTTTCTTTAAATCCATATCTTTTAATTGTCTCATTAAACTTTAGGTACCACTGTCTAGAGGCTTGCTTTAATCCATAAATGGATTTCTTTAGGCGGCATCACATATGTTCCTCTTAGGTTGTTTCATGTAAACATTTTCTTCTAAATCTCCATTTACAAATGCCATCTTTACATCCATTTGATGCAAATCAAAATCAAAATGCACAACTAGTGCCATTATGATTCTGAAGGAATCCTTACATGAGACCGGAGAAAAGGTCTCATTGTAATCTACTCCTTCTCTTTGCATAAAGCCTTTTGCCACAAGTCTTGCTTTATACTTTTCTACATTCCCATTGGAGTCATACTTTGTTTTGTAGACCATTTGCAGCTTACTGTTTTGGCTCCTTTAGGAATTTCCTCTAAGCCCCAAACATTGTTGGAACTCATCGATTTCATTTCATCTTCCATTTCCTCCACCCACTTCGATGAGTGAGGGCTTGTCATCGCTTCTTCATATGAGGTGGGATCACCTTCCATATGAACTGTTCATGTGTTATAAACTTTATAAATCCCTTTAGAAATGGTTGGTCTTCTCGCTCTTTTAGACCGTCTGAGTTCTTGAGACTCTTGCTCATTTTGTGCCTCAGGTTCTGGCACATTTTCTGTGTGTGGCTGTTGCAGCTCCCTTTCGTGCTCAGTAGTGGGTTCAGGCGGCTCCTGACGAACAGGTTCCGAACCTTCTCCCATTGTTGTCATGGGTGGAGTCACAACAGGTGCCTGCACCACAACCTCAGGCGTTGTCGATGGTGGCACAACAGGTAGCAAAAAAATGGCTCCTGAGTCATCAGATTAGGTGCATGCACCCTCTTCTCCTCAAGATCAATTTTTGAGCTACCATGCTCCCCTTCATCAATTCGTCCTCCAAGAAGACTGCATGTCTCGTTTCTACAAACTTTGTGTATCTATCTGGATAGTAGAAACTGATGGCTTGTAAGTAACAGCCCGTTGGGAACCCCAAGAGGAAGGTATGATGAGCACAGCAGCAAGTCTTCCCTCAGTTGTGAAACCAAGGTTTATCGAACCAGTAGGAGAAAGCCAAACTTCAGAAGGTGATGCTTGCTAGCTTTGTGACACTCCGGACAATGGCGCCAGAAATATTGCTAGTGCGTCTTCACCTAGCACCAACGTGAAACCTGCACACAACACAACCAAGAACTTTGCTCCCAACTTACGATGAGGTTGTCAATCTCACCGGTTTGCTGTAAACAAAGGATGGAGCGTATCGAGTGGTAAAAGGATAATAGTATGCAAGTAAAAGTAAACAGTGCGAGTAAAAGTAAAACGGTATAGCAATGTAAAGGAAATTAGACCGGGGTCCACAGTTCACTAGCGGTGTCTCTCCATAAGATAAATAACAACATGCTGGGTGAACAAATTATAGTTGGGCAATTGATAGAATAAAGATAACGTACATATGTCATAAGGATCACTATGAGATTCACTCTGGGCATTACGACAAAATACATAGACCATAATCCAACTACATCTATGACTAATAAAGTAATAATCCACTCGCGGTGAGTCGTCCAAGTACCCCTTGAGTATTAAGTTGCGAACAACGGATAACTGCATTAAGCAAAGTGCGTAAAGTAAACAAAGCAAATATCCTTGGACACAAGAATGTTGTTTTCTCCCTAGTGGCAACAGCATATCTACAACCTTAGAGGTTTCTGTCACTCCCCCAGATTACTAGATCATGAACCCATTATCGAGCATAAATACTTCCTCTTGGAGTCACTAGCATCTACTCGGCCAAGATATCTAGTAGCAACGGAGAGCATGCAAGATCATAAATAACATAGAGATAACATAAAGATATATATTCAACACATCAACTTGACATAGTACCAATACTCATCGGATCCCAACAAACACAACATGTATGATTACATAAAGATGATCTTGATCATGTAGGGCAGCTCACAAGATCTAAACATGAAGCACATGGCGGAGGAGACAACCATATAGCTACTGCTATGGACCCGTAGTCCAAGGTAGACTACTCACATATCACTCCGAAGGCAACCATGGTGGTGGAGAAGGCCTCCAGCAGGGATTCCCCTCTCCGGGAAGAGCTCCTGGATCCTCCCAATCTCGCTTCGATGACGGCGGCGGCTTGTAGTATGTTTCGAGGAAAAACGATCCGTCCTTTAGGTTTTTCCCATCGAGGGGATTTTATAGGCGAAAGGGCAGCGTCAGAAGGTGGACCAGGTGGTCTCACCATATGGTGGCGCGACCAGTGGCTGGGCCGCGCCACCCTATGGTGAGCCTGGCCCCTGGCCCCCCTCCGTCTCATCTTCGGTCTTCGCGAAGCTTCGGTAAAAATAGGAGGTTTGGCTTTTGTTTCGTCCAATTCCGAGAATATTTTCTGTGTAACTTTTCTGAAACATAAAAACAGCAGTAAACAGGGAACTGGTACTGTCATATCTTGTTAGTAGGTTAGTTCCGGAAAATGCATAAAAACACCACAAAGTGTAACAAAACACAAAGCAAATGGTGTATAAACGAGCATGGAGCATCAAAAATTATAGATACGTTTGAGACGTATCAAGCATCCCCAAGCTTAACTCCTGCTCGTCCTCGAGTAGGTAAGTGATAACAAAAGAATAATTTTTGAGGTGACATGCATCATCACAATCTTGATCATCTATGTAAGCATTGAGTGATGGGATCAAAGAACTTAAAACATGGGCATAAGAGACATAATCTTGACAATAAAAACTTAGCAACCATGTTATAACATGAAAAGAAACGCAAACGAAAGATCATGAATAATGAAACAATGAAAGTCAAACGTGTGTTCAAATCATATGGAAAAACATAGCAAGTGGTTTTCAGCTTGTCCTTCATGGAATAGCAAAACATAAATGCATATGACACCTTCAAGTTCAAGAGGGCGACTAGATACAAATAATTTAAAAACAAGTGAAATCATAATCATGAATCAATCAATGATAAACTTTGGGACTATACACATTAAACTCAGAATGGCAGCTATGCTCTCTTAGATGGTGCATAAAGGTAGAAGGTGGAGACTCAACATAAAAGTAAAAGAAAGGCCCTTCGCAGAGGAAAGCAGAGATTAAACATGTGCTAGAGCTTTTCATTTGTAAAACAGAGAGATACAAATTGGGTTTTGAGAGGTGGTTGTCTTTGTCAACGACTAGCAATGGGGTTCTTACTGTCTTCCATACAAAAATGAGCAAGTTTTTGAGAGAGAGATTGGCACTTTGGTGCTCTTTTATAAAGCTTGTCACTCCTCCCCACCTTTTTCCTTTCTCAAACCATGGCTAACCGATTCTATCGGGTGCCCACCAACATTCACATACCATGGAGGACTGCCTTTTTTTCTTTTCTTTTTTTTCCTTTTTTTCTTTTTGGAATGAAACAATATGGAAGATAGCAAATCCGACCACTACGTCCCCATGAGCTGAAAACAGTGTCACAAAATGAGAAGTATTTTGAAGGTTGTTTGAAAGGTAGCACATGAAAATTTACTTGGAATGGCTTGCAAATACCATGCGTAGGAATTTATAGTGGACACTTGGAATGACTTGGTTTTTGGAAGTTGGATACACGAGTAGAGCTCATACTCAGTACAAAATGAGGGCTAGCAAAAGACTGGGAGCGACCAACTAAGAGAGCAATAACGGCCATAATCATGCATAGCGATAAAACATTATTAAGAGAAGCATAAAATGGTATCACAAGTCAAAAACCAAATGATCATAAAGGCTTATGGCGACTTTTTAAGAGTCAAACATGTTGTAAGCATGCACCAAGTCAACCCAAATAAAGCATCAAGGAGAAAACCAAATAAATGCTTCCATACAATAAAAACAACGCATGATTTTTTCAAAGGCTCATTAAGCAATCTCAGTCATTTGAGACAAGTCATGCTACAGCAAAAACTACTAAGCATACTATCAAAATGACATCAAGCATGGCATGAAAAGTCTAAGCCGCAGTCTAAACAAGCTCTTTTTTGTACCACTTTTTTGCATGAAACTTTTTCTCTTTTCCAATACCATTCAAACCTTTTTGAGACAACTCTTTTGATGAAAACCAACATAGACCAGTGGTCTAAATACACCTTGATGCAAAGATAAAATAAGATCTGAACAAAAATCAAGGTGAAAAATGAAAGCTAAACGCAGTTCTAGAAAAAGAGAACACTCGTTGAACGATAAGAGTGAAAAATAGAGTGTTCTTGGCAATGAAAAACAAGTACATCTCCTCCAAAAGAAATTTGTTGGGGTCCAATCATTTATTGCAGCAAACAAAACAAAAGAAAACTGAAAGCAAAAGTAAAGACGCTCCAAGAAAAACACATAGAATATGAAGCAATAAAAATATAGTGTGTTGAAAGGTGACCTAATTTTTACCGATGAAGAAGGGGTGCCTCGGGGGCATCCCCAAGCTTTGATGCTTATACCTCTTGGATATTTCTTAGGGTGACATGGGCATCCCCAAGCTTGAGCTTTTGTCCATACTTCATCTCATCTCATCACTCTCCATTCCCTACACTTGAAAACTTCCTTCATACAAAACTCCACACAATTCTATTAGCAACGTTAGCATAAACATAATAGTGAATCAACCCTTTTTGGTTCATTTTCAAACTCAAAAACACCACATATAAAGCATATGCTACTGTAGCAACTTCCTAAAAAGTTCTGTGATCAAAAGAACTAAAAAAGAAAGCGATCGAGAGGCAAACACAAATAGTGGCAGAAATCTGTCAAAACAGAACAGCTGACAAAGGTCAAATTTTTCAAGGAACTTTTGTTGCTCAAATAGAAAAGTGAAAAACTAATTAAAGTTTGGATATAACCTGGGGCATATGCTCAAGAAATTTCAGATCAAAAAGATATTCTGAGAATTCTCACGAATTTTTACGGTGCAGCGCAGAAATCTGTTTTAGGACAGCAACTTCCCCAAATCTTACCTCCCTCAAATTAGAGGTTCTTCTTGGCACAACAACGAAATAAAAATGATAAGGAGAGGTCATTACAGTAATAATAACTTCCAAGACTCAAATAAAAGAAAAGTACTGAAAAAAATATTGGGTTATCTCCCAAGAGTGCTTTTCTTTAACGCCTTTGAGCTAGGCGCAGAAAGGTGCAAATCAAGTATTATCAAATGAGGCATCAAGATCAATTGCAGAAGTCTTTTCAATAATGAATTGGATTGTATCCAAATGAGTTTTTGAAGATCCCTTATGAACACTCTTTGGTTCACTACTTTCATCAAAAAGATTTTTAGGACAAATCCAATCGATTTTTTTTCCAAATCTTCATGCAATCCTACAAGTTTGCAAGGAATTGGTACTTTGATGTCTTCTTTGGTTGTACCAACAAAATTAACAGGCGAGCCAAGCATATTAAAATGCTCAAAAAATTCCTAGCTTCAATAGCAACATCTCTAAATTCTCTACGCAAAGTCTCCAAAATAAAATCTTTCTTTTCGGAGTCTTCGATATCATGAAGCTTAAGAAACATTTGTTGCATAAAAGGATTAAGGTTAACAAACCTAGCCTCCAACATGTGAACTAAATAAGTAGCAGCAACTTCATAACTAGGAGCGAGCTCAGCCAAAGATCTATCCTCAACATCTTTATGCATACTAACATGATTAAAGAACTCCTCGATGTTTCCTTTCCCAATAATAGAACCACTACCTATTGTAAGGTCCTCCAAAGCATACTTAGGGAACAACATAATGAACTAAAGGTAAAAGTAACGGAATGCAAACTATCAAATGAACTATTTTTTTTGTATTTTTGATAAAAAGATGCAAGCAAAAATGAAATAAAGAAAAACAAAAACAAAGTAAAAGATTGTGCGTGAGAGACTCCCCTGGCAGAAGTCTTCTTCCTCTCCGGCAATGGCGTCAGAAAAATTGCTTGATGGCTTGTAAGTAACAGCCCGTTGGGAACCCCAAGAGGAAGGTATGATGAGCACAGCAGCAAGTCTTCCCTCAGTTGTGAAACCAAGGTTTATCGAACCAGCAGGAGAAAGCCAAACTTCAGAAGGTGATGCTTGCTAGCTTCGTGACACTCCGGACAATGGCGCCAGAAATATTGCTGGTGCGTCTTCACCTAGCAACAACGTGAAACCTGCACACAACACAACCAAGAACTTTGCTCCCAACTTACGATGAGGTTGTCGATCTCACCGGTTTGCTATAAACAAAGGATTGAGCGTATCGAGTGGTAAAAGGATAATAGTATGTAAGTAAAAGTAAACAATGCGAATAAAAGTAAAACTGTATAGCAATGTAAAGGAAATTGGACCGGGGTCCACAGTTCACTAGCGGTATCTCTCCATAAGATAAATAACAACATGCTGGGTAACAAATTACAGTTGGGCAATTGATTAAATAAAGATAACGTACATATGTCATGATGATCACTATGAGATTCACTCTGGGCATTACGACAAAATACATAGACCGTAATCTAACTGCATCTATGACTAATAATCCACTCACGGGGAGTCATTCGAGTACCCCTTGAGTATTAAGTTGCGAACAACGAATAACTGCATTAAGCAAAGTGCGTAAAATAAACAAAGCAAATGTCCTTGGACACAAGAATGTTGTTTTCTCCCTAGTGGCAACAACACATCTACAACCTTAGAGGTTTTTGTCACTCCCCCAGATTCCTAGAGGCATGAACCCACTATCGAGCATAAATACTTCCTCTTGGAGTCACTAGCATCTACTAGGCCAAGATATCTATTAGCAACGGAGAGCATGCAAGATCATAAATAACATAGAGATAACATAAAGATATATATTCAGCACATCAACTTGACATAGTACCAATACTTATCGGATCCCAACAAACACAACATGTATGATTACATAAAGATGATCTAGATCATGTAGAGCAGCTCACAAGGTCTAAACATGAAACACATGGTGGAGGATACTACCATCTAGCTACTGCTATGGACCCGTAGTCCAAGGTAGACTACTCACACATCACTTCGGAGGCGACCATGGTGGTGGAGAAGGCCTCCGGCAGGGATTCCCCTCTCTGGCAGGGTGCTGGGAAGAGCTCCTGGATCCTCCTGATCTCGCTTCGACGACGATGGCGGCTTGCAGTATGTTTCGAGGAAAAGCGATCCGTCCTTTAGGTTTTTCCCGTCGAGGGGATTTTATAGGTGAAAGGGCAGTGTTATAAGGTGGACCAGGTGGTCTCACCATATGGTGGCGCGGCCAGGGGCTAGGCCGCGCCACCCTATAGTGAGCCTGGCCCCTGGCCCCCCTCCGTCTCATCTTCGGTCTTCGTGAAGCTTCGGTAAAAATAGGAGGTCCGTCTTTTGTTTCGTCCAATTCTGAGAATATTTCCTGTATAACTTTTCTGAAACACAAAAACAGCAGAAAACAGGGAACTGGCACTGTGGCATCTTGTTAGTAGGTTAGTTCTGGAAAATGCATAAAAACGCCGCGAAGTGTAACAATACACAAAGCAAATGGTGTATAAACAAGCATGGAGCATCAAAAATTATAGATACGTTTGAGACGTATCAGAAACGATAACATTTTGATCTATCATGATAGCCGATGAAGTGGCAAGTCACTGTTTTGGGGTCTAACTTTGCAATATTTGGATTAAATACTTTTGTCTCAGCTGGGCTCCCCCAGACCCTCAAGTGGCATAGAGAGGGAACTCTGCCTGTCCACAACTCATATAGTATTTTGGGCACCGACTTGCTTGGTACTCTGTTGAGAATGTGAATGACGGTTTTAAGCGCCTCCATCCATAATCCCAATGGCAGGGTGGAATAAGTCATCATACTGCGCACCATATCCATAAGAGTACGGTTGCGCCTTTTAGCTACTCCATTTTGCTGAGGTTCGCCCGACATAGAATACTGAGCGACTATTCCATTTTCCTGTAAGAACCTTGCAAAAGGTCTAGGTATTTGACCATATGGAGTGTGCCGACCGTAGTACTCCCCCCCTCCCACGATCGGACCGGTCTATTTTAATTATTGTATCATGCTGATTTTCAACTTATGCTTTGAATATATTAAATTTATCCAGTGCTTCAGATCTTTCTTTAATTGGATAAATATAATCATATCAAGACTAATCATCTGTGAATCTATCTAAGCTTTAAGCTGGGTGGTGACCCAGCGAGCTGAGGCACTCCCGGTGGGTGGATTTACAGCTGTTGGATCTTCACCTCAGATGGTCTGATTCGTCCATTTGGTGTGGACGGTGAGTTGCTTGGCACTTTGTTCCTGTACCGCTGTGCCGGCTGACATTGGGTCCCGTTCGTTACTACGATTCACAACTAAGGGTAAATCTTGGTTCATGTCAAAAAAAAGGGTAAATCTTGGTAGTGTAAAAAGAAAAAAAGCACACCGCTTACCTTGCACCCCCAGACGCGAGGCCGAGGCGCTGGCCCTTCTCTCTTTCTCCTTTCCCCTTCTCCAGAGCTCATCCACACCTGCCGCCGCCCTGATCGCCCCCACCACGCCGCTGACAAGATCTCCCCCACACCCGCCGCTGCTTCTCGCTCCCGGACCTCCTGCCGAAGACTGGAAGGGCACTGGACGAGACCGGCCTCCACCGCTCTGACGCACACTGCAGCCTGTTCCCGGACCGGCTGCCACAGAGCCTGCATCGGCGCAGAAAGGAGCCACCGCGGAGCCCTAGGAGGAGGTCGCCCCCCCCCCCCCCCCCCCCCCACACACACACACACACACACAGACACAGACACACGGTCAAGATCGCCGTCCAGATCTTCGTCAAGGACGTTTTCGAGGTCACCGTCCAACCATGAGGTCGACTCCCAATGCTGCCCCAGTCTGCTCCCTCCTCCACTCCAGTACCGGAAATCACTTCGGCCCAGCCATGTGTAGAATTCCCTGTGGTGCCTGACATTTTAGTCAGTTAACTAACGTTGTGGTTCTTCATGAATCAGAACAATACTTGCCAATTCCCGTGATTAGATACTGTAACGTAGAAGCACCTTTGAGATAAAACTTGTTTTTTCTGCTTATTTCTATGGCCGAACAGATACTTTTTCTTCATATAGAAAGATCTTGCATCCGGAGATGTTCCCATGCTGCTAAGAATTTAAGCAATACTAATTTAACTTTTGTTGTTTCTGTTATAGATTGGATGATCTTACGAAAGTGGGGGTTAAAGAACAAGATAAGGACTTCAGTTCTGCAAATCAGTTAATTTTTATGTAAAGTTGGATGATGGGGAGATGCTAAGAAGAACTTGATAGATTTAAGGATATCTCAGTGTGCACTAAATTGAGTGACAGAATAAGAAACCTGACAGAGTCGGGCCATGTGACTAATGACAACGCCTGTAGCAGTATATGCAGCATTACTACCAAGCAACCTCATCAAGATTTGTGGTGGCAGGCAATTCGATGAGGTAATCCTAATAAAGTTCCCTAAGACCAGGTCATATCACTATACTGAAGAAGCTTGGTTGTGGCCACATTGTTAGTATTTGTTGATCAAGTGGAACAAATTGCTATTTCTATATGAATATTATGGACAATACATCTCTTGCTCGCTGCAAAAAAGCTTCTCGCAGTTCAAACTAAAAGTGAGATATTGTAGTGAATGGACATATTTTCCTTCCAGGTTTGTACACCTACTCTGAGATGATACGTTATCATGCTGTTATGTATGATGATTGAGTTTTCAATGTAGGAGACCTGCACACCCCAAGGAAAAAGTTACCTGGGAAGTATTTCGCTGAAAAAGGTGCCAATTAAGTGCCCTATTTTATTGTTTATAGTTTACTGTTAGCCTACATGTTATTGCATTAATTCTGCCAGTTAAGTAGTAGACAAAGAATTAATTTTGGTTTGGGAGTTTTGGTTTTCTGGATTCCTACTCTTCCAAGCTATGATTATTAGAGGCTTATGCAAGGATCCTATTTATTTAAACTGATTTATTTATTTTGCTAAGAAAAATTCATCATATAGTTCCACGTCTAGAACAGAATTTTTTACTGATCATCTCCTGATATCCTGCATATGCTTTTCGATAAAAACATCCTGAGTTAAACCCAAAATGATTTTGAAATCTGGAGACATATTTTTCTTACTCTCTTAAGATTTATCATACCCATACTGGATATTGTATTTAATATTAGAGACATACTTTTTTTATCTACATGCTAACATAGACATTTGTTATGGTATAGTTAGCACGTCGCTGACCATATGGTAGGATATAGAAGATGAAAAGATTTAACTTCCATTAGTGTTTTCTTTCCTGCCGGTGGAGCAAATAACTCCGTAGCCTTTCTAGTGAAGTCTTTTTGTGTGTGTGACGACATGACTTGGCCTTAAAAGCAACACATATGACTAAATGGCTGTGCGGATTGGACATGTTGTTTTGCCTGTTCATATGTAAATTTAGAAAGCAAGTTTATTACTATATTGTTTGCCTGCTTCTTATGATTTTCTATTTGACATGAACAAAAATGTTTGAAGCTGGCAGTTTTCTCTATATTCTATTTGTGCTATGTTTTGTATGCTTATTTAGTTCAGATTTGTGCCTCCAAACTTGGAGTAAAGCATAGTTCTGTCTATTTTCAGTGCTGAAGTTCTAAATGTGTATTTACTTTCGATATATGATGTTATGCTATTGGTAGTCAAGCCTCCAGCAGCTCACGTAGTATAGCTCCAACACCGGCGCTGTCAATGTAGAGTCACCCGCTACATGCATTGATCAGCATCAGGCCACTCCAAGTTTGGAACACCGGCGCTGTCAATGTAGAGTCACTAGCGCTGGACCATTCTACCATCGAGTATGATCCTTTCAACAAGGATTTCTATGAGGAGAAGTCGTCAGTTTCAGGTGAAGCACATGTGCTCTTCCCCATGGTACCATACCCAGCTGAAATTATTTTACATTTTGATTCAGCACATATATTGTTACCTGTCAAATGGGCGTCCTGTGTAGATTACACCGTTGGGCTACTTCTGTTAGATCTCATTGTATGCATGGTTTTTAAAGCGTTGAAGCGCTTTAAGGCGATGGGGGGCGCTTCGACGCCTAGGCGAGCGCTTTGGACGCCTAGGCGCCTAAAGCGGGCCTTTTTTCAAAGCGGAAGGGAGGCGCTTTGACGCTCAGGCGTCGCCTAGGCGTCCTAAAGCGGACGCTTTTAAAACCATGATTGTATGAAATATGATCAGAGGTAGCTTGTTTGCTCTGTTTGGTAAATCAAGTGATGAACTCGGTCATTTCAACTAGATGCCGAGATCCGAATGTTCTACTTCTCTTGTCTTGATATGGAAATTATGCACTACACAATTCTTGGATCACTATTTTAGATGGCAAGCTTATTGTTTGGAGCCTGCTACTTGTAGAGTACCACCAACTCTCTGTTACTTTGGATGGGAGGAACTGGGTCATCACTTCTTTACACTATCACGGTCCGAGGTACCCTTTGTTAGTACAGCAGTCAAAGAGCCAACAGATTCAAATTGATTGACCCTGAGCTGAGAAACCACTCAGGGAGCCGCCACCCTCTTCGTTTTCTCTTCTACTTTGGCCCCATGGTATGGCTTAGTAACCAAACATGAAGTTCAGAAATTTAGAGTACGATCGTTTCATATGTTTTCTAACCTTCCTGTGGATCTCCTAATGTCGCCTCCGTTGCCGTAGTTTAAATCATGCTAACTGCAAAGCCTGCAGGTATAGGATAGATTTGTATGATACATTGCAAAGAAGTACTTGTGGACGACTAGCTTCTATTACAACAATTTTTCTATACATTGATTTGTTACTCCTGCTGAATCCCATCTTTCTTACAATGGATGCTAAATGTTCTTTTACTGGAGATTAGTACTGAATTTGTTGCTTCTGGGTTGATTGAGCTCAATTGTAAAAAAATAGGAGGCAAACAAGAGCCGGTATTGAACTCAGATTTATAAATTCATGTCTGCGATATGCCAAAAAACATATTTTAATTTCATCTATGTTTGCTATTGTTTTTTAATAAAAACATAATGATGCAAAGAGATTTCATAATGTAGAACAGAATTTACGGGTGATTGTAATTGCTTATTTTACTTATTGGTTTCAAGGAACATCCATCAATATTGTGCAGAGGCTCTAGAAAATAAAGGTTCTTATATATGCAACATGAAACTGATAAGTTTAAATTTTGCATTAGATCATTAAGTTCTTCCTGTAAACAAATTGCATGCACCAATTTATGTTAGACAGCCTTCGTGCTGTAGGTTATTTTCCTTCCTTCAGGTAGTCCAGAGGAGCCTTCCTAAGTTATATACATTTTTGAAAATTGGAGTTCCACCTTAAATATATAACAGGAAGCCTCCAAAAATGCTTATTGCTACTCTTTCTAGAGGTTTAATCAATTCCTTTGATGTACTTTAGAAACAGCCAAGGGTTTGGTATGATATATACTTGGGAAAAGGTGGGAATCAAAAGACTGATGGTCAGATCTAGAATTATGGTTTATTATAATTAGTTGATCACAATTGCACTTATGCAATTCACTTATCTCTATACAATACAAGTTTGAATTGAATTTAACATGTATGCCAGTAAGTTAAGACTGAAGGCTGGCTGTAGATATTTCCACTTAGTGTACATGTAGCGATAGCTTCTCTTCTTTAAGTTGTATACTTTTCAAAAATACAACAAAGTTGATGCTTCCTCTGCATGCTTTTTTGTAAATCTTATTTACCAGTAGAATCATGTTTCTATAAGGTACAATTAGCTATTTGACTTTTCTGTCTTTTTTCTATTTATAGTGTATGCAAAAGTTTTGGCCAAGAAATTTGTAAGACCTTAGTTGTATCAGACACTTGGTCTTAATTCTGTTTGATCTGAATTAGTTTGGTAAATGGATTTTAGTCTCATTCTGTATTAGCATATTGGAAATGTTTTACCTGTGATTGCTGAACATGTGAACCCAACTATTATACTAGGCTGTAAGCTTGGTTGTGTACCCTCGTGGTGCAGCCCCTCCTAGTAAATTATTTTTGACCGTTTGATTTTTCCTCAATATGTCTTTGACCGTCCATCTAGCCTGGTGGGAGTGTCTTTCGTTTACCGTGTTCTATCTTGGCATGATGACTACTACTGGGTCCCGCTTGAACATGGCCCAGCGGTACATCAGTCAATTATCTTCCCCACTGTGAAAAAATCCTTCCCTGACCTTGGACTTGGAACGAGCAAAGCCATGGCTTTGTGCCGCCGCCTCCTTAACTGTCTCCCACCTAAGAGGCTATCCCCAAGTGCATTGCCGCTAGCGTGCCGTGCTAGAGCTCCGCCGCCCTTGCAGATCCCATCATAGCCTCCCTCACGCAGCCTTCTCCGCCCACTAATTTAATTGATCAGGCTGGTAGGTCCAATGCGAGAAGCATCCTCACCCCATTGGAAGGAAGGCAAGTGCCCACGATAAAATCCAGCATTTCTTCTACAAAATATCAGTAGCTCAATCAGTAACTCCGCTTTCTCTCACACTTAGGAACATCATCATTTGATTTCTCATACTTGAGTTCAAGTTCAACCAGATTCTTATCCTAAAACGATAATTGTGTGTGATATTTGGTTCAGGTCAGGGATTAAATTTATCTCCCAGATAAGTACTTTAAGTAAAAAAGAAACAAAACATTGTAGTTGTAGACCCTGTTTCAGAAAAAATATTTCTTCGGAGGGGGTGTATGACACGTCGATAAGACACTACTCTATGTTGAAATTTCAGTGAACCTTGGCTCTATTGAATTATTTTGTAAAAAACATGAACTCTTGGTGTACAAGTGTAAATGTAGATCAGCACATTGACAGTTGTTGCCATGCTACCTTTGTTTTTTTAACTATTCTAATTAATTTTTGGTCAAATATAGGCAGTGCAACTTATTGTGTCTTGAATATCTGATAAGAGTTTATCAGGTTCTCTCTTAGTCTGATGGCAGTTAATATTTTTTTCAATAGAGCGCCACGCTTTCTCCTACGTACCAAATTTTTGGCTGATATGTGTTGAGTGTCTTATCGAGTGCCACAGTTCATTTTCAGATATATATGAACAAAGATCTCTAGAAGATCATGGTGTTCGCTTTTCGAAGATTTTAAAATACGTATGTGAAGTTCCTTGACATAAGTTGTGTGTGCTGGCTCTAAGTACAAAGGTGGACCATGTGGTAGTCATACAGGGTAGGCCTCTGGGCCTTGGGCGAAGAAAGACGAAGCGGGTCTATTGCGTTGTTGTTGATCGACTTAGCCTACATGCTTTTTGAGTGCTTCTTATGATCTTTTTAAAGGAACTAGCTAAGTGCCCGCGCGTTGCCGCTAAATTAAAAAAAATATGTCGCCAAATTTAAAAAGTATGTCGCCATATCTGAAGTAATCTTACACAATTATTATTAAATATGAAGATGTGCTGATTTTTATTGCATGGTGACAAATTTCTCTTACACTTCTCTACACCTTGTATTATATTTATGAAACCAATTTACATATTATCTGTTTCTCCAATTAAAATAAAATTAATATTTCAGGATGGGTTGACGTCTAAGTAGGGACGCCAGCAAACTTATGTCATTCCTCAAGGTTTGACATGTTCAGCCAAACTATTCAGAGAGGGCCGTACTTCTGCACCTAATCACACATGAGAGGTTAACGCTACAAAGAACTTGAAGTTAACGTAATTTAATTGTTTGTCACGAAACAGACTTTCGCCCCGCTTTATAAATATAGCCAAATTGCCGAACCGATACAAAGTAATAAAGAAAATCTCTTAAAAACTTACAAACAGATTGAAGATAAAACAAGAAAAATGGATGCGAGGAGACCATTGGCCGATGATTTGGCTGCCAATGCACTCATTTCAAGGGCCACATGGTGGTTGCTTAAGGTGTTTCCACTGGTGGAGCTATTACTATTGTGAGGCTCGGTTTGCTTCGACAAAGTGTTTGTATTTTTTTTTTGCTCTTTTGCCTTGGTGCATCATTCATGTATAGACTTGCTTGAGTAATTTTATTGTTGCAACAACTAAGTATAATTAATATCTTTTTGTATTAATATATTCCTTCTATCAAAAAAATTAGTGTTTCACACCCGTTGGAGCTCGTCTTTGTGGAACTGGTGAAATTTTTAAATCTTACTAACTTCTTTGTGGGCCATTTGATGCCATCGAATAGTTCGTAGATCGTTGTCCCCCTCCTAATCGTCTTCTTCCTCCACCTCATGCAACCCCGATGTAACTCCTTCCAACGCACCCAGACCTCATGCTACCGCCACTTGGGGATGGCGGCGTTGCATAGCACTCTTCGCTACGCGCCATGCTGCCATCGTCGTCCCTGGCCATCATTCTATAACCCGTAGCCCCGCACCTAAGCCATTAACCTCTGACTCCCCTCCACCGGCAGCACTGCTGCCCTGTGTTTTCTCGGCTTCATGTCTCACCTGGCTTGGCCTTGTCGGTGTCCCCATTCGACTCGCCGACGCTCAGCGTGGCACCCCCTTCTTCGGCCTTGGGCTTCATTTCTCCTTCCTCATTTTTATGAACTGACCAATGCGCTTAAGGAGAAACAACAAACAGTAAGATGGCGTTCCCAATTTGTATCATCGTCATCTTGTACGGCAGCCTGACCATCTTGTCTTCATTGGCTGGTGCGCTTCTATCTAATTAAGACGGAAACATAGCCTTGACCCTGAATCACTGAGCCACAACCAGCTTCTATCTGCCCCGGTGCTTTTCCCTTCCGCCATTGTACACACAGAGAAGCAGGCTGGTTGATCACTCCGGAAAAGGGATGGGATGGATCATGGCAAATTCGCGTCGTGGAGATAGGTCCGCCTAACTGTCAAAGCCACGTTTTTGGGTAACATTGGATGAGTTTGTTAGGATTTTTTTTTGCTCTAAGGACGTACCTAAAGTGATTGCTGGCGGTGGCATAATGTCTGTATATAGCTAGATTAGTGGCATTGGTGGGTAATTTGGTGTCTAGTCTGAGGGCAAAATCAAAAAACGAAAGTGTGACACCACACACCGCTTTCGCTTTAATAGTAAAGATCTATACACTAAAAACGCACATCCTCCCGCAAACTGATGAAAATCACGTGCGAATGGATGCACTGTTTCAGACTGTTCTTTTCCATTTTACACTTTCAGGGAAAGAGAGGATAAACCATTCATATCAATTTTCGCTGCCAACAAGTTCATGTTTAATAGGTACAATATAATTAGATAAATTTAGATACAGTATCTACAGTTGGATACGTTCCTTCATTGCAGAATGCAACAGACTGAACCTTGTCTGTAAATAAGTTCAGTTTGAGAACAGTTGTTATTATGCATGCGTGCAGACTGTGCAGTCATGTCTTAAAATTCCCTCTTCTTCAGGTCTATATAAGTCTGAAAAATCGAAGCATTTGATTGCCTCCTTCCGTGCTTCCTCGATTATGGCTTTACCCTCGGCCCTGTTAGCGAGGAATTCATCGTCGAGTTCTCGTCCATCTCCTATCGTGCTCGCTGCGGCTTTCAATTCGTCTCCCACAGCATAGAACTCGCGCACAAGGTCGTAGAAGCTCACCAACTTCTCGTCCATCTCCTCTTTCGGCGAGGGAATCAAGTAAGGGTTGTGGCGCTTTAGGGCCTTGTAGTCACGAGGGAGACGATCAGCATCCATCACCGTTGCAAGGATGTAGTCGATCAGAAATATGGCTACACAATCCATGGAGTACTTTTCTTTTGTGAGAATAGAGATACCACTTCTTTTATTGACATGGGACACAACCATTCCATTAACTTTCCATGGCTAAATCGTAGGAGAAGGGACCAAAAGATACCACTCCAATATTGCTATAGTATATTTTTTTTTCCAAAAACCAAATAGCTTAGACATCTTTTACATTCATATACACATACATATCAACACTTCAGTAATATAAATGAAGAATAAAGCTCTTCTTACAAGCTCTACTATAAGCCTTTCCTAACTATTCTGAAATTTACTGCACTATGCGAAATTTTTCTAAGTGATTATATTTTAAAAATGTATAAGGAAAATGGACAGGGTGCCGAGTTTACCTAGATTCAGCAATTCATGAAACTTTGCAATTTACATATTCAATTAAGATAGACGCAGGGCTTGTATATCAAGTAGACTAAGATTCAGCGCAAAAAAAGTACAGACTAAGATAGGTGGAGGCCTTCTAATACTACAGTAAACTGCTCGAGAGCAAACAAAGTTGCAAAGACAGAGAAAACAATAGTGTTTTGAGTTATCAGTGGACATGTTCCTCGTCCGTTCCTAGGCCCCATGAATGACGATTCGTGTCATCTCTCAGCTGAAACTCGATAGGCTTGCTCTCCAGGAAAGGGTGATTGTCATGCTCCCAAACGAATCTTCAGCCAGCTTTGAAAGATCGCCTTGAATGGCAAATGTATATAGGAGTAGCATGTGAGAAAAATGAATCAAAACTGTAGATTCCCGTAATGGTGAGAGAACATTGGGATTTGATGCTGAAGCCCGCTAGGAGAAATTTGATCCTGAATTGGATTCCCCATCAAGTGCTGGAAGGGGGACGCCATCAATAACCTAGATGGGAGACAACAGGATCCTGGAGGGGAGGCAAGACGGTCGTGTTCGGGAGGCACCGGGCTTAACCATAGACGCAGCATCAACGAAATCGTGTAGTTAAGGGAAGAAGCAGGATGAGAACTCTTACCAGCGTGAAACCGTCACAGGTACGAATGGACGCCGCCGAGCTCGTTCATCTCCCGGTCGCTGCGGACCTTCCACAGCCGCGGTTGCTTCCGAGATCTTGCAGCCGGCGCTGCCTGCGAGCTCGCGCCTACAAAGGGCTATAATGAGGGAGCTCGTCGCCGTCGGTGACCCCCTCCAGTGGTCGCGCCGCTGCCGTCCCCGTCGCAACCTTTTCGCGATGGGTCACGATGCCTCTAGTGCTCCTCCATGTCCTCGAGGCGCAGCTTCAGGCCTTGTGCTGATCGTGTTGCTCGCCTGTATCGGCGGAAGTCCACGCGCCCGTACCTCTCTGAGGCCGGTGCCTGCGCCCTGGCAGCCAAAATCCAGGCGCGGCTCTCCGGATAGCACCCGAAGGGACACTGTCGCCTTGTCTCCGTCCTCGTCGACGTCATTGCCACATCGGTGGTAGAGGATGAGCGACGGGAGATATGCAATGGCAGGCCATGAAACGTCATGCGAGGTGGATGACAGCGGCAGTGGCCTGCGCCCTGGCGGCGGGGCTTGTGCTACGCGGGGTAGACGACGGCATAGGGTGGTGTCGCCAGATCCGATCTAGGGGATTGGGTGCGATGGGAGAGAGGGCGTGTTGTTGCTAGGGTCTGGGCCCCACCTGCCGGCGCTCGTGTGAGGACGAGAGGTCGGACCAAAGTTAGACGTATAGATACTTATCAGTGGCATTGGTGGGTAATTTGATATCCTATCTGAGGGTAAAATTGGAATTTAAAAATGTGATACCAGACACCAACTTTTGCTTTAATAGTAAAGATTGTATGGAGTCACTCAATAAAATACTCAGATGGTAGCGGTACCAGCAGATGGTTCAATCAACTCAAACTCCATACTCAGATGGAGCCACTCAATAAAATACTCAGATGTAGCAGTACCCACAGATGGTTCAATCAGCTCAAATTCCATATATTTCACTACTGTTCAGAAGCTCATACACCAAGCTTGAGGTTGAGTGGAACGAGGGCAACACATGGATGAAGATTTACTGTGCCGCCAAGCCGTGCATGCTGCTTTCAACGGTAAATTCTTTTTCTTTTGGTTTCTCAAACTCTATTTTTTCGTCTACTCTCAATTTCCTTATGTTAGATCACCTTACATTTGATTTCATTCTGTTTGGTGGTCTTGGCCGATCCGCATTGTTCTCTTTCCATTTCCTTATGATGTGTACTTCCTTCTGCTAGATAATAAGTTTCTTAGGCCTGGAGACACTTGAAATCGATGAATTTGGGGTGCCACACTCCCTTTCTAAATACTGCTATGGTGAGCCTTTATGTATACTACTTAATTTGGGAAATTCCATTGATGTGCTCAGAGCAAATATTAATCATTTAAAATCAAACTGCAGGATCAGGATAACGTTCAAGTAATCAACTCATGATTTCTGCAGCATCTCAGTACCTAATCTACTAACAAGAGACCAACTGTCGGTTGAGATTTTCACTACTTGAACTATTTACAAAAGATGGTTCACTTACATACAGAATGTATTTAGAATTGATGGAAGAACCAAGTAGCCATTTTTTTTTGTACTTTCTCAGTCAATGCATTAGAGACCATCTTCTTTATTCTGTTCTGTATATTGTGTATCGATGTATGTAGTTTCAGTTGATAAATGTATCGAAGGTTGTCCTCTCCACCTCATGTTTTTATATGGTGTCATGTTTTAATTAGTTCGCTTGGTAACGAGTTACCGTCTGTCTGTAGTTGTTTAATCTATAACTACGGTTTGCATTTATCTATCAGATGTGCAAAGAATGGACAAACTGAAATACAATTCAGCGTTACAGCTAGCCATATTTGTCTTTGCATTTCTTGTGTGGTAAATTTACACACTGAAAAATTATGCTAGGACAAGCAAATTAATTAGGGATTTCTATTTTCGTGCCCTCGGGTCCTTAGTTATACTTAGTTTTCCCTAGCTTCTTAGTTTTTCCTTAGTTTTCTCTAAGCCCTTGTCTAAAACCCTCACAAGGAGCTCGGACGGGAGGAATCCCGTTCAGTTGACCGTTCTATGTTGACGAGTGGGGCCGCGTCGTGTGGGGCTGCGTCGTGTGGGGCTGGTAGAAAGGGACCGCGTGGGACAGGACGAGACCGTGTTTGGTCATACGAGCGGAGCTGGGGCCGTAGCGTGTGGGGCCATAGCGTGTGGAGCCGTGTGGGTCCGGGACGTGGGCACGAGTGGTTTTTGTCTCTTTCGCCCAGATTAGCAGTTTTCAATGCACATTTTTCCTCTCTCTCGCTCGATCTCATTCATTCTTGATTGCCCAAATTGGTAGCAAATCTAGAGCAGCTTCTCCTTCTGTTTTTTAAAGCCATTTATTTCTTTATGCCTTCGTTTTTACCCAATCATGTACTCCCTCCGATCCATATTACTCTTCACTAATATGGATGTATCTACCACTAAAATGTGTTTAGATACAACCACATTAGCAAAGAGTAATATGGATCGGAGGGAGTAGGAAATCTAGGGCACAAATCCAGAGAAAATATACGATAAGCTGCATATAGTAGCCAACATAGCATACATATATTCACGACAGATCCAACAGTACTACCGATAGATCTAACATAAGCTACATTTTACATGAATTTAAGCTTGGAGGCTGCGCAGGTGAATCCCAAGTGCTTTGTGTTTGGCCATGAACGCATGCATGTTCACGGTCGTTCCAACTCTAGCGCCGCCAATGGCTCTGCCAATGGATTCAGCATGGTTCACCACGCAGTTGAAGTCGGTGGCACGGAGCCTCCTGTTGCAGAAGGGGCACCTGTAAACGTCTCGAGCAAAGTGGCCATCATAATTTAACCGAATCTTAAACAAAAGCAAATCACAAACACTAATAACGCAAGATCTAGAACTAGGAACAGATGAACCCTAATAACGCAAGATCTAACATAAAAGGATTGAACTAGGAACAGACGAACCCTAATAACACAAGATCTAACACAAAAGGATAGAACTAGGAACAGACGAACCATAATAACGTAAGATCTAACACAAAAGGATAGAACTAGGAACAGACGAACCCTAATAACGCAAGATCTAACACAAAAGGATTGAACTAGGAACAGAGGAACCCTAATAACACAAGATCTAACACAAAAGGATTGAAATGGGATAAGAACAAGGGAATAAAGGGTTACCTCCGGCTCGTCGTCGACGATGCTGGTGTCGTAGGGGTTCTCTGGCGTGACGTACGACACTGGTTTGTACGGGTCCTAATCAACGGGGGCCTGGACGGGGGCGGCGGCCGATGCGCCGGCGGCCGATGCGCCGGCGGCTGATGCGCCGGCGGCTACGTCGGAAGCAGCGACGGGGGCCTGGACGGGGGCGGAGGATGAAGCGCCGGCGGCTACGTTGGAAGCAGCGACGGCGGCCTAGACGGGGGTGGCGGCCGATGCGCTGGCGGCTGATGCGCCGGCGGCTACGTCGGAAGCGCCGACAATGGGCATCTCATTCTTCTCCATCGCCGGGGTTTTTTCTTCGGGGTTTTTTCTACGCGAAGTGGAAAAGATGATGGGACAGGAGAGGCGGTTGCGGTGAGAATGAGAGAGTGGGCGAGCGTCGAGGGAGAGAAAGATGGGCTCTATAAAGACGAAGGTGGCGTGTACCGCAACACGAGTCCGCTATGCACGGCTGCAGCGTGCACCGCGACACGAGGCTAACCCTGTGACGTTTGGTGTACTCAGTTCTAACCTCGGGCCTTCTACAAAAAATTTATCTGTACTCAGTTTTCCCCTCGAGTATTTAGACTGGCAAGTGCAATATACTCAGTTCTACCATCAAGTAGCTGGTCAACAGAGAGTCAACAAATGAGATTAACATAGCTAATTCAGTCATTTCATGCGCAAAAAATCCAAAAAAAATAAAACCATAGTGGCACCTACTCATGGAGTCTTCCTACGCAACCTGCCACCTAGGAAACCTTAACAAACATAGATAAATCAAGTTTAACCACAAATTGCCACTTCTTAGAATCACTAGTAGCTATGAAGATGCATGGTTTTCCACTCAAACCCATTTGCAAAACATCTTCCCCAAAACATAGTTTGTCTAAATGAGGCCATAATTGTCACACTCATGTATATTTGAATTGCAAATAATTTGATGTAGCCCAATATGAATTATATTGTACAAAACACACATTTTTCATTTTGTAATTCTTTTGTTTGAATCCCTTAGTCTATTTACTATTTACATGCCCTTGGTTTCTTAGTACTACTTAGTTTTGCCCTTAAGTACTGTCACAAATGCTCATAGAAGCCCAAAGTTATCCTGATTGGTTGAGCCGTTGTCACACGGATCGACTCCACTAACCGTTGATCCACTGATCTAACGGGCAGTATACCTCGCTCCGTCTCTTCGTGGCCACCCCTCTCTCTCTCTTCGTGGCCACCCCTCTCTCTCTGTCGGTGGACAGTGCCACCCCTCTATTTATGTGCAATAACGAGTTTGCCACGTTACTATATTCCCTCTATTTATGCATTATTTTCCATGATCTAAAAATGTTAAACTAAAAAGTGGTATAATTTTGGTGTAAACAAGAGACATACATATTTGCGGATTTCGGTGAATGCATTATTTGTCACCCCTCTAACAATTATCAACTCTCTTTAGCATTCCTTTTCTTTTAGGGAATATAGTTTGGAATATAGTTTGTGGTATAATTTTGGTATAAACATGAGGCATACATATTTGAGGGATTTCGGTGAATGGATTATTTATCACCCCTCTAACAATTATCAACTATCTTTAGCATTCCTTTTCTTTTAGGGAATATAGTTTTGGTAATTTGAAACGGCCCAAAAGTGGTATAATTTTGGTAGAAACATGAGACATACATATTTGGCATATTTGGGGGATTTCGGTGAATGGATTATTTATCACCCCTCTAATAATTATCAACTATCTTTAGCATTCCTTTTCTTTTAGGGAATATAGTTTTGGTAATTTGAAATGGCCCAAAAGTGGTATAATTTTGGTAGAAACATGAGACATACATATTTGGCATATTTGGGGGATTTCGGTGAATGGATTATTTATCACCCCTCTAACAATTATCAACTTTCTTTAGCATTCCTTTTATTTTAGGGAATATAGTTTTGGTAATTTGAAACGGCCCAAAAGTGGTATAATTTTGGTAGAAACATGAGACATACATATTTGGCATATTTGGGGGATTTTGGTGAATGGATTATTTATCACACCTCTAACAATTATCAACTTTCTTTAGCATTCCTTTTCTTTTAGGGAATATAGTTTTGGTAATTTGAAATGGCCCAAAAGTGGTATAATTTTGGTAGAAACATGAGACATACATATTTGGCATATTTGGGGGATTTCGGTGAATGGATTATTTATCACCCCTCTAATAATTATCAACTTTCTTTAGCATTCCTTTTCTTTTAGGGAATATAGTTTGGGATATAGTTTTGGTTATTTGAAATGTCCCAAAAGTGGTATAATTTTGGTATAAACATGAGACATACATATTTGTGGGATTTCAGTGAATGCATTATTTGTCACCCCACTAACAATTATCAACTATCTTTAGCATTCCTATATTCCCTAACACTTATTTTTTTTTGGTAATTTTGGTGAATGCACACACTAACTTTGAAAACAACTACAAGTACATGTAACTGAATAATGGATTTGTAACAAGGGATCCCTTGTAACAACTTCTAGCGCCTGATGAGCAATGATAAGAATCCGATCGCAATTATACAACAAAAAAAACAACCAGCCATCAGATTAGCTTGCTTCTTCAACTCGATCAGCTGCTTTAACTGCTTGTTCATTTTCTTCAGTTCTCCCTTCACTTCCACCAGTTCTGCATTGGGAGCATTAGGCATAATCGAAACGGCTCCTCTCTCCGCCGCATTCTCTACAGCAAGTCCCCCCTTCCAAATTGCACTCCCCAATAGCGCCAATTGATTCTTGCAATTTAAGCCTCTGAACGTATACATCGATCCACTCGAAATACCTGCATTTCTTCAGGATCTGAAAACAATAACATGAACCCTAAATCCCAAATTCGAGGGAATAACAAGAAAATCGAGAGAAAACAGAGCAATTGGAGCGAGATCTATCCTTATCCACCTCTCTATATGGCAAGCTCTCGCATACAAGGAACTCACGTCCACGGTTGCCATTGTCGTCCGTCTTACAGATCGACCGCTTCAGAGGATCCTGGCATGGGCAGTCAGGGCATCTTGTCAAAGGCACGGGTCCATACTGCGGCCATGAAGAACGGGAGGTCGAAGAGAAACTAGATATCACCCGCCTGCCGGAGAAGGGCTGCTGCTGGCGGAGAAGAAGAACAATGGGGCGCGGGGAAAGAAAGGGGAAGAAATGGCACGGGCACGGGCGCGGGGCTGGCTCAGGCTCCTATTTTGCAACGGTCACCTGGGTAAGTTGTGGGTCCGGCGCGCTAATGTGGACAAGTTGTGGGTCCCACGATGATCTGGATAAGTGGAGACGTGTCCACTGCGGGGCACCAACAGCGGCCCCACTTGCCAGCACCAACCAACGGTCAACTAAATGGGATTCCTCCCGTCTGAGCTCCTTGTGAGGGTTTCAGACAAGGGCTTGGGCAAAACTGAGGAAAAACTAAGCAGCTGGGGAAAACTGAGCACAACTAAGGACCCGAGGGCACGAAAATAGAAATCCCAATTAATTATTTCTTAAAACTCCTTTCTTAGGAACACTAAAAAATTCATAGTGATGAAGGTACTAAGTTTTAAATTAGCATCGCTTATCCATGAGGCATTAAAATAGGATGCTGGAAAAAGTAACCATGTTACCCATGACAGCAAGACAGGTCAAACAACTGTGATGACCACTTTGTGCCAAACGAGGGGCAGGCGGGCTAGGCGAAGCCGGCCGGCCCGTCTAGTGTTATGAATGAGTCATAGCCATCAACACTTTTCACAGAAAAAGGTCCACAAATATTAGTGTGAATGATTTCTAGTGTTGCTGTGCTTCGGTTTGCAGCCTTTTTAATTTGCTTTACATACTTTCCTTTTATGCAATCTATGCATTATTCGATATCTGAGAACTCTAACAGAGGAAGAGTATCATTTTTAATGAGCCTTTCTATTCTTCCCCTTGAAATATGGCCTAATCGATAGTGCCATAACTTCGACAAGTGATGTCTCACATGACCAGTTGGGAAACCCCAAGAGGAAGGTGTGATGAGTACAGCAGTAAATCTTCCCTCAGTTATGATACCAAGGTTTAATCAACCAGTAGGAGAAAGAAATCACTCCTGAAGGTTGTTGCTAGCTAACTTTGTCAACGGCGCCAGAAGGAGTCTTTGATGGCGCGGTGTCTGCGCTAGCAGCAACCTGGAACCTGCACACAACACAACCAAAATACTTTGTCCCAACTTACAGTGAGGTTGTCAATCTCACCGGTTTGTTGATAACAAAGGATTAAACGTATCGTGTGGAAAATGATATTTGTTTGCGGTAACGAAATAATAATTGCGGAAAGTAAACAGTGCTTGCAGTAGAAAGTAATATATATATAAAAGAATGGACTGGGGTCCACAGTTCACTAGAGGTGTCTCTCCATAAAGATAAATAACATGCTGGGTAAACAAATTACAGTTGGGCAATTGACAGAATAAAGAATGCAAAGCAATGCATGTACATGTCACGAAGATCACTATGAGATTCACTTGGGCATTACAACATAATACATAAACCGTAATCCAACTGCATCTATGACTAACAATTCACCCGCCGGATATCATTTGAACAACCGTTGGGTACTAAGTTGCAAGCAACAGATTATCGCCTTAAGCAAAGTGTGTAATGTAAACAATACAAATATCCTTGAACTAGAGATTGTTGTTTTCTCCCTAGTAGCAACATCACATCTACAACCTTACAAGTTATTGTCACTCTCCCAGATTACTAGAGGCATGAACCCACTATCGAGCATAAATACTCCCTCTTGGAGTCACTAGCATCTACTCGGCCAAGATATCTGCTAGCAATGGAGAGCATGCAAGATCATAAATAACATAGACATGATAAATCAATAATCAACTTGACATAGTACTCAATATTCATCGGATCTCAACAAACACAACATGTAAAATTACATAACGATGATCTTGATCATGATAGGCAGCTCACAAGATTTAAACATGAAGTACATGGAGGAGAAGACAACCATCTAGCTACTGCTATGGACCCGTAGTCCAAGGTACACTACTCACGCATCATTCCGGAGGCTGGCATAGTGATGAAGAAGGCCTCCGGTGATGATTCCCCTCTCCGGTAGGGTGTCGGGAAGAGCTTCTAGACCCTCTTGATCTCGGGACGATGATGGCGGCGGCTTGCAGTATGTTTTCTGGAAAAGTGTTCGTCCCCTTAGGGTTTTCCCATCGAAGGTAATTTATAGGCGGAGGGGCGATGTCAGGAGGTGGACCAAGCGGTCACACCACCTGGTGGCGTGGCCAGGGGGTGGCCCGCACCACCCTATGGTGCGGCTGCCCCTTGGTCCATCTCCGTCTCTCCTCTGGACTCCGTCTTTGTGTCGGGTAAATAGGAACTTCGGCTTTTGTTTCGTCCAATTCCGAGAATATTTCCTGTGTAACTTTTCTGAAATACAAAAACAGCAGAAAACAGGGAACTGGCACTGTGGCATCTCGTTAATAGGTTAGTTCCAGAAAATACATAAAAATGCCAAGAAGTGTAAACAAAACACAAAGCAATTGGTGTAAAATAAGCATGGAGCATAAAAAATTATAGATACGTTTGAGACGTATCAAGCATCCCCAAGCTTAACTCATACTCGTCCTCGAGTAGGTAAGTGATAACAAAACAATAATTTTTGAGGTGACATGAACTGACAAGGGTATAGCTAATAGAGCCCGTTACTTGTGTACCCCTGAGGCCCATTAAGCTAGGCCCAAGTTTAGTTATAATCGAAATATGAGTCAATATCGTATACAAGTATTGTAATTTGTATTGAATCCGACCGGTTCCTTGAGACCTGGCCACCTATATATAGGGGCCAGGAGAGACCGGCCAGGGACAGATTGAGAGTAAGCCAAGTTGATCACCACATTTATTCTCGATATACGCCTTGTTTGACTGATCTTTACCTTCGAGTTCATCCGACGCCCTATTCCCCAATCCTAAGTCCTTCATCTAGGACATTTGTCGAGTTAACCCTCATCATGCACCAACACAATCTTGATCAACTTAAGGTAAAGCATTGCATGTTGAGATCAAAGTACTCTAAACATGGACATAAGAGATATAATTCTAACCATAGAACTTAGCAACCATGTTACAACATGAAAAGAAACACAAACAAAAGATCACGAGTAATAATGCATTGAAAGTTGTTTGTTTGTTTGAGGCATATATAAAACATAGAAAAGTGGTATTCAGCTTGTCCCTCATGGAGTAGCAAAACATAAATGCATATGACACCTTCAAAGTTCAAGAGGGTGACTAGATACAAATAATTTGAGAACAAGCAATACCATAATCATGAATCAATCAATAATAAATTTGGGGACCATGCACATTATACTTAGAATGGCAACTATGCTCTCTTAAATGGTGCATAAAGGTAGATGATGAAGACTCAACATAAAAGTAAAAGAAAGGCCCTTCGCAGAGGGAAGCAGGGATTGCAAGTTTTATAAACCTTCCAAAAATTATGGTACTTATTAGCTTTGAGCTCTCATTGCCCCCATCATAGGCATCTTGAGTGGTTATGGTTAATGCGAGTACAAATATGAGATATATGCTTGACAAGTCATAAGTTGAAAATCTCATGTCCCGTGAATATGAGTACTTAAACAATGCTAATCGACTTAGGTCCCAAGCAAGTTCTTGTCACTGTAAGCATATGTGTATCATTGAGAACGCCAACGGGGGTACCTCCTGCCTGATGACATGGAAACTGTCCCACATCAAAATGACAAGACAAACAGACAATGGACACCTCGACATCTCTTTTATTTACCATTGGGTATAGCTTTTTATTTTGAGATGCATCGTCAAATGTCCACTATGGTTATGCTGTAAATTTCCACCATGAATGATGCATGGTTTAGATTAGCGGCCCAGGCGTTTCTCTAACACATATACAAACTCCATGAACTCCACAAGTTTCCAACTCCTTTCACATAGATAAGCATCCATAAACAAAAGATCAAGATATCAACTTAAATAGAAATAAGTGCAATGTTGAAAGCGTGCCCCATGATAACATGGCTGAGCTAACTCCCAAGTTACAACTTGCAAGCATATAATCAACATAAGAGAGTCACAATGGTCAAATTTATTAAGTGCAAAAAAGTAAATGTGCCATCAAGTTCATGAGAGCTTTACTAACTATTTTTCTCATAACAAAAAGTTTAATTTGGAAGATAGATAAAAGCAAGACGAATATACTTTGAATAGCAAATTGCTAATAGGTAGATATGGTGGACACATTGGAAAACTTTGGTTTTTAGGTGTTGGATGCACGAGAAGTATTCCCTCTCAGTACAGGTGAAGGCTAGCAAAAGACTGGGAGCGACCAACTAAGAGAGCAATAACGGCCATAATCATGCATAGCGACAAAACATTATTAACCAAAGCATAAAGTGGTACCACAAGTCAAAAACCAAATGATCATAGAGGCTTGAGGCGACTGGTTAAAGTCAAACATGGTGTAAGCATGTGCCAAGTCAACCCAGATAAAGCGTCAACAGAGAATACCACAAAAATATGTTTCTATAAGATAAAAACAACGCATGATTCTTTCAAAGGCACATTAAGCACTCTCAGTTATTTGAGACAAGTCATGCTACAACAACAACTACTAAGCATATAATCAAAATAATATCAAGCATGACATGATAAAGTCTAAGCAACAGTCTAAACAAGCTCCCTTTTTGTATCACTATAAGCATAAAACGGTTTACTCTTTTCCAACACCAATCAATCTTTTTGAAACAATTCTCAAAGATGAAAACCAACAAAGACCAGAGGTCTAAACACACCTAGCTACAAAGAACTAACAAGTTCTGAACAAAAATGAAGGCAAAAAATAAAAGCTAAACGCAGTACTATAAAAAGAGAACACTCGTTGAACGATAAAAGTGAAAACTAGAGTGTTCTAGGCAATGAAAACGGAGCGTGTCTTCTCCAAAATAAATATGTTGGGGTCCAATTATTTATTGCAGCAAACAGAACAAAATAAAACTAAAAGCAAAAATAAAGACGCTCCAAGAAAAACACATAGCATATGAAGCAATAAAAATATAGTGTCTTGAAAGATGACCTGATATTTTTGTTGATGAAGAAGGGGTGCCGTGGGGCATCCCCAAGCTTTGACGCTTTACTTCTTGGATATTTCTTGGGTGACATGGGCATCCGCAAGCTTGAGCTTTTGTCCATACTTCATCTCATCTCATCATTCTCCATTCCCTACACTTGAAAACTTTCTTCATACAAAACTTCACACAGTTCTTATTAGCAACATTAGTTTATGCAAGATAGTAAATCCACTCTTGGTTCAGTTTCAACTCAAGTATAACATATATTAACACATAAGCTATTGTAGCAACTTTCTCAAAAAGTTCTGTGATCAAAAGAACTCAAAAAGAAAGAGATCAAGAGGCAAATGCAAATAGTGGCAGAAATCTGTCAAAACAGAACAGCTGGTAAAGATAATTAGACAATAACCTGGGGCATGTGCACAAGAAATCGTAGATCATAATAACGTCCTGGGAATTTTCATGATTTTTTATGGTACAGCGCAGAAATCTGTTTTAGGACAACAACTTCCCCAAATCTTACCTTCCTCCAATTAGAGGTTCTTCTTGGCACAAAAAGGAAATAAAAATGATAAGGAGAGGTCATTACAGTAGTAATAACTTCCAAGACTCAACAAAAAGAAAAAAGTACTGAAAAGAAAACATTGGGTTATCTCCTAAGAGTGCTTTTCTTTAACGCCTTTGAGCTAGGCACAGAAAGTGAGAATCAAGAATTTTCAAATGAAAGAGCATCAACATCATAATTTGCTCTAAGAATAGAGTCAAAAGGTAATTTTCTCTTTCTAGGGAAGTGTTCCATACCTTTCTTGAGTGGGAATTGATATTTAATGGTGCCTTCTTTCATATCAATTATAGCACCAACAGTTCTAAGAAAAGGTCTTCCCAAAATAATAGGACAAAAAGCATTGCATTCAATATCCAAAACAAGGAAATCAACGGGAACAAGGTTATTGTTAACCATAATAAGAACATCATTAATCCTCCCCAAAGGTTTATTCTTAGCAACATCAGCAAGAGGAACATCAAAATAACAATTTTCAAGCGGTGGTAAACCAAGCATATCATAAATTTTTCTAGGCATAACAGAAATACTTGCACCAAGATCACATAAAGCATTACAATCAAAATCATTCACATTCATCTTAATGATGGGCTCCCAACCATCTTCTAACTTTCTAGGAATAGAAACTTTTTGTTTCAACTTATCCTCTCTAATTTGCATGAGAGCATTAGTAATATGCTTTGTAAAAGCCATATTCATAGAACTAGCATTAGGAATTCTAGCAAGCTTTTGCAAGAACAAAATTACTTCAGAAATATTGCAACCATCAACATCAAAATCATTACTATCAAAAGTAGTAGAACTATCGTCTCCCATACTCCAAAAAATTTCAGCACTTTTATTAGAAAAAGTTTCCGTAGTTTTAGGCAATTTAGCACAAGGAGTAGGGATTTTTTCTACACCAATCAAAGTAGGAGGTGTGCTAGCATTTGAAAGAACATCACTAGTGGTGGTAATAGTACAAACCTTAGTCATATTTCTAGCAATCTCATCTTTTCTTTCCCACCTAGCATGCAATTCTGCTAACATCCTAACATTATTATCAATCTTAACCTGAATGGCATTCAAAGTCTTGCTTTCTTTCACATCATGAGGCAAAACTTTTAACTTCAGAAGCTCAACATCAAGAGCAAGGCTATCAACTTTAGAAGCAAGAACATCAATTTTACCAAACTTTTCCTCAACAGAATTATTAAAATAGTTTGTTTACTAATGAAGTCCTTGAGCATGACTTCAAGATCAGAGGGCGCGCTCCTATTGTTGTTGGAGGAACTACCCTAAGAATTACCATAACCATTACCATTGGTAGAAGGATACGACCTATAATTGTTGCTAGCAAAATTATTCCTATAAGCACTATTGTTGAAATTTTTATTTCTAATGAAGTTCACATCAACATGCTCTTCTTGAGCAACCAAAGAGGCTAAAGGAACATTAGTAGAATCAACATGCGCCCTATCATTAACAAGCATAGCCAAAATGGTATCAATCTTATCACTCAAGGAAGAGGTTTCTTCAACAGAATTTACCTTCTTACCTTGTGGAGCCCTCTTGGTGTGCCATTCAGAATAATTTACCATCATATTATCGAGGAGATTCGTTGCGGCACCCAAAGTGATGGACATAAAAGTACCTCTAGTAGCTGAATCCAGAAGGTTTCTTGAAGAAAAATTTAGTCCTGCATAAAAGGTTTGGATAATCATCCAAGTAGTCGATCCATGAGTGGGACAATTCTTTATCAAAGATTTCATTCTTTCCCAAGCTTGAGCAACATGTTCATTATCAAACTGTTTAAACTTCATAATATCACTTCTCAAAGATATAATATTAGCAGGAGGATAATATTTTCCAATAAAAGCATCCTTGCACTTAACCCAAGAATCAATACTATTTCTAGGCAAAGATAGCAACCAATCCTTAGCTCTTCCTCTCAAAGAAAAAGGAAACAACTTAAGCTTAATAATATCTCCATCTACATCTTTATACTTTTGCATCTCACATAGCTCAAAAAAATTGTTGAGATGAGCTGCATCATCATCAGTACTATCATCAGAAAATTGCTCTTTCATAACAAGATTCAACAAAGCAGGTTTAATCTCATAAAAATTTGCCTCAGGAGCAGGTGACGCAATAGGAGTGCAGATGAAATCATTGTTGTTTGTGCTAGTAAAGTCACACAACTTGGTGTTCTCAGGAGTACTCATTCTAGCAAGACTAAAACAGATAAACAAAAATAATGACTATAAAAGGAACTATTTTTTTTTGTATTTTTGATAAAAAAATATGCAAATGAAAGTAAAGTAAATAAACTAATCAAAACAATAACAAAGTAACAAGATTGGAAGTGAGAGACTCCCCTTGCAGAAATCCTCTTTCTCCCCGGCAACGGCGCCAGAAAATTGTCTTGATGTCTCACAGGACTAGGTTGGGAAACCCCAAGAGGAAGGTGTGATGAGTACAACAGTAAATCTTCCCTCAGTTATGATATCAAGGTTTAATCGACCAGTAGGAGAAAGAAATCACTCCCGAAGGTTGTTGCTAGCTGACTTTGTCAACGGCGCCAGAAGGAGTATTTGATGGCGCGGTGTCTGCGCCAGCAGCAACATGGAACCTGCACACAACACAACCAAAATACTTTTCCCCAACTTACACCGAGGTTGTCAATCTCACCGGTTTGCTGATAACAAAGGATTAAACATATCGTGTGGAAAATGATATTTTTTTGCAGTAAGTAAATAATACTTGCTAAAAGTAAACAGTGCTTGCAGTAGAAAGTAATATATGGAAAAGAATGGACCGGGGTCCACAGTTCACTAGAGGTGTCTCTCCATAAAGATAAATAACATGCTGGGTAAATAAATTATAGTTGGGCAATTGACAGAATAAAGAATGCAAAGCAATGCATGTACATGTCACGAAGATCACTATGAGATTCACTTGGGCATTACAACATAATACATAGACCGTAATCCAACTGCATCTATGACTAATAATCCACCCACCAGATATCATCCAAACAACTGTTGGGTATTAAGTTGCAAGCAACAGATTATCGCCTTAAGCAAAGTGTGTAATGTAAACAATAAAAATATCCTTGAACAAGAGATTGTTGTTTTCTCCCTAGTAGCAACAACACATCTACAACCTTAGAAGTTATTGTCACTCTCCCAGATTACTAGAGGCATGAACCCACTATCGAGCATAAATACTCCCTTTTGGAGTCACTAGCATCTATTCGGCCAAGATATCTACTAGCAACGGAGAGCATGCAAGATCATAAATAACATAGACATGATAAATCAATAATCAACTTGACATAGTACTCAATATTCATTAGATCCCAACAAACACAACATGTAAAATTACATAACAATGATCTTGATCATGATAGGCAGCTCACAAGATCTAAACATGAAGCACATGGAGGAGAAGACAACCATCTAGCTACTGCTATGGACCCGTAGTCCATGGTAGACTACTCACGCATTACTCTGGAGGCTGGCATGGTGATGAAGAAGGCCTCCGGTGATGATTCCCCTCTCCGACAGGGTGCCGGGAAGAGCATCTAGACCCTCCCGATCTCGGGACGACGACGGCGGCGGCTTGCAGTATGTTTTCTAGAAAAGTGTTTGTCCCCTTAGGGTTTTCCCGTCGAAGGTAATTTATAGGCGGAGGGGCGATGTCAGGAGGTGGACCAGGCGGTCAAACCACCTGGTGGCGCGGCCAGGGGGTGGCCCACGCCACCCTATGGTGCGGCTGCCCCTTGGTCCGTCTCCGTCTCTCCTCTGGACTCCGTCTTTGTGTCAGGTAAATAGGAACTTCAGCTTTTGTTTCGTCCAATTCTGAGAATATTTGCCGTGTAACTTTTCTAAAACACAAAAACAACATAAAACAGGGAACTGGCACTGTGGCATCTCGTTAATAGGCTAGTTTCGGAAAATGCATAAAAATACCATGAAGTGTAAACAAAACACAAAGCAATTGGTGTAAAACAAGCATGGAGCATCAAAAATTATAGATACGTTTGAGACGTATCAATGAGTCATGAGTTTTTTCCTTTTATTCTTTGTTCGACAAGGAAATTTGCTCATTCACATTACACACAGAATGCACTTTTTCACGTAAGAATAACAGATAAAGCTCATCGTGAAGTAAAGAAATACCCACACAAGCATATTTAAACCATATGGCACACTTGTCATGTCCAAAATAACATTCATAACTATCTTTATCCAAACGTGATACACTTATTAAATTTCTGTGAAGTGAAGGAACAAATAAGACATCTCTAAGCAGAATCGTAAAACCATCAGCTAACTCCAAGGAGATGTCGCCAACAGCTTCAACGTCTGCTTGAAGTCCATTCACATCTTCAATGCATCTTTCGCTACTTTGCATAGTCCTTGTCGAATGGAATCTCTGTAAAGAATTTGCAACATGAACAGTTGCACCTGAGTCAATCCACCAAGTAGATTTTGAAAACTGTGAATACAGGGATTCATTTACAAAAGAAATTGTATCTATACCTTTCTTTGCCATTATTGACTTGAGCCAATCTGGGCAATCTTTCTTGAAGTGCCCAGTCTTCTTGCAGTGGAGACACTGGTCTTTATCCACTAGGAGACTCTGTTGATGATACTATTGGGGACCTTTGCCATGTGGTTTAGAAGGGGAACCTTGGTTGCTGTTATGGTAGTTCCTTTCCTGTTGTCCTTCATGTAGTTCAGAGAACCACCATGAGAGGACTTAAGCATCTCCTCCTCTTGCACACACATGGCAATAGTCTTTTCAATGTCCCATTTATCAAGGGACATGTTTTAGTTGATCACAAAGTTCTCAAACTCTTTTGGCAATGAAGCCATGACAAGGTGAACAAGCAGAGCAGGCTTGAGCTCCAGCTCAGCATTCATGGGCTTTAGTTTAGCAGCCATGTTGCTCATCCTCGGGATGTGCTCCCTGATGCCATGTGGACCTCATGTGTACTTTTCTATGTTGAGCAGCTGGGTTGCATACACCTTTGAAGAGCCAGTGAACTGGCTTTTTTATCTTTTCCAGGAACTCCCCAACGGAAGTGCACTCTTCAATTGAGCCCGCAATGGCATTCTCAATCGTGTTCTTTATAAATGCCATGCACTTTTTGTAAGCATTCAGCCACTTTTGGTTGTCGAGGGTGTATGCCATCTCCAATGGAGCATGGTCCCTCTTCTTTTTCACCCATGCAACATCATCATTAGTAGTTTCTCTCACCGGCTCTGTTGGCTTGACCGGCTGTGGAGTGTCCACAACCCAGTCAACTTCAGCATAGACAAAAGCCAGGTCCATTTTCTATCTCCACTCAGTATAGTTGTCACCCCTGAGCGTCAGAACATCTTTGAGGCAACTCATCAAATGGAAACCTCCTGAAATCACAAAGATGTGAGATAACAAAAAACAATTGCTTGTATTAATCCACCGTTGGTATAAATCAAAACACACAACTATTTGTGCAATTAAAACTCATCACCATTGGGCAAAAATAGAGATAAATGCACCTTTTAATTATAATGAAAAATCATGATCATGTTATTAACAATGTTGTCCATAAAATAACAGAATCACAATCACCTATAATATTACTTTATCACATCTTTAAAAAAAATCAATTATCACTTTATTGCTTTTAAGCAATTACTTTTAACTGTTTGCAGCAGAAAAATGAATAAATTCATAAACTTTAAACATTTTAGAAAAATGTTTCTGTCACTTTTTTGTTTTCTACACAAATTTTTGTTGAGTTGAATAGAAAAAAACTATATGAAATTTGCTCAAAAAATGGAAAAAAATCATCAAAAAACGGTTCTCTAAAATAATTACAGAGAAAAAAATTGTCTGCGCAGCACGGCCCACGGCCTGCTGATACGTCTCAAACGTATCTATAATTTTTGATGCTCCATGCTTGTTCTTACACAATTTGCTTAGTGTTTTGTTACACTTCGTGGCATTTTTATGCATTTTCCAGAACTAACCTATTAACAAGATGCCACAGTGCCAGTTCCCTATTTTTTGCTGTTTTTGTGTTTCAAAAAAGTTACACGGGAAATATTCTCGGAATTGGACGAAACAAAAGCCAAACCTCCTAATATTTACCGAAGCTTCCAGAAGTCTGAAGAGGAGACAGAGGGGGGCCATGGGCCGGCCACACCATAGGGCGGCGTGGCCAGCCCCTGGCCCATGCCCCCTATGGGTGAGGCCACCCTGGCCCACTCCTGACGCCGCCCCTTCGCCTATAAAGACCCTCCGACGGGAAAAACCTAAAGACCCGATCAATTTTCTAGAAACACATCGCGATCCGCCACCGTCGTCGACCCGAGATCGGGAGGGTCCAGAAGCTCTTCCTGGCACCCCGCCGGAGAGGGGAATCACCACCAGAGGTCTTCTTCATTGCCATGCTTGCCTCCGGCGCGATGAGTGAGTAGTTTACCTTGGACTATGGGTCCATAGCAGTAGCTAGATGGTTGTCTTCTCCACCATGTGCTTCATGTTTAGATCTCGTGAGCTGCCTTACATGATCGAGATCATGTAATTCTACATGTTGTGTTTGTTGGGATCCGATGAATATTGGTGTTATGTTAAGTTGATGTGCTGAATATTATCTTATATTATCTCTATGTTGTTTATGATCTTGCATGCTCTCTGTTGTTAGTAGCTATCTTGGCCAAGTAGATACTAGTGACTCCAAGAGGGGGTATTTATGCTCGATAGTTGGGTTCATGCCTCTATTTAATCTGGGGGAGTGACAGAAACCTCTAAGGTTGTAGATGTGTTGTTGCCACTAGGGAGAAAACAATAATCTTGTGTCCAAGGACATTTGCTTTGTTTACATTACAACCTCTGCTTAATGCAGTTATCTGTTGTTCACAACTTAATACTCAAGGGGTCCTCGGATGATTCCCCACGAGTGGATTATTAGTGATAGATGCAGTTGGATGGCGGTCTATGTATCTTGTTGTAATGCCGAGAGTAAATCTCATAGTGATCCTCGTGACATATGCACGTTATCTTTATTCTATCAATTGCCCAACTGTAATTTGTTTACCCAGCATGTTGTTATTTATCTTATGGAGAGACACCACTAGTGAACTGTGGACCCTGGTCCAATTTCCTTTACATTGCTATTACTGTTTACTTTTACACGCACTGTTTACTTTCTCGCATACTACTATTGCTTTCCACTCGATACGCTCAATCCTTTATTTACAGCAAACCGGTGAGATTGACAACCTCATCGTAAGTTGGGAGCAAAGTTCTTGGTTGTGTTGTGTGCAGGTTCCACGTTGCTGCTGGTGCAAAGCAAAGCCCTGGACGAGGCGCCTTATAAATTGTCCGGAGCTGTCATGAAGCTAGCAGGCATCACCTTCGGAAGTTTGGCTTTTTCCTACTGGTTCGATAAACCTTGGTTTCTTACTGAGGGAAGACTTGCTACTGTGCTCATCATACCTTCCTCTTGGGGTTCCCAACTGGGTGCGTCAAATTGGCACCATCAAACAAGCAATCACCTGCCTGCTATGCGCCGTGCGTGCCGCACTGTGCGGCATTTGCTGTCTACCGCTCACTCTGCCGACCCAACCTGTGATGGCCCACGACCCGAATTGCGTGCGCCGCTCACTCTGGGACGATCCATGTCATCTCATACGTCCAAAACGTATCTACTTTCCCAAACCCTTTTGTTGTTGTTTTTCCTCTAATTTGTGTGTTTTGAATACAACTAACATGGACTAACGCTATTTTTAGCAGAATTGCCCTGATGTCTTATTTTTGTGCAGAAATCCGACTTTCAGGAAAATTCCTGGAAAATACCGCAAAGTTCCTATTTTACCAGAAGACACACAGAGCCAGAATACGAGACAGAGAGGGGCCACGAGGGGCTCACACCACCTGGTGGCGCGGACCAGGCCAGGCCACGCCAGGGGGTGGTGTGGCCTCCCCAGCCATCGCCTCGACCCCTCCTTCCGCCTACATATACCCTCTGACCTGAAAACAGTGGGGGTTCGGTGTTTTTCCCAGATAGAATTCCGCTGCGCCGCCACCACTAGAAACTGTAATTCAGAACCAGAAACTCCATTCTGGCACCCTGCCGGGACGGGGATTTGGAGGAGATCATCATCATCATCATCATCATCATCATCATCATCATCATCATCATCACCGACGTCTCTCCATCAACCATCCATGATTCCCCCATCCATGTGTGAGTAATTTCCGCTGTAGGCCGAAGGGGATGGTAGGGATTGGATGAGATCATTCATGTAATTGCTATGAGATTGTTAGGGCATGGTGCCTAGTATCCATTGTTAGTGCTTATGACATTGTTGCAACTTGTTGTGCTTAGTGCTTGTCACTTTGGGCCCGAGTGCCATGATCTCAGATCTGAACATGTTATTGTTTCATGATGATAATTGTTGTTTGTGATCTTACCTGCAAGTTGTATACACATATCATAGTCCGAAACCCAAGGCCCCAAAGTGACAATAATTGGGATAACCGAAGGGGATGGCTGTGATGTGAGGATTACATGTGTTCACAGAGTGTTAATGCTTTGCTCCGGTACTCTATTAAAAGGAGTACCTTAATTACCAGTAGTTTCCCTTGAGGCCCGGCTGCAAACGGGCTGGTAAGACAGAAGATGTCGTGCAAGTTTCTCATTGCGAGCACGTACGCCTATATACGGAACACATGCTGTGGTTATTTAGTACTAGGATGCTTTATCTTTATTTATCTGCAATTGTCCATGTCTTGATTATTATATGAATTATCTTATCCATGCAACGCCTGTTCATCCATCCCTATGCCTATAGTATTAAATCCTATTGTTTACTATTGATACCGTTACTGTCTTTATTTTACTATTACTGCTACAATTTTACTACTGCCACTACTATAAAACTGTTGCTATTGATAAACTGCTGTGAGCAAGTCTGTTTCCAGGTGCAGCTGAATTGACAACTCATATGTTAAGGCTTACAAATATTCTTTGGCTCCCCTTGTGTCGAATCAATAAATTTGGGTTTTACTTCCCTCGAAGACTGTTGTGATCCCCTATACTTGTGGGTCATCAAGACTATTTTCTAGCGCCATTGTCGGGGAGCATAGCTTTATTTGTAAGTTCACTTGGAATTCATATTGTTCGCTGCAATCCATTCATCATGGGTAAATCTCGTGATGGAAAAGTTCCTATATTACCATCCACTACAAGAAGAGGTACAACTCTGAACACCTCTATTGCTCTTGATTCACCATCTGTGATGAGTAAGTTGCTTACACCACCACATACACATGCTACTACTTCTGCTGAGTTTGAAAATGCTTCTGATAATTTTGATGATGCTTCTACTGTGCTTGATGAGAGTGGTTCGTTAGGTTCCTTCCTAGATGCTATAATTGCTAGGACTAAACAAATGAGAAACACTGTTGTTACACCTGTTAGTTCACCTGAGTCTAGAGAATGTCCTAGTGATGATCTTGAGGAAGCTTATATTGAGTTTATTGATGAATTTCATGCTACTAGCGATGCTGGTGCTATTAGAGATATTTTGCAAGACGCGTTGTTAGATATAAGTTGTCTCCTGATGCTAAGTTTGCTACGTCTCCCATAAACATTAGTGATAAGGATTTTGATTTCTCTTTGGATTTATCTTACATATCTATTGTTGAGAAAGAATCTTTTTGTGGTGCTGAAAATGAGAGTGCTATGGGATATATGAATGAGCTCTCTGCTTTGAGTAACTTATTTTCTGATGATATTAAGTTGCGCACTTACTTTGTCGCTAAGATTTTCCCTTTCTCGTTTAAAGGTGAAGCTAAAACTTGGTTTAATAATCTATCTCCTGTATCTATTGATAGTCCTATTGCTTTGGTTAATGCTTTCTTTCAGAAATATTTCCCTGCTAGTGCTCAACATGCTGCTTTGCAGAAAATCTTTGACTTTGAGCAGGTAAAAGGAGAGAAACTGCCTGAATCATGGGCAAGGTTTTGTTCTTTAATTAGAGCACTGCCTGGACAACCATTACCTAAAAATGAACTCCTTGATATATTTTATAATGGACTAACTGTTGAATCTAGGACATACCTGGATAGTGGTGCTGGTTGTGTTTTTAGGAAAAGAACTACTGCCAAAGCTGAAGAATTAATGGCTAAAATAAGCCAGAATTATGATGATTGGAATACATCTGATCCAACCCCGATGCCAACACCAAAGAAGAGAGGAATGATTGAATTAAATGATGAAGTGATGAGAGAAGCCAATAAATCTCTTAAGGAGAAGAGTATTAAGTCTGAAGATGTGAAGAATCTACCACCTATAGAAGAATTATGTAAGCCAATCCGTCGCTCCTCTACTATTGAGGTACACTCTCTCCAACGCTTTGATAATAGAGATATTCCTTACTCTAAACCTCCTGATCAATGCTTAGATGAGTTTGATAATTTTATTGTTAAGCAAGATAACTTTAATAAGAGGGTGCATAATCATCTGTTGGAGAACTCTAGAGCTATTAATAAGTTGCATGATATTGTGGAGAGAACCTCCAATGATGTAAAGATGCTCATTAAAAATTTCCAAATGGTTCAGACTCAAATTGATCAGCTTACTAAGGTGCAAAAAGATCTGCTAGTTAATGCTTCTAGAGAAAAACATGCTTGTGAAATAAGCACTAGAAGTGGTGCTTCTACTTAGGATCCTTTATATCCTGAAGGTCATCCTAAGAGGATCGAACAGGATTCTCAACGTGCTGCAGGTAATGGTACTCTTTCTAAGAAAAAGAAGAAGAAGCATAAAACAGTTGCAGAATCATCTGAAACAGGTAAGGATCCTAATAGTGTTTCTATTTTTGATGCTAAAACCGAAAGCGGTAATGCTTCTGATAAACAAGAAGTTGAGGAGGAACCAGAAAAGCTTGCTAAGAATGCAAAGTACACGAAGAAAGATTTCATTGCCAATAAACATGGTAGTGAGAGAGAACCTTGGGTGCAAAAACCAATGCCTTTTCCTGGTAAGAAACACAAATCCAAGGAAGAAGAACACTATAACAGGTTTTGTGAATGGATGAAACCTTTGTTTTTGCAAATTCCTTTGACTGAAGCTATTAAAATGCCTCCTTATTCAAAGTATATGAAGGATATTGTTTCTAACAAAAGGAAGATTCCTAGTTAGCAAATTTCCACTTTGCTTGCTAATTATTATTTCAATGGCAAGGTTCCAGAGAAGCTTGGAGATCTAGGTATACCAACTATTCCTTGCTCTATTACAAATAACTATGTTAGAACTGCTTTGTGTGATTTGGGAGCCGGAGTTAGTGTCATGCCTTTTTTTTCTCTATAAGAGACTTGATATGGAAAAATTGATATCAACTGATATATCTTTGCAAATGGCTGATAAGTCTACTACTATTTCTAGTAGTATATGTGAGGATGCTCCTGTTCAAGTGGTAATAATTGTTTGATATTAACTGACTTTGTTGTGTTTGAAATGCCTAAAGATGATAATATGTCTATTATTCTTGGGAGACCTTTTCTAAACACTGCAGGTGCTGTTATTGATTGCAACCAAGGGAAAGTAACTTTTAATGTTAATGATAAGGAGCACATGGTTTATTTTCCCAAGAAGATTGATAGAAAATATGGTCTAAATTCAATCAAAAATATTGATATCATTAAAGTTGGAGAAATGTATTGTTCAAGGCTAAAGCCCAAGGAAGAGTATAAAATTGTTATGGTTGGGACTATGCCTATCAAGGTCGAGGTAACATAATCATTTAGTGAAATGCAAAGTTTTGTTTCATAGAAAATTGTTTTGGTAACAAGACTTGATCAACCTTGTTAACAAAGCGGTTTTTGGAATGAATGAAACTATGTTTTCACCGCAATTACTTTTGTTTACTCATGTTTTCACCTTGTTCACTTTTGTTTCCACTGTTGAGTTGCATATTAGAGTATCTTAGAGCTGTTGTATACTTGGTTTGAAATTTTTTCCATCGTTCCATATTCGTTTTCCTGAGTTTTTAATCTTTTGTCAATTTCTGAAAATCCTCGAAAATAAAGTTTCTAAAAAAATTCCAAAAAATTGTTTTTAAACTTATACATCAAAAATGGGGCAGAGAGGCACCTGAAACACCCCAGGGGGACCCACCATGCCACCACACCACATGGTGGCACGGTCCAAGCTAGGCCGCATCGTGGCATGGTGTGGGGCCCCCCTGGCCCTCCGCTTATTCTTCCGCCTGCCACTCTACTCTCTCTCCCGAAAAAACTCCACTCCTTTGTTCAAACCCGAGTTCTTGCTGTTCTTGCTCGCGATTTTCGATCTCCTTGCTCAGCCCATCTTTGCTGCTGAGATTTGGAGCATTTGTTCTCCGGTATGTGACTCCTTCGATTATCCAAGTAGAATTTTGTTTAGTGGAGTATTTCCTGAGTATTTTAGCACTATAGGTGACAGTTTAAATGAGTTTGCATGCTTGTTCTATTGCTTAGATAAATTATTTTGATGCATGTTATCCCTCTTGCAACTCCCTATAGTAGTTTCCTTCATTTGTTTGTCTCAAAATAATTTTTTATGAGGTTTGTTAAAAATTTCAGAGATGGAGGAGAATGAATATCAACTCATCCAACATGAATTAGAGGTGCATGAAGTCATGAAAGTCCACCATGAAGAGGGAGTCTTTCCCCTATCTATCCATGCTCGGAATTCATGAGTGCTGCGGGGATTCTGCAGGACTTCCAAACTCTAATCTCTAATGCAGGGTTGGAACATTTTGTTGATGGTGAACCTCACCAATATGCGAAACTAACTATGTCTGTGGTGCAGGATTTTAGATTCAGTTGGTCTTTGCCTAACCCCATGGTTCATTATAAAATTTACAATAAAACTGTGGACTTGCCTTTGATGTTTTTGTGCAGCCATTAAAGTACCACAGTGGGGATCGCGCGGAAAGATAAAGGAGCGACCTAGACCGTTGATGGACTTGTATGAAGAGATTTGACAAGGGAGAAGCTTCTCAGAGGAGAGTGGTAAAATTCGGAGTATTCATTTCCCATCTATTCGATATTTTGCCTATTTTATTGCCATGTGTGTTCTTGCTAGGAAGACTGCAAGCAAGTTATCCTCTTATGATTTAGCTTTTATTTCAGCTGCTTTGAGACATGATAGGACTTATAATTTGGGTGCTTTGATAGCTTTCCATCTTGCTGCCAACTGCGAGAAAGGGGGAGTTTGTGGAGGTCTTATTGCTTCTCGTTTATTAGCTTTGCATGGTGTAGTACTGCATGTTTTAGACATTCAGTTTCCCATAGAGAGGCTTGATCTTAATTCTATGATACAACACAAGTTTGTTTCTTCTCAGGCTTGGTTGGGCAACTTGTCTTATGAGATAACCTTTTTCAAGAAATCAGGCTGGAGAGTAGTTAAGTCTGATCGATTAGTCCATTTGCCTGCACCTCTTTTGTTTAACCTTGATGGCAGAAATGGATGGTCACTCATGGAGGATGAGCTTGACGTGTACATGGAGGAGCACCCCCAGCACGTGCACGATGATGAAGAGGGGACCGAAGATAATTCTGTCTAGCCCTCCAACACTTGGGAGTTCCCATACCAGCAGTCTTATTTTGATTATGGCCCTTCCGCTTCATCTTCACGAGAGCCTGATTACGATCATGCTAACAATGACCCACCAGCCTGGGGCGATTACCAGCGTTGGGATTGATCTCCACTTAGGCCAAAAGCCTAAGCTTGGGGGAGGTATGCCGACAACTCACTCATCTATACATCATATTCTGTCGGGGCTTTGTATATCCATGTTTCACTTTCTTTTTTTTCTTTGTTGTTCTTGTTTTGTTTCTATGTTCCAAAACACAAAAAGACCAAAAATATTTCTATTATTTCTCTTTGTTTGCTTCTTTAGTTTTCTAGTATTAGCTTATTTCACCTTCTAGTTTCAGTTTGGTATTCGAAAAAACCAAAAAGATTTTGTTTTGTCTGCTATTTCCTTCTTGTTTTAAAATTTGAAAACCCAAAAATATTTGTTGTTCTTTTCCGGTTTTGTAAAGTTTGCTACAGAGTTCAGTCTCCCGTGACTCTATTGGAGCTTGGTTATCACTTCATATTATTGAAGCCACACAAGTGAAAGGCAATAATGACGACTATTGACAATTCGAGATGTGGTGAGAGGCTGGTATGAACTCTATTTGTTTTCATTTTTGTACATATACTCATTTATATGGATGTGCTTAGTTTGTTCGTGTAAGGTGTATGTTATTTAATGGATGCTTAGTGGTTCTTGCTCTCATATGATTAGTTCCAAGTTACTATTAGTTTGTAGCATGTCATATAGATATTTGCTTGCATTGTTCTATTCATAAAATGGTATGACATTGTGGTATCCTCCTCTGAAAGTTTCATTTGAATCAACTTGGCACATGCTCAAGCATGCATATGACTGAACAAAAGTCAATTAAACCTTGATGATTTATTTTGCCTCAGAGCTCTTGTATCATTTTTATGCCTATATTAATTTTGTTTTGTCTCAAGCATGATTATGACAGTTACTGCTCTCTCAATTGTCGCTTCCCAGTCTTTTGCTAGCCTTCACCTGTACTGAGAGGGAATGCTTCTCGTGCATCCAACTCCTGAAAACCAAGTAATTCCAAAGAGTCCAATATAAATTCCTATGCATGGTATTTCAAGCCATTCCAAGTAAATTTTCATGTCTTACCTTTCAAAACCTTCAAATACTTCTCATTTTGTGACACTATTTTTAGCTCATGAGGACATAGTGGTCAGATTTGCTATCTTCCATATTGAATTAAGTACCCCTCGACTTGCATGCTTCATCTGCTCGTCATTAATTTTGCAAGGGAACCATTGTAACTAAAAAATAAAATAAAAAATGCACTCCTCCATGGTATGTGAAAGTTGGTGGGCACCCGATGGATTCGGATAGCCATGGTTTGTGAAAGGAAAACTGGGGAGGAGTGCCAAGCTTTATAAAAGAGCAAGTATGTGCCAATTTTTCAAAGAACTCGGAACCACTCTCAACTTGTTTAGTATGGAAGATAGCAAGAACCCCATTGCCAGTCGTTGACAAGAACAATCACCTCTCAAAACATTTTTTTATCTCTTTTTTACAAATGAGAAGCTCTAGTACATGTTAAATCCCTGCTTCCCTCTGCGAAGGGCCTTTCTTTTACTTTATGTTGAGTCTTCATCTTCTAACTTTAAGCACCTTCTTGAGAGCATGGCTGTTGTTCTTAGTGTAATGTGCTTGTCCCAGAACATGGTTAATTGTGGTATAACTTTGATGCTTGTGTCTTTGATATTTCTACTTCTAGTCTTCTCTTGAACTTCAGAGGTGTCTTGGCATTTATGTTTTGCTCCACAAATAAAGGCAAGCGGGATACCACTTTTTCATATTTTATTATGAGCATTACAATCCTGTAACTTCTTATGTTTCATGTTGCTTATTATTAGTGTGTTGGTACTTCTTCATAGCTTGCATGACTATGAGATAACATTAGTTGCATACTTCTTATTATGAATTGCTTAAGTACTTGATCATATAGTGAGAATATATACATCTTATGAAGCAAATGTGTTCGTGAAAGTTTCTTTTATCGCACTCAGTTGTTAACTGAATTACTTGAGGACAAGCAATAAGCTAAGCTTGGGGGAGTTGATACGTCCAAAACGTATCTACTTTCCCAAACCCTTTTGCTGTTGTTTTACCTCTAATTTGTGTGTTTTGAATACAACTAACACAGACTAACGCTGTTTTCAGCAGAATTACCCCTGGTGTCTTGTTTTTGTGCAGAAATCCGACTTTCAGGAAAAATCTCAGAAAATACCGCAAAGTTCCTATTTTACCAGAAGACACACGGAGCCAGAATACGAGACGGAGAGGGGCCACGAGGGGCTCACACCACCTGGTGGTGCGGGCCAGGCTAGGCCGCGCCAGGGGGTGGTGTGGCCGCCCCAGCCATCGTCTCGACCCCTCCTTCCACCTACATATACCCTCTGACATGAAAACAACGGGGGTTTGGCATTTTTCCCGGATAGAGTTCTGTTGCGCTGCCACCACCAGAAACCGCGATTCGGAACCAGAAACTCCATTTTGGCACCCTGCCGGGACGGGGATTTGGAGGAGATCATCATCATCATCACCGACGTCTCTCCATCAACCATCCATGATTCCCCCATCCATGTGTGAGTAATTCCCGCTGTAGGCCGAAGGGGATGGTAGGGATTAGATGAGATCATTCATGTAATTGCTATGATATTGTTAGGGCATGGTGCCTAGTATCCATTTTTTAGTGCTTATGACATTGTTGCAACTTGTTGTGCTTAATGCTTGTCACTTTGGGCCCGAGTGCCATGATCTCAGATCTGAACATGTTATTGTTTCATGATGATAATTATTGTTTGTGATCTTACCTGCAAGTTGTATACACATATCGTTGTCCGGAACCCGAGGCCCCAAAGTGACAATAATTGGGATAACCAAAGGGGATGGCTGTGATGTGAGGATTACATGTGTTCACGGAGTGTTAATGCTTTGCTCCGGTACTCTATTAAAAGGAGTACCTTAATTACCAGTAGTTTCCCTTGAGGCCCCACTGCAAACGGGCTGGTAGGACAGAAGATGTCGTGCAAGTTTCTCATTGCGAGCACGCATGACTATATACGGAACACATGCCTGTGGTTCTTTAGTACTAGGATGCTTTATCTTTATTAATCTGCAATTGTCCATGTCTTGATTATTACATAAATTATCTTATCCATACAACGCCCGTTCATCCATCCCTATGCCTATAGTATTAAATCCTACTGTTTACTATTGATACCGTTACTGTCTTTATTTTACTATTACTGCTACAATTTTACTACTGCCACTACTATAAAACTGTTGCTACTGATAAACTGCTGCGAGCAAGTCTGTTTTCAGGTGTAGCTGAATTGACAACTCATCTGTTAAGGCTTATAAATATTCTTTGGCTCCCCTTGTGTCGAATCAATAAATTTGGGTTTTACTTCCCTTGAAGACTGTTGCGATCCCCTATACTTGTGGGTCATCATCGTCGGATGGAATCAGACGGCTGTGAGCCTCTTTCACTGGGTCAAAACCGAGCCACATATCGGTTCAACCTTCGCCTCTATCTCGCTCGCTCCCTCTCTGTCCCATGCCCGTGGCGGCTCAATTCCGAGCAGAGGAGACCGCCACCGGCCAGAGCCCTGCCGGCAACCGGCGACGCGCTCCACGGTGGCGAGCCTCTCCCCATCTTCCCCTCCTATTCTTTCTTTCCCATACACAGTCGCCTGTGTACAGGCGTGAGAGAGAGAGAGCACGACGACCTCCCACTGTCCCTTTGCGTCGGCGTGCACGATGGCCTTCGCAGTGGAAGACGACAGCTCGGAGGCTCGCCCTTTGTCCCCGAAGGGGTCACTCTCTTTCGGCCGTGGCGGAGGCGTGGTGGCCCTTCCACTGCCCGTGTCCTTCTTCTCGGATGCCCCTGCAGAGATGCGCATCGAGATCGAGCGGGACGACACGACCATGATGGCGACGCACTTTGCTGGCGTTGTCAGTGAGTACTTTATCCCTTTTTTCCCTCTTTTGATTTGGGGATTTGCTTTTTCGGATTTCTTATTGGGAGGGATGAACTAGGGTTACACTTTTTGATTTCTTTTCTACCGAAAAAAACTAGAACTAGATGGCTCTAATACCAATGTTAATTTGCTCTTAGGATCAACTAGCCTAGACAAATTCCGTAGCACTTTCTCTATACTCGATCTGTACGATTTCTGAGAGAGAGTGGGAGATCGGAGAGGGAGAGGGACATGTACATGCTCCTTGGCTTGAGGAGCTCGAGCCGGTGGCCATGACGAGGAGGCGACGGCGTGAGCGTGGGGTGAGTGGTGGCGGTGGTGCTTCCCGTCGGCACAGCGCAAACCCTAATCGGTGGGTATGTTGGTGGGGTGTGAGGAGCATGGCGAACCTCGTGTCTCGTGCCCTCGGCCCCCACCTCTCTTTATAGTGCTGGCGACAGGGGCCCATCGACCATTAAGGGTCGGGCGCCCCCGATCAGGGTGCAGTCAAGGGGTGTGATTGAGCCATTGGGCCCGGTCACGCTGAGATCAATCTAACACTCCAACCTAGTTTGTAAAGGCTTCGGTCATCGTCCTCATGACCAGTGCTTAGTGGATTGTGTGCTCTCCTTTGTGGCTTGAACACGCGGAGAATAAGGTGAGCCTTAGTGGTGTTGGTAAACTTTGTGCCATCAGACCTCTCCAAATAAGACGTACTTCCCCCAAAAGAAAGACACTTCAAAAATACATCATCGTCTTCACGCTTGCGGTTATCTCGTGTTTGTAACTTCTTGTATCGTTATTTACTTGTTTGTGTGTATCTTGCTACATAGATTGTTCACCTAGTTGCATATGATAGATAATACATTTTCCTAAATTAAAAAGGAAAAATTGTTAGTTGCCTATTCACACCCCTCTACCCCTAGTCGACCATACCGGTCCTTTGAGAGGAGCCGGTAGAAGAGATTCCAAACTCAACGAGAGAGACAGGAGGAGAGAGTAAGGGGAAGGGGAAATGAACTGACCCTCAAACTTGACATTTACTTCATACTTCGTGTGGTGTCTCCGTTTTTCGACCACATCTCAAATTGATGGCCAAATTGTTGGTTCTTTTTACTCCCTTCATTATAAAATAGTTGAAGTTCTAAGTTTGTTCTAAGTCAAACCTTTCACTTTATTCAAGATTTATATAAAATATATCAACATCTGTAAGGACAATTAGGTCAAATTTAGAGAAATTTGATTTATGACAAACCTAAAACTTCAATTATTTTGGAGCAGGGAGTACTTCATAGGATCATATCTTTCGAGGCTTCAAAACGTGCATTATGCTAGTAAGAGAAAATTCTCAAGAGAGCAGCATTTCCTAGCATGGGCGACATGGAGCTTTTTTTTAAAAAAAACAAGACCCCAGCCTTAAATACTAAAAAATATTTTAAAAAAACCTAGGTGTATTCCATGAACGTAAACCATGTGCAAAAAAACAATACGAGATATATTATGTTCCTAGGCTCAACAAAAAATAACAAAAAAGGGGAATCTTGGTGTCATGAACAATTCAAATTTGCGAAATTTCTAAAGTTTGTCAGGGTTGTCATTTTCCTGCGCCTAGAATACAAGATATTTGGCATCGAATATTTACACGCTTGTAGTGTTCATCTTTGACCACGTACATTCAGGATTTTGTGGAACTTTGGAATTGAATTCTGCTCAGCATCTAAAGCTCACTGTCGCCCGAGCTAACAACTGTTCTTTTAATATTCTCAACTGCTAACATGAGGCAAGAACGCGTATGTACGGAAGAAGTAACTGAGGTGTTAAATATGTCATTACATCCTAGGAGTACAACTGTTGGTATAGATGCCGGGGTTACATCAAAAGAAGGCGGTGCATCTCAGCGTTAAATACTCCGCGTCGATCACCGCGATTTACATGGACCGAGCAATAAGAATCCCCTACAGCTAAGTAAGCTGCAACAGTGTTGCCATATGGTAAAGAAAAAGAAGCAACCAAAGAATGGCTATCTGTCTCGATTCACCCCCGCCTTGGTCAAAAAAATTACCAGAGAGGATGAACGATGCTGTTTTGGATGACAAAGTGACAGATTAATGAACGCGCTTTAAGAGGACCACTGATCCGGGACGGCAATGAAATACTTCGACATCGCTTTTCGGAACCTCTTCTTGTACTGAACCGGTGAAATAACAGTTGGTGTTTCGTTTTTGGGACCGCCAAGGATGCCCGATGTCTTCACCCACGTCTCCAGCTGTTTGTCCCAGGTGTACTGCCGTAGGAAGTCTATGATGCCAATCACGAGCTCATTCTTCTCCTCGTCAATGCCAACCAGAAGTGAGTAGTCCATGACATCCAAGGACTGCAAAAAAGATACATAGATTAAGCACCACACGTTTCTCTAGAATGAGCAGGCAAGATGATGCAAGGCGATCTCAAAAGATTATGTTTTAGGTTTGCAATAAGGTACTACCTACTGCTTCAATAGCTATGGTGTCGGAAACAACAAATATGACCCTTTTGTGAACAAAACAAGTGCTACACTGAGAAAGGTCAGAAATAACCATCTGAACTGTGAGATCTATTTTTTCTACTGGCTTGATCCCTTAGGTTGGACACCATTAAAGGCAAATGAACTGGCTCACCAATTTCCAGTTTCCACAGGTTGAATTCGAATCGTCAAACAGCCCTACCAGGACCCAACACCTTTCCTATCGGGTAGAGGGAGACAATGGCAAGAAATAGAACAAGGCAAAACCTACGCAAGTGCTTGATTCTGCTATAATAGATTTGTAGTAAAACCTTTGTGCTATCACTATACTTCTGGAATTGACTTAGCTTTATCACTTCTGTGAAGGTTGTAATATCTCTATTTCCAATATCTCTTTATCTTGTTTTGTTTTATGCTTGACAACGGAGTATGGATGATGACTGTTATGTACACAAATTTTTATTCTATCTTCCAATATAAGCTGGGGTCTTTGGACCTTCCTTTTAATCTAGAGACAAATCAACTAGGCTTGTTCGGAACAGATGTGGGAGGGGAGGAGATATCCAATTTTGCTTGAATCTCAGCATTATTTGTTACTCTCAATTGCTGGTTTAAATCATAAAACTACGTCTGTCCCAAAATATAAGGGTATAAATTTAGTCCAAAGCCAAAGCTTACTAAGTTTGACCAAATGTTTACAAAATATCAACGTCTACAATATTGAATAAATAGATAAAGAACACGGAAATTCATTTCGGCTCCCATGTGCATATATGCTCCTTTTATTGAAAAACCATATTTCCAAATGTTAAAAAATTCTGATGAAATTTTTTGCGTGAACATATATGCGTTCGATGTGTGCACGCTAAAGTTTCACGAAAAGATGATACTTCTAGTGGGCCATGTAAAAAAGACAAAAAAAAAATGTCTCGTGAAAAGCCCTATTTTAGCACCAAAATTTTTATTTTTTGTATAGGACACACAAAATGTCAATTTTTCATGAAACGACATTGTGAGCATGTCCAATGGGGAGATCTACGTGTGAATTATTTTCCGGAATTTTTTTAACATTTCAAAACATGATTACAATTTATTTTAAATGAAGGGTGCATATGCACATGGGAGCCAAAACACCGCTCCCCGGAGAACATATATTTTATGATTGATCAATTATACAAAAAAGAACAACTCGAAAAAGTGTGGGGGTGTAGGTGATATGGGGTGCAAGCATAAATTCCCCTTGACCTACTGATATATTTTGGTATTGTAGAGGTTCCTATTTTTATCTATGAACTAGATCTAACTTATAAACTGTTAACTTCGACTAAATTTTATATGGCTTGTACTTCAGAACAGAGGGGGTACTGATTTCAAAAGGTGCTTCCTTGCTCCATTTTTGTGTTTGATGGTTCTCAGATTACGGAAGCAAACGGGTGATCAGTAGTATTTTACTTGGCAAAATAAGGTCAACAAGAGTGCGGCTAATAATATGGTATTTGAAGTCTTTTGCATTTTCAATGAAATGAAACACAAGTCCTTTGCATTTTCTTGAAAAAAAAATGAAGAGTTCATATGGGTCTCTGAAATTAGCCGGTAAAAAAAAGTAAATTTTTGTTTTTGCCACACTAGTTTTTGCCCATTTTGCTTTTTCCATACTAAGTTTTGACATTTTGCTTTTGCCTTATTCTCTCCCATTGAGGGGCAAAACCAAAACCGAAACAACAACAGGGGCAAAAGCAAAACAAAAACTAATTATTTTGATTTTGGTTTTGCCCCACATGGGGCAAAAATGATACATTACCAAGAACTGGCAGGGCAAAAGCAAAATGTCAAAATTTAGAGTGGCAAAAGCAAAATGGGCAAAAACTAGTGTGGCAAAAACAAAATTTTCCCTAAAAGAAACTAGTAAGTTAGGAGAGTTGCATACCGCAAGAACTGATGTATCATTCCAGACAGCTCTTTCCAATCTTTGCTTAGCCTTACTCCCTAAAAATATGGGCTTTGTATGTTGTTCCTCTATGAGATTAGAATCCAAAAGTACTTTGTTGTGGCTAGATGTATCTGAATTATAGCGTGAACGCACTGAACCCTTCAGATCATAGACCCTCGATATTGTTCTCTGGAAGAAAATATTCTCCATAACCATAAGGTCCATTTTGACCTCCCGCCCTCCTTTCATGCCCTTGATATTAACCTGGATGAAAGCAACATAAAAAGTTACTAAAAGCTTGAATCAAGAACAATGTTGTAAATGAAATGTGCAAAATTGAAAATGCCGAACCTGATAAAGTCCTAATATTTTGGCCAGGCAAGTTGGGCTTCCAGAAGCCAATGATTGTGTCAAGTGCCTGAAATAGTGAGGAGCAAACTCAACAAATGAGTCTAGCTCTGTCTTGGTGACTTGTTTAATTATGAATCTATCGTCCATTGTCTTTGCAAAGTAAACATTGCTTTTTCCACCATGAGCACTCCACCTCTTACAACGACTTAGTGAACGTATGTAATCAATATCACTTGGACAGCATTTCTTTCGAAGTAAAGCAAACTGCCTTGCAAAATAACAGGTTACTGAAAACTTTGTATTATCAGCAGAAAATGCTTCATCGTCAAACGAAAACTTGAAATGGGCTCCTTTGAAATCTGACTGTGCTTCTTGTGAGGGCAAAGATTTCTCAAGTCCACTGTTACTGACCACAGCATAATTTGACATATGTAGAAAGCTACATTTCATATCCAATTTATCTGTAACTTGCTCAATATATTCTTGTGACGTCATGGCATATGCTACAATACTGGTTGGCTCCTCATCATAGACAGCAACAACAGGGGCACATTCAGAGCCAATATGAGGCAGCAGCAGTCGTGCCCCATCACTCACCATAAGAGAAGCAGACTTGAGATATGTAGGTGCACGAGTAAGAATAACATTTAAGTTTCCTCTTGATCTGGGAGATAATTGAGAAAAAGCCCTACGCATGTTTGTCATCGGATCCTTTACAAGGCTTGTCAAATCTCTAGAGGATTGAGCTGATTTCATTTTCAAGGACAAATGTAATGAAGCAGGCAATAATCCGGTTTGTTCCTGCTCACGCAATCTGAATACAGAATCAAATGAATGGACTCGAACAGGTGAGATTGCCTTCTTGTAACTTGGATTGTTCGCCAAACTAAGAGGTCCATTTCCACCAGTGGTCAGATCTTGTGCAAGACTGCAGTGTAATTCACTAGATCCGCTCCATGCCATATCTATTTTGTCAGATAAAATAGATGCAAGTGAGGGTAACCTCTCGACCGGTACTGTCTTGATAGAATCCTTGGATAGACACTGTCTATTTTCCCGCGCATCGAATTTGCTAAAGACCACGTCAAGATCTCCTGCACAACTCACCAAACCATCCACCAGCCCAATCGGTAAATCCGTCTCAACCAAGATAATCCTATCATCCATTGAGTGGCCCTCTCTAGATAGTAGGGATTTCCTCGGACTTATTGAGGACCGCCATGGACCTGTGGCAGGTTCGCCATGTGTTTCTCCATTCTGTGTAACAGTCTGCAACAATTCAGTTCTATCTTCTTTTATGTGTGTGGCTTGGAGATTTTCTGGATTGGAAGTATCAGTTCGGGAAATATGCCCATTTGATTTAAGTGAAACTATGTTGCACAACCTGCAGTCCCAAATGTATGCATCTAGGAGGAGACCACGTCTCACACGATTGAGCTCCAGAGTATCAAAAGTTGATTTCGTGGAATAACCACTCCCCTCCATAACTGGTAGAAGCAAACCCTGCCAAGCAAAAGAACAATGGGTTTCAAAAAGGGTTTCATCTCCATAAGAGTGGCTGGGTTTTTTACGTTGGCTCGCCAAGCCTATGACAACCCTCCTCCTTTAGCCAGTCTTGGGACCGGCTATGTTTAGGGCCAAGCAAAAGAACAATGATAAGAAAAATAGTACACTAAAATCACTGAAGACTGAGAGACCGAGACAAATGAAACAAAACAAAATTAGAGGGCAAACCTCGTATTCATTTCTTTCCTTGTTAAGCAAATCCTTCATCTCTATAATCTGCCTCTGTATACCCGCTTTTCCTGGTTCGTCCAAGGAGACAAAACTCTTTTCAATATTATTAAGATAGTCATATACCTCCATGTGCAATGATTCCATTTCATCAAATACCTACACAAAAATTGTTGCAAGCATTACATCATCCCTATCACAAGAGCGAGGATGTGGAGTATGGAAATGAATCATTGATCTCTTTAATATGAAATATTTAACAGCATACCGTGAATGCCTCTCCTTTGACCCAGTCTTGCATACCGTGGCAATCAAAATTCAGCACTGAGGGTGGGAGGTTAACAGATATTGTAGCCATGGGACTATAATGGAAGGCTGCAACCATATTCCCATACCTGCAATGTATTGTAAGAAAATTGAAACTCCATGATAGGATCCGTTAAGAGCCAGAAACATATAAATGAGCTACATACCCATAGAAACGAAGGCAGTCCCTTTGTAAAGAATGACCACAGTTTGCAATTCGGTTAGCAGTTGCATGATTCGAAAAGCTGAGCTCTAAAAACTTCCCAAATGATAGACCCCAGGCAGCATCAGACATGGTCACTCTATGTGTTGAAGGTGGCATTCCATCTTTAAACTTGCACTTCATACATCTGTGCCACATCCATATCCTTCCATCGTGCTCACCTGGCAACTTTTGGGACAAGAGACGCCTAACACTTATTGTTAGGCTTCCGTTCTGGTGCATGTAGCATCTTGCATGTGATTCTGAAGGCTCCTTACAAGATGAGCAGCAATATGCCTGAAAAGAAATGCAACAACAGATTGCTATTTTGACAAATGGCAAAGGGAAATCTCGCAAAATAGATTACACAGGTCCATATCATATATACCTGGTCAAATAAGTTCTCACGAAGGTATCTCCCAAGCGGCTTATCAAAAGTACCATAAAACTTGATACGGAAGAGGCGAGAACGCTCACATGCCAAGTTTTTTGGGATGCAAATGCTTGAGAGGGAAACTAAGATGCTCTGATGATTGTCAGTACCAGGCAAGTAGCTACATGAAAGTTTGCTTTGGTCATCTAGGTCTCCTGCTCGAATGTCATCTGGTGGTACGTGATTCCCACTGTTTTTCAAATAACATAATATTTCCATGGGTACCTTATCCAACACAGCTTTTTGGCAGGCATCAGCCGCAACTGGAGAATTGACAAGATCAACAGGAGATTCAAGTTCTGTACAATCAGGTATAATTCTGAGGCTTTTCCCATCTAACTGTGATGAAGGTGGTGATGTAGAAATACCATCAAATATCTGGGTGATGGTAGCATTGTCTGGATATTTCTCTTCTGCAGCTCTGAGATTATCAGCAGACGTAGCAGAAATGTGATCTGTATTGGTCAATGCTTCCCGTGAACCTATCGCAAACATTGAAAGAACTCGTGGAATTGTTGCACCTTCATCAGCAAGGAATGATGTCTCAAGGGATAGATGATAAGCAGCAAATACTGCAAGTTGCATTGCACGTTTAATCTTCTTCAATTCTTCCCGAGAAGTTCCTCTCAGAATAATCTACATAAAAGGTGGTGCACGTTTAGCTGGCAAGAGCAAATTTGCACAATGGTTTCAGAAAATATATCAGTAAGCAGTTCAAGTATGGAACTAGTACGGCAAGTAATCTAAGTTCAACAGTTGGCACACAATACGATTGGAAAGGTGAAACTAAATGCCAAAAAGAGGCAACTTTAACATTGTATATTCACATAGTGATTATTACCGTGCACCCCAGTCGCTTCAGACAGCCTTCAAAGAACATCAGTGTCTTTGTTGATGGTCTCTTCTCTGGATGTTCTGATGATGATGATTCCAGAACCTTTTCCACCTTGAACATGTTACACTGCCCTAGTCTTGCTGAAGCGATGTTGTCAATTGATGAGGCAATCTGACCACCTGTGCATCTTGCTATTCTCTCCAATAGTGGCCTCTTCACATTCAAAACTAACGAGATATCTTTCGCTAAGAGCTCCTGGGCATAGGATGAGGCGCTTTTCTCAACTATCAGCACATTAGGTCTCCTAGACTCAACCTTTCCAACAATAGTTCTTAGATATTCCTTTTCCTACAGAAAGAGCATTTGTCAGCAAGATCACAAACAACATATTTAAATTTTTAGCACGAACAGACACAAACCTGCTCAAGTATAGTTCCGATTGATTCTAATTTATTAGAAACTTTCTGGTACTCAAGTGCACCGCCTAAAATGAGTAACTTAGCACTCCTGTGCTCGGAGACCATGCGCTTGTGTTTTACATTCTTGGAGCAAACAATTCCTCTTACAAAATTGCTGCAATCAGATGTTATATATCAGTACCATATGGTGATCAGTACAAGCATGAAATGCATGGGAACAACACAAATAAGCACTTACCTATCAGTTGGATTCCCTGATGCTATGCACTTGATCTTCACATAATCACTAGGATCCATGCTGCCGCCTTTCTTGGTATCAGGTTTCACAAAGTAAGCGGCTTGCCATGCCAACGAGGCCACGATCTCAAGCCAACTTTTAGAATCCTTGTCACTGGCCAACCGAACACCTTCCCCCTCCAGTAACTGTGCAACTAGAGCTTGAAAATGCCTGTATAAATCATTCTGGACACTATCTTGATATGATCCATCAATGATACCATCAACACCAGCTACTTTATCAGATCTGAAGCAACTAGGTGCAGAAGTATTTCTCATGTCACCAATGTTGTCATCGTCGTCATCATATCCAAATAACCTCGATTCGACATCATCAATCTCATCTTCAGGTGGTGGCAGGCACCAAATATCGTCACCAAAATCAAAGATACAAGATGATCCATGGCTCTCTTGGCTGTCTTGGGCGTTGCTAGCTTCGACTAGATCCCGAGCATCATCTGAGTCAGCCGTTGCTGCTGCACCTTGATCAGAAGAATCATTCTGCCTCAGCGCACAGGTAGGGCTCTCGGTGGGGCTCGGGGTCACCGATCTGTACATTGAGTTACTAACACTAACACTAGAGTCTGTATCTGAAAAGTCATTTACGACGTAAGTCCCTTGGGCAAAAAAATGGGCCCTGGATTCATGAGCCTCCTCGTCATCCGCTTGCCTGCATCATCAACCACAAACAAATTCAACAATTTTTCAGAACGTCTTCAATAGCCAGAGCTAGACAGCCTGCATCTACCCAAGTCATCGACAATCCAAGTTGACAGGGACGAGATTTATAGGGGAGTAATTAATAACTGCTTGTCTACTCGCTAAAAGGCTGAATTCACTGGCATATCATTAAATACACTAAACTAGTTTATCTTAGGAACTAATTAATCCCTACTATGCATCATCCAAAAGAGACAGAGGATTTGTGTTACCTAATATCGCAGCGTGGAGGAGGGGAGCGCGGAGCCGCGTCGACTTTGCTCCTGGATCTCGCCTCGGGCGGTCGCAGCGGCGTCGTGGGCGGCTCGACGGGCGACGCCGGGCTGTTCGGCCGCCCCGGCGCGCTCCCGCCCTGCCCCACGTCCCGCCGGCGCCGCGTCTCTATGCGCGCGAGGGCGTCGCCGTCGACGCCGCCCTTCTGCATGTGTCGCTGCGGGTGGTCGGCGACGAGGGATCTGGCCTTCTCCGCCGCCCCCATCGCCCCGAAATCTAGCACGCCCATCCCTATCACGCTACGCTAGAACCAACCAACCGAGTAGAAAAAGCTGCCAAAAGAATGCAGCAGGAAAACGCGGCGCACGGAACCTATAGCGAGACGGCCGCGCGGAAGCTTCCTTGCTCGCGAAGCCACCGACCACCTCGCGCGCGCGACGCGGAGCTAACTGGTGTGCCCAGCCCAGCCTCCTGGGGGGGAGGGGGGTTGGCGACGGAGAGGGGCTCCGGCGAGCAGGTGAGGCGCCGGAGCGGGGGTTCAGCCAATGCGGGAGCGACGGCCGCCGGCGGCCGGAGGCCCGGAGCCGGATCGGTACGGAAAGGTTGCAGATTTGGGAGCCCGGGAGGTGGAGGAGGGCGAGGGCATGCGTTGGTGGAGCTGGGAGCTTGGAGATGGAGGAGGGATGGAGCAGAGGGAGGCGGCGGCGGCGGCGAAGCGGTGGTGGTCTTATACGGATGTGACGATTTGGGAGGGAGATTTGAGAGTGAATACTCGGAAAGGTGACGCCGTAAAATGGAAGGTTAACGGCGAGGGGAGGCTGCGCGGTCAAAATCCCGTTTTCCTTTCTCCGTTTCGGTTTCGCGTCAAAACTTTATCCTTTCTTTGTTCGCTGGCGGTGATTGATTACCAACTCTTATTACATGGAGGATGATTATTAACTGAAATAAAAATCAAAGATAAACATACTCCCTCCATCCCGGTTTTAAGGGCATAATTTGCAAATCTCTTGGCCCTAGGTGATCTATGATTAGTGGTGAGATTTAGCTCATTGTCCTTATTTAAAGACTCATTAATTAATAAGAAAGCACATGCATTGGTTATTTGGTCTTAGAAATACAAAAACTTCTCATGCAAAGTTGCTAATTAAACACCTTAAATGCTAATATGCCTAGGAGGTAGGGGTATTTTGGAATTGCATGATTTGTGAATTATGCCCTTAAAACCGGGATGGAGGGAGTAGTACTAGTCTTATCACTTACACTTACTACTCCTTTATTAATTGCTATTATAAAAGATAATTTATTATCTCTTTTTCATAAAAGATAATGTTCTATTACTGAAGATGAACAAAGTTTATCAATATCTTCCTTTATTAATTGCATATATAGCCTTTGTGGAAATTTAAAGTAATGCTTTAATGTCTCTAAATCTATTGTCAATGCATAGTGCTGCACTACTCGCTCTGAAACAATATCTATACCAATATAAAAAGGGAGAGAGGGGGGCAGATCCAAAAGATCACAGCCATAGAAACTACATCTGAGGGCTCAACTTAGTCCGTAATTAGCGCTAAAACAGGGCGGAACGGACACTCGACTCGCTAATCCTCCATCCCGTCGCTAATTTTGCATCCACGCCGCCACCCATCCCCACGGACGCCGCCCATCCCCACGTAGGCCGCCGCCCTGCCCAAGTCTGGGACCTTGCCGATGAGGGACTCCAAGATGCCGTGCATCCACGCCGCCCTACAAAATTCGACCAACGTGAGGACCCTGCCGGCCATCGGCCAGTACGACATTGCCGCCATGCGTCCATGCCCAAGGAGAGAAGCCTGTGGTCGAGGAAGCCTCCGCCCTGCACCTCGGCGTGTTCCAGGATGCCACCGCCCTGCCCGACGCGATACTCATCTCCCCTGTCGGCCCTGATCATGTCATCCAGCGACCAGGACGCGATGCCTCTGCCCTGACCCTGCCGACCAGCGGCCAGGACTCCTTGAAATTTCTATGCTGCAGCAGTACTCATCTCCCCGTCGTGATTCCGGTACTTCATCATTGGTTCATTCGTATGTTGTGTTGATTCTTCAGTATGCATTGAAGTAATTTGGCAACGACCATAATCTGAAGGAAACTGTGTAGGTAATAGCCCCAAAAGTCATGGAGGCAGCTTGCTCCGCCTCTACAATTCCATAACTTCTCTCTTGCTGCTACTTACCATGATATTTTTTAAGGTACTGCATACTCACACCTCTTTTCTCTGTACCTGTTACTGCTAAAAACTAATTATCCTATATCCTTTTGTTTTCATTATATGAGTATATGAGAATATGAAAACTCCCTAATTAATTATCTTGAAGTACTTCCTTCCAAACTTCACACGTCTGACACGTTTGCAAAAGATGGTAGAATTTCTTACTAACATGCTTAATTTCATGTCTAAGTAACAAGGGTGGTGCCTTCCGATAATTTTTAATTTTGACTATTTACATTTCATCAATGCTTATCTTATATTCAATTACAATATGGCGTCATAGACTCCATGAAATTGTTTGCTGGTCAGTATGGTCATTTGTGAGATGATTGTTGATTCTACCTTTTCTCCTATCACAGTGGAGAACATGTAGAATTTATGATTTCGTGTTGTATCAATTACAATTTGGTGGATCACAATCTTTTTCTGATTTACCATTTTTGTAGTTAATAATTTATATGAGACATTTGTAATTTATTAAAGAATACACCTTTTATATGTAGAAACTTCCATATTTTTCTGTTCAAGTGCAACCTTAAACTGATTGATTAGTGTCTTCTATGGTCAATATTTGATTGATGTTAAGTGATGAAGTGTACAGGGACATTTATAATATTCGAAACTTACGAAAGTGTGGCATTTGAATAAAAGATTGTATAATTGACGCAGCGGATGATATTTGGATACAAGAGTCATATTGATTCATACAAAATGACAATCAAACTATTTGAGTCGGGGATTATTCATTATGCACTATTTCTTAATTTTAGATTTTCAAAAAAGTTACTATAATATAATGTGTCTTACTTAGTTCAAACGTGCATTGCACGTGCATATTTACTAGTACTATAAGACATTTCAGATATAGGCATGGCCTTTTAAGATGCAACTTAAATGTAAAATACTACTAGTACACCATCCTAACAAATAAATGTATTTTGATATCTTTCTGGGACGAAATTAATGGTATACATTTTATCTATTGAGGCTAAGAAAACTTGCTAGCTTTCAAAAGCATGGTCCATAGATTGCACGCTTTCGGTGAGATTGTGTATTTTGCATTGAAGGTAATGCTGCAAGGATGGATACATTTTAGATAAATCCGTTATAAATGGTATATAGTGTCATGTTTTAAAGTATTTTTTGCTTCTTGTAAAGTAGTACTTTAATCTGTCTATATCTATTATCAATCCACCATGCGCCAGTATATATCAAGGAATACTACAAAATATAGTGATAATTTAATACAAGATTACATTACATAAGAAATACTCACTTTGTTACAAAATACTCCCTCCGTTTCAAAATATAAGATGTTTTAGGTTTGTGAAGCAAAGGTATCTAGACACGTTTTAGTGTGTATATTCGAGTGAACCTACACACTAAAAGATGTCTAAATACATTTGCTTTACAAAACTAAAACATCTTATATTTTGAAACAGAGGGAGTATACGGCATTAATGTTCTTTTAAGGTGCAACCATGTAAAATGCTAGTAAAACATCATAAGAATTAATGTATTCTAAAATCTTTTTGGACAAAAAATAATGGTAGAATCTCTATTAGTCGGAACAAAAAGATGTTATTTGTATTCAAAAGCATGGTTCAACTGCACTCATTCTATCGAATCAAGTATTTTGGAACGAAGGCACTAACATACTCAATCAAACAACATTTATGACAACAGTTAAACAAATTAATTAAATAAAAACATCAAAATTACTATATACACTATTGATTTCTTGTGATAAATATATTGAACAAAGTTTGCAAGACTGCGGATATGGAATATAGAATATAATAAAAGAGAGGAAACTAATAGAGCAGTTACATAGAAGGAGGTAGTTTTTTTAATAACGGCAGGAAAGCTACAATATTCATTGACAAAGAGAAATTAAATGGGTTGGTGGAGATCATAGGAAGATCTCCACGTATAGGAGAAACAGAAGGAGGTACTGTAGTCAATTGGGCGATGGTGGAGTATATCACGAAATGCCTGTTCCCCTTACTGTAGCATATGATTAGTTCTCTTATTTTTCTAGAATGCGTCTCTTAGAGGTCACTAGAGGGCATAAATATATGCAGGACGTGTCACACGGACGAGTTATGTGCAAGTGCAATGCAACTCCCGTTTACTAAAAACATAGACATCGAGGTGTTCTTTTAGTCCTCTTCGTCCACGAGGCAGGCGTGTAACGTGTGTTAGCCTTCTTGTGTTATTGGTAGCAACGTGTCAGCATGCATGAGAAGAACGAATGGACAGCAGGGCAATAATGCCGACTAGGAATAGTGGAATAGGTCTTGCACAAAACAGATTTTGCATGATTGTTCTGGGCTTCGTGATCATGACCCATTGGCATGTGGCAATCAAATCATACTCCCCATATTTTTATGTGGTAGTCATGTTCATTTTTAATTGCCTATGTTCCTTTTCCAGAAAACTGGCAGGAGCATTGTCATTCCATTATAAGGGCTCCTTGATTTAGAAGAAGTACAAGGGTTAGAATTTTTTTAAGAGATGGCACTGCTCACTCCTTTGATGCATATGAATGATGAATAATGGAAGGAAAAACTAGAGTAATTTTCCTTCAAATCACAATTTTAAGCCAAAACGTATAGGAAAAGAAAATAAACTCAGCCCTCATACTTTTAGTTCCTATGCACAAGAAACGAGGCTAGTTTGCATCTGTCATCCTTTTTTATTCCTATGCCTATTATATTCCTATGATTTTTTGTGAATCAAAGAGACCCTAAGTTGAGTTGCCTAGTTTATTAGGTAAAAGTGATAAAGAATATAAATGCCAAGTGCCCGATCAATTTGAACATGCCATGTCGTAACAAGGTTTTGATCGTACATTCGTTAGGATGCACCAGATGCATACATCAATCCACTTTCTCTTTACACATTTTTAAAACAGCTTGTCTTGCCGCTACCTTATCCTATTTTCATACCCATGTCGCTTCATCCCATATGGATGGAGAACCCGTAGTTATATTGGTTGTGACACAAGAGGCTCCAGGGAAGTCGTAGGAGAGGGCACTCATCTTGTGGTGGGCTTTCTATCTTAATTGTTTAACTCATCGTCTATTGTTGTGCTCCAAACTCGTTGAGCTATTGTTCGACATCCTGCAAAAACATAAAAGGTTGAAATAATGTGGGAGGTGGTGACGGTTTGTGTGGTCACGTCCAACATGATTTGCAAAGGACGAGCGAGAGAATGAAATTTGTGACCTAGGGTGTGAATTTTATGGCTATTTGATTGACCATGTGCGTGGATAAGCAGAGTTCCAACATCTCATCGACATGCATCATTAACTTTTGTGACTGGACTGTCCAGGTTCAAATCCAAAATGTTTCGATTGAGCATGTGGTTCCACAAAGAAAACCGTCAATCCTCGCATTTGATGTGTAGTGTTGTGTGCTATATCTTTTAATATTATTTAATAAAAAATGATATTATCGTTTGAAGTATGTTATTTTAGATATCTAAATTGTTGTATAATTGATGCGAAGATTTACTCATTAACAATGTTTGTGTTAAGAATGACTAGATTAGTGACTTTTGTCAAACTCGATATCTAGAAGTGTTCATGAGCAGCGTATAACATAGAGTAGCCATCCTCCAATCAGCCGATCTTAGGGTGGGGGAGGGGAGGGGGGGGGGTGAAAAGGGCTCTCTGCTTATGGACCGACACGAGTGCGTGGAGCGGACACCAACATTTAGGAATGTATTTACGTTTTTTAAAACATTGTGTATTTATGAGAGAAAAAATGCAATATACAAAAAAATAATATCCTTGACACTTCCGGCAAAGTAAATATATATGACCTCGTATCGTTATCTCGTAGTTTTCGGAAACATGCATGCAGTTTGGTCAGATGTTATCGGAAAGTTTCTTAATAAATTGCAGCATATGGGTTAGTAGTACTCTCTATTTTGTTGTTGCTACACTGCATCCACGGGAAAAAAAAGAACATGAAGAGAAGGATCGATTTCTCGCTCTCCTCGACCGATCATGTGGTGCGATGACGTCTCATTCTCAAGGAGAAAAAGCGTGCGTTCCACGCAGGGGCGAGGTAGACAGAAAACCCGGATCCGTGCGTTGTGGAACGCGAAGTCTGAAACCCCGTTCCAAGTTCCAACGTTGGATCGGAGACCACTAAAAATGAAGAAAGGCAAAGTTGGTGGTGGCGAAGTCCCACCCACGAGATAATCAAGCAGAGAGCTCGAATGAAGCGCGCGTGGTCGTGGATCCACCGGAGAAATTTCCAAAGGGTCCTCGACGTACCCGCGGGCACCGATCGAAGTCGCCGCCTCCCCGTGAGCTCGATCGGATCAGCTAACCGGATCACATGCATGATGCGCTTGGGCTCATCGCTCGCTCGTGCCTCCGTCGGTCATCACACTTGGATCGACCCTCTTCCCAAGTCAAGTCAGGTCACGCATTCCTTCCGTGTTTAGTACTCCTACGTGTACGTCGATCCGTGCTAGTACTAGTCAAATCTAGTCTTTTGGCGTGGACGAGTAACCCCGCCAAACAAAAAATGGGTTATGTGGGTGTGAAGCACCGATCGGAGCTTGCTTGCCACCCTCCTGATCGCAGGGGAAATGACGTTGACGGGGCAAAGCATGAACAGTGCGGTGGATGTACGTAGCTTTCCCGGAGGAAGAGGAGGAGGGAGATCAACTGCGGCGTGGGCGTTAAGCGTGAATGTTTCCGTGGATCTCTTTCAGGTCAATGGCGTGCCGTTTTCTCGTACGCCACTGCCGTTAGTAGACTCCTGCGTGCTCTGCTCGGCTCTGTCCGTGCCCCGACCTCGGCGTCGTCCGAACAGGAGCGTACATGCACGGTCCAGATCGCCGGCTCAATCTTTTTAGACGCGGCGGTGCATTGACATCAGGCCCGCTCACGTTGTCGGCGGCGAGGTTAAGCCGGCATTTAATTATATGCGGCAACGTTATTCATCGACATGGAGTACTGTACTAGTGCTGCACTGCTGCTGCCGATGTAAATAGTAAGCAAACTAGTGCAGCTCCGAAGATTCAGAATAAGATGCAAGGGGACTCTCTCTCCACACGACCACACCCACCCACACCACACACACACACACGCACTTTTGCAACCATAATCAAAGGAGCTGCCCTGATCATGTTTTGTTGCCCAATTTGTCATGCCAAACGAGTATCGCCGACAAGTCACCTTCTTTTCAACAACAGAGAAGCAAGTTGGCTTCCTGTGCTCGCTGCTGAGATGTTTGCTTAGGGCATCTCCAACGGCTCGACACAAACGGACCGTGGACGTTCGATTTGGTCCGATTTTGATCGGGCCCGGGAAAAACTCAGCCCAGCGGTTCGACACATTCTGGCCGCGGTGTCCACGGCGACGCAAATATGGACCAAATTTGGATGCCGTTTGCGTCGCCGCGGACTGACCGCGATGTCCGTGCGCGTCATCCTACTCTCCCATCCGGGCCCGCCCACCAGTGGCACCTAGACCAAACGCCCACAAATCGTTTCTCCCTCCCCACCCGAGCCTTGCCGCTAGACCGCCGCTACTTCCGCATCCCGTTGCTGCCCCCGCCTCGCGGGCTGTTGTGGTCCAGCTGCCAGCGGCCTTTGCTCGCACTTCCCGCAGCTAGGTCACCTGCATCTGGCGGCGTAGGCCTCGTTCTGGGCCATCTGCTTCCACGCCCACGAGGTGTTCGACCATATGCGCGCCCGGTTTTCAGGTGAGATCCCCGACCACCTGAGCCATTGTATGTGTGATATAGGCACCAATGTTCATCATATGCCTACTTTTTTCGTAGATGGAGCTGAGCAAGTCGATTCAGACGTTCTACAAGAACGTCATTGAGTCATCGTCGAACGAGGAGGCCGACGATGATACCGAGCTGATGATGGCCGCGACAATGCTCCACCATGAGCACACCTCGAGGCCAGTGTGCAGGGGCTCGGTCAAGGGACGCAAGGCCAATGTCAAGCGCAACCGTGAGAGAGGCCACTACCAACTCTATCGTGACTTACTTCCATCCTACCCGTCCAATCTTTGATGTGCAAAGATTACGGCACCGCTATCGGATGTCAAGGAAGTTGTTCTTGACGATTTTGAACGGAGTGAGGGCGCACGACAGTTACTTCACCGCCAGGCCCGATGCCACCGGTAGGCTTGGCTTCACTTCCAATCAGAAATGTGGGGGGTGCGGGGGCGACAGCCCCTCGCGGTATGGATCGTTATTGCCGTCTATATATACTCCTTGTAAGCTACCGGCTAGGATTTATCGCATCATAAGATAAACCCACTGGCGTTTGTAAATACACTCCCGATATAGTTAAGTTTTGCTGGCTGACGCCCTGGTTTTTGTAACATCCCAGAACGTAGGACAATTTTGGGGTAGATTAGAAGGGCTTTTGTGCATTTCATCTGAAATTACGGGATTTTTTGCGCTTTTGTTTCTAAAACCTAAGAGTGATCGAATCTCTCTTCGAGGGGAATTGGTAAACTCTCGAAGTGCGAAAGGTTTGGACATGATCTCTTTTGATCCATTGTGGTGAGGAGTGATGATTTAGACTACTAAAACCCTAGCTATAAACTTTGAGATTGGACTAGTACACATATCAAGTTAAAATTTGAATGATTGAAGTTTGAATTAAAGGCACATTTAGAAAGGATAAATAAACATATAAAGTAATAGAAAAGAATTTAAACATCAATAAAGTTTAGGGAAAACTTAAACTTTATTGATCATCACACATAAGTTACAATGTCTTTACAAAATTCATGATTAAAAGAATATTACAATTTGAGAGAGCCCAAGACAAAGACATAAATAAGAAAAGAAAGATTACAAGTATAATTCTAAAGAAGCTAAGAATCTTCTTTCTTCTTTCTCTCTTTCTTTCTTTTCTTCCTTCTGATCTTGATATCTGCAAGCAAATCAAAGAAATACAAAATTGCCAAGGTAACAATTGACAAGTGTCATTTAGAAATAACACCCACTGTAGATAATCATCAAGGGCTTGGTCTTATCACCAAGGGAGCCGGATAGAAATATCCCAGGCCTTGCCGAGATGGGCAAGACACAACAGTAGCATAGTCACCAAGTGCATGCCATCAGGTGTCATACACCCAGGGCATAAGAACAAGGTATAAAAACCTCACAGCATGTGAAACAGACTCGGCTAGAGCCTCAGTCGACCAAGACCAGCACCACCACACCAGCAACATCAACACCCAGCACGCCATCACCAAGACCAGCACCACCATCACTAAATCATCACACACAAATCAACCCTGCTCATGTGTTGAGCAACAGGGAAGATTTTCACCCCAGCACATCATCACAGAAACCATCCAGCAAATCCAAAGGCCAACATGGTCACATAGTTCAACTAGGAACTAGGTCAAGCAGCTAGGAGGAGCAGGCTTGCCACAAGAAGCAGGAAATTAGAATATTCTAGAAGAACAAGCTACTCTTCAGCAGCAGGTTATTATTAAACCAAGGCACACATGAGTGCTGGGAGAGAACTCACAAGTTATTCTCCCAAGCAGACTGCACAAGGCACAGCCACACAAAGAGCAAGCAAAGCCATACAAAGATCAAGCAAAGCTTGATGAAATAGGGCTTTGGTCATCATTTGGATGTCTAGGAGGCCAAGACCTTGGAGACAAGGCCATCCACAGCACCTACTCCCTAACATACAACTTATCTGGGAATTTCTCAAAGGAAATACTCACAGAAGTAAGAGCTAAGCTAGGAGTGGCACATGGGTTGCCTAGCTACCAAGTTAAAAGCCTAAAACCTAGAGAACCATTAGCTCTATCAATTAAAATTGACCAAGACCAGTTAATCATCTGGGTAAGTGGACAGGGACACTTTTAATCTAAATCAGCCACCAGCAGATCACTACAGAGAGTGATCTACTCTCCAAAGCATCAACTTTAAAACCCACAGTAGCTGTGAACACCCCATAGGGGCATCACAGTGAAGCAGTTAGCTAACAGCTACAGCAAGAGCCATCACAGTAGGCTAGAATGCTTGCATCACAGCTAGGAAGAATCTAGCTCAACATATTAGATACATCATTAAGTCAGCACAACAGAACACTGCAAGAAAGTGCAGTGAAGCTGTTAATGAACACCAGCCAATTGAACAACACATTCAGAATAACTAGAACACATAGTTATCCATGCACTTGATCAAATTGATCAAGATTAGCCACTAGCAAGTCAGACAACAGCAGCAGGTGATGAAATCAATAGAAATATATCATCCAGTCATACAGTTAACTGAATCAACAAGTTTCAGTTAATAGAGTTAACTGAAACCATAACTGAAACTGACAGTAATAGCTACACAAGCATGATCTGGCCTAACAGTATGATCATAGAGCTTAAATAAACACATCACAGCCACTGAACATCACAGCATCAGTGGAGGCTGGAGAAGAGACCAGCATAGCAGTAAGTAAAGAGCATGGCCAGCACAAGCTCCAGAAGAGCATGGCCAGCACAAGCTCCAGGTGAGCTTAGCCAGAGCCAGCTCGAGATGGGCTTAGCCAGCATGGAGCAAGCTTCAGAAGAGTGGAGCAGCACGCATGGAGGGCATGGGGCAAGCTCCAGGAGGGGAGTACAGCTAGGTGCAGAGGAAGAGAAGGAGCAGAGAAGCACTTACACAACGCCCTGGAGATACCACCGTGGCATGGCGAGGCAGTGCCCGCGCGGCCACGACGGCATCGAGCCAGAGGAAGACGCCGACGACACGTCGACGCAACAACCAGCTCACCAAGCCCAAGCACCACCGTGGACGAGGCCTAGCAACTCGAGAGCGAGCTCGAGGTCGCCATGGCCGGAGTCCCGAGTTTCGGAGGCGAAAGAGGATGCAGACAACGAGGACGCAATCAAGCAGATCTCGCGGACAGGCAGAACCGCCGTCGCCTGATCTATCGATTGAGCGGCATCTCGGCGGCGGAGACCGACGTAGCTCGTCAGAATCGAGCGCGGCGGCGGCGCGGCGACGCAGTCGCCAGGAGAGTCGCGAGAGAGGAGAGGAACGAGTGAGCGAGGGGGAATGGAGGCGGCCGGTTGGAACCAACCGAGTCACTGGTCGGGTTCGACCAGTTGACTGGTCCGATAGGTGGGCCAGGCATGGCAGTGAGAGAGAGAGGTGGAGGGAGTGTTTTTAACCAGAAAATTAAAAATAGAAATTGATAAAAAGAAAAGGACTTTTCTAGAAAAAGGCTTTTCAATGTAAATTAAAAGGAGGAAAATAAATGGAATTTCTACAAAAAATAACTTTAAGTGATTTTAACTTTTTAAATCACTTAACTAGTGGTTTTGACAAATAAAAGATGATTTATTCATAATTATCTTAGACACCTTTCTTTTGAAAGGAAAATCTCTAGGATTAAATTATAAAAAAGAGGAAATAATAATCTTGAATTAAGATCAAATAAATTCATTCAAGAATTTGGTCTTAGTATTCTTGAATGAATTTGACCTAATATATACTCTGATAAAATCATAATTAGAGTATATTCACTTAAAATAATCCACCAAGTGAAAATATTAGGATTGAAAGCTTAAAGGGTTTTCTTCTTAATTAGAATAAAACTCATTATGAAAATTGAACTCCATTCCAGGGTATTAAAGAATATTCTTGAATGAAGCAATTTATGACATATACTTTTTAAAGTCATAAAAAGAGTATATAAACCCTAGGATAAGAGTAAAACACTTATGGGGGGGTTAAAGGGAATACACACACTATGAAAAAGCATGCATTATTTGAATCTTTAACCATTGCCCTTATCGAACAATGATGCTGTTTTCCAGAACCCGAGGTCCCGGGTCACTTCAACAAATCCAACTGCACTACCTTGCAGTTTGCAGGCAAGTTCACTCTTGCTCATATCTCTTGTTTATCTTTAACAAAGTACTTGCAAATATACCGGTGGTATTATAATTATGATTGCATTAAAAAGCAAAAGTTCTGCTTTTCATGAATGAATATGCTTAGTGGTTAGCAATCATAATGGTTGTCGACCAAGGAAGGTGGGCAGTGGGACCATGGTAAGAGTATGGTGGAGGTCCCACTGTACCGGGAATGTTCACCTAGGACTAATAACCAATGTCGCCAGTGATTCTTGTGCCGTAAAATACGGTCAACCATAGGGTCTGGAATGGGACGGAAGAGTCAGCTGTATCTTTTTCCTCATGCATATCAACGGACCGGCCGTTTCAGAGCAGTCGTCTCCCTGCGCGGAGCTTCGGGATGGGTGGATTCCCCCTAATGAATTCATGATTCTGGCGGTCTATGATGAATTGCGGCAAAGACGGGGGTAGAGTGTGCGCCGGTGTTACCACAGTGCGTAACCGGAAACCGGTGGGGCTAACTCATTGTCTAGGAAAGGCAAGTATGCCGAGGTCGGCAACTACCGAAGGTGTAGACGAGTGAGGGTAGCGAACCAAAGTTGGAGCCGCAAAAGGGTGGGTATGCACGGTCGCGGGAAGGAACAGTGACTGGCTCGGATCAACGGCTGGGCCCCATACCAAGGAAGTGTGGACGGGAAGGTACACCCGATTGTGCAGCAAAGTGTTGATCTCTGATGCTGTTTAATGGTGCCTAGTTGACGAGAGAGATTATTCTTCTGCGTTCCCCGGCAACGGCGCCAAAAAAACAGCTGATGCTCCTAGTTGATGTGGAGCTTGGCAGTCCTTGTGCATGGTGAATAACCAGCCCGTTGGGAACCCCAAGAGGAAGGTGTGATGAGTATAGCAGCTGGTTTTCCCTCAGTTAAGAAACCAAGGTTTATCGTTCTTGGAGAGGAGAGACAAACGACTGAAGGTGATGCGGACTGGCTTAGTAACACTCCAACAAGGGCGCCGTTTAATGATACTTGTTGACTCGTCTTCGGCCAGTAGCAACGCGGAACCTGCACACACACAACCAAGTACTTTGTTCCCAACTTGCGATGAGGTTGTCAATCTCACCGGTTTGCTTGAAACAAAGGTTATGAGCGTATCGAGTGGAAAACAATAGAATATGCAAGTAAAGTAAACAGTGCGAGTAAAGTAAATAGGTGATAGCAATATGATGGAAATAGGACCGGGGTCCACAGTTCACTAGTGGTGTCTCTCCATAAGATAAATAACACATGCTGGGTAAACAAATTATAGTTGGGCAATTGATAGAATAAAGATAAACGTGATATGTCAAGAAGATCACTATGAGATTTACTCTGGGCATTACAACAAAATACATAGACCGCCATCCAAGTGCATCTATGACTAATAATCCACTTGTGGTGAATCAATCCGAGAACTCCATAAGTATTAAGTTGCGAACAACAGATAATTGCATTAAGCAAAGTGTGTAATGTAAACAAAGCATATGCCCTTGAGCATATGAATGTTGTTTTCTCCCTAGTAGCAACAGCACATCTACAACCTTAGAGGTTTCTGTCACTCCCCCAGGTTAAATAGAGGCATGAACCCACTATCGAGCATAAATACCCCCTCTTGGAGTCACTAGCAACTACTCGGCCAAGATAGCTACTAACAACGGAGAGCATGCAAGATCATAAACAACATAGAGATAACAAAAGATAATATTCAGTACATCAACTTAATCATAAACACCAATATTCATCGGATCCCAACAAACCAAACATGTAGAATTACATAACGGTGATCTCAATCATGTAGGGCAGCTCATGAGATCTAAACATGAAGCACATGGTGGAGAAGACAACCATCTAGCTACTGCTATGGACCCATAGTCCAAGGTAGACTACTCACTCATCGCTCCGGAGGCAAGCATGGCGATGAAGAAGACCTCCGGTGGCGATTCCCCTCTCCGGCAGGGTGCCGGGAAGAGCTTCTGGACCCTCCCGATCTTCGGGTCGACGGCGGCGGCGGATCGCGATGTGTTCTGGAAAAGTGATCGGGTCCTTAGGTTTTTTTCCGTCGGGGGGTCTTTATAGGCGAAGGGGCGATGTCAGAGGAGGATCCAGGCTCCCTCATAGCAGGGTGGCGCGGCCCAGGGCCTGGCCGCGCCAGCCCTATGTGTGGGGCCCTGGTGGCCCCCCTCCTACTCTCCTTCAGATCTCTGGAAGCTTCCGGGAAAAATAAGACTTCAGGAACTTGTTTCGTCCAATTCCGAGAATATTTCCTGTGTATCACTTCTGAAACACAAAAACAGCAGAAAACAGGGAACTGACACTGTGGCAACTTGTTAATAGGTTAGTTCCGGAAAATGCATAAAAGTGCCACGAAGTGTAACGAAACAGTAGGCAAATGGTGTAAAAACAAGCATGGAGCATCAAAAATTATAGATACGTTGGAGACGTATCAAGCATCCCCAAGCTTAACTCCTGCTCGTCCTCGAGTAGGTAAGTGATAACAAAAGAATAATTTTTGAGGTGACATGCACCTACACAATCTTGATCATATATGTAAGCATTTGTGAGCTGGGATCATAAGATCTTAAAACATGGGCATGAAAGATATAATCTTGACAATAAGAACTTAGCAACCATGTTGTAAACATGCAAATGAACACAAACAAAAGATCATGAAAATGAAACAATGAAAGTCAAACGTGTGTTCAAATCATAAGGAAAACATACAAATGGTTTTCAGCTTGTCCTTCAAAGAGAGCAAAACATAAATGCATAGGACACCTTCAAGTTTAAGAGGGCGACTAGATACAAATAATTTGAGAACAAGTGAAACCAACAATATGAATCAATTAATGAACTTTGGGACAATGCATATTACACTAAGATTGACAACTATGCTCTCTTAATGGTGCATAAAGAAAGAAGGTGGTGACTCAACATAAAAGTAAAAGAAAGGCCCTTCGCAGAGGGAAGCAGTGATTGCAAGTTTTATAACCTTCAAAAATTATGGTACTTACCGGCTTTGAGCTCTCATTGCCCCCATCATAAGCATCTTGAATGGTTAAAGTTAATGCGAGAACAATTATGATGCATATGCTTGACAAATCATAAGTTGAAAACCTCGTGCCCCGTGAATACGAGTACCCAAACCTCATGCTACTTTACTTAGAGTCCCAAGCAAGGCTCTTGTCATTATAAGTATATGCATATCATTGAGAACCGCCAATGGGGTACCTCCGTGCCCGATGACATGGAACAAGCCCACACCAAAATGACAGGACAAGCAAACAATGAACACCTCGACATCTCTTTTATTTGCCTTTTGTTTAGCTTTTTATTGTGAGATGCGTCGTCGAATGTTCACCATGGGTATGCTGCAAATTTCCACCATGAATTATGCATGGCGTAGATTAGCGGCCCGGAGTTTCCCTAACACATATACAAACTCCATGATCCCCACAAGATTCCCAATTCATTTCACACCGCGGGCATCCATAAACAAAAGATCACGATATCAACTCAAATAAGAAGTGCAATGTTGAAAGCTTGCCCATGACAGCATGGCTGGGCTAGTCTCCAAATTACAACTTGCAAGCATAACAACTCAACATAAGAGACCACAATGTCAATTTTTTTTAAGAACAGGAAAACGTAAAGTGTGCCTTCCGGTTCGTGAGAGCTTTACTGACCGAATTTCGCATAACACTGGTAAGAGTTTAATTTGAACAGAAAATAAAAGCAAGTCAAATTTACTTGGAATAGCAATTGCTAGTAGGTATGTATGGTGGACACTTTGGAAAACTTTGGCTTTTAGGAGTTGGATGCACAAGTAGAGCTCATACTCAGTACAAGGCGAGGGCTAGCAAAAGACTGGGAGCGACCAACTAAGAGAGCAATAATGGCCATAATCATGCAAAGCGACAAAGCGACATTAAAAGAAGCATAAGATGGCATCAAAAGTCAAAAACTAAATGATCATGAAGGCTATTGGCGACTTTGTAAGAGTCTAACATGTGTGAGCATGCGCCAAGTCAACCCAAATAAAGCATCAAGGAGAAAACCAAAATAATGCTTCCATACAATAAAAACAACGCATGATTTTTTCAAAGGCTCATTAAGCAATCTCAGTTATTTGAGACAAGTCATGCTACAGCAAAACCACTAATCATACTATCAAAAAGACATCAAGCATGACATGAAAAAGCCTAAGCCGCAGTCTACACAAGCTCCTTCTTGTACCACTATTTTGCACAAAGCTTTTTCTCTTTTCCAACACCATTTGAAATTTTTATAGACACCTCTTTTGATGAAAACCAATAAAGATCAGAGGCAAAAATACACCTTGATGAAAAGATATGACAAGATCTGAACGCAAATCAAGGCGAAAACGAAAACCAAAAGCAGTAGCAGAAAAAGAAGAACACCCGGTGAAATTGTAAGAATGAAAACAGAGTGTTCTTGGCAAATGAAAACAAGGCAACTTCTCCAAAAGAAATTTGTTGGGGTCCAACCATTTATTGCAGCAAACAAACAAACTAAACTAACTAAGAAACCTAAAACAACTGACGCTCCAAGAAAAACGCATAGTGCATTAAGCAATAAAAATATAGCGTCTTGAAAGGTGACCTGATTTTTGCCGATGAAGAAGGGGTGCCTCGGGGGCATCCCCAAGCTTTGACGCTTGTACTTCTTGGATATTTCTTGGGGTGCTGGGCATACCCAAGCTTGAGCTTTTGTCCATTCTTCAACTCATCTCATCATTCTCCAATCCCTACACTTGAAAACTTCCTTCATACAAAACTAAACACAATTCTATTAGCAACATTAGTGCAAGCATAACATATAATCAACCACTTTTTGCTTCAGGTTTCAACTCAAAACCACCACATATATAGTAAATACTACTGTAGCAACTTCTCTAAAAGTTCCATGATCAAAAGAACTCAAAAGGAAGCGATAACGTGGCAAACACAAATATTGGCAGAAATCTATCAAAACAGAACAGCTGACAAAGGTCGAATTTTTGAGGGGTTTTATGTTGCTCAAATCAAAAAGTGTTCAACTAACAAAAGTTTGGATATAACCTGGGGCATATGCACAAGAAATAGCATGTCCAAAAGATATACAGAGAATTTATACGAATTTTTACGGTACAGCACCGAAAACAGTTTCAGGACAGCAACATCCCCAAATCTTTACCTCACTCGAATTAGAGGCTTCTCTTGGCACAAAAACGAAATAAACAAGATAAGGAGCAGTCATTACAGTAGTAATGACTTCCAAGACTCAAATAAAAGGAAAAGTACTAAAAGCAAAAACATTGGGTTATCTCCCAAGAGTGCTTTTCTTTAACGCCTTTGAGCTAGGCGCAGAAAATTGCGAATCAAGTAACATCAAGTGATGAAGCATCAAGCTCATAATTTGCTCTAAGAATAGAGTCAAAAAGTAATTTCTTTCTTTTCCTAGGTAAGTGTTCCATACCTTTCTTTAGTGGGAATTGATACTTGATAGTGCCTTCCCTCATATCAATGATAGCACCTACAGTTCGAAGAAAAGGTCTTCCCAAAATAATAGGACATGAAGCATGGCATTCAACGTCCATAACAAAAAAATCAACGGGAATAAGGTTATTTTTAACCACAATAAGAACATCATTAATCCTTCCCAAAGGTTTCTTCTTAGCAACATCAGCAATAGGAACATCAAAATAACATTTTTCAAGCGGTGGTAAATCAAGCATGTCATAAATCTTTCTAGGCATGATAGAAATACTAGCACCTAGATCACATAAAGCATGGCAATCATAACCATTAACATGCATATCAATGATGGGTTCCCAACCATCTTCTAACTTCTTGGGAAAAGAGGCTTTTTGCTTCAACTTTTCATCCCTAATTTTTATGAGAGCACTGGTAATATGCTTAGTAAAAGCGATATTTAGAGAACTAGGATTGGGAGTCAAAGCAAGCTTTTGCAAGAGCAAAATTACTTCAGATATATTGCAGCCATCAACATCAAAATCATTAAAAGAAGTAGAGCTATCATCTCCCACACTCTGAAAAATTTCAGCACTCTTTTGAGAAAAAGTTTTGGCAGTTTTAGGCTTTTTAACACAAGGAGTGGGAGTTTTCTCTACCCCAATCAAAGTAAGAGGATTGCTAGCATTAGGAGCAACATCATTAGAGGTAGTAATGGTACATACATTCATCTCTCTAGCCATCTCATCTTCTCTTTCCCACCTGGCATGCAATTCCGCTAACAATCTAATATTTTCATCAATTCCAACTTGAATAGCATTAGCGGTAGCAAAAGGATCAGGCTTAGCGGACATTCTATTAACCAAAGAAGATTGCACATTAGACAATAATGAAATATCGGTTTCAGCTTTGGAAACCTTAGCTTGCAATTCAGGAATAGCCTTGTTTAAATTTTCAAGTTGATGACTAATAGTCCTCAACAGAGCTGATTGCTCCTCCATAGTCTTGGTGAAAGCCCTGTTCTGCTCATATTGCACCTGCATAAAATTCTTGGTAGCCTTTTCAAGTTCAAAAATTCTTTCTTCACTAGGCATTTTAGGTCTACCAAGATAGCTATTATCACCATTAGAAGGAAACGGTCTATAATTGTTACTAGCAAAATTGTTCCTATAAGCATTGTTGTTAAAATTATTGTTTCTAATGAAATTCACATCAACATGCTCTTCTTGAGCAACCAGAGAGGCCAAAGGAACATTATTAGGATCAACATGAGTCCTATCATTAGCAAGCATAGCCATAATGGTATCAATCTTATCATTCAAGCAAGAGGTTTCCTCAACAGAATTTACCTTCTTACCTTGTGGAGCTCTCTCGGTGTGCCATTCGGAATAATTTACCATCATGTTGTCGAGTAGCTTTGTTGCAGCGCCCAAAGTAAGGGACATAAAAGTGCCTCCAGCAGCTGAATCAAGTAGGTTCCTTGAAGAAAAATTCAGTCCTGCATAAAAAGTTTGGATAATCATCCAAGTAGTCAGTCCATGAGTGGGGCAATTCTTTATCATAGATTTCATTCTTTCCCAAGCTTGAGCAACATGTTCATTATCAAACTGAGTAAATTTCATAATATTGCTACGCAAAGATATAATCTTAGCAGGAGGATAGTATCTACCAATAAAAGCATCCTTACACTTAGCCCATGAATCAATACTATTCTTAGTCAAAGACAGCAACCAATCTTTAGCTTTTCCTCTCAAAGAAAAAGGAAACAACTTGAGCTTAATAATATCACTATCAACATCCTTATATTTCTGCATCTCACATAGCTCAACAAAATTGTTGAGATGAGCTGCAGCATCTTCAGTACTAGCACCAGAAAATTGCTCTTTCATAACAAGGTTCAACAAAGCAGGCTTAATCTCATAAAAGTTTGCAGCAGGAGCAGGTGGTGCAATAGGAGTGCAGATAAAATCACTATTGTTTGTGCTAGTAAAGTCACACAACTTGGTGTTTTCAGGATTGGCCATTTCAGCAAAACGAAAGTAAACAAGTAAAAACAACTACCAAGGATTCTATTTTTTTTGGGTTTTTGATATAAAACGATGCAGGTAAAAATAAACTAAAGCAAAACTTAAAACAAAGTAAAGGATGTGTGTGCGAAAAAATCCCCTCGCAGAAGTCTTCTACTTCCTCCCCGGCAACGGCGCCAGAAAAACAGCTGATGCTGTTTAATGGTGCCTAGTTGACGAGGGAGATTATTCTTCTGCGTTCCCTGGCAACGGCGCCAGAAAAATAGCTGATGCTCCTAGTTGATGTGGAGCTTGGCAGTCCTTGTGCGTGGTGAATAACCAGCCCGTTGGGAACCCCAAGAGGAAGGTGTGATGAGTATAGCAGCTGGTTTTCCCTTAGTTAAGAAACCAAAGTTTATCGTTCTTGGAGAGGAGAGACAAACGACTGAAGGTGATGCGGACTGGCTTAGTAACACTCCAACAAGGGCGCCGTTTAAAGATACTTGTTGACTCGTCTTCGGCCAATAGCAACGCGGAACCTGCACACACACAACCAAGTACTTTGTTCCCAACTTGCGATGAGGTTGTCAATCTCACCGGTTTGCTTGAAACAAAGGTTATGAGCGCATCGAGTGGAAAACAATAGAGTATGCGAGTAAAGTAAACAGTGCGAGTAAAGTAAACAGGTGATAGCAATATGATGGAAATAGGACCGGGGTCCACAGTTTACTAGTGGTGTCTCTCCATAAGATAAATAACACATGCTGGGTAAACAAATTACAGTTGGGCAATTGATAGAATAAAGATAAACGTGATATGTCAAGAAGATCACAATGAGATTTACTCTGGGCATTACAACAAAATACATAGACCGCCATCCAACTGCATCTATGACTAATAATCCACTTGTGGTGAATCAATCCGAGAACTCCACAAGTATTAAGTTGCGAACAACAGATAATTGCATTAAGCAAAGTGTGTAATGTAAACAAAGCATATGCCCTTGAGCATATGAATGTTGTTTTCTCCCTAGTAGCAACAGCACATCTACAACCTTAGAGGTTTATGTCACTCCCCAGGTTAAATAGAGGCATGAACCCACTATCGAGCATAAATACCCCCTCTTGGAGTCACTAGCAACTACTCGGCCAAGATAGCTACTAACAACGGAGAGCATGCAAGATCATAAACAACATAGAGATAACAAAAGATAATATTCAGTACAGCAACTTAATCATAAACACCAATATTCATCGGATCCCAACAAACCAAACATGTAGAATTACATAACGGTGATCTCAATCATGTAGGGCAGCTCATGAGATCTAAACATGAAGCACATGGTGGAGAAGACAACCATCTAGCTACTGCTATGGACCCATAGTCCAAGGTAGACTACTCACTCATCGCTCCGGAGGCAAGCATGGTGATGAAGAAGACCTCCGGTGGCGATTCCCCTCTCCGGCAGGGTGCCGGGAAGAGCTTCTGGAACCTCCCGATCTTCGGGTCGACGGCGGCGACGGATCGCGATGTGTTCTGGAAAAGTGATCGGGTCCTTAGGTTTTTTCCGTCGGGGGGTCTTTATAGGCGAAGGGGCGATATCAGAGGAGGAGCCAGGCTCCATCACGCCAGGGTGGTGCGGCCCAGGGCCTGGCCGCGCCAGCCCTGTGTGTGGGGCCCTGGTGGCCCCCCTCCTACTCTCCTTCAGATCTCTGGAAGCTTCCGGGAAAAATAAGACTTCAGGAACTTGTTTCGTCCAATTCCGAGAATATTTCCTGTGTATCACTTCTGAAACACAAAAACAGCAGAAAACAGGGAACTGGCACTGTGGCAACTTGTTAATAGGTTAGTTCCGGAAAATGCATAAAAGTGCCACGAAGTGTAACGAAACAGTAGGCAAATGGTGTAAAAACAAGCATGGAGCATCAAAAATTATAGATACGTTGGAGACGTATCAATCTCCTATGGGTACAAGTGACCACCTCTGCAGAGTGTACAAAAAAAGTATCAAGATACTCCCTGTTCCGGGAAGGAGCTACGAACACGGCAGGAAAGGAGCCCATCGAAGCTCTAATCAACCTGTGAAGACTGACGGACATAGTTCTTTGAATAAAATCAATCTTTGAAGAAATGCTTACAAAAAAACTGCATTTGGCCTAAGACTTTTTAGTCTATGGTCGTAGCTAGTGCATCAAACACCTCTATCCTGTTAAATGAACTTGTTGGGTAACGCTCGTTACTCACCCCACTCCTTTTTAACCCTTGCTTAGAGTCGGAGAACCAGTTTGAAGAAACCGAAGGAAGCCCGAAGGACTACGAGGAGGTCTACTACGAAGAACCGGACTTAACCGGAGGAGTCGAAGGCATTGATTACACCATCTCCTATGGTCCCGACGAAGGAAACGAAGAGGAGGCCGACAATTAGAATCGAAGGATAGGAACTTTGGTCGCATCGGACACTTAGAATAAAGCGACTGGAGTTAAGCACCATGTTTAGTCTACTACTTTCTGTTGTAACTAAGGTTTGTAGTATCAACTTAGAACCACCTAGTGTTCCTCTTTGGACCGAGGAGGAACTGGAATCCTTTGTAACATTATGGCTTATAATATTTAGTGCTTGAATAAAGACCGCTATATTTCTGTTGTACCACTCTGAGGGATGTAATATTTGTGAATTGGTACTTCACGAGTGTTATATCAATGACTTGTATACTACAACATGCAGTGGTATGCTGGGTCACCACAGTTTTTTACCTCTCTTTGTTGGAGAGGGTTTTCCACGTTAAAATCTTGTGTTCCTCGCTGTGATTTCCTTTTTGTCCTTCGTTATTGTCTATCGCTTTTGTAACAGTTTTTGCCGCTATCTATCTTAAAGCGCCAACCGTTGATGACACTGCTAGGCTGTTGTCGATCAATGGGGAAAGATAATTTCTGCTTAGGTCCAATTTGTTATTGGGCGTTTTTTAGAATTTGTAGGTCCCTTTCTTTAAATATTCGGTTTCTTAGGGCAAGACTTGTAAGGGCTTACTACAAATTTGTTAGTGGGATGGGATCTTCTAGACCCCTCCCAATGTTAAAAAGAAAATCCAGCTCACGTTGTCGGCCGCGAGGTTAAGCGGGGATTTATTATGCGGCGACTTAATTCATGCCTTTATGGGCATGGAGTACTGTACCGTAGTAGGTGCTCTCCAGTTTTTTTATACTGCTGCTAGTACAGCCGTGACCACTCAAGGTCACAGGTACGCGTGAGCTCGGTCGGATCGGATCGACGGACGCGCGCGGATCAGCTGGCCGGATGAGTCAAATCGAATCTTTCGACGAAAAACCCGACCGGAGCTTGCTTGGTACCCTCGTGAGCTTGCTACTAGTTGCTACCCTCGTCCTCGTGCACGTCAGGAAGAGGGGGACGGAGATCAACCGCGCGACGGGCGGATTGTTCCGTGTATCTTTTCCAGGCCTGGCTTTGCGTCGTGACGAGTGAATGCATCCAGCCGTATCCCTGTGCGAGTGTACCTGCACGGCCTAGATCGTCCGTTTCCGTTCAATCTTTTTCGATCGATGCGGCGGTGGCATTGAAGTCCAGCTCACGTTGCCGGTGGCGAGGTTTTAAGCCGGCATTTAATTATGCGGCAACGTGAATCATGGATATGGAGTAGTACTGTAGTACAGTACTACCTCAACTTTTTTATACATAACTGCTATTACAGCCGTGACCACTCAACTCTTTTTTTTAGCTAATTACACCGAAGGTTCTACAATTTGCACACAATGTGAAGATTTAGTCCTAAAATCAAAAGTACGTGATATAGTAGTCCTACAACTTATAAATATGTGAAGTTTTAGTCCTCAATCAACTAAAAGATAACATGTGGTGTTATAACTTTTGCAGAAATACCCCTCATAATTTTTAATTCGTACATTTGACCTTTGTGGCGCCTTATATGTGGGTCCTCCCTGTCAGTCGCGGACGAAATAAATAAAATTTTATTTGCTGAGAGTAGGATTCAAACTCGCGACCAAAAGATGACCGCACAGTGCAGCAGCCACTGGACCTAGTCAGACGTACTGTTGTATCTGAGGAAGTTTAATAATTTCACATGTACGCATGAAAGAAAAGTGAGATAAAATAAATAAAATTTAATTCACATGCACAAGGACTGAACTCACAATCATAAGTTAACCTCCCGTAGAGCGCAGAATCCACAAGAATATACAAGACTATTGTTATATTTATGGACGTTTGATTATTTTACCTGATCCCGTAGGAAAGAAAAATAAGACAAAACAAATATATTTCTTTGCATCACCACCGCCTCAAGTTAGCAAACATGCAACACTTCTAGCCGGCATCCCTTGAATTAGAAGTTCCAAATTTTAATAATAAATAAAAGTGTAAGACATTTAATAGAACCTAATATGAAAATATGTAAATGTGGCACATGAAGCTGCGCTTCATATAACACAATATTCCCTTAATATGAGAATCCTCGTAACTACAAATTGTGAATAAGAACTTCAAACAAAATGATCTGTATGGACAAATCGCCACAACCAAACAACATGCTAAGAATGCCATAAAAGTCTTTCTACCTCCATAAAGCCTACCAATTAACTTGATAATGCCGTTTTTGCATCGTTTTTACTCGGCCAGGCCCTCTAGAGCCAAAAACGTGCGTTCCCGTGGAGCCTGGCCCTGGCATGCATATTGGCTACCAATCACGTCCCAGTGCAGCTCTGAAAAATCGCAATCAGATGTAAGTGGGCCCTAGCAATACACACAGACAGCTCTGATAATTCGCAATCGTATGCACCAGATGGTACGCGTAAAAGAAAAGAAAAAGACTCAGTGCAACCATACGCGACATATATATATATATATATTGGCCAAATTGCCATGCCAATATATATATTGGCCAAACGAGTATCGCCGCCGCGTCGTTTTCAACAACAGAAGCAAGTAGGCTTGCTTTTAGAGCCACACAAGAACACCGTTAATTAGAGGACTGTCGAGCTGACCAGAGAACAGAGAAGATCGATCGGATGATTTGGTGATCGAATGAGGCGGCCGCGGGAGAGGACTGTTACCGGATACCGAAAGCAGGGCAATAATGCGCAAGACTAGTACTAGATGAAGTGCGCAAGACTAGCAGGGCAATCAGCACGAGGTGACGGACACGGCTCGCTCGCGTAGAAAGTGCCGGCCATTCCAATGCTACTGTACCGCCTTTTCCATTACAAGCACAGCAGGGCGGCACGAGACTTTTTGCTGGATAGCTGAAATCCCGACGCTGCCTGAAATAGCCGAAACACGCTGATAGCGTTTTGTTAAACAAACCAGTATAGCGATTGGGATCGATCTCCTGGAATTTTTGACGAATCAGACCACCTGCGCCAGTGTATTGTTAAAAAGGACCACTTCTGAAAAAGTTTGACAAAAAAGACCACCTGGCGGTGGCGGCACACCTGGCCAGGCGACACGTGGCACGTGCCGCCTGGGCCAGTGCCGGCAAGGGCCTGCCGCCGTTGGCATTTCCGGCACGTTCCCGTGCTAACGTCGGCGGACAACGCCGTCAGGCCAGGTGGGCCATGCCGCCTGGGTGGATGCCGGCATGTCCACGTGGCGACATGCCGGCAACGGCGGTGGCGGCACCCTGCCATCAGCCGACAGCAAATTCCATCTCCCGCCCAACACTGATTCCCACGCGTGACTGTGACAGATTCCTATACCTGACTGAAAACTTTGGCTGCTTTGTACTATTTTAGACCACCGAAAGTAACGCTTCGCTGCTTTCAGCTCTTTTAAGAGGGGGCAGAGGTCTGCATGGCAGGCATTGTGTGTTCGTATAGAGAGCTTCGTCATTCCAGAGAAGAGCATTTCATAGGAAGAGAAGAAGAGTAGTCGAAAGGAATTTTTGACACATAAGACCACCTGCGCCACTGAAATGCTAGAAAAGACCACCTCTGAAAATTTTTGTCAAAAAACATGCCGGCAACGGTGTTGGCGGCACCCTGGCAGCGTGCCTGCCAACAGCCCGCACTGATTCCGCACTGATTTTTAGGTAGACCGACAGCATCTCTCGCCCTTGCACTGATTTTTAGGTAGACCGATGTGTTGAGCTAATGTCTCGCATGCGCTGATAAAATCGATGCTTTAGAAGACTGTTTGATACAGAAAAAGACCACCGTTCACTGTGTCGTAGCAGTAACTAGACCACCGACGGCACTAATCGCAGGCTATATAAGCAAGGTATTCGTCATTCATTCCTCTCACCCATGGGTTTGTTGCATCAGTATAGCCTCCAACCATGTCGGATATTCTTCCTTTCTTTGATCCCGCTAACCGTGATTTCCACCCAGAGATGACCCATTGTATCCTGTGTCGTACCGGAACATTTTGTGAGATTAGAGGTATGTCTTTCCAGGAGGTAATCATTGAAGATAGCCACGTAGCTAAGATAGGTATATGGTTACCGAGGATGCAGCTCCCACAGAGGAGCATAGAAGAGGTACGCCAAGAACTATTAAGGCAGCAAGCAAGGTGGAATAGAGTGGTTGAGCTCAAAAATATTGAGGCTGGTCTTGGAAGAGATGGCACGGCAGCACGCTCGATTTCTCCATTGATTCCCGCCCAAATTGCATTCATCTTCGAAGAGGTGTTCTGCATGCACATCCTCTTGAAAAGCTTGAACCAATCCTTGTTCTTGAACTTTGTGTAGAAATTTGCTGCTAGGTGCCGCATGCACCACCGTGTCTCCAAATCAGGCCACCCCCATTCAGGGTCCGTAACCTGCTTGATTGTGTTCAGCGCGTTTAGCAGACCCGCGTTGCGATCAGAGATGATGCATACATCGGGACGCTGCTTCACGACTCCATTCTTCAAACAGCTTAGAAACCACAACCAGCTGTCCTTGTTCTCACCCTCCACCAAACTATATGCAATAGGAAGAAGCTGGTTATTTGCGTCTGCTGCAATTGCCACCATGAGTGTACCCTTGTACTTTCCAGTCAGAAATGTACCATCAACTGATAACACCGGGCGACAATGATGGAATGCCTGTATAGTCTGGGGGAATGCCCAGAATACACGGTCAAGGATTCTTTTGTTCTCCTCCCGAGGGTGCGGCCGATATTTCAAGAACACTTGAGTCCCCTTGTTAGTTACACATATCTGATTAAGCAATCTAGGGGTGTAGTTATAGGCATCCTCATATGTGCCATACAACCTCTCAAAAATGTCCTCCTTGGCACGCCGAGCCTTGCCGTAGCTGACCTTGTAGCCAATTCGGTCTTCTGCAGCTTTTTGCAGCTTCTTAATACCCATATTAATATCTTCTTCCACTGCCACTGACATTATATGTGACACGTACTTCGCGGTCACATTGCAATGATCTAGAAGAGTTCCAACCTGCTCGCAGCTATGGGGTACAATTTTTGTGATCACCCATGGCTGACATACACCACGCCTCTGACGAGCGATCACTCTACCCTGGCAACCCTCGGCCTTGAAAAGGCAGATGACTTTCAGCTCAGTCTTATCAGACTGTTTAACTCTATGCTGCCGAGATATGGACAATGCATATCTTTTTATTGCCTGGTCAGCAGAGTCCTTGTCAGGAAAACTATGCCCAACCTCCAGACTAGCCTCACCGAGGCCCGCAACAGAGTGATATTCATTGCGGATGGTCATAGTCTGTAAGAAGTCTTCGGGCATCGGTCCTGCAACCGCCCTCTGAGATGGACCAACACCTTCCTCCTCTGACGATGACGACCCAGAAGAATGATCGTCATCGTCATCATCTAGGGCCTCCGGTAATCTCTCCATACGTTCACTTATGTCAACGACCGCAGACCAATAGCCTGGGTCGGGCACAAGCTCAAGTTCCATCGGCTCCGATCGGCCGCTGCTGGGGCCGCCTGTGATGGCTAGCTGCGCCTCTGGAGCGCCGCTACTGCATCCAGGCTTATCACTAGGAGAGATAAACTGCACATACACCATCGGCCTTTGAAACATAGCGGCGCCTGGCGTGGTTGCAAACCTCATGTATGTCCTCCATGAGTTATTTCCTTTCACCTCCCGCAGACCCCAACGGGGAGCTGTCCCATCATCCCCTCCCACACATATGACGGCCTCAACGGTCATCTTCTTCCCCCGCATCTCAGGACCAAACTGCACCCGGATGCATTTCCTCACTTCCGCAAAATCTAGGTTCTCCATATCTCTCACTACAACATTTATAGACTCGCACTGAGACACATCTAGCCCAGAAATTCCGTCGCGAACCACATCTCCATAAAACACTAATAAATTTTCCATCGTACCTACCCCACAAATTTATAATGGATATTAGTAACACGGAAGCTAAATTTCATATTTATGTATAAATATAAATATTCTACTAAATGAGCTGACGTAATTTATATTTCGCATATAATTTATTATTCTTTCATGCATGCAATCACTAGCGGAATAAACTTATTTCACTGTACTGTTCTACCAACATAACTATATGTGATATACTACAACAAAATAAATACCTCACACTTTTTAAGAGATTAATTTTATACCTACCTAAACTTCAAGTATGCAACTGAAAATTTTGCATACAATTAATTATTCTTTCATGCATGCAATCAATAACAGAATAAAATTACTTCACATTTCCGTTCTACCAACTTAACTACATGGGATACACTACAACAAAATAAATACTTAACACTTTTTAAGAGATAAATTTTATACCTCAACTTCAAGAACGCGATCGAATATTTCCAATAACCAATAATTAATTATTCAATCCGCAACTTTTTATGCGACCGAATATTTCCAATAACCACTAATTAACTCACGTTCGTAGCAAATTTCACCTGAAATATATATGCAGCCAAATTATTCACAAATCACACTTCTACTACAGGAACAAAAAAATATATGACACGAGGTTTATACCTTTTCTTCAATGACTATTGCTCCACTTGGAATTAGGCGGCACACAATTTCCATGTACTAACAGCGACATCGTATTCATACTATAATCCACCTACCACATAAAATCATTGGTTCCGTTAGAATGCATGTACAAATAATCCATGCTTCATTACCAAGTAGGAAAACATGCAACTATAATACCTTGAAAAAATCTAGTTAGAATATCTGCATATGATGATACACTAATCTGTTCTGCTATTTTACGAAAATTATGTAATAATGGCTGGCATCTGCATATGATGATAAACTAACTAAAATTTTCTATTCATACATAAAATGATGGCTAATTCTTGTTGTATGATGAGATTAACTATACTATATAATATTACTTTTCTCTGCTCGCTAATTTTGTACTAATGACAGAACTAATTTACATACTTGTAGCTACAAACATTACCTTGTGATGATTCCTTCGTCCCCTACATCAACATCTGCTCAACAGCTGATACTTCAGATCGATGATCGCTACACAGCTAAACTTTAGAACTGGAGTGAGGCAGAGAGTGAGGGAGTGAACTGCAGCGCACAACTCTTGCGCTTAAAAAGAGCTCAAAGCAGCGATGCTAGTACTCCTTTCGGTGGTCTGCAACAGCGTTTTAATTGACAAAAGCCAAAAGTTAATCAGCAGCATACAATCACAAAGCAGCACAAAGCAGCCTCGGAGTCAGCGCTGACAGGGAATCGAATCGTGGAAATCAGAGTCGGTCGGGTGTGCCAGCGTGCCGGCATCGGGTGTGGCGGCATGGCGGGTTTGGTGGAGGCGGCAGGGCCCACCTGCCCAAACGGCCGTTACCGCCGACGTTTGGACGGCCACATGCCGGGTTTGGTGGAGGCGGCAGGGTGGTGCCGGCTTTGGCCCTGGCGGCACGTGCCACGTGTCGCCTGGGCAAAGGTGCCGCCATTCTCAGGTGGTGTTTTTTGACAAAATTTTTCGAAGGTGGTCCTTTTTGCCATTTCATTGGTACAGGTGCTCTCATATGTCAAAAATTCGATCTCCTGCTCTCCTCGATTGATCACGCCCGGTGCAGTGACGTCTCATTCCACGCATGCAGTACAAGGTAGACAGAGAGTAATAATGAAGAAAGGCAGCATGGCGGCGAAGTCCCACGAGATAATTTCCGAGAGTCCCGTGAGCTGGGTCGGATCGGATCGGATCGACGTACGGACGCGCGCGCGCGGATCAGCTGACCGGATCGATGATGATCACATGCATGACGCGCTCGGCTCGTGCCTCCGTCGTTTCGGTCCCGTTTGGAAAGAAGTCCATATACCCCCCACAACTTTTGGATTTGGGACACTAAACCCCCTTAACTATGAAATGGTATACTTAACCCCTCTAACTATGCAATACCGGGTAATTTACCCCCTACAGCTGATGAGAGCAGTATTGGGTGCTGGTTTTGCTGGCCTGGAGCAGTAATTTATCGCTAACGAAATTGACCTTCTGGCCGTCGTGTTCCTGGCGGGCGCTGTCGGACAGGCCTCGGCAATTGCTAGCAGCTTGTCCATCTGGATCATGAACGCGTCCAATACTCCGCCCACCCTGGCCAACGCGTACTGCGGCACCGGCGCGGCGGCGCGGTGGCGCGGCGGCGCGGCCGACGACGACCGCCACCGCTGAACCCATGCGGTCGTCCGAATGTCCGACCTCTACCGCCGATGCCCGCCCGACCGCACTGGGCTGTTGTCGACTTGTCGTGGGGGCTCCCGCTGGAGCCGGTGCTGGCTGCGCGGTCGCCGCTGCATGTCGCAGCGGGAACTCGTCGAGGTTTGACGCCACGGCTTCCACGTCGTGCAGCACGTCGCTGACGGACACCGACGGGATCGGCAGGTCGCCAACGCTGGCCTCCAGGAAGCTGATCGATCCATTTTGCTAGTGACAAGCAGAACTCGTACTCAACACAACCGGAGCTATGTGTACGTGCATGGGCTGCCTAGTGCCTAACTCGAGACGTAACCAAGGCTGGACGGGATCCAAAGCAACCTTGTGCGACTGCGGGTGATGGGCAATACGGTGGCTCGTGGATTTGACGGCCGCCATAATGTTCTAGAAAATGTTGACACCGAGCTCGGCGACGTCGTGCGCCCACCAGGGCGACGCCGACGTCGCTTTGGCCGCCATGGAGGCGGCGGCGGCAGGGCCGGCAATGAGGACGGCGATGGCGTCCACGCAGCGGTAGGTGAGGCCGAGCTCCTCGCAGAGCGGCACGCTGTGGCGCGTGAAGTGGAGCATGGCGAGCGCGTCCTTCCAGCGGCGGATGAGGCAGGAAATGAGGAACGACCGAACGAGTCGAGCTTTGCGGCGAGGTTGCCGCGGTCGGCTAACTCCGTCATGCCAAGGTAGGCCACCGCACACTGGAGAGGGAGGGACGAGGTTGCGCGCTGATGGTAGTGATGCCGTAGCACAACTTGGCGCAGGCCTCGAACGCCTTCGTGCCGCAAGGGAACTCCGCAAGCTCAATTCCATCGCCGCCGTCGCGCTGGTTCTTGGATCATTACATACACGTGGAGATGATACAGGCACTTACACACTAGTCAGGGGAAACCTCCGTATACACAGACCTGGACAGAGAACGAAAACTGACCACCACACTTCGCGCTGCACAAAACCGGTGTCCACGTGTGCAAAACCAGCACCCAATACTGCTCTCACCAGCCCGGGGGGTTATTTACCCAGTATTGCATAGTTAGGGGGGTTAAGTATACCATTTTATAGTTAGGGGGGTTTAGCGTCCTAAATCTAAAAGTTGTGGGGGTTATATGGACTTCTTTCGTCCCGTTTGTCCAGTTGAGTTTTTCTCTCGCTCTGTCCTCACTTGTGAGTTGTGACTTGGATTGGATCCACCCTCAAAGTCATGTAAAACATGACTTTGATCAAGTCGACTCACGTATCCCGTGTTCTCGTGATCGCCGCAGTCCTTGGCGGGGCGGAATGTTTCCGGCCGTGTATCTATCTTTTCAGGTCAATGCATGGCGTCCGTTTTCCCGGCCTCGGCGTCGTCCGTCCGTGAACCCGGGGGAAGCATTTTTTGCGTGCCTTTGCGTCGTGACGAGTGAATGCATCCAACAACCGTATCCGACCAGGAGTGTGCCCGCACCGCACGGTCAATCTTTTTCGATCCATGCGGCGGTGCTGGACTATAGTGCAACTCTGAAAATTCGCACCTGGAAAAGCTATGTTCACGTCTCCTTCAGTCGTTGTTTACATTGTGGTGGGGGCGTATGTGGTGCTGGACTATAGTGCAACTCTGAAAATTCGCAATCCGATGTAGGCGGGCCCACTCCACTTTTGGAATGGAACAGCAACAGCCAGGAGGGCGTAGAAAAACTGCGTGCAACCATAATAATAAAAGGAGTTTTGGCCTGTTCACGTTTCGTTGCCCAAATTGCCATGCAAAACGAGTGCTACCGCCACCGCTTTCTTTCATTTTAACAACAGAAGAAGAAAGTACTTATAGCCTCCAAGGTTTGCTTAGAACCAAAAGCTCCGTTAACTAGAGAACTCGCTGACCGGAGACCATAGCAGATCGATCGGACGAAGGAGGAGAGGAATGCTACCAGGTACCGACCGAAAGCAAGGCAAAGCTGAGCGATAATGTGCGAAACGAGGTGACCGACACGGCTTGCTCGCCGTCGAAAAGTGCCGACCATTCCCATAGTAGAACGACTTTTCGCCATTACCAGCCCAGCAGGGCGGCACGAGACTTTTTGCCGGAGTAGCCTATTTTTCACCAAATAGCTGAAATCCGCACGCTGCTTGTAATGGCCGGTAATAGCGATTCGGGACTGCACTTGCGACTTGCGAGTAGTATTTGGTCTCCCCGAAAAAAAAGGGAGTAGTAGTATTTGGTCTTGTTGGACTGGCCGGGTGCCCTGAGCAATTCCTACTTGGCGCTCGGTGAGCCCGTTACCATTTGATGCGTGTCTCTCTTTTTCTAACTTGGCCGGCCCATTAGTATTCTGCTCGGTTTTTTGGGTTTTGGGAAAGGTTCTGCTCTGCTTATATTCAGATTTTTTTTTCGGCCCGGTTCTGGGCGGTATTTCCTGTGGTTTTTTCCCGGTTGTTGGTTTTTAAAATCTGAACATTTTTCTGAATTCAAAATTTTCTCCAATATGAACAATTTTCTAATTGGAACAGCTTTAAAGTTCGAAAAGTTTTCAAATTGACCATTTTTTAATCTGAACATATTTTCGAATTTGAACTTATTTTTTTTAATTTGAACAGCTTTTAAATGGAACAATTTTCGAATTTGAACAATTTTCAAATTTGTAATTTGAACATTTTCAAAATTTGAGCATTTTTAAATTCTAAACTTTTTAAATATGAACATATTTTCGAAATCTGAACATATTTTTGAAATCTAAACATTTTGATATTTTTCAAAATCTGTTCGTCTTTTCAAATCTGGACCTTCTTTTTCAAAATCTGTACGTGCTGTTTTCAACAAAATCTGAACAAAATGGAAAAGAACAAACAAGAAAAAGTCGAAGGAATAAATGGGTCGGCCCACTCGGGACTCCTTTTGTAATAGGCGCGTTCAACGCCAAATAGGAGGCCCCGGTGCCCTAGCCCGACTTGCGTACTTCATGGCTGATGTCCTAATACATTCCATCATGGGCTATTTAGACAAAACCGAGTCACCCCTAAATAAAAGACAAAACTAAGTCGCTTATCTAGGGATAGAGGGATTACTTAATCGAAACTTAATCAACAATAACTAATATTAAATAATGTATGAAAGAAGGAGTACTTACCAAATTACTCCCTCCATCCTCAAAATGTTGTATTTCTAACTTTCTTAGAGAGACAAATTATTTCAAACTTTTACCAAGTTTACACAAAATATATTAATATTTATGAAACAAAATAACTATATGATAAAAATATTTTTCATCTTGAAACATATGGTGCTGATTTGGTGGCATAAATTTCCATGTACTTTTATGTAAACATGGTCAACCTTAAAAAGTTGGACTCTCCAATAAAATTAAAAGTATATCAACCACTAAAGTGAACCCTTGGACCAAGCATTCTTGGCTCAGAACAATTTGGACATGGGTGACCACCCAAGAAGTCAGGGTGCACACGAGTGACAAAAAATGCGAGGAAGACTTGTGTTGATCTATGAGGCCAATCTAAAGATCACAACGAGATCCTAGGGTGCACACTCATGTTAGTGTATTTTCCCCATCTTTCCTTAGATTATACTGATTGAACATTGTCAGGCGACATAATATGATCGAACAGACGAGACAAGCTGATAGAGCCTAACTGTTGAAATATTGGGCCTTTTCATATGAGCCCATAATAGATTTCAGAAATTCCTAGAAATCTCAAAGCCCATGTGTGTGAGCCCATTTGAAATGCAGCCCAAGTTTTTGGCTGCACAAAGGCAAGGGGTGGGAGCTAAGTTTAGTCCCACATGGAAAGTTGGGAGAGATGTAGACCAACATATAAGGTGGGGTGTTGCACCACTTGGTAAGTGAGTGAGAAGAGAAGTGCCACACGCGCGCTCCTCCTCCTCCTCGCTCGCTCGTCTCGTCTCGTCGTCTCGACACGTCACGACGCGCGCGCGCCGCGGTTTGCGGAATTGAGCCTCGGAGCCGAGCTTATCTTTTTGCTGCACAGGAAAACCGAGTCCTTGACGGACGCGTCACAGCTAGCCGGTTCGGGTCGCTCCCGGATCGTGGGCTACTGTAACCGACTCGGGCGTGCGACGTGGGCGTGGCCCACGTTGCCTAGGGTTTCTCCGCTGCGCCGCCTATATAAACTCTTGCCAAACCGATCTAGGGTTTTGCCACCTCTCGCTGCTTGCGCCGCCTCCGTAGTCTACTCCATCCCGAGCGCCGGCGTGCACCGGCGAACGGGAGAGCAGGTCTCCGGAACCACTCGCCTTTGCGATCCTGTACGGGAGAGGGCGAATTAGGTTTTTGGGAAGCGCTCTGTGCGACTGCTCAAGCTCTTCATCACGGGTCGTCTTCCTTCCAAGTCGGGCGGTGCAGCCTACCGCCGTTTTCATCGCCGTCTGCTTCGACCGGTCTTCTCCAACGTTGTCATCAACAACGTTACTGCAACGACTACATCTGCAAACGAGCGGTACATGCGGTCTACTGCAGTTTATCTGTTCATCATGTTCTGCGAGTACATGTTTCGCTACTGAACGGATCGTATGGGCACCTAGAGGGGGGGGGTGAATAGGTGCTACTCAAATTTTAGTTCTTTTTCAATTTAGGCTTGACACAAAGGTAAATTCTCTAGATATGCAACTAAGGTGAATTTACCTATATGTCAACTAGCAAGCTAACCAAGATACAATATATAAAGGCAATAAAGGATAGAGGTAACCGAGAGTGGAGCACGCGGAGACACGGATGTAATTCCCGTAGTTCATTCCTTTTTAGGGGAAGTACGTCTACGTTGGAGGGGTGTGGTTGCCACAAAGGCCTAACCAACGCCACAAAGGCTCACCCTATTCTCCGGTGCAAGCTTCCGCCACAAAGGCCTAGCTCACTTTCCACTAAGGGATTCCTCAAGGCGGAACCGGCCTTTACAATCTTGGGGCACGCATCCACAACTGAATTGGAGGCTCCCAAGCACAACACAATGCTGTCAAACAACAAGTAGCAATATATCAAATACACAAACAAGGTCTTGGGACACAAGGGAACCCAAGACACAAGGGCCCTCAAGCAAATGAGAGGGGAAATCAAATCGCTTCGGTGAGGATGTAGAGGATGGTCTTCTCCTTCGATTCTCCAAAGATCAAGAGCTTTGGTGGGTTGAGGGAGGAGATCTAGTTGAATTGGTGGCTCAACAATGGTGGTCTTCTTCTATTTTCACGAGCTGCTGGTTGGAGAAGAAGGTGGGGGTATTTATACCCCCCCAAAATATCTGACCGTTGCCAGCCAGGCAGTCCGGCTATAGCCGGAGTTAAGTCCGGCTAAAGCCGGCCACACCGGCTAAAGCCGGCCTCACACCGGTTATAGCCGGCCTGAAATATCCGGCCCAGCCGGAAATAGCCGGACAAATAGCCGGTTGAGTCCAGAGGCGCAGGACCCCTTCCGAAATCGGGCAGTCCGGCTATAGCCGGTCTGGGGACCGGCTAAAGCCGGCCTAACTGACCCAACTTCATTTGAAACTTCTCCCAGAGCATATTTTCACCATTTCCTCAATAATTTCCTTTGGGCAATATTAAATATCAAGTATAATATAGGAAACCCAATATCTTGTGCAAGAACATAATTAAATCCTGCAAAGCATAATCACACATTAATAGATAATGTATTGTTAACAAACGCCAAAATCAATTAGGCGGGAAATGCTCTTTCAATCTCCCCCTTTTTGGTGTTTGATGACAATACATAATTTTGCATGTTTCAAACTATATAAAATATAGACGGAGCTCCCCCTTGCTATGTGCCTTATTTTAAATTTGTATTTGAATACAAAGACACATCAACAATAAGAACTCCCCCTAGATTTTATAATGTGATCCATATATGCACAAGATATATATCATAATTCAATAGCACATAATCAACAAACATATAATATGACAAGATATAGCAAGTAGGATTAATAACGATAATCATAAGGTCTACTTCACAAGATAATAGCACATAGTTCAACACATAGTAGTAGGTAGATGATCAGTTCAACCATGGGACACAAGCGAGCAAGCCCACGATATAAGAGCTTGTGACCCAACCAAATCCAAATGGAAAACCTCAAATCCAAATGGAAACACATGCAAATGGGACTTTCTCCCCCTTTGGCATCAAGACGCCAAAAAGGGATACCACAACACGAGATCACTCATCAACATCATCAAAGTCCTCATCATCCTCATCATCTTCTTGGTCATCGTCTTCTTCCTCTTCATCATCATCTCCATCTTCTTCCTCATCTTCTTCATCAACGGCTTCCTTGCCCTTGGAGGTGACTTCGGCTAACTCCTTCCAATCAAAGGTTGAGCCCTCATTCCACTTGCCAAATGAAAAAGTGTCCTCAGATTGATCTTGCTCTTGGGACTCTTCTTCATGGCTAGCACCTGTGCCCTTCTCCACAGCCCTCAAACGAGCATCCAAATCCTTTTGCTTCTTGTGGATGTGCTTGCGGTCCACATAGTCCTTGTATTGAGTTTGACGCACATCATTGTTCATGCAAAACAAAGCCCTTTGCCACCACTTGAGCTTCTTCATCTCTTGAGCCATTCCACCACTTGGTGGATCCGCATTCTTCCTCCTAGAACCGGTAGCATAGATGTTGCCACCCAACACATCACTCGAAGAGGGATAAGCACTTGAGGTGCTAGACACCAAATGAGCGGTCTTCTTGTAGAGCTTGTTGGGCTTGTGCACTTCCAACTCTTCATCAAGCAAATCTTCCTCAATCTCAAAGTCTCCTTCAATGCCTCTGTCAATGATAAGCCTCATGATGAATGGAGCATAAGGAGGGATCTTCCTATCAAGCATAGCAATCTTCATCTCCATGAAGATGAAGTACATCACATCGAGCTCCATCCTTTCACAATCCCTTCCGGCCTCAAAGACAAGACGGGCATGGTGGAGAAGATGCACAAGTCCACCTCTGATAGAATCATTGTTGCCCCCACTTGGAGCAATGTTGGCACGGAATATCCGAAGCAAAATATCATAGAGGGGAAGGAGATTTACAGTCTCTCCCGCTTTGCCCCCTGGACCATACAAACACTGGATCTTCCTCTTGTTGTACTCGGTGGTGTCAAGATGCAAGCGGGCACCTCTAGGTCGATGAATGCCATCAAACCTATAGCCCAAAAGCTTCCCAAAGCGAGACATGGTCGAGTACTTCCTCACTTCTCCCGACATCCAAGTGAAACCAACCTCATCTCGAGTATCAAACTCCAATGTGGCAAAGAACTGCTGAATCAGACGAGGATTGTAGTCTTGCTTAAAGACCATCAACTTGTGCAACCCTAGCTTCTCGGTGACCCAAAGAGCATCGGCAAAGTACTCATCCCTGGACAACGCTGCAATGTTGGTGAACTTCATAGGGCATACCTTTGTGCTCATGGTCTCATACACCTGCTCATATATCCTCTGATGCTCAGACCGGTAGAAGGAACCACTGTCAATGTCCCTGGGCAAGGCATAGAACTTCTGCTCACGGAACTCACGGTACTCTTGCTTGGACAGCTTCTTGAGATCACCAATGTTAGCAAACAGAGATTTCTTCTTCCGATCTTCCAACCGCTTCTTCTTCATAGCAGCGGTCATCTGTGCATCGTGATGCTCTTGTCGGCGGGCAAGGGTGGGATCAACATAGCGAGACCTCTTGGGTCGAGAACCACATGCATACAGCACATATGTAGAAAGCATAGAGAATGAGCATGCATGCCAGAAGAACAAAGACAATAGCCCAGAACAAAAACATGGAGCAAAGTGGTGATCTACACCGGCTATTTCCGGCCTGGCACCGGCTTTAGCCGGTCTGACCGGCTTTAGCCGGCCTGACACCGGCTATAGCCGGACCAGATGAACACTGCGAGAAATATCATGGGTTGGTCACCACACTACTCCACTGCTTTCGATCTACACTAAACCCAGCAAGACAAATGAACCAAACACTCCCAATGTACCAAGAACTACCCAAGAGTTTCTAACCCTAACCCTAGAGAGCACCTAGGGAGAGAGAGAGAGAGGAGGAACGGGTACCCTGATCCATGGGAGAGGCGCCGGAGAGGAGTGGCCGGCCGGAGATGGGGCTCTGGCGACCGGAGCGACGAAGAACGGCGGCGGCGGCGGCGGGCTAGGGAGTGGAGGTGGCTAGGGAAAAGAGAGCATGGGGGGGGGGGGGTAATGAGGTAACCCCTCACCCCACAGCCCTAAGGAGGAAAAAGCCGTCCCTCACGTAGAGGCTGGCTTTAGCCGGTGTAGGGACCGGCTATAGCCGCCCCACCGGCTATTTCCGGACTAAGTCCGGCAATAGCCGGCCTAGATTGCCAGAAACAGGAAAGCTGGAATATGAGCTTCTGGACATGCAAGAGAGAGATGCTTTGGCTTTAGGTAAGTGGGCTTAGGATAGAAAACATGCATGGAGTGGTTCTCGGCACTTGGCATTGCAAAACACAAGAAAGCTTTGGAAAAACCAATGCAAGTGCCTTCCCATTTCAAGAGTAGAGACAAAGACGAAAAAGTTCAATAAAACTCAAATAAGATTTGCAAGGAATCAACTCTTCGAAAAGAAGAGATCGGTGGCCGAGGCCACCATGTATGAGTGTTATGGCATTGGACCGCGAAGATATATCTTGGGTCCATAACCAATACTCGTTATTGAAACTCATATATCACCAAAATGATAGAAAGAGAACAATTTTGTTACTATCGGCATTATGGGGGGAGGGATAGCCCAATAGATTAGGACCGCACTCCCCCTATCTCCATGCCCACACCTAAACCAAACAAGTATTGAAGAATAGGTGTATTTGCAAGATGCTCAAGCCACACTCCTTGAATTAATGATATTTAGCTCATTCCTCAAGTATCCAAATCTTGCTTCATCAAGGGGCTTCGTGAATATGTCGGCAAGTTGATCCTTGGTGCTTACATATGCAAGCTCAATATCACCACGGGCAACATGATCTCTAATAAAATGATTCCGGATCTCAATATGCTTGGTTCTTGAATGTTGCACCGGATTATAGGCTATCTTGATAGCACTCTCATTGTCACATAAAAGAGGCACTTTGTCACAATTGACACCATATTCCTTTAAAGTTTGCCTCATCCATAACAATTGAGTGCATCCACTTGCGGCGGCAATATATTCGGCTTCGGCGGTGGAGAGAGATATACAATTTTGCTTCTTAGAAGACCAACACACCAAAGACCTACCAAGAAATTGGCAAGCTCCGGAGGTTGATTTCCTATCATCCTTGTCACCGGCCCAATCCGAATCCGTGAAGCCACAAAGGGAGAACTCCGAGCCTTTGGATACCAAAGCCCATAAGTTGGGGTATGAACCAAATATCGAAAGATTCTCTTAACCGCCATAAGGTGGCTTTCTTTAGGAGCAGCTTGATACCTTGCACACACACCTACACTCAACACAATATCGGGTCTAGATGCGCAAAGGTAAAGCAAAGAACCGATCATAGAACGGTATACCTTTTGATCCACATCTTTACCATTGGGATCAAGTTCAAGATGACATTTTGTGGCCATTGGTGTGGCGGCCCCATTTAGTTCCTTCATCTTGAACCTCTTGAGCATGTCTTGGACATATTTGGCTTGATAAATGAAAGTCCCTTCTTTCAATTGCTTGATTTCAAAACCTAGAAAGAACTTCATTTCGCCCATCATAGACATCTCGAACCTATCGGTCATAAGCTTTGAAAATTCATCATTAAAAGCTTTGTTAGTAGAGCCAAAGATAATATCATCAACATATAGTTGGCATACGAAAAGCTCCCCATTGACCCTCTTAGTAAAAAGAGTAGGATCGATTTGCCCAACTTCAAACCCACGGTCTACCAACAACTCCCTAAGGTGCTCATACCACGCACGTGGGGCTTGTTCAAGGCCATAGAGTGCCTTATGGAGTTTGTAGACATGGTTAGGAAAGTTGAGATCCTCAAACCCCGGGGGTTGCTTAACATACACTTCCTCTTTCAATGGACCATTAAGAAATGCACTCTTAACATCCATTTGTTGCAACTTAAAATTATGATGAGTGGCATATGCAAGAAGGATACGGATGGACTCAAGGCGAGCCACGGGAGCATAAGTTTCTCCAAAGTCAATGCCTTCAACTTGAGAGAAACCTTGAGCAACCAATCTTGCCTTGTTCCTCACAACAATTCCATGCTCATCTTGCTTGTTCTTGAATATCCACTTTGTGCCAATCACATTGCGGCACTCCTTTGGCTTCTCCACTAACACCCATACATTATTGCGCTTGAAGTTGTTGAGTTCTTCATGCATCGCATCCAACCAATCCGGATCTTCAAGTGCTTCAAATACTTTCTTGGGTTCAACCATGGAGATATAAGAATGATGAGAGCTAAATTGTGCCAATTGACGCCGGGTTGACACTTTGCTTCTTAAATCTCCAATAACCCTCTCAAGGGTATGACCTTTAAGTTCCAAGTCTCTTTCAACTCTTCTCTTGCGACGGGCTTCGATCTCCTCATTTGACCTTGGAGGAGTCACTTGATCATCTTGATCATTTTGGTCCCCGTCTTGACCATCAAATTGACCTTGATCATCATTATCTTCATGAGTGGATTGATCTTGGTCGTGTGAAGAATTGGGGGCGGTTGAGATAACCGGAGAGGATGGTGGTGCCCCTTCTTCTTCATGAAGGTCCTTGTCTTGTTCTTCGGTTGGTGCATTAGTTGCTTCCTTGGGAGAGGCTTGTTGAGCTTGTGAAGATGAAGGCTCCACTTGAGTAGAGCATAGTCCTTCCCGGTCGGCCACAAGGTGTCCCTCAATGGGGCGGAAAAATCCCACGCCCATTCTTCCTATGGCTTCTCGAGGTATTTCATCATCTACATCACAAGAAACAACATCTTGCCCCCCTTGGGAGCCGTCATTCTCTTCGAATACCACACTACAAGATTCTTCAACACGTCCGGTGGACTTGTTGAAGACTCTATAAGTGTGGGATTCGGCACCATAACCAACAAAAATACCTTCTATTGCTTTTGGATCAAATTTACCTAAACGAACTCCTTTTCTTTTAAAGAAACACTTACACCCGAAAACCCAGTAGTAGGAGATGTTGGGCTTGCTTCCGGTGAGTATTTCATATGGAGTCTTGTTTAGGCCTTTGCGGAGGAAGAGCCAGTTTGATGAATGACAAGCCGTAGAGATAGCTTCGGCCCAAAAGTTGTATGGAGACTTAAACTCCGCCAACATGGACCTAGCCATATCCATAAGAGTCCGGTTCTTCCTTTCGGCTACACCATTTTGTTGAGGGGTGTATGCAGCGGAATATTGATGACGAATCCCCTCATCACTAAGAAATCCATTTAAGGTGTAGTTCTTGAACTCCGAGCCATTGTCACTTCTAATTACCAAAATAGTTTGCCCATGTTGACGTTCAACTTCCTTGGCAAAGTCGATGACGGTTTGTTGAGTCTCACTCTTATGCTTGAAGAAGTAAACCCAAGTATATCTTGAATAGTCATCAACAATCACCAAACAATATTTCTTCCCACCAAGACTTGCATGAGAGGGAGGACCAAAAAGATCCACATGAAGGAGCTCCAAGATCCTCTTGGAAGAAATGGTAGTCTTGCTTGGGTGGGGAGAATCATGCATTTTTCCTAGAACGCAAGCCCTGCAAACACGATCTTTGGCAAAAGAAACATTCTCTTTTAGTCCGAGTATGTGGCCACCCTTGTGAAGGCTTTGCAAAGTTCTCATATTGACATGGGCTAGTCGGCGATGCCAAAGCCAACCCACATCGGCCTTTCCGAATAAACACATTGCACTTGTAGTGGTTTTCCCCGAAAAGTCCACCACATACAAGTTATTTTCAATGTGTCCAACGAAAGCGACCTTTAGAGACTTGCTCCATAAGAGTACCACAATGTCATTATCAATGAAGACGGCAAAGCCCATCTTACCAAGTGCACGAACTGAAAGTAAATTGTAACCTAGGGTCTCAACAAGCATGACGTCCACAAGGGAAATATCCGGTGCGACCACCACCTTGCCAAGACCCAATACCTCAGATTGTGACATGTCTCCATAAGTGACGGTTATATGATTGTCATTAGGCCTCATCTCCGTCATAATCTTCTTGCTTCCGGTCATATGACTTGTGCATCCACTATCAAGCACCCATTTTGATCCACCGGAAGCATAGTCCTACAAGAGATCATTGCTTGGTTTTAGGTCCCCATTTTTCAATGGGTCCTCTTTTGTTAGCAACAAGGGTCTTTGGAACCCAAATAGACCAAGCAACATAACCATCATTTGGACCAACATATTTTGCATAAACATCACCATAATAATCATGAAATAAAACATAGTGAGGATTAGCAATTCCCTGCATGATCATCATGAGTGGCTTTGCCACTCACAATAGGATCCTTCCTTGCTTGAGCGGGCTTGGTCTTCTTTTTCTTGTTGTTCTTCTTCTTCTTCTTTGAGACATAGCCAATCCCTGTTTTATCATCAAATGCCTTTTGCTTACTCAAAAGGTCATTCAAGTTTTTCTCACCAATGGGAATGGAGGACTTGGCAAGATCATCTTTCAACCTAGCATTCTATTCAATAACATTTGCATGATCACAAGTAGAAGTAGAAGAACTAGGCACATTATTCTTAGTCAATTGAATTTGAAGTTGTTCATGTGACTTGGTAAGAATAGAGTGTTCACTTTTCAAGGCCTTGTGAGCCTTGTCAAGATCTTCTAAATCCTTAACAAGTATATCATGACCAACACCAAATTCAACCTTTTCCTTTTTGAGCATATTTACTTTAGCACGAGCATGATCTCGCTCTTTAATGAGTTTGTTAATAACTTCATTATTAGATTCCTCAATGGAATCGAGCTTCTCTTCAAGAGTTGCTCGTTCCTCTTGCTCTTCTTCAAGAGACTCGGTTAGTGAGGCAATATCTTAAGCATATTCTCTTTCAAGCCTCATTTGTTCATCTAGTTTTTCAAGAGTTTTACCATATTGGCTCAATAGACGTTCAAAGTGAATCTTATGAACACCATCTACACTAGACACATAGTCATCAAAAGCAATAATTTCTTCCTTTACTCTAAGACTAGCAAGATCATTCAAGGAAGCATCATTTGTCTTAGAGGAAGAGAAAGATGTGGGTGATACCTCGGAAGATTTGGCCATAAGGCACTTGACGTTCTTGACAAGAGAGTCCTCATTGGGGGATTCAAAGAGTGATGTTGAGGAAGTGGAGGTGGTTGCCATTGCGGCCATCTCACTAGTTGTAGTTTCTTCTTCTTCACTCTCACTTGCGGAGTACTCTTCTTGAGTCAAGAACACAAACTTCGGTTGTTTCTTCTTTGGTCCACCCTTCTTCACAAATGGCTTCTTGGATGGTGACTTGGTCTTGCTTTTGAAGATGAGCTTTCCACCATGGTCTTCTCTCTTCTCATAAGGGCACTCGGCAACAAAGTGAAATCTATCATTGCAATTGTAGCAAGTCCTCACCCTTTGACCATTATTGTCATTCCTTTGATAGCCACTTGACTTGCTTCTTCGTTGATTATCTTCTTTAGCCTTGTGAGGATCAACCCAAAAGGTTTTTCCATAGAAGGCCATGTGCTCATTGTACTCATGTCTTATGTCCTCGGGACACATCTCTAGCCTTGCTTCAATGCTTGTTTGAAGAGAAACCTCTTTCTCAAGCACACTAGCCTTTAATGCAAGATTGGAGCTTCTTTGCATTCCAATGGCACGAGCATGAGCATCTTCCGCATTTTGTGCGGAAACCTTGTAGGCTTGAATCTCTTGCATCACTTGATTGGAGGTCATCTCATTGAAGTTGTGCTTTCCTTGAACACTCTTCACATCCGCGGGCTCATATGGAGTGAGAGCAAGAATGTACTTCATCTTGATCCACTCATCATCAATATGGTGAGCACCGAGGTTCTTGAAGGTGGTAGCAATAGCCTTGAGTCTTCTATACATCTCTTGATGATCCTCACTATCCATCATGAAGAAACCCTCCGCTTGATTTGAGAAGGCAATATATCTTGTTTTCTTCATGCTCTCGTTGCCAACAAAGACGTCGGAGAGTCCTTGCCAAGCTTCTTTGGCGGTGGAGAAGTGTTGGATGTGAGGCAAGTCCTTGGACCCAACGGCGACTTGAATCATGTGGAGAGCGGTAGCATTGAGTTGACTATCGACCGTCTCTCTTCTCGTCATGTTGTGTGGATCCACGGCCTTGAAACCATCCTCAACGATCCTCCAAAGCTCGATGCAAGAACTGCGCATATGAGAGATCATTTGATATTGCCATTGACCAAAGTTTAATGCATCAAGCTTAGGTGGATCTCCTCTATTGTTAATATGAGGATGAGGAACCGGCGGGTCGGGTGAATACCAATGAGGAAATTCACCTTTCCCGTCGCCCTTGGTGGAAGACTTAGCATCGCTATTTTTATCGGTACCCTCCACATCAACCACCACATTCTCCACTTGTGGAGTAGCGGGTTTTTTCGGAGGTGGAGGAGCATTAGCAGTTTTAGCTTGCATGAGTTGCGCTATCATTTCACGCAACTCGTTTATTTGAGTTGTCATGGAAGACATGGATGATTCCAAAGATTTGAACTCACCCATGGAAACTTGACCCGAGCCCTCACTCGGAGAGGTGTCCATATTCTTAGGCGGTTAAGCCCGAATAAAGAGCCGAGGCTCTGATACCAATTGAACGGATCGTATGGGCACCTAGAGGGGGGGGGGTGAATAGGTGCTACTCAAATTTTAGTTCTTTTTCAATTTAGGCTTGACACAAAGGTAAATTCTCTAGATATGCAACTAAGGTGAATTTACCTATATGTCAACTAGCAAGCTAACCAAGATACAATATATAAAGGCAATAAAGGATAGAGGTAACCGAGAGTGGAGCACGCGGAGACACGGATGTAATTCCCGTAGTTCCTTCCTTTTTAGGGGAAGTACGTCTACGTTGGAGGGGTGTGGTTGCCACAAAGGCCTAACCAATGCCATAAAGGCTCACCCTATTCTCCGGTGCAAGCTTCCGCCACAAAGGCCTAGCTCACTTTCCACTAAGGGATTCCTCAAGGCGGAACCGGCCTTTACAATCTTGGGGCACGCATCCACAACCGAATTGGAGGCTCCCAAGCACAACACAATGCTGTCAAACAACAAGTAGCAATATATCAAATACACAAATAAGGTCTTGGGACACAAGGGAACCCAAGACACAAGGGCCCTCAAGCAAATGAGAGGGGAAATCAAATCGCTTCGGTGAGGATGTAGAGGATGGTCTTCTCCTTCGATTCTCCAAAGATCAAGAGCTTTGGTGGGTTGAGGAAGGAGATCTAGTTGAATTGGTGGCTCAACAATGGTGGTCTTCTTCTATTTTCACGAGCTGCTGGTTGGAGAAGAAGGTGGGGGTATTTATACCCCCCCAAAATATCTGACCGTTGCCAGCCAGGAAGTCTGGCTATAGCCGGAGTTAAGTCCGGCTAAAGCCGGCCACACCGGCTAAAGCCGGCCTCACACCGGCTATAGCCGGCCTGAAATATCCGGCCCAGCCGGAAATAGCCGGACAAATAGCCGGTTGAGTCCAGAGGCGCAGGACCCCTTCCGAAATCGGGCAGTCCGGCTATAGCCGGTCTGGGGACCGGCTAAAGCCGGCCTAACTGACCCAACTTCATTTGAAACTTCTCCCAGAGCATATTTTCACCATTTCCTCAATAATTTCCTTTGGGCAATATTAAATATCAAGTATAATATAGGAAACCCACTATCTTGTGCAAGAACATAATTAAATCCTGCAAAGCATAATCACACATTAATAGATAATGTATTGTTAACAAACGCCAAAATCAATTAGGCGGGAAATGCTCTTTCAGCTACTACTTATTTTCGTTCATCTTGCTGTTTAGTACATCTAGTATGTTCGAGTTACATGTGGTAGTAGCTGCTGTTGTCATGCTTAATATTCTGGAATTAATAATGGAAATTGTACCTAATTATCCAACAATCCAAAAACCTAATTGTAGGCAATTTCCTGAATTATCAATGGCTGGTTTTACCGATGCACTGAGGCCGGATAAATTTACGGGTGTGCACTTTAAGAGGTGGCAGTACAAAGCTGAGCTTTGGCTGACCACGATGAAAGTGTTCCAGATTAGTAAAGGCAAACCTGAAGGAACTATGTCTGAGGATGATCAGAAAAAGTTCGAGGAAGCCAATACTATCTTTGTGGGATGCATTCTGAGCATTCTTGCTGACCGTCTGTGTGATGTGTTTATGCACATAAAAGACGGGAAGGAGCTCTAGGATGCATTGGACGCCAAGTTTGGTGCTGCAGATGCTGGCAGTGAACTGTACATCATGGAGAGCTTTCATGATTTTAAGATGACTAAGGACCTTCCTGTGGTTCAACAAGCTCATGAGATACAGTGCATTGCCAAAGAGCTCGAACTCCTTAAGTGTGCCTTACCCGACAAGTTTGTGGCGGGTTGCATTATTGCTAAGTTGCCCCCTTCATGGAGGAACTTCGCCACAGCTCTCAAACACAAGAGACAGGAGATATCAGTTAAAAATCTGAGAGCGTCCCTTGATGTTGAGGAGAAGGCTCGTGCTAAGGACACTACTGAGAAAGGAGAGGGTCATGCTACTGCTAACTTTGTCTAGCAGAAAGGAAAATCCTCAGGCAAGAATAAAGGGAACTTCAAGCCCTCTTTCAACAAGCCTATAAAGACTACAACCTTCAAGAAGAAGAAGCCGAACAGGGACAGGAGTGATCTAACTTGTTTCACTTGTGGAGAGCCCGGCCACTTTTTCAAGGACTGCCCAGAACACGCAGACCGCAGAGGGAAAAGGGCCAAGAATATCAACGTCGTGACTGCTAGCAATACTGATGGGTATGGTAATCTATTTACTGTTCTTTCGGTATTTCAATCTCCCTCTTGGTGGATTGATACGGGTGCTAACGTTCATGTGTGTGCTGATATCTCTATGTTCACTTCTTACCAGGCCGCACGGGATTCCTCCGTCCTAATGGGCAATGGGTCACATGCCTCTGTTCGTGGTGTTGGCACGGTAGATCTGAAGTTCACTTCGGGGAAGATCGTGCAGCTGAGGAATGTGCAGCATGTCCCTTCTATGAACAAGAATCTTGTTAGCGGTTCCCTTCTCTGCAGAGATGGGTTTAAGGTTGTTTTAGAGTCGAATAAGGTAGTCATTTCCAAGCATGGACAATTTATTGGAAAAGGCTATGAGTGCGGAGGCTTGTTCCGCTTTTCACTTTCAGATTTCTGTAATAAATCCGTGAACCATATTTGTGGCGGTGTTAATGATGATACCAGTGTTTGGCATTCTCGTTTATGTCACATTAATTTTGGTTTGATGTCTCGGTTATCCAGCATGAGTTTAATTCCGAAATTCACTATTGCCAAAGGTTCTAAGTGTCATAGTTGTGTGCAATCGAAGCAACCTCGTAAGCCTCATACGGCGGCCGATGAGAGAAACTTGGCACCTCTAGAACTCATACATTCTGATCTATGTGAGATGAATGGTGTGTTGACAAAAGGTGAAAAGAGATATTTCATGACATTGATTGATGATGCGACTAGATTTTGCTATGTTTACTTGTTGCGAACTAAAGATGAAGCTTTAGACTACTTTAAAATTTATAAGGCTGAAGTTGAAAATCAACTAGAAAGAAAGATCAAGCGTCTTAGGTCGGATCGTGGTGGAGAGTATTTTCCTAAAATCTTTGACGAATTCTGTGAGGAACACGGTATTATTCATGAGAGGATGCCTCCCTACTCGCCCCAATCTAATGGGGTGGCCGAGAGGAAAAACCGCACTCTGCCTGACTTGGTGAATTCCATGCTCGACACTGCTGGTTTATCAAAGGCATGGTGGGGGGAGGCTTTGTTGACTGCATGTCATGTCCTGAATAGAGTTCCTAACAAGAATAAAGATAAAACCCCTTATGAGGAGTGGGGTGGGAGAAAGCCATCACTTTCATATTTGCGCACTTGGGGATGCTTGGCGAAGGTCAACATTCCCATCGCAAAGAAACGCAAACTCGGACCAAAGACTGTGGATTGCATCTTTCTAGGTTATGCTCAGCGGAGCATTGGCTATAGATTTTTAGTAGTTAAACCGAGGTACCTGATATGCATGTTGACACTATAATGGAATCTCGTGATGCAACATTTTTTGAGAATATGTTTCCTATGAAAGATATGCATAGCACTGCTAGATTTTCTTCTGAGATAATTCCTGAATCTAGTGCATCTGATGATTATTTTGAGCAACCACTTGAGAACGTTTTTGAGAACGTTCATGAGAAGGATGACAATGAAGCTCCTACAAGGAGCAAGAGACGGAGGACTGCAAAGTCCTTCGGTGATGATTTCATTGTGTACCTTGTGGATGATACTCCCAAGTCCATTGCTGAGGCATATGCATCACCAGATGCAGATGATTGGAAAGAAGCTGTCCAAAATGAGATGGACTTGATTCTTTCTAATGGAACATGGGAATTATCAGAGCGCCCCCATGGCTGTAAGCCTGTGGGCTGCAAGTGGGTGTTCAAGAAGAAGCTAAGGCCTGATGGTACTATTGAGAAGTACAAGGCGAGACTTGTAGCGAAAGGCTACACACAGAGAGAAGGCGAAGATTACTTTTACACCTATTCACCTGTCGCAAGACTAACCACCATTCGAGTACTACTTTCCATGGCTGCCTCTTATGGTCTTATCGTTCATCAAATGGACGTAAAGACAGCTTTCCTCAATGGAGAGTTGGAAGAGGAAATCTATATGGATCAGCCTGATGGATTTGTGGTAAAAGGTGAAGAGACAAAGGTGTGCAAGTTGCTAAAATCTTTATATGGCCTGAAACAAGCACCTAAGCAATGGCATGAGAAGTTTGACAGAACTTTAACTTCTGTTGGCTTTGTCGTTAATGAGGCTGACAAGTGCGTATACTATCGCCATGGTGGGGGCGAAGGTGTTATATTGTGTTTGTACATTGATGATATTCTCATCTTTGGTACAAACATGAAAGTAATACATGAGGTCAAGTCTTTCTTGTCAAAGTGCTTTGATATGAAAGATCTGGGAGAAGCTGATGTGATCCTGAACATCAAGCTGAATAAGAACGAGAGTGGGATTACATTATCGCAATCCCACTATGTTGAGAAGATCTTAAGCCGGTTTGGCTTTATTGATGGCAAGTCTTCTCCAACACCTTATGATCCCAGTGTGATATTACGTAAGAACAAGAACGAACCAACAGATCAACTGAGATATTCTCAGATCGTTGGTTCACTCATGTACTTAGCGAGCGCGATAAGACCTGACATCTCTTTTGCTGTGAGCAAGTTAAGTAGGTTCATGTCAAACCCGGGTATTAATCATTGGCATGCACTTGAAAGGGTCATGCGCTATCTATGTGGTACAATAAGTTACGGGATTCACTATTCAGGGCACCCTGCTGTGCTTGAAGGATATAGTGACGCAAATTGGATCTCTGATGTAGATGATATCAAAGCCACTAGTGGGTATGTGTTTACCTTTGGAGGTGGCGCCGTATCATGGAGATCATGTAGACAAACCATATTGACGAGGTCAACTATGGAAGAAGAACTTACTGCTTTAGACACAGCCACTGTAGAGTCAGAATGGCTGCGTGAGCTCTTGATGGACTTGCCGGTGGTTGAAAAACCTATGCCGGCCATCCTCTTGAATTGTGACAACCAAACAGTTATTGTCAAAGTAAACGATTCTAAGGATAACGCGAAGTCATCAAGACACGTTAAAAGACGTTTGAAGTCTGTCAGGAAATTGCGAAACTCCGGAGTAATAACTGTTACGTATATTCAAACAGACAAAAACCTGGCAGATCCCTTTACAAAGGGACTATCACGTAATGTGATAGACAGTGCATCGAGGGAGATGGGTTTGAGACCCATAGATGTTATGCCATAGCAGTAACCCAACCTTTGTGATCGGAGATCCCGTGAATTAGGACCTGGGAAAATAAGCTAGTGGTTTAACTAGGGAGAGTATTCTATAACCCTCTCTATGTGAAGATGCAAAACTCTCAAAATCTGTAAGGCAGGTTGGCAACATGCCTTAATGTGTTTCTGTTGGCTATGATTAGCAAAGATGCTGTCCTACAGAGCATTCTTGAAAGAACACACCTATATGAGTCCGACTGTTAAACGTCGCAGTCTATGAGATTTGGGTGATCTCTAGTAAACTCATGAAGAGACCATGGAGTACGACGCATATGCTCCAACCCGCGGGGTAGGCTACTGGCAGCCATGTACTGGTTATGGCTTTGAGTGAAATTTTGACGCACAAAACTTACAATTCAAGGCGTAGTCCATTGTTCAAGTTGCTGATAGACGTAGCTTAAGGTTCTAGGCGGAAGTTCAACTTAACAGTTTCTGCTGAAACACTGGTATATAAATAAGTAGTGAGGTTTGGCAAATCTCTAAATGGGCATTTGAGATCTGGTGGGAGATTGTTGAAATATTGGACCTTTTCATATGAGCCCATAATAGATTTCAGAAATTCTAGAAATCTCAAAGCCCACGCCCTTTGACATAATTTTTCCTCCCGCTGCAGCTGAGGTTTAAAGGTGTCGATATTACATGCTTACTGGTCATGTTGTCATAGAGCGAATCCAAACCTGAAGCTACTCCAAAATATTTATGTTGAAGTTGAGCCCCAGCCGTGGGACCCCAAGTGGTATAACCTCAAACATATGCAGAAAAGTACGTGCTTTCGTTCTCCTTTACTTTAATTAACTTCCCTTACACATATGCTTCTGTTCTCGTTTACTTCTTAGAACAGTAAACTTTTTATCTTATCTGTTCGACATGTAGGCGCTTTAACCGGAGTACACACATTTGCATGGCTTGGTGATCTGCACGGCATCTATTTCTAATATAATTGCTCATGAGGTTGGGTGTATGCTTTATGAGGCGTAAAGTAACTTTATCTGAATGAGAAGGTGATATCCCTAGGAGAACTGCAACCATGTAATTTTATATGCCATTTTAGTGATATTTGGAAGGATCAGAGCTTGATGTGACTTGTTTTCTGCAGATCACGGTGAACAAATATATTGAACATTTTGAAAATGCATATGTCGTCAAGCTAGACCGAGTCACAAGACTTGCACCTCCATAATAGGTGAGAATCCACAATTTGCGCTCAATGCCCTTCATTAATCATGTGATTGTACCACGATTAGTGATATACTGCCCCAGGGTCTGATTATATAGTTATCACTTTACATGCATAGAGTTTTCAAATCACACATCCAAACTTCTTATCGAAATTACATGTGCAGATGAGGTGTTTGCAGATGAACAAGTACTAAAGTCATGTGTGCTTGGTCAGGCTCTTAGTATGTAATCAGATCATCTCATCTGCGCGTGGTTCATGTTACTGTGAATTTCAGGGCTATGATGATATCTAAGGTATAGCTAATATACTCCTGATGATTTCAACTTTCAGTTTAGTTACTTATAGGTAAATATCCATACGTATATTTTTGCACAGATTTGCTCAATTCAAGATTGCCTTTATTATATTTGTTGACCTCCTTAATAAACTCTCATGAGCATGCATGTAGTGCTTTACTAAGCAGAAATATCGACAGAGAAAGAAAAACAATAATCTTGGTCCCACGAAAATTGCTGATCATTGCAAATCATTTCTGGACAAAATTTATTTGAATTTAGTAGTTAGATTTTAGAGACCAACAATGGTATTTAGATACTATAGCTATTTTCTATTTAAAAATATTCTGTAGTATTAAGATAGACAGTTTATGCCTCTCCCATTTATATATACCGAATGATACATCAATGCTAATGGAGTGATAGACTAAAAGTATAGTGACAGACTAAACTAAAATACTTTTGTGGGGAAAATATGTGAGCAAGAGTTCAGCCTTTCATGATATGTAACAAGAGGCACGGATCTGGATGGAACCAAACAGACCGCCTCATGCGCTTCATAATAATCACCACAGATAACATAGAGATATTTCTTTGCCCCTTCAACGCTGCCATATCGCGCAACATGTGCGCGTGGTGGGGAACATCAAGCCAAAACGGCAACGGCTTCACCGATCATCCATCGATGACATGCACAATAATTAAAAACAACACCCAGCAGACACTCCGTGAAGCTTAGCAAGCAGGGCTGCAAGAATCTCACCTCTCAGGAAGGATCAATCACCGGTGAGAGAAGTGGTCGGCCGCTGAGGAGGGTTTTTGCCTCCCCCTCCTCACCTTGTTCATTGACCTTTGATTGTTCCAAGATAACCGCAGCAATTAGGTTGGTCCCCGCCAGCACGGCGGGGACATTGTTGACGATGAGCTTGATGTAGAGCCTCTGCTGTCGTCACGGTGAGCGCCAGGCACAAACCCTATCCGTCGGCGGCGACCTGGGCGTAGGAGAAGGGGCGTAGGAGAAGAGGCGGAGGTAGACCGCAGGGCGGCGAGGTGCTGGTTCTTGCGAAGCGGCCCTGGGTCTTACGTGCAGGTTTACCTTGTTATGAGAGATATATGTCTGGCGGGCGACATTTGCGACGATTTCACAATAATGATTTTGACTATTTTTGGGGTCAAGCTGAGTAATGAGAATATTCTTTTGGTATAGTGGGAAGGTAATCTCCACATTAACTACTGGGAGGCGTGATTTGCTTATGTCTTCATTATGCCCCCGTGTAAAAATAGCAAAGTTACTATCTTAAGCTGTAATCCACGTTCATAGGGCACAAAATCAGGATTGGTAAATAGAAATTAAATGCTGATTAGATTCACGTTATAGGGGAAAATTATTCTTTATTATTAAAAAAATAGAGGAAAATCGCCCACCAGAACGTAGGTAACCTAGCCCCATTGGCATCTCATAATCTACCCGAAATAGCAAGTTAATGGGCATATTTGTTTGCTGCATGTCTACATTGCTGCCAGTTGAGAGAAGTTTGGTGTACGCCTGTTAATTAAGATCCAAAGCAAGTACTACATAGCTGTGAGTTGGTCACAAAGGCCATTGTAATAGCGCCAATATCGAAATCTATATCCATAGCTATGCTCATAAGTAAGACTGCAGTATGTAGTGGCTTTTGTAACCAAACATGCAGTGTTTTATATTCAGTTTCAATGTTTCATTTACGTGGATAATGAACAGAAAAGATATTCTATTATTCCAGCTTATCCCGTGAATGTATCATGGACAAGAAAACAACAATTTTAGCGAATCATTGATAAGAAAGTTAATAGCATGTAGCTATGTTTGTCTTTCTGGTCGTACTTGTGAGTTGTGAGGTACCAGAATAGTAACTTTGTCAGACAACCATACATTGAGTTGTATGTTCAAGATGTTTGTAAACTGAAGTCTGAACTTAAAATGAAGTAGCAACAAACCTCCTCCTGATTCTTGAAAAGTGCCTTGCTATTGAAACAATAAGCTAGCCTAGTGTCAGCCGTGCGGTGAAACAGTATCACAACCAAAGAACAGAGTATGAAAATAAAAAATTTATCATCCAAGGGCGATAGACAATATCTTAGTATGCTTGAGTACGGAATCAGCACACTTTACACTTGCAAGTGCACTGAAACAACGAAACATTAGGTGCCAAGTAAACATAACACAAGCTGAACACAGTACTACAATCAAGCTGAAAACCAACAATATAACAAAATATCGCATATCCATAGGAATCAGAAATGTTTATATCGTGCTCAAAGTAATTGAACCATCAACTTCAAATGAAATATTCTGTCCCTAGGATGTTGACTAAATCTTTGACAACTTGTGGGACGTTGGCTTCACTCTCATTGTCCTTGTACGCCAGCAAGTGTACCAGCACTTTATTCCGTAGGTTGAAACCGTCCTGCATGAGCATCTATTATATACTAAAAGCACAATACGGGGTAATCTATTTCAAGACTCCACGTTAATCCACATCATCTATATTAATATTGATAGTTAGATCTAAAACTTACGGCTAGATTTAACTAGAGATTTACGTAACATGTAGAAACAGATATTGTTTTGGACATACAAAATCTGTCACGATACCTATATCCGTGGGAAGTACAACAAATCAGATCTGGTACTGTACGAAATAACAAGAAATAAATGTTCAAAGAATTACTACCTAACTAGAGATTTTACGTAACATGTAGAAACACATATTGTTTTGGACATACAAAATCGGTCACGATACCCATATCTGTGGCAAGTACAACAAATCAGATCCGGTATGAAATAACAAGAAATAAATGTTCAAAGAATTACCTACCGATATATTTTTTTCTTACCTTTTCAATACGAAAAAAAAATTACCCATTTAGCTAGAGTGTCCTCGCGCAGTACGTCGCGGCCGCCTTAATTTTTCCTTGTCTCCACTGCATAGTGCTACTCGGGTTCTAATTTTTTTTAGCCCATGCACATACAACTGCAAAGGTTCAGCACACGGTTCCGCTAGATTACATGGTGCATGGACGTGGGCATTAAGTTAACTTTAGATTTGCCTCTGCTTGCCTCATGCACGCATCAGCGTACCATATAGTTTTGAAGATTACAAAAATCCTACGGCTAGAATTAGATCATGTATTTCCCCCTTCTAAAATATAAGATATTTTAGTCTTTTTTAATATAAATGTATTTAGATGTCATTTAGTGTGTAGGTTCACTAGCTTTGCTTTCAACCTACACATTAAAAGATGTCTAGATTTGTTAGAAAATTAGAAAAATATGAAAAATATTATATTTTAGAATAGAGGGAAAAATTATTTTTTAATTGCACTTCATTGTGCAGTATATAAGCTCCAATTTTTTTTTACATTAGTTACATTATAAACATGAAGCATGTGTGTATGCCAAATATAATTTTGGGGTCATCCTAACTCATAAATATGAATTGAGCTCTGTCAAATGAAGAGTTCAAAGCCTCGCATGTGTTCTAGATAAGAAGAATAAACAACCGGTATACTCTAAATAGACTAAATTCATAAGAACCAATAGGTATACTTAAAACTCAAATTAAAGAACAAGTATTCTTTAGACAATATTGTTTGATTTCTCTTACAAGCATAGGTATATTATTTGTCACTGGATAGAAGTTAATACATTGCATCCTTTAAACAAGCGTACAAATATTAGCAAATTACTGCAACATATACTTATTTCTATGGGCACCGGAGTTCGGTTATGCACAAGTTGTCCGGTGGAGTTTTTAATGATATCACAAATACCAGAATGTATGACATGGTTGTGAAATTACTTCGGTTGATTAATTACTTCGGTTGTGCTAAAAAACAACACATTTCCCGTTGATTAATTACTTCGGTTGGCTCTCGAGTATTTGCTAATTTGTATTTAGTTTTAAAAATATTATCATTAATTTTATCTAAACTTTGTAACTAGAAGTTCATAGATATTTGTACCCTCATTTTTGTAAGTCTCAAATAAGGACATAGGTGAAAATCGAATCATGTGGGTAATCTACTTTGTTTTGGTAACAACATGTAGGTGTCTTATACATCAGGCTTGAGAGCACTTAGACCGTGGCAGGGAGAAGAAAACTAGGCTATAAAAAAATAAGCCGATATATACGAAGGTGTTTTTGTGTTGTTGTTCCAAACTGTGTGAAGAAAATAAAATCTTGCTCTTACTTAATTATTGCTTTGATATGACATAATCTAGAGATCATGTAATCTATCTAATTACTTACATAAAGAACATAGAAAAGTGAATAATAATAATATTCGACGCACAAAAATATGAAAAATCGGACTATTATTCCAGTGAGCACAATTTTTAGTCGACGGATCATAAAACCAGAAACCAATCCTTTGCTTTAAATGAAAATATCACTAGGATCCATTGAAAGAGTTGACCTAAAGTTTAAGGGAGGTATGACAATACTACCGTGATTCAAGTTGTCATAGTCCTATTACATGACAAGAATAATTCATGGATGAGGATTGAAGAGTGGAGAGTAGCTAGAAAAACATACAAATAGATCTAAATAGAGTAATAGATTATGTTAAAAAATATGGTATGTGACATATAGAGATACTCATATTCACATCGCTGATATTAACTTAGCAAAATATTAATGGGGTGGCTATAAAATAATGCTACCATTTAGAAAGTCTTATCTTCGTCATCTTCAAAACATAGGTTTATTTTTATTTCCCGGGAGAAATGTAGTGCGAGGGCCACCTTGCTAGTTGTATATAATATCAGGAAGAGCTCACAGTTTATACTTTAAATGAACATTGAATACTCACAGTGGCATCTGCCCGTGCAACTTCTTTACCATTCCACCATCGCATATACTTAAGAACCAAAAACCCTGACATGTTGCTGGTGAAGGGTACGCACAGTTGTTAGCTAACAGTAGATAAAATATTTAAACTACTTCTGTTGCCATGTTTCAAACCTGTCATGGTTTCTTGGCAACCCAACTGGTGTGATACGAGGCCAACGGAAAACATCGTCATTCCAGCCAGGAATTGCATCTTGAAGAGCGATATTCAGGTGGAATGAAATATCTTTTAACTTTATTGTATCTTTGTGAAGGCTTCCTTTCCACACGTCCGGTAAAGGAAGGGGATCAAGGATAGTTATAGTTCTTTTGCTCAGGTTAAACTCAAATAGAATGAAGCACCGAGCGCTACGATATGGTATCAAAATCTGCATAAAACCTTGCTCTAAAAATACTATCTATGTAATGAGCCAAACGTATACATCAATTTAGCAGTCTTACTGAGTTGCAGGCGGAGACATATAAGCCCATCCCTGGCCAGCTATCAAACATTCTAGCTATGATGTAGCGCTGAGTGTCGAATGTTAGACGAAGACGTGGGTCTCTCATGGTGTCAGTCAGTATGTTCTGAGATGAAAGTAGGTATTATTAGAATAAAGAAAACATTGTAATGTGGTTATTTATCATGAACATAACATAAAGACTCACGCAAAATGGGAGATCAATATAACAATATGGAGTGTCATTGCACAAATGGACCTCGTCTGTAGCGTTCACCTGTACAGCCATATTGAAAGAAGAGGGTTCTATACCCCGTGTTTTGTTTAGCAAGTCTTGTAGTTGTTCGAGAGACTTATTGGATATGGCCTTGAGCTGTGGACCCATAATTGTCTATGAAGCAAACCATGGAGGCATGGAGTTAACAGTAATAAAAAACAATAACGTAAACTGGCGCATCATATATGGAAACATTTTGGACAAATTGGACTTACTTTTTCAAATTTTTGTCGCGAATGGACATTATGTAGCTCCGAAGCCTAGAAACTATTTCATCCTTATTAACTGGCATATTCGGCACCTTCAAAGAAGGTGGCGAATCATTGGCATCCTCAGATGTTTGTGATAATTCAGTAGGCAAGGGACCATTCTTGTCCCACATTACAACTTCGTTTCTATATTCGGTGGTCTCTGGTTGTGGATACTCTGGTCTTCCTTTTAACTCGTTCAAAACAGACTCGTGCAAAATGATAGGTAATTGCCTCCTAAAGAGATTAATATACTTCTGCAAAATATTTATTTGAATTAATTAGTTGTAGGTAGCACTTTATTATTATAGATTATAAATTGATAATCATGTGAAAGCACCTGTGTTATAGCACGTGCTAGCTTCTGGCCTGTAAAGTATTCCATGAATTTCAGCATGAACAAGCCGCACGATGAGCTACAAGATGTAATATTTTTTTGGTTAATATATATGAATGTGCAAATATAAGGATTTATCAAACTAGTCAAAAAGTGTGGTAAGCTTCTATCATACCCATCTGATTGCATTGGCTCGTGAATATATTCCACTACTGGCCAGTTAGTTACTTCAAGGTCCGGCCACTTAGCACCTATGTTAAAGTCAATACTCTGAGAAGCAATCATGAGATGATTCTCGAGACCGCGCATCTGTTAAATAGAGAAGAGCATGATATGACAATACAAATGCATGTAAAGTAAATGTTAGTTGACAATGCTGAAAGTAGAGTATTGGAGAAGTAAAATCTTACCGTTAGGTGTAGGTCAGACCTGCTCATTTGAGAACCGAACGAATCAAGTACTTGTATGTGTCGATTTTTTTCATCGATGTTACATAGAAACCATTGGGCTTTAGTCACGTTAATTGGAAGAAGGAGCTTGCAAAAAATGTACGGGTTAGCCACATTTAGTAAATAAAAAAAGTATATTCACGTTAAGTTAAACTCATGAAGTTATGTATGTAGCCTTACCATATCATGTTGTAGGTAGATAAGCGATCGTTCCACAATGTTACCATGTTTCCCTGGACTTATTGGAACTTCAGCATCTCGCTTTAGTATTCCAACAACATGTGTGCTATCCATCCATACATTTCCACCTTCTCTATTAGTTGCATGTTTTTGGGTCCGTAGGTAGTAGATGTATGCATTTATCACCTATAGTTTAAAGCAAACGTTGCACCAACTAAAATGACAAATTGGACATGCATAATTACTTTATTGGAATCGAGGATTTGTTGTCTTACGTCACCGCATAGCCATCCTTTGTCGTGGAATAAACACTCCAAATACACACGTGACAAGCATGCGTCATAGATCCGCACCAATTTGGTTTTTGGAGGGAAGGACATGATGTCATCTTTAATTTCAGCAAAAGTAATTTGTTTATCCGCCATTTCTTCCATGGGAACTTCAGTTGAGCCTATCTGCATCAACATATCCAAAAGTTGTAGTTATACAAGCAAGACAATATATGAACTGTTGACATCATGAATTTTTGGAATCTTTGGAATATTATGATCATTGCCGTCAATGTCAGAAACCAGGCACACTATCACTTGAACAATAATGTATCTTATGCAGCATTTTGTATCTTATGCAGCATTTTGGAGAAACTTTTTACTGGCGAGTAGAAATGCTTGGCACTACGAAGTCTTTGCTTGTGAGTAGGAATGTTAGGTGAAACTTTTTACTTATCAATCTATTCAGGTATGTAATCACATATCTTGTGCATTGTTATGATTTTTTCAAGTTGTGGTTAGTGGAAAACCTCGAGGCAGAGATAGTAAATGGTATATTTTTATGGACGTGGGGGCACTACGAATTTTTTATAGACATGTTCGATGAGTCGAGATGAGTAATCATTTACAAATAAGCATAGTGCCTTTGCAAGCTTTGATGATTACATACCTAAAGGCTAAACCTGGTGATGCTCCTCCACTTGTGAAGAAACTTGTTATTGTTTTCCAAGTCGTGGAGGTGGCTTTGGTACTTTAAAATCATCGGGCGTACCAACCTTAACTGGCGAGCCAAGCTTATTAAACTTCTTAAAAACTTTCCTAGCCTCAATTGCAACATCTCTAAATTCTGTGCGCAAGGTTTCTAAGATAAAAGCTTTCTTTTCGGGATCCTCAATTTCATGAAGCTTAAGGAACATGTATTGCATAGAAGAATTAAGACTAGCAAACCTAGCTTCTAACATGTGAACTAAATGAGCAGAAGCAACTTCATAACTAGGAGCTAACTCAACCAAAGACTTTTCCTCAACTTCCTTATGCATACTAATGTGATTAAAGAACTCCTCAATGTTACTTTTGCCAATAATCGAACCACTACCTACAGAGAGGTCCTCTGGAACGAACTTAGGGAACAACATGATAAACTAAAGTAAAGTAAAAACAACTACCAAGGATTCTAATTTTTTTGGGTTTTTGATATAAAGCAATGCGGGTAAAATAAAATAAAGTAAAGCAAAACAATAACAAAGTAAAGGATGTGTGTGCGAAAAACTCCCCTCGCAGAAGTCTTCTCTTCCTCCCCGGCAACGGCGCCAGAAAATTAGCTGCTAGTGCCAAGTTGACGTGGGAGCAGACAGTCCTTGTGCGTGGTGATGACCAGCCCGTTGGGAACCCCAAGAGGAAGGTATGATGAGTGTAGCGGCTAGTTTTCCCTCAGTTAAGATACCAAGGTTTATCGATCAGGAGAGGAGAGACGGTGATGACTGAAGGTGATATGGAACCTGCACACACACAACCAAGTACTTTGTTCCCAACTTGCGATGAGGTTGTCAATCTCACCGGTTTGCTTGAAACAAAGATTATGAGCGTATCGAGTGGAAAACAATATAAACAGTGTGAGTAAAGTAAACAGGTGATAGCAATATGATGGAAATAGGACCGGGGTCCACAGTTCACTAGTGGTGTCTCTCCATAGATAAAACATGCTGGGTAAACAAATTACAGTTGGGCAATTGATAGAATAGAGATAAACGTGATATGTCAAGAAGATCACTATGAGATTTACTCTGGGCATTACAACAAAATACATAGACCGCCATCCAACTGCATCTATGACTAATAATTCACCCCCGGGGATATCAATCCGAACACCCCAAAAGTATTAAGTTGCGAACAACAGATAATTGCATTAAGCAAAGTGTGTAATGTAAACAAAGCATATGCCCTTGAGCATATGAATGTTGTTTTCTCCCTAGTAGCAACAGCACATCTACCACCTTAGAGGTTTCTGTCACTCCCCCAGGTGAAATAGAGGCATGAACCCACTATCGAGCATAAATACCCCCTCTTGGAGTCACTAGCAACTACTCGGCCAAGATAGCTACTAACAACGGAGAGCATGCAAGATCATAAACAACATAGAGATAACAAAAGATATAATTCAGTACAGCAACTTAATCATAAACACCAATATTCATCGGATCCCAACAAACCAACATCATAGAATTACATAACGGTGATCTCAATCATGTAGGGCAGCTCATGAGATCTAAACATGAAGCACATGGTGGAGAAGACAACCATATAGCTACTGCTATGGACCCATAGTCCAAGGTAGACTACTCACTCATCGCTCCGGAGGCAAGCATGGCGATGAAGAAGACCTCCGGTGGCGATTCCCCTCTCCGGCAGGGTGCCGGGAAGAGCTTTTGGACCCTCCCGATCTTCGGGTCGACGGTGGCGGCGGATCGCGATGTGTTCTGTAAATCTGATCGGGTACTTAGGTTTTTCCGTCGGGGGGTCTTTATAGGCGAAGGGACGATGTCAGAGGAGGGGCCAGGCGCCCTCACGTGGGCCCGGCGCGGCCAGGGGGCTGGCCGCGCCACCCCTGTGTGTGGGGCCCTGGTGGCCCCCCTCCGACACTTCTTCGGATCTCTGGAAGCTTCCGGGAAAAATAAGACTTCAGGAACTTGTTTCGTCCAATTCTGAGAATATTTCCTGTGTATCACTTCTGAAACACAAAAACAGCAGAAAACAGGAAACTGGCACTGTGGCGCTTGTTAATAGGTTAGTTCCGGAAAATGCATAAAAGTGCCACTAAGTGTAACGAAACAATAGGCAAATGGTGTAAAAACAAGCATGGAGCATCAAAAATTATAGATACGTTTGAGACGTATCAGTTGTCAATCTCACCGGTTTGCTTGAAACAAAGGTTATGAGTGTATCGAGTGGAAAACAATATAGTATGCGAGTAAAGCAAACAGTGCGAGTAAAGTAACAGGTGATAGCAATATGATGTAAATAGGACCGGGGTCCACAGTTCACTAGTGGTGTCTCTCCATAGATAAAATAACACAAGCCGGGTAAACAAATTACAGTTGGGCAATTGATAGAATAAAGATAAACGTGATATGTAAGAAGATCACTATGAGATTTACTCTGGGCATTACAACAAAATACATAGACCGCCATCCAACTGCATCTATGACTAATAATCCACTCCCGGGGATATCAATCCGAACACCCCAGTAGTATTAAGTTGCGAACAACAGATAATTGCATTAAGCAAAGTGTGTAATATAAACAAAGCATATGCCCTTGAGCATATGAATGTTGTTTTCTCCCTAGTAGCAATAGCACATCTACCACCTTAGAGGTTTCTGTCACTCCCCCAGGTGAAATAGAGGCATGAACCCAGTATCGAGCATAAATACCCCCTCTTGGAGTCACTAGCAACTACTCGGCCAAGATAGCTACTAACAACGGAGAGCATGCAAGATCATAAACAACATAGAGATAACAAAAGATATAATTCACTACAGCAACTTAATCATAAACACCAATATTCATCGGATCCCAACAAACCAAACATGTAGAATTACATAACGGTGATCTCAATCATGTAGGGTAGCTCATGAGATCTAAACATGAAGCACATGGTGGAGAAGACAACCATCTAGCTACTGCTATGGACCCATAGTCCAAGGTAGACTACTCACTCATCGCTCCGGAGGCAAGCATGGCGATGAAGAAGACCTCCGGTGGCGATTCCCCTCTCCGGCAGGGTGCTGGGAAGAGCTTCTGGACCCTCCCGATCTTCGGGTCGACGGTGGCGGCGGATCGCGATGTGTTCTGGAAATCTGATCGGGTACTTAGGTTTTTTCCATCGGGGGGTCTTTATAGGCGAAGGGGCGATGTCAGAGGAGGGACTAGGCGGCCTCACACGGGGGTGGCGCGGGCCAGGGGCTGGCCGCGCCGCCCCTGTGTGTGGGGCCCTGGTAGCCCCCCTCCTACTTTTCTTCGGATCTCTGGAAGCTTCCGGGTAAAATAAGACTTCAGGAACTTGTTTCGTCCAATTTCGAGAATATTTCCTGTGTATCACTTCTGAAACACAAAAACAGCAGAAAACAGGAAACTGGCACTGTGGCACTTGTTAATAGGTTAGTTCTGGAAAATGCATAAAAGTGCCACTAAGTGTAACGAAACAATAGGCAAATGGTGTAAAAACAAGCATGGAGCATCAAAAATTATAGATACGTTTGAGACGTATCAGAGGGAAGCAGTGATTGCAAGATTTATACCTTCAAAAATTATGGTACTTACCGGTTTTGAGCTCTCATTGCCCCCATCATAAGCATCTTGAATGGTTAAAGTTAATACGAGAACAATTATGATGCATATGCTTGACAAATCATAAGTTGAAAACCTCGTGTCCCATGAATACGAGTACCCAAACCTCATGCTACTTTACTTAGAGTCCCAAGCAAGGCTCTTGTCATTGTAAGTATATGCATATCATTGAGAACCGCCAATGGGGTACCTCCGTGCCCGATGACATGGAACAAGCCCATATCAAAATGACAGGACAAGCAGACAATGAACACCTCGACATCTCTTTTATTTGCCATTTGTTTAGCTTTTTATTGTGAGATGCATCGTCGAATGTTCACCATGGGTATGCTGCAAATTTCCACCATGAATTATGCATGGCTTAGATTAGCGGCCCGGTGTTTCCCTAACACATATACAAACTCCATGATCCCCACAAGATTCCCAATTCATTTCACACCGCGGGCATCCATAAACAAAAGATCACGATATCAACTCAAATAAGAAGTGCAATGTGGAAAGCTTGCCCATGACTCCATGGCTGGGCTAGTCTCCAACTTACAACTTGCAAACATAACAACTCAACATAAGAGACCACAATGTCAAATTTTTAAGAACAGGAAAAAGTAAAGTGTGCCTTCCGGTTCGTGAGAGCTTTACTGACCGAATTTCGCATAACACTGGTAAGAGTTTAATTTGAAGAGAAAATAAAAGCAAGTCAAATTTACTTGGAATAGCAAATTGCTAGTAGGTATGTATGGTGGACACTTTGGAAGACTTTGGCTTTTAGGAGTTGGATGCACGAGTAGAGCTCATACTCAGTACAAGGCGAGGGCTAGCAAAAGACTGGGAGCGACCAACTAAGAGAGCAATAATGGCCATAATCATGCAAAGCGACAAAGCAACATTAAAAAAAGCATAAGATGGCATCAAAAGTCAAAAACTAAATGATCATAGAGGCTATTGGCGACTTTGTAAGAGTCTAACATGTGTGAGCATGCGCCAAGTCAACCCAAATAAAGCATCAAGGAGAAACCAAAATAATGCTTCCAAATAATTAAAACAACACATGATTTTTTCAAAGTGTCATTAAGCAATCTGAGCTATTTGAGACAAGTCATGCTACAGCAAAACCACTAAGCTTACTATCAAAAAGACATCAAGCATGACATGAAAAAGCCTAAGCCGCAGTCTACACAAGCTCCTTCTTGTACCACTATTTTGCATAAAGCTTTTTCTCTTTTCCAACACCATTTGAAATTTTTTAAGACACCTCTTTTGATGAAAACCAATAAAGATCGGAGGCAAAAATACACCTTGATGAAGAGATATGACAAGGTCTGAATGCAAATCAAGGCGAAAATGAAAACCAAAAGCAGTAGCGGAAAAAAGAAGAACACCCGGTGAAATTGTAAGAATGAAAAACGTAGTGTTCTTGGCAAATGAAAACGAGTACATCTCCTCCAAAAGAAATTTGTTGGGGTCCAACCATTTATTGCAGCAAACAAAACTAAACTAACTAAGAAAACTAAAACAACTGACGCTCCAAGAAAAACACATAGTGCATGAAGCAATAAAAATATAGTGTTTTGAAAGGTGACCTGATTTTTGCCGATGAAGAAGGGGTGCCTCGGGGGCATCCCCAAGCTTTGACGCTAGTACTTCTTGGATATTTCTTGGGGTGATGCATGGGCATCCCCAAGCTTGAGCTTTTGTCCATTCTTCAACTCATCTCATCATTCTCCAATCCCTACACTTGAAAACTTCCTTCATACAAAACTAAACACAATTCTATTAGCAATATTAGTGCAGGCATAACATATAATCAACCTCTTTTTGCTTCAGGTTTCAACCCAAAACCACCACATATATAGCAAATACTACTGTAGCAACTTCCCCAAAAGTTCCATGATCAAAAGAACTCAAAAGAAAGCGATAAAGCGACAAACACAAATATTGGTAGAAATCTGTCAAAACAGAACAGCTGACAAAGGCCGAATTTTTGAGGAGTTTTCTGTTGCTCAAATCAAAAAGTGTTCGACTAACGAAAGTTTGGATATAACCTGGGGCATATGCACAAGAAATCGCAGGTCCAAAAGATATAGAGAGAATTTACACGAATTTTTACGGTGCAGCACCAAAAACAGTTTCAGGACAGCAACATCCCCAAATCTTTACCTCACTCGAATTAGAGGCTTCTCTTGGCACAAAAACGAAATAAATGAGATAAGGAGCAGTCATTACAGTAGTAATGACTTCCAAGACTCAAATAAAAGAAAAAGTACTGAAAATAAAAACATTGGGTTATCTCCCAAGAGTGCTTTTCTTTAACGCCTTTGAGCTAGGCGCAGAAAATTGCGAATCAAGTAATATCAAGTGATGAATCATCACTTACCTCAGTAAGCACTATGGAAGTTCCCGAAGATGATTCAACCTGCAAGTCACCCTTAGTGGAACTAAGAGTCTTACCAATTTTAAGAACATGTTGAGATTTAAGCGCAGAAACCTTTGGAACATACATAAATTTTTGCTCTTTTCCAACAAACACTTTCTCTTTCTTAAATTTAAGAGAAGAGAAGATTAAGCTAAGAGTTTCTATAGACTCCTCTAGTTTACCAATCCTTAAGTTTTGATTATCAAGAGTAGTGCTAGCCTCTAAAATGGTAATTCTCTTACCAATGTTTTCTATTAATTCACTAACTCGGCTAGCATTTTCTAGGATACTTGGCAAAGTTTTCTCTGAAGAGCCGAGCTTTTCTACCACCTCCTCCAAGGTGGTCTCGGTTTTAGCAACATGAATAGGTGGTATTCCCACTAAACTTTCAATTATAGTGCATGCTTCTCCAGCGGGAGTACCCAGAAAATTACCTCCTGTAAGAGTATCGAGAACATACCTATTCCAACTAGATATACCAACATAAAAATTTCTAAGGAGGATCGTGGTAAAGTGCTTTTTGGTACACCTATGATGAGCATTGTTAATACGATACCAAGCATCCTTTAAACTTTCTCCCCCTTGTTGCTTAAAACTATGAACATTCTACTTCAGGATTACTCATTTTAACAAAACTAAAAGCAAACAAATAAAAACAGCTACCAAGGATTTTAATTTTTTTTGGATTTTTGATATAAAATGATGCAGGTAAAATAAATAAAGTAAAGCAAAACAATAACAAAGTAAAGGATGTGCGTGCGAAAAACTCCCCTTGCAGAGGTCTTCCACTCTTCTCCCTGGCAACGGCACCAGAAAATAGCTGTTCCTTGTGCGTGGTGAATGACCAGACCGTTGGGAACCCCAAGAGGAAGGTGTGATGAATATAGTAGCTAGTTTCCCTCAGTTAAGAAACCAAGGTTTAATCGTTCTTGGGGAGGAGAGACAAACGACTGAAGGTGATGCAGACTGGCTTAATAGCACTCGAACAAGGGCGCCGTTTAATGATACTTGTTGACTCGTCTTCGGCCAGTAGCAACTCGGAACCTGCACACAACACAACCAAGTACTTTGTTCCCAACTTGCGATGAGGTTATCAATCTCACCGGTTTGCTTGAAACAAAGGTTATGAGTGTATCGAGTGGAAAACAGTAGAAGTATGCGAGTAAAGTAAACAGTGCGAGTGTAACATCCCTCTTTTAGCAAACCCTAATTAGGAATTGTTTGTGCATCTTGAGCATCATTTAAAATGCACTAAGAAAAATTGGTAATTGAAAATAAAGTGGAAACCCTAATTATGCCACTTCTTTCTCTATTCAAAATTGTTTTCAAATGTTTTGGAAACACAAAAACAAAAATGTGTGGACCTTTAGTTATATGTTAAAAAGGCCACTAAAATACTTCAGAACTTTTTGAACTTGTTTGAATCACAAAATCTGCAAAAACAAGTGTTATTCTAAAAGTTTCCAGGAAAAAAATAAAGGAAAATATTTTTCCTCTCTTCCTCTCCTGGGCTCTTTCTGGCCTTTCCTTCTCCCTCCCGAAGCCCAGGCGAAGCCATCTACGAGCCCAGCCCAACCCCTCTGTTCATCTTCAACCTCCATTCGGGAAACAGCTCAGTGGCTGCGTCTCCGTCGTCGCCGGTGCCAAGATGCGCGCTACTGACCTCCACCGCCCTCGTCGTCTACAAGTACTCCACGCTCGCGCCAAAGAAACCCTAGCCGGCCACTTCTTCTCCCTCCTCTCTCTGGCTCTCTCCCGTAGGCAAGCCGAAACCCTAGCCCACAGCCGCTATTTTGCCCCGTCGTTACAGACCGCCCCGAGCTCCAACGACTAGCTCCGAAGCTTCGCCTCGACTCCTAGAGCCTCCCTGCCGAAGGAATAGCGTCGGCATGGCCTCAATCAACGCCGGTGAGCTTTCCCTTTCGCCTCTGCTACCGCACATCATCGGCCATGGCGGCGCCATCAAGCCTCCTCTGTCCTCCCCGTCAAGCTCAGAAGCTTTGTGGTGAGCATCCGGTCCTCCAGGACCTCTTTCCCTTTTTCCTCTCGCTCTGCAACGAGCTCGCGCCATGCACCGCCGTCCTCCGCCGCTCGGCCATGTCGCCCGAGATCCTCCGGTGACCAATCCAGAGCGGCGCCACCATATTTTGGTTCAGCGCAAACCCGCGCACCCCTCTGGCCTAGCCGCTCGTCCCCGTTCGCCCTCCCTAGTTGTCGTCGTTGTCCGGCTGACCGCCGACCGTCGGGTCAACGTGACCAGGCCGGGTCTTTGACCAGATTTGACCTGGCCAATGTGGCCACTGACGTGGACTCCTTGGTCCACCAGTCAGTGACTGTGGGTCAATTTGACCCCGGTGCAAAATGGCCCCTGCAGCCTATTTTAATTTTAGAAAGTGTCTTAATCTTGTAAAATGCATATTTTATTTCCTGTTTATCAGAAAAGGGTGTATGACCTATCAAAATGCTCAGAAAATTTTCTCTACATGTTTATGTCAAATTCATGCATTGTTAAGCAACTTGAAACCTTGTTTAATTAGAAGAACCAATTGTACCCCCTCCGGCGAAATCTAGGGTTATCGGATCCCCATTTCGGAGTCGTCCGACAACCCCGCTACCTGACTAGCTAGTATTAGGGTTTATTTTGAGCATCCTAAACTTTTCATATCATCATATTTGTTTGCGCATCGATGCCATGTATTGAATGCTATCTTTCTTTCCGGTGTGTTCTGCTTCTCCCCGGTAGAATCCGGAGTTGATCTGAGCAACGCGTCTGATATCAACATCGACGACACCGAAGATCAATGCTTATCCATCGATGAACAATTCAAGAAGAAGAATCCCGAAGACCTATTCCTATTCTTGGTTATCAACGAGCAAGGCAAGCGTCTGATCCCATGTTTTCAAAGTGTTTCAATTTCTGCTATTTATCGCATCGATTCAAATGTCTTTTATCGGTAGTTAGAGTTATCCTATCTTATGCATGCTCTTATCGCCTAAATTCACTGATCCACTGCTCCTAGCATAATTAGGTCTCGCTTATGTGCATTGCTTGAGCCTTTATATCTGTTATGCTTAGCCATGCTTAGTTGGTAAACTCTGATCCATCCGGTTGATGAATTCGAGCTGTGAATGAATCTAGTATGATAGGTTGACGTGGTATGATCAGTGAGTTGTGTGAATAAACATGCTAAAGGCTTGGATGAGCCGCCACAGGGGATGTGGTTATTTGACTCATTCTTGCCGACCCTAGGACCCGAGTTCTCGCCTCTTGAACCAAGACCGAGCGTATAACCACACGAGGCCCTATAATGGCACCCTCTTGACTAACTAACTTGCCTAGTCTGCTCCATGAGTCACCTTATTTGGGTGTTTAAACTTTGTTTTGAACTTGGCCAGGGTTGCTTGAGGTGCGGCCTCTGGTAAACCAACCCCTGCGCATAATTAGAGGGACCGACTTCGGGACTGGACCCGTTATGGCGGAGCTTCCCTCTTTTAGTGAACTCATGGTTTGGGCGAAAGTAAGGTAAAGGTCATGGTCGACCACCCTCTACCGGCCTTCCACGGACGAGGGCTAATGATTATGGTGTTAAGAGTCGGTCGGCACGTGTGGGTAAAGTTGTGCACCCCTGCAGGGTTAAATCTTTTCGAAAAGCCGTGTCCACGGTTATGGACGACTTGGGAACGGATTCTGTGATCATAGAGAACATTAACCTAATCATAAAACTTGGCAAATAAAGTGTGCTTAGGATGCTTCCTCTAGGTTGAAAGAGGGGGTGATCCTGGTGGATAGGTTCAGCTGATGTTGATTCGGTGGTTTTGAAAGATCAAGATACTTGGTGGATTTGCAAGATGTTACAATTGCTCGGTGGATCTAAATAGTAGTTGTTGCTCGGTGGATATAAGAATGATGACTCGGTGGATGATTCAATGATGATCAAAGATATCGCTCTCTTATCCCCTTTTAAAGGTTCTAGATAGACGAGCTTCTCTTCTATCTATTTTATGCAAATAAAACTCGCTTTATGCAAAGAAACTCCACAGAAGGCCTCTCTAGCCAACATGTAGCTACTAGGTTAGTAAGTCTTGCTGAGTACCTTTTGTACTCAACCTTGCCTTGTTGATATTTTTGCCGCAGTGTAAGTTTACCATCGAAGGTTCTGGATGACATCGACATCGATGAGTAGCTTGGGGTTCCCAGGCGGCAGCCTGGAATCTATGGATTGGGACGTCACCGTTATGCTCCAGGCCTCTTAGGCCATTTGGTCTTGCTATGTCTAATAGCATAACTTCGCTTTCGTTGATTGATGATTGACAGGTCAGTGACCTCTGCTTGTAATTTGCTTCTTGCTCTTTAAAGAGCTTGCTATATTACTTTTGAGTTGTAGAGTCACTATTGTGTTACCGATTCCCTCACTATAAGGCTCTCGAGCTCTTGGTTAGGCTTATGTCAGATGAAGGTCTGGATTTGTCTAGCCTTGATCCCGGGGGTCCCGACAGCGAGTAAAGTAAACAGGTGATAGCAATATGATGGAAATAGGACCGGGGTCCATAGTTCACTAGTGGTGTCTCTCTATAAGATAAATAACACATGCTGGGTAAATAAATTATAGTTGGGCAATTGATAGAATAAAGATAAACGTGATATGTCAAGAAGATCACTATGAGATTTACTCTGGGCATTACAACAAAATGCGTAGACCGTCATCCAACTGCATCTATGACTAATAATCCACTTGTGGCGAATCAATCCGAGAACTCCACAAGTATTAAGTTGCGAACAACAGATAATTGCATTAAGCAAAGTGTGTAATGTAAACAAAGCATATGACCTTGAGCATATGAATGTTGTTTTCTCCCTAGTAGCAACAGCACATCTACAACCTTAGAGGTTTCTGTCACTCCCCCAGGTTAAATAGAGGCATGAACCCACTATCGAGCATAAATACCCCCTCTTGGAGTCACTAGCAACTACTCGGCCAAGATAGCTACTAACAACGGAGAGCATACAAGATCATAAACAACATAGAGATAACAAAAGATATATTTCAGTATAGCAACTCAATCATAACACTAATATTCATCGGATCCCAACAAACCAAACATGTAGAATTACATAACGGTGATCACAATCATGTAGGGCAGCTCATGAGATCTAAACAAGAAGCACATGGTGGAGAAGACAACCATCTAGCTACTGCTATGGACCCATAGTCCAAGGTAGATTACTCACTCATCGCTCTGGAGGCAAGCATGGCGATGAAGAAGACATCCGGTGGCGATTCCCCTCTCCGGTAGGGTGCCAGGAAGAGCTTCTGGACCCTCCCGATCTTCGGGTCGACGGCGGCGGCGGATCGCGATGTGTTCTGGAAACATGATCGGGTACTTAGGTTTTTTCCATCGGGCGGTCTTTATAGGCGAAGGGGCGATGTCAGAGGTGGAGCCAGGTGGCCTCACACCAGGCTGGCGTGGGCCAGGGCCTGGCCGCGCCGGCCTGGCATGTGGGGCCCCTGTGGCTCCCCTCCTACTCTCCTTCGAATCTCTGGAAGCTCCCGGACAAAATAAGACTTCAGGAACTTGTTTCGTCCAATTCCGAGAATATTTCCTGTGTATCACTTCTGAAACACAAAAACAGCAGAAAACAGGGAACTGGCACTGTGGCGACTTGTTAGTAGGTTAGTTCCGGAAAATGCATAAAAGTGCCACGAAGTGTAACAAAACATTGGGCAAATGGTGTAAAAACAAGCATGGAGCATCAAAAATTATAGATACATTGGAGACGTATCACCTCCTGGCGAAGGTGTGGTCGACGCTTGACCGCATTCGCAACGTGTCCATCCCTGACTCGACCAGCAACACCATGGCCGGCATCCTCGAAGCCCTAGCGGTGAAGATGGATGGCGAGGATCCATTAGTTTCTGCGGTTCGCTGACAGGTAACTATCGGCTCCGAGTCTGTCTTCTCTATGCTGACGATGCACGGGGTTGAATTCGACGCCGACAAAGTCACGGGCACGTATCCGAAAGACAAGGACGGACGTGATAAGTCTCCGAAGGGCTACCTTGAGCTCGCCCGCGACTTGTCTGCTCGGATGACGAGCTTCCTGGCCGAAAGGAATGAGAGGCGAGCGGCGGCACGGGTCCAAAAGCGCGGTGCCTCCGGCGCATCGTCTAGCAAGGCCGCTGGTAGTTCAGCATAGTTTAGTTGATGCCTATGTCGAGCGTCTGTAATTGACTTTGTGATGCCATGTCAAAGACTGTTGTTTTAATTTGGGCACACTGCTTGCTGTAAATTTGCTGCTTCTATTTTGCCATCGTATTCTGCATCTGCTTGTTATTTGGTTTCCGATGACTATGCATGACCGGAGGCTTCTTGTGCAGGACTCGTCTGTGATCTCGAATGTTTGGCCTGTTTTGTACGAAACAGTTGCTAGTTCTTCCTGTGCCGTTGAGAGGAGAGCCCCTTCCACAAGCAAATTAACTCTAATTTGATCCTTGCGCGACCAGCTCAAGAACACACAGCATCAACTAAAAGCAGTTACAGCGAAGGTCAACGTTGCCCTGTCCAAGGCGTCGCGGGCTGCAGATGCCAAAAAATTCCTTCTTGAGGAAGTTGAGAACCTTGGGAAAGCCCTAAAATGTGAGTCTTTTGAGCTTTTGGTCCGCTTTGCGGTCTGAGCCTGTAGAATGTGACATTCTTCTCTCCTCTGCAGATGTATGCCTTGACAGTGAAGCTGAGGCCCGACGCAAAAATGTGCACCTTCGTGCAGCTCAAACACACGCCAATTCGATCGCTGACAGTTTCTGGGCTAACCGATCGAAAGCGCTGAAGTTGACAATCCTCCAGGATAGGATTGCCCAGGCTGGAGTACTGGCCGAAACGAGTCGCAGTTCCCTCGTGTTGGTGCATGAGGAGATGTTTCCTCTGAATAACCAACCCGAAGGCTTACATGCGTTGCTTGATCGTTTCGAGAATGGCAATGCTGTCTACTCCTTCATTCGAGAACACTTGCGCTGCGGGGCTCTGGTCGCTCTTTCCTTCATGTGTGTTCATTACCCTGAGATTGACTTAGAGCTGCTGAAGACACTCCCTCCAACTCCCAGTGGTCGTGTTGACATGGATCATCATTATGCTGCTTGCACGGATACGGCTGATTGTATCGCTCGACAGATTATCACCGGAAGTGATCGTCAGAGGGCGAATCAGGGCATCGCAGCACACTGACTTGGCTAAATATCTGGATATTGCTTATCTCTTGTGTATGTATGTATCTTTGAAGATTCTTCAGAGTGATTTTGTGTGAATTTTGACGAGTCATGTAGGTTGATGGGCGGAGCCCCCGAGTGTACGTCAAAGGGTAGAGCCCCCGAGCGTAGGTCGAAGGGGTAAAGCCCCCGAGCGTGGGTCAAAAGGGCAAAGCCCCCAAGCGCGGGTCGAAAGGGCGAAGCCCCGGAGCGCGGGTCGAAGGGGTGAAGCCCTCGAGCGTAGGTCGAAGGGGTAAAGCCCCCGAGCGTAGGTCAAAAGGGCGAAGCCCCCGAGCACGGGTCGAAAGGGCGAAGCCCCCCGAGTGCGGGTCGAAAGGGCAAAGCCCCCGAGCGCGGGTCGAAAGGGCGAAGCCCCCGAGCGCGGGTCGAAGGGGCAAAGCCCCCGAGCGCGGGTCGAAAGGGCGAAGCCCCTGCGCGCGGGTCGAAAGGGTAAAGCCCCCGAGCGTAGGTCAAAAGGGCGAAGCCCCTGAGCGCGGGTCGAAAGGGCGAACCCCCCGAGCGCGGGTCGAAAGGGCGAAGCCCCCGAGCGCGGGTCGAGCAATTTTTTAAGGCGAAGCCCCCAAGTGTGGGTTGAACAATGATATAAGGGAGTGTACTTTATTGCTTGGCGCCGAGGGCGCAATGGTTGAGCGTGGTCTGCTGCCGACGCATAATTATATAGAGATGGGGGGTGAAGGAAGTGTGTTGATTCTAAGGGTAGAACCGACGCAACTGATGTGCGTTCCATGGGTTGTCGATGTCCTTCCCTGTCTTAGGGTCACGCAGTCGATACGCGCCTCCTGGGATTGCTTCGTGGACGAGATATGGGCCTTCCCATGGTAGTTCCAGCTTCGACGTGCTTGTTTGCTTGAGGCGAAGGACGAGGTTGCCTGGCTCGAAGGACCATCCGCGTACCCGTCTGCTGTTGTAATTGCGGGGGCTTTGCTGGTAAACTGCCGAACGGGCGAGGGCGACGTCCCGAGCCTCATCCAGCAGGTCTTGGGTATCTGCTAATGCCTTTTCTGCGTCTTCTTCGACATAGGCCAGCACGCGAGACACGCAGTAGCGTACGTCAGTGGGTAGTACCGCCTCTGCTCCAAAAAGCAAGAAGAACGACGTGTAGCCGGTCGAAGAGTTTGGGGTTGTCCGCAGGCTCCATAGGACCGATGGTAGTTCTTCGACCAAAGCGCCTGCCGCGCGCTTGAGGGGTCGAAGGAGTCGCTTCTTCAGTCCCGCGCAGACGAGCCCGTTGGCCTTTTCGACTTGGGGTGCGCCACCGAGGCATACTTGATCTTGATGCCAAGCTTTTTGGCGAACTCTTGGAACTCGCCTGATGTGAAGTTGGTGCCATTGTCGGTGATGATGCTGTTCGGTACGCCATACCTGTAGATGATTGATTTGAAGAACTTGACCGCCGTAGTCGCCTCTTGGTTGGTGACGGGGACAGCTTCGATCCACTTGGAGAATTTATCCACGGCGACTAGCAGGTACGTGTGGTTACCTCGAGATGACTTAGGTAGGGGCCTGACCTGATCGAGGCTCCATTGCGCAAAGGGCTAGGCGACGGGTATGGTATGTGATACGTCTCCAATGTATCCATAATTTTTGATGCTCCATGCTTGTTTTTACACAATTTGCTTAGTGTTTCGTTACACTTCGTGGCACTTTTATGCATTTTCCGGAACTAACCTACTAACAAGTTGCCACAGTGCCAGTTCCCTGTTTTCTGCTGTCTTTGTGTTTCAGAAAAGTTACATAGGAAATATTCTCGGAATTGGACGAAACCAAAGCCAGTCGCCCAGAATTTTACCGAAGCTTCCAGAGAACTGAAGAGGAGATGGAGTGGGGCCACGAGGGGCCCTCACACCAGGGCGGCGCGGCCAGGGGCTGGGTCGCACCCCTATGTGTGAGACCACCTCGGTCCATTCCTGACGATGCCCCTTCACCTATAAAGACCCCCTGACGAGAAAAACCTAAGGACCCGATCAGTTTTTCAGAACACATCGCGATCCGCCGCCGCCGTCGACCCGAAGATCGGGAGGGTCCAGAAGCTCTTCCCGGCACCCTGCCGGAGAGGGGAATCGCCACTGGAGGTCTTCTTCATCGCCATGCTTGCCTCCAGAGCGATGAGTGAGTAGTCTACCTTGGACTATGGGTCCATAGCAGTAGCTAGATGGTTATCTTCTCCACTATGTGCTTCATGTTTAGATCTCATGAGCTGCTCTACATGATTGAGATCACCGTTATGTAATTCTACATGTTTGGTTTGTTGGGATTCGATGAATATTGGTGTTATGCTTGAGTTGAAGTACTAAAATTTATCTTTTGTTATCTCTATGTTGTTTATGATCTTGCATGCTCTCCGTCGTTAGTAGCTATCTTGGCCGAGTAGTTGCTAGTGACTCCAAGAGGGGATATTTATGCTCGATAGTGGATTCATGCCTCTATTTAATCTGGGGGAGTGACAGAAACCTCTAAGGTTGTAGATGTGTTGTTGCTACTCGGGGGAAAACAACATTCATATGCTCAAGGGTATATGCTTTGTTTACATTACACACTTTGCTTAATGCAATTATCTATTGTTCGCAACTTAATACTCATGGGGTGTTCGGATGATATCCCCGTGAGTGGATTATTAGTCATAGATGCAGTTGGATGGCGGTCTATGTATTTTGTTGTAATGCCCAGAGTAAATCTCATAGTGATCCTCTCATCATATGCACGTTATCTTTATTCTATCAATTGCCCAACTGTAATTCGTTTACCCAGCTTGTATTATTTTTTCTATGGAGAGACACCGCTAGTGAACTGTGGATCCCGGTCCTATTTCCTTTATATTGCTATCACCTGTTTACTTTACTCGCACTGTTTACTTTACTCGTATACTATTATTATTTTCCACTCGATACGCTCATTCCTTTGTTTACAGCAAACCGGTGAGATTGACAACCTCATCGTAAGTTGGGAGCAAAGTATTTGGTTGTGTTGTGCGTAGGTTCCGCGTTGCAGCTAGCAAGCAAAGCTTGGACGAGGCACCCTATAAATTGTCCTGAGCTGTCGCAAGCTAGCAAGCATCACCTTCAGTCGTTTGTTTGTTCCTCTCCTGAACGATAAACCTTGGTTTCTTACTGAGGGAAAATTTGCTACTATATTCATCACACCTTCCTCTTGGGGTTCCCAATGAGCTGGTTATTTACCACGCATCAGTATGTAGTTTCGATGCGGGTGCGTGCGGCTTGGTAGCGAATAACTGGCATGCTTCGCATTGCTGGACGATGTTCCTGGCGTCGTAGAGGGCCGAGAGCTAGTAAAACCCCGATCAAAAAGCCTTAGCGACGAGAGTTCGACTGCTGGCATGATATCCGCAGGTCCCTTCATGGATCTCTCGCAGAAGAGCGATTCCGTCCTCTTGCGCTATGCACCGCTGGAGAACACCTGTAGTGCTACGTTTGTAGAGTTCTCCGTTGATTACTGTGAAGGCCTTGGAGCATCGCATGACCTGTCGATGATGGATGGGATCTTCTGGGAGTTCGCCTCACACCAGGTAGGCTAGGTATGGTTTCATCCAGACTGCTTCGACGAGCATGACTGTAGCTGTGCCTTCGGAAAGGCCTTCTGTTCCTGCTGCTGGGGTTGAGTTTGTTTGCTTAGACCCCGAGCGTGTTGCTAACGCCGGGTCGATGGCTGGCTTGATCTTGACAGAGCGCTCGAATATCTCCTCAAAGAAGAATCCTGGCGGTATCGGCAGGCACCTGGAGCCAACATTGGCCAAGTTGTCTGCTTCTTCATTACTTTCTCTGCTGATGTGTGTAACCTCACACCCTTCAAAGTCGCCTTCGAGCTTGTCGTACATGGTGCGATATGCGATCATGTTTACGCAGGTCACATCGCACTCCTTCATGACTTGCTGGGCGATGAGGTTCGAGTCTCCGTGGATCTTGATGCGGGTGGCCCCGCACGCTTTCGCCATGCGCATGCCGTGCAGGACGGCTTCGTATTCCGCTTCATTGTTTGAGGGGTTCGAAAAGCGCATGCGGAGGATGTAGCGCATCTTGTCTCCCTGTGGCGACACAAGGACCACTCCTGCTCCGGCTCCCAAAACCCGCTTAGACCCGTTGACGTATATGGTCCAACAGTTCGACATGTCCGGGAGTTCGGGCATTTGTGCTTCCGTTCATTCGGCTATGAAATCTGGCAGGACTTGTGACTTGATCGCCGATTGACGCTGGTACATAATCTCCAAGGGTCCCAAGGTGATTCCCCATAGTGACACGCGTCCTATGGCATCTGGGTTGTTGAGAATGCTGGACACTGGATTCAAGGCCACCACTATAATGAAATGGCACTCGAAGTAATGCGGCAGTTTCTTCCCCGTCATATAGATGGCGTATGCTAGCTTCTGGTAATGGGGATATCTTTGCTTGGTTGGAGATAAGACCTCGCTCAGGTAGTACACATGCCTCTGTACTCCGTGCTCTTTGCCCTCCTTTGCACGCTCGACTACAAGGACTGAGCTGACGACTTGATTTGTGGCTGCTATGTATAGCAACATCGTCTCCTTCTCTCGAGGGGTGATGAGAACTAGGGATGTCAAAAGTCGACGCTTGAGATCTTCGAACGCCGCTTGCGCCTCTTCTGTCCACGTGAAGTTGTCTGTCTTCCGAAGCAGCCGATAAAACGGGAGAGCTTTTTCGCCGAGCTTGCTTATGAAGCGGCTAAGTGCTGCTAGTCGACCTGTCAACTGCTGGACATGTCGAAGCATCTTTGGCGGTTGCATGTTGATAATGGCCTGAATTTTCTCTGGGTTACCTTCGATTCCTCTTTCAGAGATGAGGTATCCCAGCAGCTGGCCTGTAGGCACCCCGAAGGAACACTTCTTTGGGTTGAGCTTGATGTTGTAGCGATCGAGGTTAGCGAAAGTTTCCCACAAGTCGTCGAGCAGGCTGTCTGCTTTCGCAGTTTTGATGACGATATCGTTGACGTAGACCTCGATGTTGCGGCTGATCTGTTCCTTCAAGCATGCCTGCATGCACCGTTGATAGGTGGCTCCGGCGTTCTTGAGCCCGAAGGGCATCGTCATGTAGCAGTACACCCCGTGCGGGGTGATGAACGCTGTCTTGTCTTCATTTTCTACCTTCAACCATATCTGGTTGTACCCGGAGTAGGCGTCGAGGAATGAAAGGCGCTCGCACCCCGCGGTAGAATCGATGATCTGGTCGATTCGGGGCAGTGGGAAGTAGTCTTTCGGGCAATGTTTGTTCAGTGCCGTGAAGTCGATGCACATCCTGTAGATCTTAGTGTCCTTCTTTTCCACCATGACCGGTGGTGAAAGCCACGTGGCTTCCTTGATTTCTCTGATGAACTTGGCCTCGAGGAGGCGATTGATTTCTTCGCCCATTGACTTGGCCTTTTCCGGATTGTATCGGCGCATGGATTGCTTGACCGGCTTCGTGTTCGGAAAGATTTTGAGCTCGTGCTCGGCGAGTTCCCTGGGGATGCCTGGCATATCTGCTGGACACCAGGCGAACATCCTCCAGTGCTCACGGAGGAACCCGACGAGCGCACTTTCCTATGCGGGAGAGAGAGAATTCGACACCCGCGCCGTCTTGGTTGGATCTGTCGGGTGGATATGGTGCTCTCGAGTGTCTTTGCTGGCGTTGAATGAGAGTTCTGGGGCGTTCTGCTGCGCCGGCGGATCGATGTCCATGTTGGTGGCCTCCCTGATGTGATGGAGCTCCTCGTGCACTCCAAAGGTCTGGGACATGCTGTTGAAGTCCTTGTCGCAGTTTTCGGAGCAGGCAAAGCTACCGCTGATCGTTAGTGGTCCTCGATTAGCGGGCATCCGCAGCTTGAGGTAATCATAGTGTGGAACCGCCATGAATCGGGCGAACGCTGGTCGTCCGAGAATGGCGTGATACTGCGAAGGCCAATCGACGACCTCGAACTCGATCTTCTCCTTCCTGAAGTTTGAAGGGGTGCCGAAAATGACATCCAAGTGTATTGCTCCTAATGGGTACGTCGGCTTCTCGGGGACTATCCCATGGAAAGACGTCTCCGTCGGCAAGAGATTGTTCATCAGGATCTTGATCTTGTGCAATGTGTCTGCATAGATCAGGTTCAGACTGCTCCCTCCATCCATGAACACTTTTTCGAGGTAAATCCCCCTATCTGTGCCTTGAGGACCAAGGCGTTGTGACCAGGGCGCGGGACCTTCGGTGGGTGATCTGATCAGTCGAAACCAATTGGGTGTTCTGACCAGTTCAGGTATTCCGGCGTGGCAGGTGGTGCGTGTTTGGCATGGAAAACCTCCCTTGCACGCTTCTTCTGTACTTTGTTCGTCGGGCGCCCTCTCTGAATCATGGGCACGAATCCTCGTGGTGGCGGGAACGCCTTCTCTTCGTCGGTTGGCTGCCATGGCTTGCCGTGCTGGATTGTAGCGGCTTGGTGGCCCTGCTGGACCACGTTCGCTGGCGGATTAGGTGGCGGTGGTGGAGCATTGTGAGCTATCGCACCGGCCACCGGTTGCTCGGTCTGCATCCTCTCTTGAAGCGCTTGACTGAGACGAAGGAATTCTCTGCACTCGATGAGGAGGTGAGCGGGTCTTCGAATTCCATCTTTGTCGAGGTACGTATGTCTTGTGCACCCCCCATCGAGCATCTCTTCTGGTGACAGCTGTGGCTGATCGCGTCGTCGGCGCCACTCCGTTCTTGGCTTCGAGTCACGACCAGCGCTCCTGCTACTACTTCCATAGTAGTTGTTTCCTCGTCGCGCCCCGTCGTGATTATCGTCGCGGTCCTTGTGTACGTAGCCTGCTGCTACCATGTCTGGTGCGTCTGCATCATCATAGCGGTTCCGATGACCTTTCTTTCGGGAGCTGCTGTGAAACTGGTCTTCCGCATCAACATCATGTTCCGCCGATCGTCGGCGGCTTCTGGGTGCTGCGATCGAATCTTCTCCATCAGCCCACTCATTTGCCAAGCTCATGAGATGGTCAACCGTCTTCGGCTTGCAGCGCCCTAGCTCCTCCTTGAAGTCCCGTCGAATGAGACCAGTCCCGAAAGGCATCGATAGCTCTCTCGGGCGAGATATTTTCTGCCATATTACGGAGACTGATCCATCGTGAGATGTACGACCTCAGATTTTCTCCGGTCCTTTGTACGCATAAGCGTAACTCTTCAAACGACGTGGGCCGTCGTGAGGTACCTCAAAGTTGGCGATAAAGGCTTGCCGAAACTCTTCCCAGGAGCGTATGCTGTCCGGAGCAAGGTTGTTTAGCCACGCCCTAGCGTTGTCCTTCAGGTGCAATGATAGCAACTGGAGAGCATTGTCTCTAGATCCACCGCCGATGGTGACAGCGGTCATGAAATCATCGAGCCAAATTTGAGGGTCATGCTGCCCATTGAACTTGACGACACCATCGCTGAGCTTGATCCCTTTCGGCAATGGCGTGGAACGGATCAAGAGACTAAAACACTCTGCTCCACATAGCCCATCGTGATTGCCGGTGAACGCCTCCAGATCGCGCTCCTCCTTGAAGCGGCGGGCCTCGCGTCGTGCACGCCCATTGTCGACTCTGTTCTGAGCCAAGCCATGTTGAAGCTCTCCGTTGATAGGCTCCACCACTTGGGTCCTGGGCGCGACTGCTGGCGCTGTTGCTGGGTGTCTTGACTGGTCGACTGGCGGGATGGCCCTTCTCGGCGTTGTTTCATGCTCTTGGTTAGCTGTACCCTGAAGCACCCTAACTCCTTCGAGCGCCAAATTCTGCAAGTGCCTCATATGCTCATCGTCGTTGGCTCCATTTGCAGCAATGTATTCTGCGGTTGCCATGATCGCAGCTTCTTTGGTCTTGGGTAGCAGATCTGCTTCATTAAAATCTGCTTCCAGGTTTCGGGCAACATTGTGCATGTTGGCTCCAGGCGGGATATGCGATCGTGTCCTATGTTGGACACTTGACGAATAGTGGGACGATAATGCGGCCCGCCTTCTGCTGGACGCGTCGGCCTCGTCTCTGCGTCTCTCCAAGATGCATCTGTCAGCGCTGATCTGATCCTTATATTCCTGGGCGACGAACCGGAGCGCTGCTAGCTCCTGCGGGCTCGGGTTGGGGCCCATGTCTGCTTCGCCCGCGTACACCCTCCTGGCGTACCAGATCTGGTCTTGTGTGATGAACTGTCGGCCGGTGTTTGACCAGTTTTGACCGTCGTTGGCTCTATTCTCGTTCCCATCTCCATGTGACGCCATCATGCAGTGTCCTCCGAACGGTGGGATTGAATCGTCGCTGATTTTGCCCAGCACTGGAGGATAGTGTTAGACATATTGTATTAGTCCGATTAGGACTCTGTAATAGTCCATATAGGACTCCGTCTGTAATACTCTTGTCACCCGTGACAATAATATCTTTGCCGAATTTCACCCCTCTGATGTTTTTGTTAAAGACCGTGAAACTAGGGACGTTCTTCTTAGTGGTCATAGCCAACATGGTCTATACGAACTTGATGTGTCACCTGCTTACCAGGTCTTCAGTGGTGTTCGTGTGTCATCGTCTCAGTGGCACTCTCGCCTTGGTCATCCGACGACACCCATTGTTTGCCATGTTCTCCATCGTCATGAGCTCCCTGTCCAGTCTAGTCGTTATAGTGATACAGTCTGTGATGCCTGTCAACAAGGCAAGAGTCATCAGCTTCCTTTTCCTGAGTCGAATCGTGTAGTGAAAACTCCGCTTGAGCTAGTTTTTTCGGATGTATGGGGTCATACTCAAACTTATGTCAGTGGTCATAACTATTATGTCAGTTTCGTTGATGCTTACAGTCGCTTTACTTGGCTTTATCTTATCAAGTGTAAATCTGATGTGTTTGATGTTTTCTTGCAATTTCAAGCACACGTTGAGCGTCTTCTCAAAACAAAAATCATTAGTGTTCAATCTGATTGGGTGGTGAGTATCACAACCTTAATACTTTTTTCCAGAAACTTGGGATCTCGCACTGTGTGTCTTGTCCTCATACATATCAACAAAACGGTGTTGCCGAACGTAAGCATCATCATATTGTCGAAACTGGTCTTACTTTACTAGCGCATGCCTCTGTCCCTTTTTGCTATTGGAGCGATGCTTTTACTACAGCCTATTTTCTGATAAATCGGCTTCCTACACGTCTTCATATGAAAACTCCATTAGAGCTATTGCTTCATGAAACTCCTGACTACACTTTTCTCAAAGTCTTTGGGTGTGCGTGTTGGCCACACACCCGTCCATACAACAATTATAAACTTGAATTTCGGTCTAAAAAGTGTGTGTTTCTTGGATATAGTTCTCTTCATAAAGGCTACAAGTGCCTCCATGTTCCTTCAAATCGTGTTTTTATTTCTCGCGATGTTATCTTTGATGAGACTGTTTTCCTATTTTCGGCACTTCCAAGTTCTTCCACACCACCATCACATCACTCTTCACCTGTTATGTCTGACCAATTTGAAGATGTTGCACACTCTCCGTTGTTGTTGCCTAATCATGGTGCAGGTATTGGTCGAGGAGCACGTCTTCATCTTCAGGATATTACTGACGCATCATCAGATGCACATGTCACTGCTGGGCCATCTTCATCTGCCCCTGCTACGGCTTCCTCTGTGCCGCCCGGTGCAGCCACGCCGTACTTGCCGCCACATGCGGCCCACTCCATGCCGCCTGGTGCGGCTCTGTTGCCCCGGCCTGGTGCGGGCCCACTACTCTCGTCGCCCATGGCGACGCCGATCTTCTCGTCGCCCAGGGCGACATCGCCGCCTACATCGCCTCTTGCGGCCCCGACGCCAATGTCACCAGGGTCGTCGCCCTCCCCAGCAGGGTCGTCGCCATCACCATCGTCTGCTGGGCCTCCGCCTCATGAGGCCTCGCCCGCGCCTGCTGGGCCTCCGCCTTATGCGGCCTCGCCGTCCTTGTCGCCTCGTGCGACTTTGACGCCCTCGTCGCCTACTGCGGCATCCGCACAGCCCTCACCCGCTTCGGTCGGGCCGTCGCCCGCTCATGCGACATCGTCGCCTCAGATGCCTTCTACAACTGGGCAGGCCCCGTTGCCCGCTATGACTATTTCATCTTTGGCTCCTATGCTTGATGATATAGTGTCTTCCCCACCACCTGTTGCTGCTTCGCTTCGTCCTCACACACGCAGCAAAAGTGGCATTGTCCGTCGTAAAGAACATACGGATGGTACTGTTGCCTGGCTTGCTGCTTGTTTAGCTGATGCTCAGGCGGATCCTACTGCTGAACCTCGTAACTATCAGGCTGCTATGAGTATTCCTCACTGGCGTGCTGCTATGGCTGATGAGTTTCAAGCCCTTCTTCAGAATAACACATGGCGTCTGGTTCCGCCGTAGTCTGGGATTAATATTATTGACTCTAAGTGGGTTTTCAAAGTCAAGAAACATGCCGATGGTACTATTGAACGATACAAGGTACGCTTGGTTGCTAAAGGATTTAAACAAAGGTATGGACTTGATTATGAGGATACTTTTAGTCCAGTTGTCAAACCCACTACTGTCAGGCTTCTGCTTTCACTGGCTGTTACTCGTGGTTGGTCGCTTCGCCAGTTGGATGTTCAGAATGCTTTCCTTCATGGAGTTTTGGAGGAAGAGGTCTATATGCGTCAGCCTCCAGGTTTTGTTGATCCGTCTTGTCCCCATCATCTGTGTCGCCTTGAAAAGGCGTTATATGGGCTTAAACATGCTCCGCGCGCCTGGCATGCTCGACTGGGATCTGTTCTCCGCACTCATGGATTTGTGCCATCTACTGCCGATACGTCTCTATTTCTGTTTTAACGCCCTCAGCTCACTATGTACCTGCTGGTGTATGTTGATGATATTATTGTTATCAGCTCGTCTGAGTCTGCGACTGCCCGCCTTGTGACAGCGTTGGGTGCAGACTTCGCTGTGAAAGATCTTGGTAAACTCCATTACTTTCTTGGATTGGAGGTTACTCACTGTGATGCTGGGTTGACTCTCACTCAGCAGAAATATTCTATGGATTTGTTATGCCGTTCTGGTATGCTTAATTGCAAGACGGCTACTACCCCCATGTCTGCTACTGACATGCTTTCTGCTCTGGCTGGTGATCTTCTTTCTTCTGATGATGCTACTGAGTATCGCAGTCTTGTTGGAGGGTTACAGTATTTGACGATCACTCGCCCAGACTTGTCCTATGCAATCAATCGAGTTTGTCAGTTCCTTCATGCACCTAGAGATTCTCATATGACAGCTGTTAAGCGTATTTTACGCTATCTTCGTCATACTGCTCAGTTTGGTCTTCATTTTCGGTCAAGTCCCTCTACTGTTCTGGCCGCCTTCTCCGATGCTGACTGGGCTGGTTGTCCAGATGATCGGCGATCCACGGGGGGACATGCTATATTCTTTGGACCAAATTTGATCGCCTGGAGTGCTCGTAAACAAGCTACAGTGTCTCGTAGTAGTACTGAAGCAGAGTACAAGGCGGTTGCAAATGCTACTGCTGAAATCATGTGGGTGCAGTCTTTGTTGAGAGAGTTGGGGGTCTCTCAGAATCGTCCGCCAGTCCTTTGGTGTGATAATATTGGTGCTACATATCTGTCTTCAAATCCAGTCTTCCATGCTCGCACCAAACACATTGAAGTTGACTTCCACTTTGTCAGAGAACGGGTTACACAGAAGCTGCTACAAATCAAGTTCATCTCTTCTAAAGATCAACTTACGGACATCTTCACGAAGCCACTACCGCTACCGACTTTTGAAGGCTGTAGGCGCAATCTTAACTTACTCTGCATTTCAGGACATAGTTAAGATTGAGGGAGGGTGTTAGACATATTGTATTAGTCCGATTAGGACTCTGTAATAGTCCATATAGGACTCCGTCTGTAATACTCTTGTAACCCTGTTTGACTATAATAAATACCAGAGAGCCGAGACCCCGAGGGTCATCGAGCCCTTGCCCTAAACACTACGTTTTAAAGATAGGTGTCGTCGTCTCTGAGATAAGATTCGACCTCAATCATGAGATCTGAGTTGTAATCGACCATGTATTCATTGCTTGATGTTGCAGAGTCGCTCGAACACGAGCTATCTGAGTTGCCTATTTTCCTCTTAGCCTCGGGGTAGACGTCATCGTCGTCCGAGCATGTGTAATCTGAGTATAGCCCTTCGACATAATCAGGGTCGTAGGGCGTGGTACGGAGTGTGAGGGCGTTGAGAGCCCGCTCGCACTTGGATATCGTCGGGTAGACAGCTGCAGTGCCTCCCCGAGGGTCTTCATAGCCGGCGATCTCGTGAAACGAGAAATCTCCGGCACCCACAAAGTGGTATGCGTCGCAATCGGCGCAGTAGGCGGTGGTTGGGGATAGAGGTGGAGCTTCGAAGTCGTTCGACCCTACTGATGGGGTCGAATCTTTCCGCCTTGGTTCCTCCTCCAGCGGCGTCGGCAGTGCGGTCGCCGAGGGATTGCCCTCGGCTACGGGTGTTGTGGTTGGGGCCATCGCGGGCGGCATCGAGTCGCCGACAGAAATCAGCTCAGCGACCCCGTCGTTGCTCACATGGAAGTTGAACAGTCCGAAGGCCATGTCGAAGCCTCGTGCGGTCGCTGGGACGGTGATGGTCGATCCCGCGGCGTCGTCGCCCGGTTCCGGTGAGGTGGTGCCGATGGAACTCGGCACAGCGATGCCGACGGCGGTGTCGATGGCGAGGTCGATGTCGATCTTGTTGTTGGCATCGACGATAGCCGACACAGCGATGATGGCGGCAGCGTCGATGGCGGAGTTGGTGTCGATCTTGTCGTTGGCGTCGACGACGGCCGACACAGCGATGACGGCGGCGGCATCGATGGCGGAGTTGGTGTCGATCTTGTCGTTGGCGTCGACGACGGCGGCGTCGATGGCGGAGTTGGTGTCGACCTCGTCGTTGATGTGGACGTCGATGGCGGAGTCGATGTCGAGCGGCGACATAGAATCGACGGTCTTGGCTGATGTCGGTCCGCCGAATCATGTCGATGCGATGAGGTTGTCGATGATGGGTGAAGGAGCCGGCGAATCCGTAGATCCAGATCCCGTCGTCCCCATGGTCGGCGCCAATTGACGAGGTTCTACCCCGGCAATGCCCATGTTCGAGGGATTTTGATCTAGGGAACGCATGGTGGGACCTGGCGAACTCGACGGCGATCAGACGAAAACAGGGAAACACGAGGTTTTACCCAGGTTCGGCCCCCTTGGTAGGGTAATGACCTACGTCCTGCTTGTCTACTTTTATTGATGGGGTGACTACAGTGGTGATGTTACAATGGTGGCGTAGATTGGATCTAGCCGAAGTAGAGAGCTCTGAGTATCGAGCGCTCTGGCGTGTGGTGGTGAAAGAGTATCCAGGGTTTCGGGACCTCCCTCCTAGCCTTTTATATGCGAAGGCTGGGTCTCAGGATTGTCCCTCAAAAAAGTACAGATCGGATCGGTTTCGAATAAGCCCTAACCGAAGACTAATACAAATTGGACTCCTCGAATCCGTGCTTGCACGCCATGTATACTTCCTAGATCGCATCCAACCGCTGCCCTTATGGGCCTTGCAGCTCCTTCGACAATAACCTCCCCTGGGCCGAAAACCAGATAGGCGAATATCGAGGGCCTATTTATCATTCCTTCGTCACTAGCAATACACACACAGCGCAATACACACACACAGCTCTGATAATTCGCAATCGTATGCACCAGATGGTACGCGTAAAAGAAAAAGACTCAGTGCAACCATACGCGACATATATATTGGCCAAATTGCCATGCCAATATATATATTGGCCAAACGAGTATCGCCGCCGCGTCGTTTTCAACAACAGAAGCAAGTAGGCTTGCTTTTAGAGCCAAAAACACCGTTAATTAGTAGAGGACTGTCGAGCTGACCAGAGAACAGAGAAGATCGATCGGATGATTTGCTGATCGATTGAGGCGGCCGCGGGAGAGGACTGTTACCGGATACCGAAAGCAGGGCAATAATGCGCAAGACTAGTAGATGAAGTGCGTTATCCAATCAGCACGAGGTGACGGACACGGCTCGCTCGCGTAGAAAGTGCCGGCCATTCCAATGCTACTGTACCGCTTTTTTCCATTACAAGAACAGCAGGGCGGCACGAGACTTTTTGGTGGATTGCCCATTTTTTTGATGGATAGCTGAAATCCCGACGATGCCTGTAATTTCCGAAACACGGTGATAGCTATCTTTTGTTGATTGGGAGTGTACTTGCCAGTAGTGGTATTTGGTCTCGTTGGACTGGCTCATCGATCTCCTGCTCTCGTCGATTGATCAGGCGGTGCAGTGACGTCTCATTCCACGCAGTACAAGGTAGACAGAATAGTAACCTGGATTACGTGCGGTGTGGTGGAATGCGAAATCTCAACGTTGACAGAGTAATGAAGAAAGGCAACGGGGCGGCGAAGTCCCACGAGATAATTTCCGAGAGTCCCGTGAGCTGGGTCGGATCGGATCGGATCGACGTACGGACGCGCGCGCGCGGATCAGCTGACCGGATCGATGATGATCACATGACGCGCTCGGCTCGTGCCTCCGTCGTTTCGGTCCCGTTTGTCCAGTTGAGTTTTTCTCTCGCTCTGTCCTCACTTGTTAGTTGTGACTTGGATTCCACCCTCAAAGTCATGTAAAACATGACTTTGATCAAGTCGAGTCACGTATCCCGTGTTCTGTAAGTCGATCCTAGCTGTATGGTTTGAGTCAAATCGAGTCCTTGATCAAAGATTGCTTGCCACCCTCGTGATCGCCGCAGCCGCAGTCCTTGATCAACTGCGGCGTGGGCGTTAAGCGTGACACGGCCGCGCGGCGGGGCGGAATGTTTCCGCCGTGTATCTTTTCAGGCCAATGGCGTGCCGTTTTCCCGGCCTCGGCGTCGTCCGTCCGTAAACCCGGGGGAAGCAATCTTTTTCGATCCATGCGGTGGTGCGTTGATACCCGGCTCATGTTGTCGGCGGCGAGGTTAAGCCGGCATTTAATTATGCGCCAACGTGATTCATGGACATGTACACAATACTCCGTAGGTGCACTCAACTTTTTATAGTACCAACCTGCTAGGTAGTAGTACAACCGTGAGTCCGTGTCCACTCGAGGTAGAAGATGCACTGTGAGCTGTGAGGATTAATTTTCTTTTACGAGTTGGCACCCGGAAAAGCTATTCGCGTCTCGTTCAGTCGTTCTTAATTACATTGTGGTGGGGGCGTATCACGTATGTGGTGCTCGACTGCTGGTGCAGATGAGCAACTATAGTGCAACTCTAAAAATTCGCAATCCGATGTAAGCGGGCCCACTCCACTTTTAGAATGGAACAGCAACACCCAGGAGGTCGTAGAAAAACTGCGTAAAAGGAGTTGGCGTGCTCACGTTTTTTTTTGCCCAAATTGCCATGCAAAACGAGTACTACCGCCGCCGCTTTCTTTCATTTTAACCACAGAAGAAGAAAGTACTTAGCCTCCAAGGTTTGCTTAGAACCAAAAGCTCCGTTAATTAGAGAACTAGCTGACCAGAGTCCATAGCAGATCGATCGGACGAAGGGAGAGGACTGCTACCAGGTATCGACCGAAAGCAAGGCAAAGCTGAGCGATAATGTACGAGACTAGTAGATAAAGTGTGTTATCCAATCGGCACGAGGTGACGGACACACGGCTTGCTCGCGTCGAAAAGTGCCGACCATTCCCATAGTAGACCGACTTTTTGCCATTAACCAGCCGAGCAGGGCGGCACGAGACTTTTTGCCGGAGTAGCCTATTTTGGCTAAAAAGCTGAAATCCTCACGCTGCTTGTAATGGCCGAAACACGGTGATAGCGTTTCTTGTTTCATTTTTTTTTGGACAAATCGGTATAGCGATTGCGGAGTGTACTTGTGACTTTGCGAGGGGTGATTTTGTTTGCGGTCACCGAGTTCCTTGGCACAGGCTCACAGGTACCTTTATTGTTTGTAACAGACGTCATTTGAAAAGTTGGATAGGTAATTTCTGAGAAGGCTCATTCTGAACGAAATAAGGGCAAACCAAATATTGTCGTGACTTCTCCCGTTTTGGGCCCATTGCGGTCCCGCATGTCAGTATTTCTACGTTATGTGCCGAGTCAGTGGGTCATGCTTGTCAGGAGTCTCCGTTATGTTGTCTCGTTAGTTGACAGTACGTTAACTCCACCTGCAACTCTCAGTACGAACAAATTCCCTTTCTTGTCCTTCCAACCCTAGACCCCCCCAGGTCGGTGTCGAATTCCGGCGGCGGTGCATGTCTACCAGCAGGAAACGAGAGGCACCATCGCCGCCAGGAGCGGCGATTGTTGGAGCTGCTAGCCAGGAAAGCAGCCAGAGATCTTGCAACAAGCCAGCAGCCGGGAGCAGCGAGAAGCGGAAAGCTTGCCCGACGGCGGTGGCGCCGCCGACTAAGCGAAGAGCCGGCCCGGCGTTGGCGCCGTCGACCAAGAGCAATCAGAGAGGTAGCCCTCCGGCGTCGCTGGCGCGGCACCGCCTGCAGATTGGAGGAAAAGAACAAATCCCAAAGATAAACAGAATTGGACCTTCTACTATCAGTGTGAGCGCCAGAAAGCAGAGGTGAATATTTCAGATCCCTCTCTTACATCCCGATAGCACTAGGATGTTTTATGAAACGGCAGGAGTAACTGTCAGTATCTGAACAATTGTAGAGAAGAAACTGACTGATTTTTGTCATATGTTTTCCGAAATTGTGGTATTATTTTGTATGCAAGTAATCCTCAATCTCTATCAAACCAACCAACATGCAAATCCAGATTTTTTATCTTATGGAAGTCATCTCAAATTATGTTCAAATCTGAAGGCTCCAATTTATCCGAAATCAGAAAACATACTTTTTGTCTTATGTTTTCCCAAATTGTGGTATGATTAGAGAGAAGCAACTAATTTGTATCTTTTGTTTCCCAATATTTTTGAGACAGCGATGATTCAGAGAACACATACAAAATAAATGTTCGAGTGCATCAGTACATTGCTAGATTAGATTATGGCTTGGAGAGGTGTGTGGCTTCGCAGTCTGTGCAAATAAATGTGAATTGCAGTGAGATTGTGTCTGTTTCGCAGCTTGTTGAAATTCTTCACGCTAGGATTCCTTGGGGATCCAAACAGAAGGCTAAGTTTGTGTGGATGAACATGAATCAGATGTATGAACAACTTAAGCACTCCCATCAGCTGTTGCAGATTTGGGAGAAGTACAAGGGTATTCGTCAGTTGGATCTCTTTGTTATGGTTGATGATATTGATGCACCAGAAGCACAGTTAGGTGCCAAAGGTGTTGATCCAGATGGTGGTGCTCCCAGTGGTATGGATGCTTAGAAACTAGCAGCTATTGACCATTCATAACTGTATCTAATTGCTTTGCAAGTGGATCCTTACACTGCAGTACTAGATGATGGCCAAGAATTTGCTGTGCAGAACGATCATATGGAAATAATGGTAGATCCCAAGACAGTTACTGTTGACCAGATTCTTGAGCAGCTAAAGCAGAGATATCCTTAGGGCCCTAATCAGCGGGCACGTTTACGTTGGTGGCACTTTAAGAAGGGGGATTTCATCGAAATTGTTAAAGATGACGATCTCATGCAGGTTTTTCGAAGGAAGAAATTGAGTAAGAAGGTATTTTTTGTTGTTGCAATTTCAGAAATGGTTGGAGATGATGAGACTGCTGTAGAGCTGTCATCTTGAAGTTTTGAGCTTTCCGCTTCATAGGTGATGATATGTTACAGTGAGAAGTGCAACCCAATTCTGGTCACTATTTGATTCATCTTCTTTATTCTGCATCACTCTATAAATATTTGTGAGTATGCTGTAGCTGCTCCATGCAATAAGCTGTTGTATCTTAGAAAATGTTTTATCTCATATTGTCTGCCTCAAACTTCTTCTGAAAACTAGTGTTAATTTGTAATTTTATTGTAGAACTATGTTGAGAGAATGTAATAAATTCATTTCTGGGAGAAAAAAAGGCTGGAGAACTGCATTGCAGATCTCTTGAAGCAAGCAGCAGTTAATAAGGACAAGTTAGATAGATTGAAACAAATTTTAGATGAATAAGTTATGTGTATGTAATTCAGCATTTCAAGTTATCTAAAAGCAATAGTGTACCTACAACAATTGCTTCCATATAACAGAGAGCATTAACGCAACATCATAGTTCAGTTAACATTTCACTACTAGTTCAGATAACATAAGATTCAGGCTAGCAACTCAAAGTTCAGACATACAGGACGATGAAACATAGCGCGCAGACTATATCGTATCTCCTCTTACTTGGAGGCAATCTCATCCTGCTGGAGGCGCTCGAACTTATTGATCTTGGCTTTCAGCATGATATTCTCCTTCTTAACAGCCTCGAGCAGAGCGGCTGCTTTGCGAGTGCTCTTGGTCATCATCTTCAAGAGATCTCTGGACTTGTCTCTGGCCTCATAGGCTACCACGGTCCTCTCGCTCTGCTTGATCTGCTCTTTGAGGCCCTTGGTGATTTGCACACAAAGGTCGCTGCACGTGGCATTTAGCTTCAGATTTTCCTCCTCCAGCGCTTTGATGGTCAACCTATCCTTGTTCAGGAACATTTTCATCTGCTCCTGCGTCTTCACAAGGTAGTCCATATGCCCCAATAGCAAGCCTTTCACAGCCGTAAGCTTGTCAACCTCATGCGCCAAAGTTCGGGATTTCTCCTTCTCCTGATCCAAATGTGAGCCTAGGCTAGCACAGTGCAACTCGAGGGAATGTTTCTCGGCCAGTTGGTTCTGTATCTTGACATTCAGTGCGGCCACATCTGCCTCGATCTTCTCCTTTGCTTCCTCCACCGGAGTTTAGGGCATGTAATAAAAGAAATCAATGCTAATACTGCCTGTTCACAAATATTCTGGGGCGGAGCTGCATATGGTTTGCATAGTGCACATGCACCAGGGACAAAGAAAATTTTACTAGCTATTGGGTCCAACTTTTGCTATGTGCACCAGGTAAATTCTTTATCAGTGCACCAGGGCTAACAATTTCACATTCAGAAACTGCCCAAACAAGCATGCACATGCATATATGTGCACAGGTCACATTTCACCTAGATTGTTGTTAGTGTGCACCAGGATATTATTTCCCTAGCTCCGCCTTAGCAAATATATAGTTATTTTTATAGTTTTCAAAGTAAACTAGATACGGTAAACAATGAGTGAATCTATACAATGAATCTATACAGATCTACATGCGTAGCACCTAGCCGCATTGCCAAAGGCAGGTTATGAACAATGGTAAACAAGCTTGATCATGAAGTAGACTAGATGGCATGCGATTACCTTGCTTAGCCGGGGAACGGGCTTGATCAGGAAGTCCATTGACGGGTCCAGGGTCTTCATGGGCAGCTTCTTATCCGTGGATTTTGGGGGCCTAAAAAATCAAATAGGTTACGAAGTTGGAAAGAACAAACAAATGGAAGATCAAGGCGTTGTTAACCCACCCGGGGGAGACAACGTCCCCCTTGTCCGTTGGTGTGCAGAAAGAGAGGAGGGCTTCATCCTGACTGATTAGGCTGCTTGCATGGAGATTTGCCTGACGGCGGGTTAACTCCTTCCTCTCTGCCGCCCTAGTCTTGACCCCATCGGTCTTCAACGCCTGTCGGGTCCACTTCTTGCGAGGCATGGCTTCATCGTAGAATGGAGGGAGGGGCAAGGAAGGCAGGAGGAAGAAGAGGAAGTGGGTTTCTGCAGAATAGTGCTACCCGGTCAAGGACCAGCTTCAGCTGACCACCATGTCCTTGCCTCCTGGGCACCATCTCAAGCAATCTCGGCCGTCCGTTTGAATCTAAGCGTAGCCCTTGGTACCTTGTCGACGAAGGGTCACCGTAGGTATGAATGAATAGGAAGTAGTAGCCCCTTGCTTTTTCACTGCGCACTGCCACGATGGGACTGGGCATTGAACTCGATGGAACTCTGCATTGGGTCCCAGCTAAGCGGCGACACGACGCGCACGCCCAGGCGTACATGTACATCTATCTCCTCACCCGGCGTGCATCCATGCCCGTGATTTTTTTTGGGCCATGCATGGCATGTTTGGTATTTTTCCTAGGTGAAGCATCACACACCATGACTCCATGCACTGTTTTTCAATTTTTTTTGATTTTTTCTGAATTCCCCAGGCCCCCTTTAGAGATCTAGGTCAAACTCGCAGTGCCATCGATGTCTGCCAGGTGGGGTGGGAACCATTGTTTGACCTTGGTTCTAGGGTCCCACACTCACAGGGGACCTCCCTGTATTTTCCCCCTATTTTTTGGTGTGCATTTCTTGTAGCCGCAGTGCAAAATTGGATTTAAATGGATTTAGGACAAAAATAATTCATTATATGGCAGAAGGCTGAGATAATTCCTAACCTCCTGAATGTGGCACCCCTGGTAGGTCCCCACCCATGAAAATTAGAGTGGTGATGTTTTGCAGACTGCCCTTGGTGGCCCCTTCACAAAAAAGCACCTGTTTGATCCCTCCGGACCCCTGAAAATGGGAATGCATTTTTTATGTGGAAACTGAAAAAACACTAGTTGCAAAAGTTGTTGGGAATGCAAAGATGCACATCTCCACCACAAATGGGATCATGGTTCCACAGTTTGCTATGGAACTTGCGCAAACCATGGTTACCTGGCAAGGAAGACCAAGAGAACTCCTGCCTGGAAGCACCTCTCTGTGAGAGAGTCCACCTGTGAACCCTTGGGATGGCATGTTTGGTATTTTTCCTAGGTGATGGATCAATCACCATGACTCCATGCACTGTTTTTCTATTTTTTTTTGATTTTTTCTGAATTCCCCAGGCCCCCCTTCGAGATCTAGGTCAAACTCGCGGTGCCATCGATGTCTGCCAGGTGGGGTGGGAACCATGGTTTGGCATTGGTTCTAGGGTGCCACGCCCACAGGGGACCTCCCTGTATTTTTCCCCAATTTTTCTGGTGTGCATTTCTTATAGCCCCAGTGCAAAATTGGATTTAAATGGATTTAGGACAAAAATAATTCATTATATGGCAGAAGGACGAGATAATTCCTAACCTCCTGGATGTGGCACCCCTGGTAGGTCCCCCACCCATTAAAATTAGAGTGGTGATGTTTTGCACACTGCCCTTGGTGGCCCCTTAACAAAAAAAACCTGTTTTGACCCCTCTGGCCTCCTGAAAAATGGGAAATGCATTTTTTATGTGGAAACTGAAAAAACACTAGTTGCAAAAGTTGTTGGGAATGCAAAGATGCACATCTCCACCAAAAATGGGACCATGGTTCCACAGTTTGCTGTGGAACTTGCGCAAACCATGGTCACCTGGTAAGGAAGACCAAGAGAACTCCTGCCTGGAAGCACCTCTCTGTGAGAGAGTCCACCAGTGAACCCTTGGGATGGCATGTTTGGTATTTTTCCTAGGTGATGCATCACTCACCATGACTCCATGCACTGTTTTTACATTTTTTTTGATTTTTTTTGAATTCCCCAGGCCCCCCTTCGAGATCTCGGTCAAACTTGCAGTGCCATCAATGTTTGCCAGGTGGGGTGGGAACCATGGTTTGGCCTTGGTTCTAGGGTACCACACCCACAGGGGACCTACCTGTATTTTTCCCCTATTTTTCTGGTGTGCATTTCTTGTAGGCGTAGTGCAAAATTGGATTTAAATGGATTTAGGGCAAAAATAATTCATTATATGGCAGAAGGCTGAGATAATTCCTAACCTCCTGGATGTGGCACCCCTGGTAGGTCCCCCACCCAAGAAAATTAGAGTGGTGATGTTTTGCACACTGCCCTTGGTGGCCCCTTAACAAAAAAGCACCTGTTTTGACCCCTCCGCCCCCCCTGAAAAATGGGAAATACATTTTTTATGTGGAAACTAAAAAAACAATAGTGGCAAAAGTTGTTGGGAACGCAAAGATACACATCTCCACCAAAAATGGGACCATGTTTCCATAGTTTGCTGTGGAACTTGCGCAAACCATGGTCACCTGGCAAGGAAGACCAAGAGAACTCCTGCCTGGAAGCACCTCTCTATGAGAGAGTCCACCTGTGAACCCTTGGGATGGCATGTTTGGTATTTTTTCTAGGTGATGCATCAATCACCATGACTCCATGCACTGTTTTTCCTTTTTTTGATTTTTTCTGAATTCCCCAGGCCCCCCTTCGAGATCTAGGTCAAACTCGCGGTGCCATCGATGTCTGCCAGGTGGGGTGGGAACCATGGTTTGGCCTTGGTTCTAGGGTCCCACACCCACAGGGGACCTCCATGTATTTTTCCCCTATTTTTCTGGTGTGCATTTCTTGTAGCCGCAGTGCAAAATTGGATTTAAATGGATTTAGGGCAAAAATAATTCATTATATGGCAGAAGGCCGAGATAATTCCTAACCTCCTGGATGTGGGACCCCTGGTAGGTCTCCCACCCATGAAAATTAGAGTGGTGATGTTTTGCAGACTGCCCTTGGTGGACCCTTCACAAAAAAGCACCTGTTTTGACCCCTTCGCCCCCCTGAAAAATGGAAATGCATTTTTTATGTTGAAACTGAAAAAACACTAGTTGCAGAAGTTGTTGGGAATGCAAAGATGCACATCTCCACCACAAATGGGATCATGGTTCCACAGTTTGTTGTGGAACTTGCGCAAACCATGGTCACCTGGCAAGGAAGACCAAGAGAACTCCTGCCTGGAAGCACCTCTCTGTGAGAGAGTCCACCTGTGAACCCTTGGGATGGCATGTTTGGTATTTTTCCTAGGTGATGGATCAATCACCATGACTCCATGCACTGTTTTTCCATTTTTTTGATTTTTTCTGAATTCCCCAGGCCCCCCTTCGAGATCTAGGTCAAACTCGTGGTGCCATTGATGTCTGCCAGGTGGGGTGGGAACCATGGTTTGGCCTTGGTTCTAGGGTCCCACACCCACAGGGGACCTCCCTGTATTTTTCCCCTATTTTTCTAGTGTGCATTTCTTGTAGGCGTAGTGCAAAATTGGATTTAAATGGATTTAGGGCAAAAATAATTCATTATATGGCAGAAGGCCGAGATAATTCCTAACCTCCTGGATCTGGCACCCCTGGTAGGTCCCCCACCCATGAAAATTAGAGTGGTGATGTTTTGCACACTGCCCTTGGTGGCCCCTTAACAAAAAAGCACCTGTTTTGACCCCTCCGCCCCCCTGAAAAATGGGAAATACATTTTTATGTGGAAACTAAAAAAACACTAGTGGCAAAAGTTGTTGGGAACGCAAAGATGCACATCTCCACCAAAAATGGGACCATGGTTCCACAGTTTGCTGTGGAACTTGCGCAAACCATGGTCACCTGGCAAGGAAGACCAAGAGAACTCCTGCCTGGAAGCACCTCTCTATGAGAGAGTCCACCTGTGAACCCTTGGGATGGCATGTTTGGTATTTTTCCTAGGTGATGCATCAATCACCATGACTCCATACACTGTATTTCCATTTTTTTTTGATTTTTTCTGAATTCCCCAGGCCCCCCTTCGAGATCTAGGTCAAACTCGCGGTGCCATCGATGTCTGCCAGGTGGGGTGGGAACCATGGTTTGGCCTTAGTTCTAGGGTCCCACACCCACAGGGGACCTCCCTGTATTTTTTTCCTATTTTTCTGGTGTGCATTTCTTGTAGGCGCTGTGCAAAATTGGATTTAAATGGATTTAGGGCAAAAATAATTCATTATATGGCAGAAGGCCGAGATAATTCCTAACCTCCTGGATGTGGCACCCCTGGTAGGTCCCCCATCCATGAAAATTAGAGTGGTGATGTTTTGCACACTGCCCTTGGTGGCCCCTTCACAAAAAAGCACCTGTTTTGACCCCTCCGGCCCCCTAAAAAATGAGAAATGCATTTTTTATGTGGAAACAGAAAAAACACTAGTTGCAAAAGTTATTGGGAATGCAAATATGCACATCTCCACCAAAAATGGGACCATGGTTCCATAATTTGTTGTGGAACTTGCGCAAACCATGGTCACCTGGCAAGGAAGACCAAGAGAACTCCTGCGTGGAAGCACCTCTCTGTGAGAGAGTCCACCTGTGAACCCTTGGGATGGCATGTTTGGTATTTTTCCGAGGTGATGCATCACTCACCATGACTCCATGCACTGTTTTTCCATTTTTTTGATTTTTTCTGAATTCCCCAGGCCCCCCTTCGAGATCTAGGTCAAACTCACGGTGCCATCGATGTCTGCCAGGTGGGGTGGGAACCATGGTTTGGCCTTGGTTCTAGGGTCCCACACCCACAGGGGACCTCCCTGTATTTTTTCCCTATTTTTCTGGTGTGCATTTCTTGTAGCCGCAGTGCAAAATTGGATTTAAATGGATTTAGGGCAAAAATAATTCATTATATGGCAGAAGGCCGAGATAATTCCTAACCTCCTGGATGTGGCACCCCTGGTAGGTCCCCCACCCATGAAAATTAGAGTGGTGATGTTTTGCACAATGCCCTTGGTGGCCCCTTCACAAAAAGCACCTGTTTTAACCTCTCCGGCCCCCTAAAAAATGGGAAGTGCATTTTTTATGTGGAAACAGAAAAAACACTAGTTGCAAATGTTATTGGGAATGCAAATATGCACATCTCCACCAAAAATAGGACCATGGTTCCATAGTTTGCTGTGGAACTTGCGCAAACCGTGGTCACCTGGCAAGGAAGACCAAGAGAACTCCTGCGTGGAAGCACCTCTCTGTGAGAGAGTCCACCTGTGAACCCTTGGGATGGCATGTTTGGTATTTTTCCTAGGTGATGCATCACTCACCATGACTCCATGCACTGTTTTTCCATTTTTTTGATTTTTTCTGAATTCCCCAGGCCCCCCTTCGAGATCTAGGTCAAAGTCGCGGTGCCATCGATGTCTGCCAGGTGGGGTGGGAACCATGGTTTGGCCTTGGTTCTAGGGTCCCACACCCACAGGGGACCTCCCTGTATTTTCCCCTATTTTTCTGGTGTGCATTTCTTGTAGCCGCAGTGCAAAATTGGATTTAAATGGATTTAGGGCAGAAATAATTCATTATATGGCAGAAGGCCGAGATAATTCCTAACCTCCTGGATGTGGCACCCCTGGTAGGTCCCCCACCCATGAAAATTAGAGTGGTGATGTTTTGCACACTGCCCTTGGTGGCCCCTTAACAAAAAGCACCTGTTTTGACCCCTCCGGCCCCCTGAAAAATGGGAAATGCATTTTTTATTTGGAAACTGAAAAAAGACTAGTTGCAAAAGTTGTTGGGAATGCAAAGATGCACATCTCCACCCAAAAGGGGACCATGGTTCCACATTTTGCTGTGGAACTTGCGCAAACCATGGTCACCTGGCAAGGAAGACCAAGAGAACTCCTGCCTGGAAGCACCTCTCTGTGAGAGAGTCCACATATGAACCCTTGGGATGGCATGCTTGGTATTTTTCCTAGGTGATGCATCAGTCACGATGACTCCATGCACTATTTTTCCATTTTTTTTTTGATTTTTTCTGAATTCCCGAGGCCCCCCTTCGAGATCTAGATCAAACTCGCGGTGCCATCGATGTGTGCCAGGTGGGGTGGGAACCATGGTTTGGCCTTGGTTCTAGGGTCCCACACCCACAAGGGACCTCCCTATATTTTTCCCCTATTTTTCTGGTGTGCATTTCTTGTAGCCCCAGTGCAAAATTGGATTTAAATGGATTTAGGGCAAAAATAATTTATTATATGGCAGAAGGCCGAACAATGCACATCCAAGTTGGTGACAGATGCACATGATGCTGTCAGGATGCCCTTATAGACAATGGAAGATGCACAAGTATCATTGACAGCAGTCGCTTCCCTTCCCTATCCTCTTCTTCCCCCTTTCTCAGCCCCCACCCCCCACTGAGGAGGATCTGGATCTACCCCTCTTCCTGGTCCGCTGCTGCCGCCCTCGCCGATGTTCGTACGAGCCACCGCCTTGGTCGCCATGACCCTCGGGGTAAGCTGCACCGCCTTGAGCTATGTGTTTGGTTTCGGATCTGTGAATGGCCATGTTCTATCCGATTCGGTCGCTTTACGTAAGTTAATGTTGATTTTCTCTGGAACTCATGGACGTGTAGGACCCCAGGGAAGCGGATCATGCCCCGCGAACCTGCGAAGACCCCACATTTCACGGTTTAGCGTCGAGCTGTGAAGAACTTTGCCGCGTCCACAAACTTGAGCTGCTCAAGTGTGTCGCCTTCGAGGGGACTGATACGGGGCGAAAATTCTACAAGTGCTCACTTCAGAATGTGAGTCCTTCTATGTGCACGTTAGCAGTGGAAAAGCATCAAAGTTTACTTCAGTTGGAGATAATATTGCCTTGTTTAAGTTGATCTATTGCCTTGTTCAGATAAGATTATGTGCATGAGATTTTACCTTCAAACTTCTAACTGCAATTTTTTGGGCATGTAATTACACTGTTTCTTTCAGTTATACATAATATTATAGTTACCCTATGTACGATCTTTGTCCTCTTCTATTACTACTCGTGTGTAGGTTGCTTACAAATTACTTGCTTCACTGATTGCTATCTTGGCACTTAGTACTATCTTTCATGTGTATTTGCGTATAAATTACTTGCTTCACTGAGTACTATCTTGTGTTACGTAGGGGCAGGATGAAAGCTGCATTTTCCCCTTCGATTCTTCAGTTTATTGTTTGGTATAGTAATTAAAAGTAATTGGATGCACATGATTAACTTGCTGCAAGTAATTAAATAATTGATGCACATGACTAAATTGCTGCACACTTTGTATTATCTTGCTGCACTTAGTTATTTCATGTGTATTTGCGTATGAATTACTTGCTGCATTGAGTCCTATCTTATGTTACGTAATGGCATGAGCATTTTTCATTTCTTTTTCTATAGGAAGAGAACAACTGTGGGTTTATTTCTTGGGTTGACCAAGAGTGGCCAGACACACTAAAGAATGCACTATCACGACTATGAGGATTGTACCATTCTAGCAATACTGCGAGAAGTGCTGACAAAATTAAACTAGCTGAGCTAGAGAAGAAGAATTCCGCTCTATGCGTCGAGAAGGCTGTGCTAATGGAAGAAGCTGGTCAGCTGAAGGACAATTTGGAAATGCTGAAGAAAAATGTGGATGAAATAGAGAAAAAAATGAAGTTGCAGCGGGTGCTAAAGCGCGCACATGATGTTGTACGGATGTTGAATAGAGCGGGATGGAACGCCCAAACTGACAAGGTGAAAAGGATCAAGGCAATCATCGAAGAGCCATTGTTCGAAGAGGAGCCAAATGATAGAGCGTTAGATGAGGAGTTAGATCCTGAGACGAACCTTTGTTGAGCCATTGTTCGAAGAATCGCCAAATCATCAGTAGAGGTATCACGAGATTACCGTAGCTAAGAACTATTTGCTATCTGCTATTTGCTCGATGCAATTAGCACGAACCTATTGTTTAATGTTACCTAATATAACCAATGAGTCGCAATGATGAATTGCAAGTGCTATGTGCCATTTATTTATTTGTTTACCCATGGAAGGGAACTCCTCCATCTATGGCTACTGAACTAGTCGCCAGAGTAGAGTGAGCGATGATGACGCAACTGACATCTCTTGAGCATGCCTAGTCAGACTGCGGCGTGTCTCGTCAATTTACTTGCCCTATCAAATCTCATCCCGCTGGTACGCACAACTTACTACCACGCGTCTGTTGCTTGGGTTTTTCCACTGGCCACGAATTCTAACCCTTATGACATGTGGCCCCATGTAGGCCCAGAACACTATTGACAAGTGGGGCCCCAGACAAGTGGGTCCCCACACGCTTCGGATGCTAAACCTGGACTAGTTTGTCTTACTCGTTTGTCTCATGGAGCAGGAGACCTCGATGAGAAGCATTTCAATGGTAAGATTTTGTTCTCTATTCCTTCCTCATGTCAGACGAGAGTGGATTTATTCCCCCCTTGCACGCTATCTCCTTTTTTAGACTGTCGCTCTGCTGCCTGTAGTCAAACAACGAGGGGACCCAACAATGAGTCTCTATAATTGCTGCCTGGCGGTAAACATACGTACATCCTTACCCACGATAGCAGCCTCTCACTTACAAGTGGGCCGGAATATCGGGGCCCGCGGTGACACGTCGGTCTAGCGCTCTCTCAGAAACAAAACGAAGCGACTGGTTCAATTTACCGCGGCATGCCTGCAAAACAATTGGATCCCCAACTTCCTTCTCTCTCAAAAACGAAGCGACAGGGGCGGCTCGCGTGGGGGGTTCAACTTCCAAAGCGCTAGACTGCATTTACTTACGCGGCATGCCAGCGACCAGTCGCGTCCACGAGAGGAAACCAAACCGCCAGTATCTATATAACACATCGGTCTCATCGTCTCTCCCACCATCGGCCACTTCTTCCCGGGCACCCCTTCTTCCCCAATCTGCCGAAAAACCCCAAACTGCTCCACCACCGCACCACCAATCTCAGTCCTTAGTGCATCTGCAAGATGAAGCATGCTCACGAAGATGAGCCGCAGTTGAATGCGGTCGGAGGCTCTGGTGATGCACCCGCGGTCGCCGCCGCGGTGGCGGGCGAGTCTTCTTTGGGAGCACCAGCCGCTCCTCGGCGCGCCGTGACCGTTGCGGCCTCCACCGTACCGATCGTGGTCGCCGTCGACAAAGTGGAGATGGAGGACCCCGTGGCTCCCGCGGCACATCTGCAGAACCAGCATGCAGGCCAGGTCATCGTCGTGCCGGACGATGACTACTACGCCGGCTACGACCCTGACTCCATCGAGTACATGGTTGAAGAAGACCACAAAGAAGCAAAACCGTTCAAGGAGGAGGCCTCCGACGACATCACCGAGGTTCTGAGCTGTTCTGATCGATCCCCTCTGTTCGTCTTACTGTTCACATAGGATTTCTTTGTACACTAGATTGATTTGTGCTGTCTAGGTGATCCCCTCTATTCATTTTACTGTTCACAAAGGATTTGTTCATAGAGTAGATTATGATAACAAGATTTTTGTTTGGGAAGAAATGATTGATCTGATGCATAGAATTTATAATTACCATTTTCTTTATGTGCTGCTTATTAATGTGATGATTCCATAGTGTGTATCAATTAGTATCCTATTTTAGTGTAATGATAAATGTGTATGAAACTTAAATTCACCAAAGTCTTGTTTCATTCTAGTGCTTATGATTGCTCATATGATATCTATCAGTTAATAGTTATCAGATTAGATTCTGAATGTGTTAATGTAGTTACCTTGCAAATGATTGATCAACACAACTGACTTAAATTCATCTGAGTCTAATTTGATTGTAGAGATTATGATAACAAGATTTTTGTTTAGGAAGAAATGATTGATCTGATGCATAGAATTTATAATTGCCTGCGCTTATTAATGTGATGATTCCATAGTGTGTCCTCGATTCATCAAATATTGGTCACACAACATTACTAGCCTCTGTTAGTACTATCACCGCAACAATTTAGAATCATTTTGGCAGCATTGTTATTTTTTTACAACTTATTTCCTTTGATCTTTGTTGTGCTCCTGTTTATCTCACTTCTTATGTATTTCAAAATTCACAGGACGACTCTGACGACGTGGGCCACGACAAGGAGGATAGGGACCGCAAGAGCCGCTTTGTTCTTAAGCGGCTCAAGAGTGGCAAGATCCCTTTCCGCAGGTACAGGGAGCTAACTTGTCTATTCTGCGGCAAGGTCGTCACCAAGAACTTAGAGAGCATGATCCAGCACGCGAATGGCGTTGGCGTAGGTAGCAAGCAGAAGCACAAGGGCCACACCATGGCGAAGCATGCCGCCTATGGCAGATTCCTCGAAAAGTTCGTCAAGGGTGGCCTCATCCCAGTTATCGGTCCTGCTGTTGGCCCTCATGTTCTGTTTCCATAAGATTAGTTTAAGTCCGTGTTGTCCCCCTGGAGATGAAGTAAAACTATTTGATGTTTGAAGACTATGTTTTTATTATGTATGGTGGAATCTAGGCAATCATATCCAGATGTTTAAGACTATGTTAATGTACGTGGAGTTTGCTGTTGCATTACTGGTACCCACATGTTTATAAATTAAGCTTAGTTGTATTCAAATGGAAACAAAATTATCTGGTCCAACGGCTAGACGGACTAGATAGATGGCATCCAAAATCTAGATAAGAGAATGCACAACATAATAGCATATAGAATAACATGTCATACAAGTTTTACAACTCAAGCCTTAATATATAGCATAAACCAGCCGATCAGAACTAGTACTAAAGCCTTAATATCTGGCATACAAGTTGAGTTGGTGCAGATGCATACACCACCAGATTAGTAGTTCAAGTTAACACTTAACTGGCTTACCTATCGGCATATTACTCATCAGATGGATAAACAGTACTTCCTTTTCATCTGGTTCAAGCTCGAACACAGCCATGTCATCAACAGACATGCGTGAGGTGGTCACAAGCGTGCTCCAGTTAGTTGTAATCTGGGCACGACCATCGTTGCCCATCCAAAGCTTGACGTAATGCACATCCTACTCAGTTTCACCTTCAGGTGCATACGGGTCATCGGCGCAGGCTGGCACCATAATATCTCCTGCTTCCAGGTACTGCTTAAGATAGAGCTGGCTGTACGGCTTTGAAAATACCTGATATGATAGTATAGATACTAGGGTGTCATGCAGTTGAGAAAACACGTTAATATTCACTGTGCACAATGAAATCTTACCATCTTTGACTTCCCTTTAGCTGTCAGAGACTTCTTGACAGAGACATACAAAGGGATCACCGGATTATCACTATCAAGCCTCCGTGAGAGCAATTTGAGAAGGCCAATCCTTACATAAGACATTGGTACATCATTTCCGTAAATGATGTTATTTAGCTCCCAAGGTGCTAGGTCAAGAGCCCCCCCCTTTTATACCCCTAATGATGGGACCTACATGAATTATTTCATGAATGAGATATATGTCCTATCTCTCAAATTCTATAACCAAACATGTATAAGTTATTACCTTCATCTGTCAGCGCCGGTCCTAGATGGGTGTGGTACTGGTAAGTCCTGGGACTGTGCCCAATCACACAGTTCTCATCGTCGGAGGGACAGTCGTAGCATGCTTCATGACGTTGCATTGTAACCTGTAATTGTGTGAATGACAGTTCATTATCATTTTAAAACAGGAACATGACAATATAACCAATAGCATTACATAGCTTCCAATAGCAATTTAAAAGCTCCACCAAGATCATGTCCTAACTATGTATAATCATTTGAATCTGACCTCATTGGAGAGACCTAAAAGCATGCCAATTTTGTGAAGAGTTCGCCTATGAATCCTTGGCATGCCATGTTTGGTATTTTTCCAAGGTACTACATCACATACAATGACTCTATGCGCTGGTTTTCCAATTTTTCGATTTTATTTGTATTTCTTTTGCTCACTTTTGAAATCTAGGTCAAACTCACGGTGCCGTAAGCCCTAAACCCCATAACCCATCACATCTATTTACTTCTTATAAATAATCAATTATAAATCACCAAAAAGCATGATGTAGGTTGCAATGTTTTATATAGAAATAACCAATAGCATGGCTAAGCTTTCAATTATAATATGTAAACTAGAACATGATTTTAAACCCAATAGCTTTACATAGCTTCCAATAGCAATTAAAAAGCTCCACCACGAGCATGTCCTAACTATGTATGATCATTGGAAACTGACCTCCATTTCAAAAGCATGTGGAAAAACTAGGTCAAACTCACGGTGCCGTAAGCTCCCAAAAGCATGCCAAATTTGTGAAGAGTGTGCCTATGAATCCTTGCCATGCCCTGTTTGCTATTTTTCCAAGATACTACATCACATACCATGACTCCATGCGCTGGTTTTCCAATTATTTGATTTTATTTTTATTTCCTTAGCTCAATTTTGAATTCTAGGTCAAACTCACGGTGCCATCACCCCATAACCCATCACATCTATATTCTTCGTCTAAATAACAAATTAAAAATCACCAAAAAACATGATGTGGAATGCAATATTTGATATAGAAATAACAAAGAGCATGACATAGCTTTCAATTATCATTTAAAATTCATCTCAACAAGAACATGTCAATATATCCAGTAGCATTGCATAGCTTCCAACAGTGCTTTAAAAGCTCCACCAAGAGCATGTCCTAGATTTCCCCTTTTAGCACAATGGAGCAATGTTGTGTCCGAGATACAACACAATTTAAACTGGAATAAGAGCACTCATTCAATCATTTTAAATCTAGCACCTTATATTTTGGCAACAAACCAAACCGAACAAAGACTAAAATACAATAGGTAACCAATGTTTTGGTAGGGCATGCAAGTTTGGGCAACATACATAGCAACCATATGGTTCTGATTATAGAACAATCAAGCAGGCTCAGTGACCATATGAACCACTTCTTTTGCAAAATATCAATTTCGAAATTACTGAACAATCATTACAGAAGTAGAAATATTTTTGGAACATTCCCCTTGAACTAGGGCCACCCCTTGAACTAGTACTAGATCGGAGCATTGGGCAATCCGTACGGGAAAACCCTACACTTACCTTGAGAAGGGATTCCTGCGTGCAGGACGCCGTGGAGGTCGAACGCCACCCGACCGGCGTTGGTTCGAGCAGTCGCTGTGGGCGGGGCGGCCAACCCCCATCAGCCGTCGGTTTGGGAGGAAGGAGACTGGAAATGTGATTTAGGGTTGAGGTCGCCAGGGGTCGAGGTATCTAGTACTTTACCCCATATAGCAATCCCAGTCTAACTGACAGTGGACCCAGAAAAATGAAGTAAAAGCCCAAGTAGATAAACATGGACAGTCAATGTTATTTTATTTACGGGGCAGATAAAGGCTGCTACGCGTCTTCCTCCCTTATCTCACTCCCTACTTCACAGTCCCCACCCTAAGCTCGCCGTAGCTCATGGCACCGCCGCGACGACGCTCCAATATCAAACCCCTATCAGGCAGGCAATGACTTGCCTTGTCAAAGCCGGTGTACAGGTGCCAATAGCGGTGCTAGTGCCAAGTTGACGTGCGAGCAGACAGTCCTTGTGCGTGGTGATGACCAGCCCGTTGGGAACCCCAAGAGGAAGGTATGATGAGTGTAGCGGCTAGTTTTCCCTCAGTTAAGATACCAAGGTTTATCGATCAGGAGAGGAGAGACGGCGACGACTGAAGGTGATATGGAACCTGCACACACACAACCAAGTACTTTGTTCCCAACTTGCGATGAGGTTGTCAATCTCACCGGTTTGCTTGAAACAAAGATTATGAGCGTATCGAGTGGAAAACAATATAGTATGCGAGTAAAGTAAACAGGTGATAGCAATATGATGGAAATAGGACCGGGGTCCACAGTTCACTAGTGGTGTCTCTCCATAGATAAAACATGCTGGGTAAACAAATTACAGTTGGGCAATTGATAGAATAGAGATAACGTGATATGTCAAGAAGATCACTATGAGATTTACTCTGGGCATTACAACAAAATACATAGACCGCCATCCAACTGCATCTATGACTAATAATCCACTCCCGGGGATATCAATCCGAACACCCCAAAAGTATTAAGTTGCGAACAACAGATAATTGCATTAAGCAAAGTGTGTAATGTAAACAAAGCATATGCCCTTGAGCATATGAATGTTGTTTTCTCCCTAGTAGCAACATCACATCTACCACCTTAGAGGTTTCTGTCACTCCCCCAGGTGAAATAGAGGCATGAACCCACTATCGAGCATAAATACCCCCTCTTGGAGTCACTAGCAACTACTCGGCCAAGATAGCTACTAACAACGGAGAGCATGCAAGATCATAAACAACATAGAGATAACAAAAGATATAATTCAGTACAGCAACTTAATCATAAACACCAATATTCATCGGATCCCAACAAACCAACATCATAGAATTACATAACGGTGATCTCAATCATGTAGGGCAGCTCATGAGATCTAAACATGAAGCACATGGTGGAGAAGACAACCATCTAGCTACTGCTATGGACCCATAGTCCAAGGTAGACTACTCACTCATCGCTCCGGAGGCAAGCATGGCGATGAAGAAGACCTCCGGTGGTGATTCCCCTCTCCGGCAGGGTGTCGGGAAGAGCTTCTGGACCCTCCCGATCTTCGGGTCGACGGTGGCGGCGGATCGCGATGTGTTCTAGAAATCTGATCGGGTACTTAGGTTTTTTTTCCGTCGGGGGGTCTTTATAGGCGAAGGGACGATGTCAGAGGAGGGGCCAGGCGCCCTCACGTGGGCCCGGCGTGGCCAGGGGGCTGGCCGCGCCACCCACGCGTGTGGGGCCCTGGTGGCCCCCCTCCGACACTTCTTCGGATCTCTGGAAGCTTCCGGGAAAAATAAGACTTCAGGAACTTGTTTCGTCCAATTCCGAGAATATTTCCTGTGTATCACTTCTGAAACAAAAAAATAGCAGAAAACAGGAAACTGGCACTGTGGCGCTTGTTAATAGGTTAGTTCCGGAAAATGCATAAAAGTGCCACTAAGTGTAACGAAACAATAGGCAAATGGTGTAAAAACAAGCATGGAGCATCAAAAATTATAGATACGTTTGAGACGTATCAAGCATCCCCAAGCTTAACTCCTGCTCGTCCTCGAGTAGGTAAGTGATAACAAAAGAATAATTTTTGAGGTGACATGCACCTACACAATCTTGATCATATATGTAAGCATTGGTGAGCTGGGATCATAAGAACTTAAAACATAGGCATGAAGATATAATCATGACAATAAGAACTTAGCAACTATGTTGTAAACATGAAAATGAACACAAACAAAAGATCATGATAATGAAACAATGAAAGTCAAACGTGTGTTCAAATCATAAGGAAAAACATACAAAAGGTTTTCAGCTTGTCCTTCAAAGAGAGCAAAACATAAATGCATAGGACACCTCAAAGTTTAAGAGGGCGACTAGATACAAATAATTTAAGAACAAGTGAAACCAATCATCATGAGTCAATCAATGAACTTTGGGACAATGCATATCACACTAAGAATGACAACTATGCTCTCTTAATGGTGTATAAAGAAAGAAGGTGGTGACTCAACATAAAAATAAAAGAAAGGCCCTTCGCAGAGGGAAGCAGTGATTGCAAGTTTTATAACCTTCAAAAATTATGGTACTTACCGGCTTTGAGCTCTCATTGCCCCCATCATAAGCATCTTGAATGGTTAAAGTTAATGCGAGAACAATTATGATGCATATGCTTGACAAATCATAAGTTGAAAACCTCGTGCCCCGTGAATACGAGTACCCAAACCTCATGCTACTTTACTTAGAGTCCCAAGCAAGGCTCTTGTCATTGTAAGTATATGCATATCATTGAGAACCGCCAATGGGCTACCTCCGTGCCCAATGACATGGAACAAGCCCACACCAAAATGACAGGACAAGCAGACAATGAACACCTCGACATCTCTTTTATTTGCCTTTTGGTTAGCTTTTTATTGTGAGATGCGTCGTCGAATGTTCACCATGGGTATGCTGCAAATTTCCACCATGAATTATGCATGGCTTAGATTGGCGGCCCGGTGTTTCCCTAACACATATACAAACTCCATGATCCTCACAAGATTCCCAATTGATTTCACACCGCGGGCATCCATAAACAAAAGATCATGATATCAACTCAACTAAGAAGTGCAATGTTGAAAGCTTGCCCATGACAGCATGGCTGGGCTAGAATCCAACTTACAACTTGCAAGCATAACAACTCAACATAAAATACCACAATGTCAAATTTTTAGGAACAGGAAAAAGTAAAGTGTGCCTTCCGGTTCGTGAGAGCTTTACTGACCGAATTTCGCATAACACTGGTAAGAGTTTAATTTGAAGAGAAAATAAAAGCAAGTCAAATTTACTTGGAATAGCAAATTGCTAGTAGGTATGTATGGTGGACACTTTGGAAAACTTTGGCTTTTAGGAGTTGGATGCACGAGTAGAGCTCATACTCAGTACAAGGCGAGGGCTAGCAAAAGACTGGGAGCGACCAACTAAGAGAGCAATAATGGCCATAATCATGCAAAGTGACAAAGCGACATTAAAAGAAGTATAAGATGGCATCAAAAGTCAAAAACTAAATGATCATGAAGGCTATTGGCGACTTTGTTAGAGTCTAACATGTGTAAGCATGCGCCAAGTCAACCCAAATAAAGCATAAAGGAGAAAACCAAAATAATGCTTCCATACAATAAAAACAACGCATGATTTTTTCAAAGGCTCATTAAGCAATCTCAGTTATTTGAGACAAGTCATGCTACAGCAAAACCACTAAGCATACTATCAAAAAGACATCAAGCATGACATGAAAAAGCCTAAGCCGCAGTCTACACAAGCTCCTTCTTGTACCACTATTTTGCACAAAGCTTTTTCTCTTTTCCAACACCATTTGAAATTTTTATAAACACCTCTTTTGATGAAAACCAATAAATATCAGAGGCAAAAACACACCTTGATGAAAATATATGACAAGATCTGAACGCAAATCAAGGCGAAAACGAAAACCAAAAGCAGTAGCAGAAAAAGTAGAACGCTCGATGAACGATAAGAGTGAAAACTAGAGCGTTCTTTGCAAATGAAAACGAGTACATCTACTCCAAAGGAAATTTGTTGGGGTCCAACCATTTATTGCAGCAAACAAACTAAGTAAACCAACTAAGAAAACTAAAACAACTGACGCTCCAAGAAAAACACATAGTGCATGAAGCAATAAAAATATAGTGTCTTGAAAGGTGACCTGATTTTTGCCGATGAAGAAGGGGTGCCTCGGGGGCATCCCCAAGCTTTGACGCTTGTACTTCTTGGATATTTCTTGGGGTGATGCATGGGCATCCCAAGCTTGAGCTTTTGTCCATTCTTCAACTCATCTCATCATTCTCCAATCCCTACACTTGAAAACTTCCTTCATACAAAACTAAACACAATTCTATTAGCAACATTAGTGTAAGCATAAAATATATTCAACCTCTTTTAGCTTCAGGTTTCAACTCAAAACCACCACATATAAAGTAAATACTACTGTAGCAACTTCCCAAAAGGTTCCATGATCAAAAGAACTCAAAAGAAAGCAATAAAGTGGCAAACACAAATATTGGCAGAAATCTGTCAAAACTGAACAGCTGACAAAGGTCGAATTTTTGAGGGATTTTCTGTTGCTCAAATCAAAAAGTGTTCAACTAAGAAAAGTTTGGATATAACCTGGGGCATGTGCACAAGAAATCGCAGGTCCAAAAGATAAACAGAGAATTTTCACGAATTTTTACGGTGCAGCACCGAAAACAGTTTCAGGACAGCAACATCCCCAAATCTTTACCTCGCTCAAATTAGAGGCTTCTCTTGGCACAAAAACGAAATAAACAAGATAAGGAGCGGTCATTACAGTAGTAATGACTTCCAAGACTCAAATAAAAGAAAAATTACTGAAAAGAAAACATTGGGTTATCTCCCAAGAGTGCTTTTCTTTAACGCCTTTGAGCTAGGCGCAGAAAATTGCGAATCAAGTAATATCAATAGATGAAGCATTAAGATCAACAGCAGAGATCTTTTCAACAATGAAGGAAAAGGTGTTCAACTGAGTTTTTGAAACTCCTTTACGATCACGCTTTGGCACACTACTTTCATCGAAAAGATTTTTAGGACAAATCCAACTGGAATTCTTTTCCCAAGCATCATGAATTCCTATAAGTTCATAAGGTATTGGTAATTTAAAATCATCGGGCGTACCAACCTTAATAGGCGAGCCAAGCTTATTAAGCTTCTTAAAAACTTTCCTAGCCTCAATTGCAACATCTCTAAATTCTGTGCGCAAGGTTTCTAAGATAAAAGCTTTCTTTTCGGGATCCTCAATTTCATGAAGCTTAAGGAACATGTATTGCATAGAAGAATTAAGACTAGCAAACCTAGCTTCTAACATGTGAACTAAATGAGCAGAAGCAACTTCATAACTAGGAGCTAACTCAACCAAAGACTTTTCCTCAACTTCCTTATGCATACTAATGTGATTAAAGAACTCCTCAATGTTACTTTTGCCAATAATCGAACCACTACCTACAGAGAGGTCCTCCAGAACGAACTTAGGGAACAACATGATAAACTAAAGTAAAGTAAAAACAACTACCAAGGATTCTAATTTTTTTTTGGGTTTTTGATATTAAGCAATGCGGGTAAAATAAAATAAAGTAAAGCAAAACAATAACAAAGTAAAGGATGTGTGTGCGAAAACCTCCCCTCGCAGAAGTCTTCTCTTCCTCCCCGGCAACGGCGCCAGAAAATTAGCTGCTAGTGCCAAGTTGACGTGGGAGCAGACAGTCCTTGTGCGTGGTGATGACCAGCCCGTTGGGAACCCCAAGAGGAAGGTATGATGAGTGTAGCGGCTAGTTTTCCCTCAGTTAAGATACCAAGGTTTATCGATCAGGAGAGGAGAGACGGCGACGACTGAAGGTGATATGGAACCTGCACACACACAACCAAGTACTTTGTTCCCAACTTGCGATGAGGTTGTCAATCTCACCGGTTTGCTTGAAACAAAGATTATGAGCGTATCGAGTGGAAAACAATATAGTATGCGAGTAAAGTAAACAGTACGAATAAAGTAAACAGGTGATAGCAATATGATGGAAATAGGACCGGGGTCCACAGTTCACTAGTGGTGTCTCTCCATAGATAAAACATGCTGGGTAAACAAATTACAGTTGGGCAATTGATAGAATAGAGATAACGTGATATGTCAAGAAGATCACTATGAGATTTACCCTGGGCATTACAACAAAATACATAGACCGCCATCCAACTGCATCTATGACTAATAATCCACTCCCGGGGATATCAATCCGAACACCCCAAAAGTATTAAGTTGCGAACAATAGATAATTGCATTAAGCAAAGTGTGTAATGTAAACAAAGCATATGCCCTTGAGCATATGAATGTTGTTTTCTCCCTAGTAGCAACAACACATCTACCACCTTAGAGGTTTCTGTCACTCCCCCAGGTGAAATAGAGGCATGAACCCACTATCGAGCATAAATACCCCCTCTTGGAGTCACTAGCAACTACTCGGCCAAGATAGCTACTAACAACGGAGAGCATGCAAGATCATAAACAACATAGAGATAACAAAAGATATAATTCAGTACAACAACTTAATCATAAACACCAATATTCATCGGATCCCAACAAATCAACATCATAGAATTACATAACGGTGATCTCAATCATGTAGGGCAGCTCATGAGATCTAAACTTGAAGCACATGGTGGAGAAGACAACCATCTAGCTACTGCTATGGACCCATAGTCCAAGGTAGACTACTCACTCATCGCTCCGGAGGCAAGCATGGCGATGAAGAAGACCTCCGGTGGCGATTCCCCTCTCCGGCAGGGTGCCGGGAAGAGCTTCTGGACCCTCCCGATCTTCGGGTCGACGGTGGCGGCGGATCGCGATGTGTTCTGGAAATCTGATCGGGTACTTAGGTTTTTTCCGTCGGGGGGTCTTTATAGGCGAAGGGACGATGTCAGAGGAGGGGCCAGGCGCCCTCACGTGGGCCCGGCGCGGCCAGGGGGCTGGCCGCGCCACCCACGCGTGTGGGGCCCTGGTGGCCCCCCTCCGACACTTCTTTGGATCTCTGGAAGCTTTCGGGAAAAATAAGACTTCAGGAACTTGTTTCGTCCAATTCCGAGAATATTTCCCGTGTATCACTTCTGAAACACAAAAACAGCAGAAAACAGGAAACTGGCACTGTGGCGCTTGTTAATAGGTTAGTTCCGGAAAATGCATAAAAGTGCCACTAAGTGTAACGAAACAATAGGTAAATGGTGTAAAAACAAGCATGGAGCATCAAAAATTATAGATACGTTTGAGACGTATCAAGCGGCTCTCATGAACTTCCCCAAGTTGACGTTGTCGGTGGGGGCGTTGGAGGCGGGGAGGAGGGTTTCACCAAGGTCTAGATGCTCACCGGCTCTATCCGAGGTAAGGGCTATGAAGCTGAAGTGGGGTAAGCTGGGGAAGCGTGGTCATCGGCCATTCACCGGCTGCCCGGCGTCGAAGACCAATAAGAACTTGCGGCGGGCGAGGAAGCGGTCCATATCGAGATCTCTGATATGGCGTGTTTATGCGCCGCCGGCGAACCACAACTACACTGATATATTATTGCGACTGCGGTTGATGATACGTCCAATTTGCATCACTATTTTGTATCATAATTTACTATTATTCATTGATATATTTCATATTTAGATATGATACTTATGTTATTTCCTTTGTTTTCACATGTTTGATGATCATCGGAGGAGTTGCTGCCGGAGTCAGGATTCTGCTGGAAAAAGGACCATCAAGAGACCATATTTTGAAGATCAGGAAAATTCCAGAAAAATACCCAGAAATTATATTTTCCCAGAAGACTCACGAAGCCAGAAGGGCGAGTCGAGAGGAGCCAGGGGGGCTCCACACGCCAGGGTGGCGCGGGCCCACCCCTGGCCGCGTGGGCCCTACGTGAGGCCACCCTGGCCTACCTCTGGTCTCGCCCCTCCGCGTACATCATCGTCCCCGAAAACCTAAGTCAAAGGGGGGGCTCAGAGTTAGACACAGCTGCCTCTGCGGGGCGGAGAACACCAGAGAGAGAAAGCTCTCCGGCAGAGAGAAATCTGCCGAGGAAATTCCTTCCCGGAGAGGGGAGATCGTCGCCATCATCATCACCATCGCACCGGACTTCATCGGGATCATCATCATCATCATCTCCATCACCAGCACCTTCATCTCCACCATCACCACGCCATCCCGCTGTAACATCTTGAGTTGGATCTTGTTATATTCATTGGGGAAACTTTCCCGGTGTTGATTACTCTTGTAGTTGATGCTATTGAGTGGAACCGTTGAGTTAAGATTTATGTTCAGATTGTTATTTACCATTATTTCACCTCTGATCATGATCCATATGATGTCTTGTGAGTAGTTCGTTTAGTTCTTGAGAACATGGGAGAAGTCAAGATATTAGTAGTGAATTATTGTTGAGAAATATTTAATGGTCTGATATTGTTGTGGTGCTATTTCACTAGTGGTGTCATGTGAACATCGACTACATGATACTTCACCATTTATGGGCCTAGTGAGATACATTGTGTATTTGGCTACCGATTGTGGGGTTGCTGGAGTGACAGAAACCTAAACCTCCGTTGGGAAACCATTGCACCAGGGAGCGTAGGATCTTAGAGTTTAAGGCTGTGGTTAGATTTATCTTAATTACTTTCTTGTATTTGCGGATGCTTGCAAGGGGTATAATCACAAGTGTGTATTTATCCTAGTAAGGGTAGTGCGCTAGCACAGGTTCACCCCCATAACACTTACCAAACCAATAAATACTATTGGCTCTATGAAGCGAAAGCTCTTGACAGAAACTCCTGTGTGTCCTCGAGAACGTTTGGTTATTATAAGAACACAACCGGCTTGTCCTTTGCTGAAGAAAGGATTGGGCCACTTACTGCAATTGTTATTACTGTCTTGTATTTACTCGCACTTTATTTACTCGTATTACCAAATACCCCTGAAAACATGTTTGCTAGTATTTACAGTGATTCCTTGATCAAAACTGCTCATCAACACCTTCTGCTCCTCGTTGGGTTCGACACTCTTATTTATTGAAAGTACTACGATACACCCCCTATACTTGTGGGTCATCAAGACTATTTTCTGGCGCCGTTGCCGGGGAGTGTAGCACTATTGAAGAGTGGAATTGGAAAAGGTAACCGTCACTGTGAGTATTGTTTTTATTTTGTCTTTTACTTTTGTTTTACTCTGCTATGGAGAACTCTCCATTTGGTTTCCTATTTAGGAACACATCTACTACTACTGCTGCACATGCAGAGGAACCACCACCGCCACCTGCCTGCTGAAATTGATCCTTTTAAAATACCTATGAAAATTGTTGGGCGTATTATGGATAACTGCTATTCAGGAGATGGAACTGTCCATCCGGGTGATCACTTATTATTTATACATGAATTATGCGAGTTGTTCAGATGTGCAGGTATTTCACCAAGCCAGGTTAAGAAGAAATTATTCTCATTATCATTGAAAGGCAGAGCTGAAGAGTGGTATCAACTACTCCAAGATGGTCCATCTATGGCATGGGAGGATATTGTGCCTCTCTTTTATTCCAAGTTTTATCCTCCAAGTGAAATTCATAAAGACCGTAACCGGATATATAATTTTTGGCCTCATGATGGAGAGAGTATTGCCCAAGCGTGGGGGAGATTGAAGTTACTAATGCTCAAATGCCCCATTCATGAGCTCCCCAATAATATTGTTATTGATAATTTTTATGCGCGGCTTACTCTTCCTGATAAGGATTATTTGGATGCTTCTTGCTTTGGATCACTTACTCATATGAAAGAAGATGCTAAGTGGAAACTTCTTGACCGTATACAAGAGAATGCAGAAGGTTGGGAAAATGACAAAGGTAGGAAGTCAGGTATAAACTATGATTATGAATGTATTAAATCTTTTATGGGAACCGATGACTTTCATAGTGTTAGCGCTGCTTATGGTCTTGATTCACAAATACTTGCTAATTGTCTTAAGGCTTTTGCCTCTTATATCGATGTTCCAAAGAAAGATTGGAACAAATATCATGCGCCTTACAAAGATTCTATTAGTCATATTCCTGCTGCAGCTACTGAAGTCTGTACTGTTGATAGCATTGTGCCTGAACCTTACTTTGAGAAGACACCTTTCCCTGCTAAGGTAAAGAAGTATTCTACTTTGGTAAGTGTGTCTAATAAAAGCACTAAGAAAGCTGCAGAACCTGATGAGCAAATTACTATTAAGTCTCCTGTAGCTATATTGAAGGATCTTGTTACTAAAGATGTAGGAGATGAATATATTCTTTTTTGTGAAGATGCTTCTAACATTCTCTCACATCCTAAAAAGCATAGGAAAGCAAGTGTTCCTGTTATTTCTGTCAGGATTGGAGATCATTGCTATTATGGTTTATGTGATATTGGTGCTAGTGCCAGTGCTATTCCCTTAGAGCTTTATAAAGAAATCATGCACGAGATTGGCGCTTGTGAACTTGAAGATATTGATGTGGTTGTTCAGCTTGCTAACAGAGAGACAGTTTGGCCTCTTGGTATTGTTCGAGATGTGGAAGTTCTTTGCGGTAAGACTAAATACCCCACTGATTTTCTAGTACTTGGTAAGGAGGCTAGTAAAACTTGTCCTATTATTTTTGGTAGACCATTTTTGAACATTTGTGGCGCCGTGATAGATTGTAAGAAGGAGAAATTTTTTACTAAGTTTAATGGAGAGTCTTATGAGTTTAATTTTTCCAAGTTTGCTAAGACTTCTTATGAAAATGAAACGCCTAATGAAAATTTTCGAGTTGAACAGCTTGCTTCTATTGCCCTTGCCCCTAATAATGCCTTGCAGCAATTCATGGAAGATCACGAAAGTGATGTTTTTAGCAAGGAAAGAGAAGAGATTGACGATATTCTCCTTCGTCAACCACCATTACTCAAGCATAATCTACCTGTGGAGGATCTTGGTACCACTTTGCCGCCTAAGGAAGATCCTGTTTTTGAATTAAAGCCTTTGCCTGATAATCTCAAATATGCTTATATAGATGATAAGAAAATATATCCTGTTATTATTAGCTCTAAACTTTCAGGAAAGGAAGAAGAAAGATTATTGGAGATATTGAGAAAACACCGAGGAGCTATGGGATATACTCTTGATGATTTAAAAGGGATTTCTCCCACTTTATGTCAGCATGCCATTAATATGGAGAAAGATGCGAAGCCAGTTGTGGAGCATCAACGCCGCCTAATTCCCAAGATGAAGGATGTGGTAAGAAATGAGGTATTAAAACTCCTTGATGCTGGTATTATTTATCCTATTGCTGATAGTAGATGGGTTAGTCATGTTCATTGTGTTCCTAAGAAAGGAGGTATGACTGTTGTGCCTAATGAGAATAACGAGCTTATTCCTCAAAGGGTAGTAGTTGGTTATAGAATGTGCATTGATTATAGGAAGGTAAACAAAGTTACTAAGAAAGATCATTACCCTTTACCGTTTATAGATCAAATGCTAGAAAGGTTGTCTAAGAAGACTCATTTTTGTTTCCTTGATGGTTATTCTGGTTTTTCTCAAATTGCTGTTAATAAGGATGATCAAGAGAAAACCACTTTTACTTGTCCCTATGGAACTTATGCTTATAGACGTATGCCGTTTGGTTTATGCAATACTCCTGCTACTTTTCAAAGATGTATGTCTACTATTTTTCATGGCTTTTGTGAAGAAATTGTGGAGGTCTTCATGGACGATTTCTCCATCTATGGAACTTCTTTTGATAATTGTTTGCACAACCTTGATAAAGTTTTACAGAGGTGCGAAGAAACTAACCTTGTTCTTAATTGGGAGAAATGCCACTTTATGGTAAATGAAGGAATTGTCCTTGGACATAAAATTTCTGAAAGAGGTATTGAAGTTGACAGAGCAAAAGTGGAGGCAATTGAGAAAATGCCTTGTCCCAGAGATGTTAAAGGTATTCGTAGTATTCTTGGTCATGCTGGTTTCTATAGGAGGTTTATTAAAGATTTCTCTAAGATTTCAAAGCCTCTTACCAATCTTCTTCAAAAGGATGTACCATTTGTCTTTGATGATGATTGTAAGGAAGCTTTTAAAACTCTTAAGAAGGCTTTAACTACTGCTCCTATTGTTCAACCACCTGATTGGAATTTACCATTTGAAATTATGTGTGATGCTAGTGATTTTGCTGTTGGTGCTGTTCTTGGACAGTGCGTAGATAATAAGTTGAATGTTATTCATTATACTAGTAAGACTCTTGATGCTGCTCAGAAGAATTATGCTACTACTGAGAAAGAGTTTCTTGCTATTGTTTTTGCTTGTGATAAGTTTAGATCTTACATTGTTGATTCTAAAGTTACTATTCATACTGATCACGCTGCTATTAGATATCTTATGACTACGAAGGATGCTAAGCCTAGGCTTATTAGATGGGTGTTGCTTTTACAAGAGTTTGATTTGCATATCGTAGATAGGAAAGGTGCTGAAAATCCTGTGGCTGACAATTTGTCTAGATTGGAAAACATTTCTTTTGATCCTGTTCCTGTTAATGATAGTTTTCCAAATGAACAGTTGGCTGCAATAAATGTAACATCACGAGACCTTCCTTGGTATGCTGATTATGCTAACTTTATTGTTTCCAAGTATTTGCCTCCAACCTTTACAGCTCAGCAAAGAAGAAAATTCTTCTATGATTTGAGGCATTACTTTTGGGATGACCCACATTTATATAAAGAAGGAGTTGATGGTATTATGAGAAGATGCGTACCGGAATATGAGCAACAAGAGATATTAAGAAAATGCCATAGCAGTGCTTATGGAGGGCATCATGCTGGAGATAGAACCGCACAGAAGGTTCTACAATCAGGTTTTTATTGGCCAACCCTCTTTAAAGATGCCAGAAGGTATGTTCTATCTTGCGATGAATGTCAAAGAGTTGGTAATATTTCTAGACGCAATGAAATGCCTATGAATTACACTCTTGTTATTGAACCGTTTGATTGTTGGGGATTTGACTTTATGGGTCCTTTTCCAACTTTGAAAGGCTATACCCATATACTTGTTGCTGTTGATTATGTTACTAAATGGGTAGAAGCCATACCTACAAAGAGTGTCGATGGTGAGACTTCATTAAAAATGCTTAAGGATGTTATTTTTCCTAGGTTCGGAGTGCCTAGATATCTTATGACTGACGGAGGTTCTCATTTTATTCACGGTAGTTTTAGAAAAACTCTTGCTAAATATGATGTCAATCATAGAATTGCTTCTGCTTATCATCCCCAAACTAGTGGGCAGGTAGAGCTTTCAAATAGGGAGATCAAGTCTATCTTGCAGAAGACTGTCAATAGATCTAGGAAAAACTGGGCTAGTAAGTTAAATGACGCTTTATGGGCTTATAGAACTGCTTATAAGAATCCCATGGGTATGTCTCCTTATAAGATGGTTTACAAAAAAGCGTGTCACTTGCCCTTAGAATTAGAACACAAAGCTTTTTGGGCAGTGAGAGAGCTTAACAGAGATTTTAAACTAGCCGGTAAGAAGAGGTTGTTAGATTTGAGTTCTCTAGATGAGTGGAGAAACGAAGCGTATGAGAATGCCAGACTTTTCAAAGAAAAAGTCAAGCAATGGCATGATAAGAGAATTCTTAAGAGAGAGTTTCATGTTGGTGAGAAAGTTCTTTTGTATAGGTCTCGTCTCAGATTTTTTGCAGGAAAATTACTTTCTAAATGGGAAGGACCTTATGTTATTGTGGAGGTGTACCGCTCAGGTGCTATTAAGATTGCTTCATTGAAAGATGATTCTACACAAGTGGTGAATGGGCAAAGACTCAAGCATTATATTTCTGGAGATTCTTATAATGAAGATGTTGATGTTATTGAAACAGTTTCTCCGGAAGAATTTATCCAAGACAAACTGCAGGAACCTGCAGAGTTCGCTTTTGAATAGGTAACAGTTCTAGTCGGAAAAGTTCCGCGAAAAGTTCTTCCTTTAATATTTTTGCTGTTTTTAATAAATATGAAAAATCACGAGACGAAAAAGGGCATGAAAAAGAGTCTGTGTGTATCTCACACACGGGTGGCGCGGGCCCACCCCTGGCCACGCCACCTGGGTGTGAGACCACCACGGAACTCGTTTCCATGTCCCGGTTTCCTCCTGTGATTTCGTTTCGATGTATAATTTTCGCCTATTTAACCCCCCGGAGTCCTCGAGGTCTGTATATCGTTTTCTTGTCGTGTTTTGTTTCGAGCTATTTCTTCAGGAGTTGATCTTAAGCTTAGGGAAGTCATGGCCTCTTCAAGTAACAACAAGGGCAAAGGGCCCTATGTAGATGATCAGCTACGCCAAAAGTGGAAGGAAGAGCAAGGTTCTGGGAGAGGAAGGCCGAGGAACCCTGCTTTTGAAGGACCAACAAAAGTTTGACGTATCTTTTCTCATGATTTGCAGGGACCAACATATCATGTTTTGGATCTTGATTCCATGCCTGAGATAGAACACGGAATGCTGGTCACTTTTGAGCTTTGCACTAATTATCAAGCCTTGAAGAGGGAGGTAAAGATGTTTCAAGAAGAGAATCTTAGGCTTCGCCAGATGTTGGAATATTACATTAATCCAAGACTGCTACCAATTCCACCAAAGGAGTAATTCGTCATTGGTTTAGGCATCCCCTTGGCTTGTTCCAAGCTTGGGGGAGTGCCTCGGTATCACATCATTACCTTTCGCTCGTTTACTTTTCAAGTAGTGTCATATCATGAATAGAGAAGTTATCATATAGAATAGTTTGCAGTTTGGAAGTATCCTCCTTAGTCAGTTATCTATGTATCCCTTGGTGTGAGTTGCGGTAATAAAATATTAATGAGAAGTTTTATCGTTTACTTTTCGCACACTTTATGTTAGTTTGCAATCTCTCTTGTATGACTAGTCTTGTTGATTGGTATTGGTATCATATTGGGAGCATGAGTAGATTTAGTTGGTTTTGGCAAACCTAGCTTGGTCAGTAGCAACTTTACCTTGAGGTTTGAGTAGAAAAGATTAAAGAAGTGCTTGAAGTTACATCACTTCAGTTTTCCCTTATGTTTGGCTTTTAAGCATTGTTATTCTTAAAGTTAAAATCATTGTACCTTCAAGGGAGTTTGCATGATTGTTCTTATTATATGTATGTTTGTTTGTTTCATGCAACTCTTATGCTTGCTACCCAGCCTTGCTAGCCAAAAACCTGTACTGAGAGGAATTACTTCTCGTGCATCCAATTCCCAAAAGCCAAGTCACTTCCAAAGAGTCCACTATAAATTCCTATGCATGGTATTTTAAGCCATTCCAAGTAAATTTTCATGTGCTACCTTTGAAAAACCTTCAAACACTTCTCATTTTGTGCCACTGTTTTTAGCTCATGAGGACGTAGTGGATGGGTTTGTTATCTTCCATACTAAATTAAGTAGGGATTTCTATTTTCGTGCCCTCAGGTCGTTAGTTGTACTCAGTTTTCCCCAGCCGCTTAACTTTTCCTCAGTTTTCCCCTCGCTCTAGTTTGAAACCCCTCGCAGACGCTCGGACGGGAGGAATCCCGTTAAGTTGACCGTTGGTTGGTGCTGGCAAGTGGGGCCACCGTTGGTTGGTTGGTGCTGGCAAGTGGGGCCGCCGTTGGTGCCGGCAAGTGGGGCCGCCATTGGTGCCCCGCATTGGACACGCCTCCACTTATCCAGATCATCGTGGGACCCGCAACTTGTCCACGTTAGCGCGCCGGACCCACAGCTTACCCAGGTGCCCGTTGCAAAATGGGAGCCCGAGCCAGCCCCGCGCCCGTGCCCGTGCCATTGCTTCCCCTTCTTTCCCCGCGCCCCATTGTTCTTCTTCTCCGGCAGCGGCAGCCCTTCCCCGGCAGGCGGGTGATGTCTAGTTTCTCTTCGACCTCCCGTTCTTCATGGCCGCAGTATGGACCCGTGCCTTTGACAAGATGCCCTGACTGCCCACGCCAAGAGCCTCTGAAGCGGTCGATCTGTAAGACGAACGACAACGGCAACCGTGGACGTGAGTTCCTTGCATGCGAGAGCTTGCCATATAGAGAGGGGGATAAGGTTAGATCTCGCTCCAATTGCTCTGTTTTCTATCGATTTTCTTGTTATTCCCTCGAATTTGGGATTTAGGGTTCACGTTGTTGTTTTCAGATCCTGGAGAAATGCAGGTATTTCGAGTGGATCGATGTGTACGTTCAGAGGCTTAAATTGCAGGAATCAATTGGCGGTATTGGGGAGCGCAATTTGGGAGAAGGGTACTTGCTGTAGAGAATGCGGTGGAGAGAGGGGCCGTCCCGATTATGCCTAATGCTCCCAATGCAGAACTGGTGGAAGTGAAGGGAGAACTGAAGAAAATGAACAAGCAGTTAAAGCAGCTGATCGAGTTGAAGAAGCAAGCTAATCTGATGGCTGGTTGTTTTTTTTGTTGTATAATTGCGATCGGATTCTTATCATTGCTCGTCAAGCGCTAGAAGTTGTTACAAGGGATCCCTTGTTACAAATCCATTATTCAGTTACATGTACTTGTAGTTGTTTTCAAAGTTAGTGTGTGCATTCACCGAAATTACCAAAAAAAATAAGTGTTAGGGAATATAGGAATGCTAAAGATAGTTGATAATTGTTAGAGGGGTGACATATATGTATGTCTCATGTTTATACCAAAATTATACCACTTTTGGGACGTTTGAAATAACCAAAACTATATCCCAAACTATATTCCCTAAAAGAAAAGGAATGCTAAAGAAAGTTGATAATTGTTAGAGGGGTGATAAATATTCCATTCACCGAAATCCCACAAATATGCCAAATATGTATGTCGCATGTTTCTACCAGAATTATACCATTTTTGGGCCGTTTCAAATTGCCAAAACTATATTCCCTAAAAGAAAAGGAATGCTAAAGATAGTTGATAATTGTTAGAAGGGTGATAAATAATCCATTTACCGAAATCCCACAAATATGCCAAATATGTATGTCTCATGTTTCTACCAGAATTATACCATTTTTGGGCCGTTTCAAATTGCCAAAAAACTATTTTCCCTAAAAGAAAAGGAATGCTAAAGATAGTTGATAATTGTTAGAGGGGTGATAAATAATTCATTCACCGAAATGCCCCAAATATGCCAAACATGTATGTCTCATGTTTCTACCAAAATTATACCACTTTTGGGCCATTTCAAATTACCAAAACTAAATTCCCTAAAAGAAAAGGAATGCTAAAGATAGTTGATAATAGGGGTGATAAATATGTATGTCTCTTGTTTACCACTTTTTAGTTTAACATTTTTAAATCGTGGAAAATAATGCATAAATAGACTCCATAAATAATCCATAAATGCACACGGATCGACTCCACCAACCGTTGATAATAGAGGGAAGGGATAGTTACGTGGTAAAATAATCCATAAATGCACACGGATCGACTCCACCAACCGTTGATCCACCGACAGAGAGAGAGGGGTGGCCACGAAGAGAGAGAGAGGGGTGGCCACGAAGAGACGGATAGGGGTATAATGCCCGTTAGATCAGTGGATCAACGGTTGGTGGAGTCGATCCGTGTGACAACCGCTCAACCAATCAGGATAAGTTTGGGTTTCTGTGAGCATTTGTGACAGTACTTGAGGGCAAAACTGAGTAGTACTAAGAAACCAAGGGCACGTAAATAGTAAATAGACTAAGGGATTCAAACAAAATAATTACAAAATGAAAAATGCGTGTTTTGTACAATATAATTCATATTGGGCTACATCAAATTATTTGCAATTCAAATATACATGAGTGTGACAATTATGGCCTCATTTAGACAAACTATGTTTTGGGGAAGATGTTTTGCAAAGGGGTTTGAGTGGAAAACCATGCATCTTCATAGCTACTAGTGATTCTGAGAAGTGGCAATTTGTGGTAAAACTTGATTTATCTATGTTTGTTAAGGTTTCCTAGGTGGCAGGTTGTGTAGAAAGACTCCATGAGTAGGTGCCACTATGTTTTTATTTTTTTTGGATTTTTTTGCGCATGAAATGACTCAATTAGCTATGTTAATCTCATTTGTTGACTCTCTGTTGACCAGCTACTTGAGGGTAGAACTGAGTATATTGCACTTGCCAGTCTAAGTACTCGAGGGGAAAACTGAGTACAGATAAAATTTCTGTATAAGGCCCGAGGTTAGAACTGAGTACACCAAACGTCGAAGGGTTAGCCTCGTGTCGCGGTGCACGCTGCAGCCATCTTTATAGCGGATGCGTGTTGCGGTACACCAAACACCACCTTCGTCTTTATAGAGCCCCTCTTTCTCTCCCTCGACGCTCACCCACTCTCTCATTCTCACTGCAACCGCCTCTCCTGTACCATCATCTTCTCCACTTCGCGTCAAAAAAACCCCGAAGAAAAAACCCCGGCGATGGAGAAGAATGACATGCCCATTGTCGGCGCTTCCGACGTAGCCACCGGCGCATCAGGCGCCGGCACATCGGCCGCCGACGCATTGGCCACCAGCGCATCGGCCGTCGGCGCATCGGCCGCCGCCCCCGTCCAGGACCCCGTCGCTTCCTAGCGTTATTAGGGTTCGTCTGTTCCTAGTTCAATCCTTTTATGATAGATCTAGCGAACCCCTACGACACCAGCATCGTCGACGACTACCCGGAGGTAACCCTTTGTTCCCTTGTTCTTATGCCATTTCAATCCTTTTGTGTTAGATCTAGCGTTATTAGGGTTCGTCTGTTCCTAGTTCAATCCTTTTATGATAGATCTAGCGTTATTAGGGTTCGTCTGTTCCTAGTTCAATCCTTTTATGATAGATCTAGCGTTATTAGGGTTAGTCTGTTCCTAGTTCAATCCTTTTATGATAGATCTAGCGTTATTATGAAAGATCTAGCGTTATTAGTGTTTGTGATTTGCTTTTGTTTACGATTCGGTTAACTTATGTGAGTAATCAATCCCATCCCGTTAATTTGTGCCGATGATGATGAATATTTGGGCACAAATTGATTCAGGGTTTGGTCTGTGAACAATTGGTGTGTACAAATTTGTTGTGCATGATCTTTGGTTCACTGACCCAAATCTTGGATATAAGTGTGTCCAATGTAACTGAGGCTTCTTTTTTTCGTGCCCATATTATCATGCATGATCTTTTGTTCACTCTCTGTTCCATCATCGCTGCAATTGACTCCGTGTTTTTCGATCTTTGGTGCTACGTGACAGGTGCAGAGCAGCGACGTCGATAGCGACGACGAGTCCTTCCACACCAAGACTCGTCACGTCCTCAGGAGGCTGCAGTCCGGCCATTACGATCGCCACTTTGCTCGAGGCGTTTACAGGTGCCCCTTCTGCAACAGGAGGCTCCGCGCCACCGACTTCAACTGCCTGGTGAACCATGCCGAATCCCTTGGCAGTGCCACCGGCGGCGCTAGAGTTGGAACGACCGTGAACGTGCATGCGTTCATGGCCAAACACAAAGCACTTGGGATTCACCTGCGCAGCCTCCAAGCTTAATCCCATGTAAAATGTAGCTTATGTTGGATCTAGGGATCAGTAGTACTGTTGGATCTGTCCTCAATATATATATATATGCTATGTTGGCTGCTGTATGCAGCTTTTCCTATATTTTCTCGATTTATTATGCTGCTGTGAATTTATCCTCTACTAGCTTCTAGATTTGCTACTAGATTTGTTAACATATTGGGCAAAAAACGAGGGCCAAAAGGCAACAATCATTAAAGAAAGACAGAGATAGAAGCTTCTCTAGATTTGATACTAATTTGGTGAAAAGAGAGAGAACTGTTACAGAGAGAGAGAGGGGAAAAAGGCGCTCTGAAAAATGCCAATTTGGGCCGAGAGAGACAAAACCGAGCTCTCACGTACAACCAAACGCGGTCTCGTCCTGTCCCACGCGGTCCCATTCTACCAGCCCCACGCGACGCGGCCCCACACGACGCGGCCCCACACGTCAGCACGGAACGGTCAACTAAACGGCAAACCTCCCGTCCGAGCGTCTGCGAGGGGTTTCAAACTAGAGCGAGGGGAAAACCGAGGAAAAACTAAGCGGCTGGGGAAAACTGAGTACAACTAACGACCTGAGGGCACGAAAATAGAAATCCCAATTAAGTACCCCTCGACTAGGCAGCTTCATCTGCTCGTCATTAATTTTGCAAGGGAGCTGGTCAGACCATTATAATCTCAAAAAGAAAAAGAAAGAAAAAAGAGCACTCCTCCAATGGAATGTGAAAGTTGGTCGGCACCCGATGGAATCGGTTAGCCATGGTTTGAGAAAGGAAAAAGGTGGGGAGGAGTGCAAAGTTATAAAAGAGCACCAAAGTGCCAATTAATCAAACATCTCGGAACCGCTCTCACTTGTTTAGTATGGAAGATATCAAGAACTCCGTTGCTAGTCGTTGACAAAAGCAACCACCTCTCAAAACAATTTTTACCTCTGTTTTACAAATGAAAAGCTCTAGCACATGTTTAATCCCTGCTTCCCTCTGCGAAGGGCCTATCTTTTACTTTTATGTTGAGTCAACCTATTTCCCTCTGTCTCAAGCAAGCATTTGAGTTGTTATGTTTCACTCATCCATATGTTGATCCGTTTAATCATGTTTATTATCTTCCTTGTTTTGTATAATGCTTTTGTCTGAAGGAATATATCTTTGAAAGTTTTCTATGAATGCAAAAGTTTACTTTGTTGAGCATATAGTCTTTGCTATATTAGCTCTGTTTTAAAAGGCTCCGTCTAAAAGAAAGAATAGCTTGTTCGTCTTTCTTTGACCAAGAGCTAAGGTTTGCCATTGCCAATTATAATTTACCTTGTGCATCTTTACATGTGATTCCCTTTTACCTATTGCAAGTCTATATCTTATAAAGGAAAGTTGCTGTCTATTATAATTTGTGCCTTAGTGAATGTGATGCTTCTTGTCTGTATTTTGATTATCGACACTTCAGTCCATAAACCTGTGGTCATGTTTACCGAGTTTAGTTTTCGCTTGGGGACAAGCGAGGTCTAAGCTTGGGGGGGTTGATACGTCCAATTTGCATCACTATTTTGTATCATAATTTACTGTTATTCATTGATATATTTCATATTTAGATATGATACTTATGTTATTTCCTTTGTTTTCACATGTTTGATGATCATCGGAGGAGTTGCTGCCGGAGTCAGGATTCTGCTGGAAAAAGGACCATCAAGAGACCATATTTTGAAGATCAGGAAAATTCCAGAAAAATACCCAGAAATTATATTTTCCCAGAAGACTCACGAAGCCAGAAGGGCGAGTCGAGAGGAGCCAGGGGGCTCCACACGCCAGGGTGGCGCGGGCCCACCCCTGGCCGCGCGGGCCCTACGTGAGGCCACCCTGGCCCACCTCTGGTCTCGCCCCTCCGCGTAGATCATCGTCCCCGAAAACCTAAGTCAAAGGGGGGCTCAGAGTTAGACACAGCCGCCTCTGCGGGGCGGAGAACACCAGAGAGAGAAAGCTCTCCGGCAGAGAGAAATCTGCCGGGGAAATTCCTTCCCGGAGAGGGGAGATCGTCGCCATCATCATCACCATCGCACCGGACTTCATCGGGATCATCATCATCATCATCATCTCCATCACCAGCACCTTCATCTCCACCATCACCATGCCATCCCGCTGTAACATCTTGAGTTGGATCTTGTTATATTCATAGGGGAAACTTTCTCGGTGTTGATTACTCTTGTAGTTGATGCTATTGAGTGGAACCGTTGAGTTAAGATTTATGTTCAGATTGTTATTTACCATTATTTCACCTCTGATTATGATCCATATGATGTCTTGTGAGTAGTTCATTTAGTTCTTGAGGACATGGGAGAAGTCAAGATGTTAGTAGTGAATTATTGTTGAGAAATATTTAATGGTTTGATATTGTTGTGGTGCTATTTCACTAGTGGTGTCATGTGAACGCCGACTACATGATAGCCTAGTGAGATGCATTGTGTATTTGGCTACCGATTGTGGGGTTGCTGGAGTGACAGAAACCTAAACCTCCGTTGGGAAACCATTGCACCAGGGAGCGTAGAATCTTAGAGTTTAAGGCTGTGGTTAGATTTATCTTAATTACTTTCTTGTATTTGCGGATGCTTGCAAGGGGTATAATCACAAGTGTGTATTTATCCTAGTAAGGGTAGTGCGCTAGCACAGGTTCACCCCCATAACACTTACCAAACCAATAAATACTATTGGCTCTATGAAGCGAAAGCTCTTGACAGAAACTCCCGTGTGTCCTCGAGAACGTTTGGTTATTATAAGAACACAACCGGCTTGTCCTTTGCTGAAGAAAGGATTGGGTCACTTGCTGCAATTGTTATTACTGTTTTTTATTTACTCGCACTTTATTTACTCGTATTACCAAATACCCCTGAAAACCTGTTTGCTAGTATTTACAGTGATTCCTTGATCAAAACTGCTCATCAACACTTTCTGCTCCTCGTTGGGTTCGACACTCTTATTTATCGAAAGTACTACGATACACCCCCTATACTTGTGGGTCATCAGTTGACCAAGAAATACGACACCTATCAAGAGCTGCCGTACTACTCGTTTGAAGAATGCCTCGTGGCGGCGCTGCTGGTCAGGTTCAACCAGACGCTTTTCTGCCAGAAGCGCGGAAAGCCCTCCTCCCCCAAGGGCGAGCGCGGAAAGCACTCTTCCCCCGCCCCCAAGGGTGAGCGCAGCCGCCCGAGGAAGGGGAAGCCACGATGTGCATGCTGAATGGAGAAAAGCAGCAGGAGTTAGGCGGGAAGGGAAATCGTTCAGTTCTGATTGATTTAGCAATGAACTTTAGCCCTTCGCAGCATTTTGGTATGCCAACTTCCATGAAGGCTGCTCTCCCCTAGTTTCTTCAGTTAAGTACAGTTAGTGTTAGACTAACTCTAAAGAATAGCTTTTATATAGGCAAGGCTAAAGCCGCCTTTTGTGTTACTAACTGGCTTCTGTAAGTTTGAAGCAACCAAATATTATGAACTTTCAGATTTAGTGTTTCTCCTTTAATTTCAGATCTGAAATCTACATTTATTGTTCTTCATTTTTTAGATTCGCATTTACAGAGATGAATTCGGTGAAAATTAACATAACAAGAAACTAGATGTTCATAAGGTTCTGCCACCAAGTCCACAGGAACGGCCACCGCCGCCGTCGCCATTAGAGACAGCTAGCCGATCTCCTCTTTGATTGCCGCGCTTCCATAGGTGCCATCGCCATTAGAGATATTAGAGGGAGCGATTCTAGATCTCCTATCTGGGGAGCTCAGATCTGTGGGGGAAGGTAGGAGCCAGAACTGCGACCTGGGGAGCCCTTGCCACTATGTGGGAGATCCTAGCACCAGGGTGGTGTTAGCGACGGGGAGCTCGATTCCGGCGAAGCGACGGCGAGCTCGATTCCGGCGAAGCGATGATGAGCTCGATTCCGGCGTAGCGACGGCGAGGGATCGACGGCGAGCTGGGCGGGCGGACAGAACAGGGAAGGACGACAGAACATGGAAGAAGACGGTGGCAACGGAACTCTAATGCTGACAAAGTCAAGTTCGGTTAAAATAACGGGTAAACTGACAAGGTGGGCTCAGCAAGCAGCAGCGGAACGGGAATTATGAGTTCTAACATTTTCTTCCCAATTCAAACACTAGGATTTGGGCTCAAATAAATTTTACCAAGGCACGTGTGAGGGCTTTTGAACCCCCAGGGTGATTGCAGCGAACTAATACACCTGTGAGCCTGTGACAAGGAACTTGGTGATCGCAAACTGAATATCCCCTTTGCGAGTAGTATTTGGTCTTGTTGGACTGGCCGGGTGCCCCGGCCCGACTTGCGTACTTCCAAGACGATATGGGCTGCTGTTGTAATACATTTTATAATGGGCTATTTAGATAAAACCGAGTTAATTATGTAGAGATAAATAACTTTCTTGAAGAGCCAAATTATTTCAGACTTTTACCAAGTCTACGCAAAATATATTAATATTTATGAAACCAAATAACTATATGATAAAAAATATATTTCAGCTTGAAACAAATGGTACTGATTTGGTGGCATAAATGTCCATGTACTTTTACGTAAACATGGTCAACATTAAAAAGTTGGACTCTCCAATAAAATTATAAGTATACTCTTTTGACAATTGAGAGAGTAAGTGTTGGCACGCAAAACTGCCGCGCAACACCAGGATAATCGCCGTGCTTTCGTAACGATGAACGGATGCTTTCCGAGCAAAGCAACAAAGATTCCCTCGCTTCGTGGAGGAGAGACGACCTCTTTTTAGCGCAAAACGGCAAAGATCACCAAACCCTAGGGCTGCTAGGGCATGACAGGGAAAAACGACGGAAAAAAAAAGAACGTAAGAAAATAAGAACGATAAAAAGTAGTAAACTGTATTGATAGATCGATTGGCTGTGGTTTGCCTCAATCGGCCGTGACCTTATAAAGGCACGCAGGACTTGGCGTGTGGGACAAAAACTTCCAAAGCTAAAACCGATTAGATCTTTCCTCGATTCGGTCGCATACAAATCCAGGCATGCCTACCAAATAAACAGCTAACGTGTAGCAGCACGTTGCAGCTCTAAAGCCTAGACCATGTTACGTACAAATAACATTGGTTTAAGAGAAATAATAAAATATTCCGGTCACATTGCTAATGATACCAGATAATTGACGATTGATCGTGTTGTGGTTTTCCTTGTTGAACTTTGCATCACCGGACTTCGTACCTTCAGCTTGGTATTCGAATTTTGGCAGGATTCATCCTCGGCACCATCGTTGTAGTTTATCTCTGAATCTTCCCACGGCTTGCTCTCGGCTGTAGTCCAAGCAAAATGCTATATGTTTGTTCTGGTAATAAACTTGCTTGGCCTGATCTGCGGGTATGATATATGTATTGGTCTATAACTGAATCCTGCATTTTGAACTAAACAACTAGTCTAAATATGTGCATCAATCAATAATCTAATCACACACATTTAAATTAATTTGGCTGATCAAAGAAACTAGTTAGCCAAATTACACCATTAACACATGCCCCCTGTTTTTGGTACGATGGAATTGACCAAAAACACACACGCAATACATTAAGACGATGCCAATAAATTCACCGGCCATATTATTTCTTAGTGCGATGTTCAAAGAGTACATCGGTCAAATTATCTTAGGGCTATATTTCAAGTATATTGGCCAAACTTTTGCTTGGGGCGATATTTCAAGTATATCGGCCAAACTTGTACTTGGGCGATATTTTGAATAATATATCGGCCAAATTTTGCTTAGGGCGATAATTGAAGTAATGGGTACCTTAGGATGATGTAGATCGCTTCACCAACTGTTATTTATCAGGGTGATGTCCAAAAAACATATCTGCCAAATCTTCTACTTAGGGCAAATAATATATCGGCCACAATGTCTTCAAGCCTCCCTCCACGTGCTAAGATGTATTGATTTCAAATATTTCCATTAAGAAGTTTTTTGAAAATTTCCGCTTTACTAAGATTGTACAAAATATAAACTTTCAAGAACAATCTCCACAACCCTATATAGGCTTTCACAACTCGGCGACCACTTGCCGAATTCATATCTTTAGTCCCATTAGGTCACACTTCTCTTAGAGCCAAAAATAATTTACTAATCAAACTCACTATTTTAAATAACTGTCTCACTTTATGAGCCGCCTGGTGTGTCTTGCATATATTCCTTCATGCACCTCACCCATAGATATTCTAGACTAATCAGAATCCAAGCACTTCAAAAGTGGACCGTCTACGGTTCGGTAATATAATTCATCATTTAACAAAGTATATTCTAAAGCTTCTCACCGAATTTCTCTATCTCTCAGCTGACTTGGATCTTTTAAATGAATAACTAAAAGAACTCTCCAATCACCTGGCTCTAAACTATTTTCTAATTCGGTAGTTTGTGACTCGTGTACCGAATTTTCATTGCCGTGTTTTTACTAGCTGTTGCACTTTACCAGAACCGGCTACACATTGCACTAAACTCTTCTTTGCTATGTAGTGCTAATTGCCGAACTGAATCAAAACCAACTGCAGGTTGTTCAAGTCTAATATCTAATAGGGTGTCACTTCTTAGAACAGCTAGCATCGGTCTTTGTAGTATGCAATTTTTTCCTTTGCTAATATAGTAACCAGATGCTTGCTGGGCTAAGCAATTAGCTCTAGAATTTTCTTCCCTAGGTATATGATAGATAGTGAACGTATCAAGAAACTTAACTGTTTTCAAACATTGGTCCAAATAACATCTAAACACAGAATTTTGCCTTTAAATTGTTGCACTACCAGAAGCGAATCCCAGAAAAATTAGATCCTTTACACCCATGTCTACCAAAATTTGCAGACCAAACTGTAAAGCTTCATACTCAGCTTGGCTATTCGTACAAAGATATTTTAAGTGGACCGATGTTTTATAATCAAGATTGTTGGACAAAATTAAAACAATAAAATTGACAATACCCTTCATAGCACGCATCAATTTATATGCAAAGTGATATTCTATTTTCATGCAATCCTACCACTAAGAATCGGTTGTTGTACACATACACTAGAAGTGGATAATGCGGAACTATTGTACATGCATTATTGTTTAGTAAACACATACCGATTTTTTGCTTCAAGCAAGCGACGTCCTGGATATATAATGATGTATTCCTTCTCGTCGTCTTCTTAGGCCAAAGACTATGCCGATAACTGTATACTTGTTGTTTTATCGGCTTTCATATTAGCATTAACAAATATAGACATTGAAATGCTTGCATCACTAATAGCTATTTGTTCAAGTGGGTCAACCGATGTCCAAGCTTCATAAAAATCTTTAGTTATCTCATGCATATCGCTCTTTCCGGAACGATATTCATCGGTGCTCCTTTGCAGCCACTTATTGCTAGCATCGGTCAAATAATATATCTCACTATATTGCAACTCAACCCAGTGGCGGAGCTTGAACGAAATCGTAGGGGGGGCTAAATTACCTGACGACATACAAAATATATGAATTGTCGAATCTTTTAACTACAACGAACAAGAATTTTGAAACATACATGTATTGCATCAATTTATGTGTAAACATTACTCCAAAGAAAAAATGTACCAAAATATAACTTAACCACAAACTTAGTCATCACAGAACTACACTTGAATTGATAACTAAATCGTTTTTAGGATAGAATTTAACCACTGAATTAAATTCACACTTACCTCTATTCTGTAGAATGACTAGACGACATGAAAATTTGTAAAGAAAAATATTTTAGTGAAAAACTGAGATTTAATCAGATTTTTTTTAACAAGTGAGAACTAATTTGAACTTCTGTGAGTTATGCAAGACTAAAAAACTAACGTAATAGTTAGACTACTAGAAAAGAGGGAGGGAGATGCTGAGAGAATTGTCAGAGATTGAAAGATGTTGCTGCTACTGCTAGCTAGTGACTAGTTTTTTACTGCTAGAATAGCCTACTAGTCTACTAGCACACCCATGAAAGATGCTCTCTCGCATAGTCGTGCAGAGGTTCCGCTCCCGCCCTCCCAGACCAGCGCACGTACGAAGGGCCATCCAAAGTTCCAATGAGATTTAAGTCTACCAGACCATATTTTCTGAAAATACTATTATATAATAGAAAACTTCTCTTTTTTGCTGGGGGGGCCACGGCCCAGGTTGGCCCCTGAGAAGCTCCGCCAGTGACTCAACCGATGCCTCTGTCAACGTGATGCATGTCAGGTTATCCGCCTTTATCAATATCCAGATCAGCAGGTGTATCACTTGTATTTTCTGAAATTCCATCATGAACCATGTCATCCATATTTCTATTTTCCTCCGCTATGATATGCTTTTTCTTCCAAGTCATCTTAAGAGGCACCACTTGTCTATCTTGACTGAACCACTCATCCCACCTTTTCTTGGTTGTCTCTTCTTAGATTACCAAAGCTCGTAGTCGCTGAACCCGTCGTTTTTGAGTGCGTGTGAGTCCCGTCGAACACCACTGAGGTCGTAGTTTGGTTCCTTGTGCTACTGATTTAATTTTGTTGTCCCCCCAAGTTTCTTGGCCTGTACTGATATACCTTTGTTTTTGGTACAAATATTTTATCCCTGGCGGAAAGAACTCTATGCTGATCAAATACGTGACCAGCTTTAAATCTTTGGCTGCCTCTATTGCTTGAGTCCCCATGTTTTGTAGATGTGCTACTACTAGACATGAAACTCACTGGAGGCACGTTCTTTGATGTTCCTATACTGCAGCTTTTCATCACTAAATCGGCATGTAAATGAGCCGATTTAGACTTTAGACTAGTATGTGAAGATACAACCAATGTATTACCTGACCGTGCTTGCATTTTAGACCCAGAATTAGTCTCCTTCTCCGGTTGACTAGATATGGTTTTCTGTAGCTTCACACCATTGTCATCCTCTTCTGTGGTAACAACTTTATTCTGAATTGATCCTATTCCATCAACGTTGCTTGTTTCTGTACCACACACAACACCTTTAACTGACTCGTGCTTCCGAACATCCATACAATGAGAATATTTTGCAGGTTTAGGTTCAACACGCTTCACCGGAACCCACGCAAGCTTGCCATTGATGTGAAAATTCTTGCCATCTGTGCTATGTACCGGTGATCTGCTTCCACGAACAACAAATGCATCTCGCAGCATAGGTGCCTGATTGAACCGAGCTCTTTTCCCACGCATGTATAATCTGAACAAAGGTCTCGGTGATATCCAATGCGGACGAAAATAACCTGCTGGCCCCGTAGGATATAGTGCCCATGGATTGTCCGATGGAGGATACTGGGGATACATAGGAGATCGATAGCTCTGATATATCAGCGTCACTGAAAAATAAGGTCGATGGTTATATGAATTTTTTTTGCCAGCGCTCATGCCCCCCATGTCGAGAAGGCAACCTAGTACGCTTATTACTTCCAAGCCGATTACACATAGTGTCGGCCTTGCGTGAAGTGTATTTTTTCAACAGCATGCTAACTGTCGGCTTTGGCCTTGGCGCTTGATTATTATTTCCATTAATTTTCCAGACTCCTGCTTCTGTATTTTTTTTGACTTGATCATCCTCGAAGGAGCACTATCATCAACAACAATATTTTTTCCTCTTGCGGACCCGGTCTGGTCTGACCGAATAAGCATGTTCCTTTTGTCAAAATCAATCACGTTAGGAGAGCACGGTGGTTGCACGACTTGAACAATATCTTGCTCCACCTCTTGATGATCTTCCAATATTTTGCCTTTCTCCTTTTCTGTATCTTGTGCCTCTTCACTTTGATGCTTTTCAACCGAAGATGGTTCGGCTATATTTTCTTCTTGTTGATTTGACCTGACACATGTATTGTCTAACACGACCTTAGCCGAATTAGCTGTACTAATTGAGTCACCATTTTTTCGCTGTATAGCTATGGCTTCGAGAACCTTTTCTACAAGATCTTCAGCCCACTCCTTTGATGATTGCTCCTCAGATCTCTCAATAATTTTCGGCAATGATACTTGGGTGTTACCGAAATTCTGCAACTGCTTAGGGGCTGTATCATATGCTACAGTATTAGAAGAAGGCACATGAGCTTCTATTGAATTTTCACTTATTTGGCCGTATGTATTGTGAAGGTGCGCAGCCGAATAATGAATATTTGATGTTGCATATGGTGCCAAAAAGTTAGTAACATAAGGTACAACATATGATGGTTGAGAATAATTGTTCAAACAGCTAGTAGTATCATGGCTAATTTCTCTGTTCATCGGCATGTGCGAAGGTGAACCAAAAAATTGCAAGTTATTTACCGATGAATAAAAGAGTGAAATATAATTTTGCATATTATTAAAATTTATAACATTAGGTGCTTCATATTGGTTAACCTGAATTCATCACGTTGTTCATCGACATATGAACTTCTGGGGCTGCCGATGCATGTGAATTTGAATATACGTGCTGCAAATTGTCAAAATTATAACAAGTTGAAGGATGCAGATTATTTTGAATCGGCGTTTGCACATAGCAAGAATTAGGGCTAGCCGATACAGTACTCATATTAAAGAATCTAGCAACATCAGCATAAGAATTATTTAAATCTATAAAAGAAGATTGAGAATTCATATTACCGTTGTAGACTGCAGCCTGTCGATGACGCTCTCTATGTAGCAGGAACGGGCCGGAGAATGCTCGATGCTTCGTCCCCAGCGGAGTCGCCAATTGTGTTGGCACGCAAAACTGCCGCGCAACACCAGGATAATCGCCGTGCTTTCGTGACGACGAACGGATGCTTTCCGAGCAAAGCAACAAAGATTCCCTCGCTTTCGTGGAGGAGAGACGACCGCTTTTCAGCGCAAGACGGCAAAGATCACCAAACCCTTGGGCTGCTAGGGCATGGCAGGAAAGAACGACGGTAAAAAAAAAGAACGTAAGAAAATAAGAACGATAAAAAGTAGTAAACTGTATTGATAGATCGATTGGCTATGGTTTGCCTCAATCGGCCGTGACCTTATAAAGGCACGCAGGACTTGCGTGTGGGACAAAAACTTCCAAAGCTAAAACCGATCAGATCTTTCCTCGATTCGGTCGCATACAAATTCAGGCATGCCTACCAAATAAACAGCTAACGTGTAGCAGCACGTTGCAGCTCTAAAGCCTAGACCATGTTACGTACAAATAACCTTGGCTTAAGAGAAATAATAAAATATTCCGGCCACATTGCTAATGATACCAGATAATTGACGATTGATCGTGTTGTGGTTTTCCTTGTTGAACTTTGCATCACCGGACTTCGTACCTTCAGCTTGGTATTCGAATTTTGGCAGGATTCATCCTCGGCACCATCCTTGTAGTTTATCTCTGAATCTTCCCACGGCTTGCTCTCGGCTGTAGTCCAAGCAAAATGCTATATGTTTGTTCTGGTAATAAACTTGCTTGGCCTGATCTGCGGGTATGATATATGTATTGGTCTATAACTGAATCCTGCATTTTGAACTAAACAACTAGTCTAAATATAAATATGTGCATCAATCAATAATTTAATCACACACATTTAAATTAATTTGGCTGATCAAAGAAACTAGTTAGCCAAATTACACCATTAACAGTAAGTATATCAACCACTAAAATGAACATTGGGCCAAGCAATCTTGGCTTAGAACAATTTGGACATGGAAGTCGGGGTGCACACGAGTGGCAAAAGGGCGAGGAAGACTTGTGCTAATCTATGAGGCCAATCTAAAGATCACAACGAGATCCTATGGTGCACACTCACGTTAGCGTATTTTCCCCATCATTCCTTGGATTATATTGACTAGCTAAGTATCCGCGCATTGCGGCGGGTCCAATTACTCTCTCCTTTAGAAGTTTCATCTTCCACCATGTTATCTTTAAAATTTGTATCTTTAAAGTGTGTTATGCCATTGCACATGACAAAATGAATGCTCATCAAGCATGTAAAATCGCTTATGTGTTTGGTCTTAAATCTTATATTTTGAACAATGGGTAATTTTTCAGCATAAAACAGGATTCAAGTGGTCTAAAATTTGTCAAACTCCCAGATTTCAAATTAACATATGATTTAGAGTTCAATTAGACTGTTCTCTGTATTTGCATTAAATTAGGCATTTGAACCAAATAGACTCCAAATTAACATATGTATTTCTTGAATTTTGTGTGGAACCAACTACTCTTATCTAGATGTGCAATCATCAGCATAAAACAGCATTCAAGTGGGCTAAAATTTCTCAAACTCAAAACCAAAAGTTAAAAACAGCATGTGAAATTTATTTGTACATTGAAATGGGGATTCCATTAAACAGAGCGCTCAGCTAAACTGTTGACGAATGACGACTAAGTGGGATACAGAGTTGGGCTTAAATTCGGTTCCCATAGAGCTCAGCTCGCCCTATAGCAAAACAGCTGAATAAACTCGGTCCCGATAGAGCTCCCAAAGTTGATCAGCAAATCATCAATGGCAGGCAACATTATTAGAATTGCGACAACAATATGAAGAAAGTCATATAAATCGAAGGACACGATGCACGTGTTCCTTGCTTCTCGGACCAGAACGCCTATTTTAGAGAAATTATAGCTACTGGACTTCTGAGCACTCACAATTGTCGCTGAATCAGTTTCAGAAATTACCTTGTGTATGCAGTGTGTTCTGATGCACTGAGAGCACTTGCACAGTGTTCTACTGCACCCTTCCACAGCAGATATGCACACATCAGCTTTGGCCTCTAGAGCACTCCGTATGCGCTACAATTTTCCCGCTTTGAATCCCCATGCTCTGGTTTCCGAGCTTTCACAATATGCTGCATCAGAGTTAACTTTGGCAATGCCTCGATCAATTGCCTAGGCTTCTCGACCAAAAATTCAGCTAGGTGTTTCTTGTCAAGCTTCATGCATTAACCAACGCAACCAAAAGTCCGAACTGATGGAAAGGGCTAGGCAATTCACTTATACACTTCAACACCCCCACTCACGTGTGACAGGAGAAGAGAAAGTCAACACGTGGACACAGACAGGAGAGGAGAAAATCAACACATGGACACAAACGAGAGAAGAGAAAGTCAACACGTGGACACAAAGGGGGGCAACAGCAATTTTACAATACATTGCGAAAACCAGGACTCGAACTCGAGACCCTGGGCTCTGATACCATGTCAGACAAATAGCAACTTGTATTATCTGGGGGCCAAAGGCCACAATATATAGTACATCTGACTTGGAGTACAAGGATAATAACTCTAGACAATTACAGACTCTTAGAGTCCTAGACCAATACTAATACTCCTTAACACCCCCCTCAAATGCAAAGCGTATGCAATAGCATTACATTTGAAGAAAGGCAAAACTACAAAAAAAAGATGATAATCCAAAATCTGCATCTTGAGTGTCATCATAGCATGAAGAGTCTTCAAAACCTATAGAGTCAAGCCACAATCGATCGAAGAAGAGATCGACACAAGCCGAGAGACGACCAGAAAAAGAACATCATGTCAAAAAGATCACAGCACAGGAACAACCCCCCTCACATGCGACGGGAAGATAAGTCAACATGTGGACTCAGAGGTATGGCTCAAGAGGCCTATACGTGGACCGGCGACTCAGAGGTATGGCTCAAGAGGCCTATACGTGGACACCGAGGGCTAAGGGCAAAAGAATGTGTGTATATCAATGACAATGCAACAGACGGCGCATCAGAGAAAGACACACACCCATAAGAAGAAGATGGGCTATCAAAAGATGGCACGTCAAGAGAATCAAGCATTGCACAGAAAAATCATAGCCCAAAGAAATCGTCGGTGAAACAAGCTAGACGACAAGGAGAAGGGGCGTAGATCAACAATGCAAAACAAGCCACGGAAATCCATAAAGGACCAGGGCCAAAGAAACAAGCTGACGACGAAGGTATAGTGGACTCAAATGACATAAGAGACATAAAAGAATAGCGGATTTGGTGGACGCAACAAAAATAGAAGACACACGAACAAGATAAAGTCGTAGCGGATACCGTTGAAAATCACCGGAGAGTGAAGAAGAAGACGGTACCAAACAACGACAACACGACAACATGACACACTTTTTTTTTAACCAGCAGCGGCGGAACGCAATCAGCCCAGCAGCCAAACAGCAGCCAATGTGCTCAGCGCATCATAGTCCAAAAGGAGCAGTCCAAACAGTAATATGTGCACAGGGAGGCCAACATGGCCCAAACGGTGGAGCAACCCACGCACATCTGGGTCTATTTTGGGAGGACAGAGCAGCCGGTGGCAGACGGAAGAGATCCGGTGGACGTGGCGGCGGACCGCGATGGAGGGCGGCCTGGAGCAGCGGCCGAGGTCTTCCAGCAGATCGATCGGCGGGAGCTCGCGCAACTGATCTTGAATCAGCCGAGTAGATCGGCAACAGTACTAGCAGCAAGGTAAACAGATCGGGAGCAACCATGTAGACACCGAGCGGTAGGAGAAGATTGAATCGGCCAGCACCAACCAGATCCATCTTGGGCAGCTCAGCAAACGTTAGACGTGGACCAACGAAGGAAGCAGCACAACCATGTTGCAACGCGCAGGTGCGTGTAGGCAGACGCGGGGGCGTCGAAGAAGTCGATGAACGACGAGACCGAAAAAAATATCGATCGAAACTTGCAGCACGGAAGTTGCGACGTGCGAAACCTTAACCGGGCTCTGATACCATGTCAAGCTTCATGCACTAACCAACGCAACCAAAAGTCCGAACTGATGGAAAGAGCTAGGCAATTCACTTATGCACTCCAACATTTCTGAACAAGAGCACATGCCTCATCAGCAGGTTTATCCCTCTCGTCCGCATTTAGCTTATTTCTCACCACCCACCATTCCCATGGCCAAACAGTCATATAAAGGAAAGGACCAGATTAGCTCACAATCAACATCGGATTTGGCATTGAGCATAATGCTAGTCGTTCACCTTACAAGGATAATGCACCCACACTTGATTTACTCTTCCGCACTTCAGAAATAGACTTCGTCAAGCCGATTGCACACTGGGCATCTAGAAGAAATCGAGCAAATCCAGCTTTGTATTGGCAGACATACGTAGCTAGCTAGCCGCTAGCCTCCCAGAAAATCAATCGGCCGTATTGAGTTAGCTCTTTAAGTGTGCAATTGATCCCTACGACATTGCATCAGCAGCAAAATCGATCTAGCTCACGTGGTTGCTTGGCCAACGAGCTCCAACGCCACCACATCGGGCGCCCCGTGACCGGAGAGAACTCCACCGCGGCCAGACCTTGGATCCCTGGCACCGAAACGAGCATCAGGCGGACAAGCTCCATGGCAAGCAGCTCGAAGTTGTTCAGCTCTATTGCGGCCTTCCACTCATCTTCGTGCCCGGCTCCGCACCCGTGTTCTCGCACGTGATGCGCCTGGCCTCTGAGCTGCAAAGCTCTCAGACGCACCGGTGCTCGTCGTCCTTGTTCTTGTCGTCCTAGCGCCGGTCGGCGCCTCAACCTCGCCGACTTCCGCCTCGACCCGGACAACTACGCTGTGCTGCCGACGGCCGCGCGCAGGTTCGCCACCCACGACTACAAATCCACCGCATCAACGCCCGGCCTCGTCTCCTGCTGCTCGGCTGCTATGCTCTAGCGTTGACGCCTGGCCTCGTCTCCTGCCGCCGGACGCCGGTCACGCACGTGCACGGCCGAGACTGGGGTCAGCGTCGGAAACTGGGACAAGGTGGAACTATGGCGGGCGCACGGGCGCACGGTGGAGGATCCGCGAGCATAGGCGTCGTTGACCAGGAGGCGCGCTGCTGTGACGGGGGGCGGCGGCAGGACCTCGGGAGGAAAGAGAGGGGAAGCGTGAGGGATAGGCCGGTTGATTTCTGACTTGTTTGAGCGCACGACAGATTTTTTCACAGACGAAGTCTGGTTTTTTTGACGGACGAAGGAATATCTGGTTTTTTAACGTACCACACCATCACGTCCTCTAGCCGGATTATTAGTAGAGATTGAACATCGTCAAGCAACATAATATGACCGAGACAAGCTGATAGAGCCTAACAACAAAAAATTTCCTCGTCCTTTAGATGTTACAGGATCTGTGATCACATACATACCTGTCAATTTTTAGTTGCTTGATACTTTCATCAATAAACAACAAAGTAAAATTTGCAAGTCAACAGTAGATGAATTTCCAAAAAGGCGAGAGGCGTTTTGGCACTCGGAGTGTATGCTCCCAATTTCTATATATGTGTTTTAACTTTTAAATACATTTTTCTTGAAAATCTGAGAGAAAGTTTCACGTACGTCTCGGTATTCTATGTGATCACAATGCGTTTAAAAAATACCGAGCTTCTATCATGTGTAAAAAAGACAACATTGAGTGCTAAAACGAAATTTTCACAAGACAGTTTTCTCCTTTTTACACATTGCATATAAATTGTTACTGTGGTTTTCCTTGGAACCCGGTGAGAATGTCGATACGTATGTGCCAAATATTTGTTTGTAATTTTTTGGCATTTTGAAATGTTTTTCCCGGTGGCATGAGCATATGCTTCCATGTGCCAAAGTCAATTCCCAAAAGTACATATTATGTGAGAGAATAGAGAAGTTTGCATGAGATAAGAATCGTAATCAAATCTTCCCTCTCCCCCCAGAAAAACTCATAGAAGTATTACAAACTAAATAAATTTTATATTCTAGATTTTTCTCAAAAGCTTTTTTTGACTGTGTTTTTTCTCAAAAACTAATAAACATTGTATATACGAACGGAATGAGTATGCATTATATACACTAGACAAACAGGCCGGCTTCGCCCGGCCTACCTGCTAGGCGTTGTCTCAATACGTGTGTTCAGTGTGTTGTGTTAATGCATGGTTAATTTGTTTAAGCAATGTGATCGATTTAAGGGGTTAAGGTAGGTAGTGGTGAGTGAATTTCTTGATGATGTTAAGACAGAAGATTACCATAATTTTGGCATGCGACAATTGGGCAAACACCTGCACCAACTCAGCCAAAACGATGCTGACAACAACTTCGGCGGCATCCACACATACCTTTGCCCATGATGCAGTTCCATGTTCTCCTCGAGTTGCTCTCGGTTTACAGGATCCGACTACAATTCCGACGCGAACGGCCGCAGACCACACTGGCTTCAACCATCATAGCCAGCACCACGATGGCACCGAGCATCACCGTCATCGTGCACTGCGCCATTGGTTCCGTAGTTGCCCCGGTTCCCTCAGCGCCTCATCAGAGTTGTCACCTATCCTGCTCCCTAGGGTGGTTCTTAATGCCCTTCGCCATCGCTCGACATATTCGGTGAATCTGGTGGTCTCTCCTCCACCGCCATTCTACGCGCCGGTTGGGTTTCATCGATCGACATCACCGCGTCATCCGCTGACGGCCCTCCCTCCGCCTTGGTGAGGAAGAAACGGGGAAGGCGCTTTGATATATATAACTCAACCGGGCGCAACGGCCCTATATTTTTTGTGTTACTGTCCATGGTGATAGCACTCCCTCCCTTCTCTAGCACAAAGCCTTCTCAACTACCCCTTTGATCTGGACGGCGGACCAACACCCAGCTAGTTAGGTAATCAACAAAGATAACACTTTGCAGACTCCAGTTTAGAGCTATATTAAATACTCCCTCCGAACATTAAAAGAGTCTAGATACATCCGTATTTGTGAAAGATAATATGGATCGAAGTAGCATTTTTTAGACTATTTCTCTAAGGTAATCCCTCTAATCCGATTGAATCACTACAAAGGCTGCTGCCACACGGCTATCATCAAAGTATCTTTCGCATCGATTTAAATGAAACCAAGGGAGTTATATCATTTCCCATGAATGGTACATCCACCTAAAAGTAAAAATACATCAAAGGGTTTGCTCTGCTCCAATATGAGCATTACTTGAAAATTTTGTGATATAATTTGCAAAGTTTCTAGATACAGTCATCAAATGTAATGAATTGCAGGTATATGGACAATGCCAAGCAGAGGAATAACAACTCAATTAGAAGAAATGTAAATAACTGCAATTATATGCAAGTAGAAAATATACGAATAACATGACCATTTTTTATTTTCACACAATTTTCTCTCTCAAAAAGATACCAATATACAGCCATATCAAGAGAGACTTAGAATTTGCAGCATCAACGGTCAAAGTTTCCTTTCATCTAACTTTTAAATACCCAAATTAGAAATCAGAAGTGCAAGGACAGTAGCACCTACTGAAGCATTCAGCAATGTAACCATGGTACTTTCAGCATGAATAATGATAAAGTAAGGTTTAGATAGATACCTACAGTCAATACACGTAATAAGAAAAAAATGCTTTATTGCATTAGTAAATTTTGAGTTTCGTATAAATAAACCAATGATCATTCACGTACAAAACCATAATAGAAAAAGAATTGCCACCGCCATCTCATCTGTAAACAGATGTCGACAATTTTACTCTCATCTGTAAGCAGATGTTGACAATTTTACTTGGTGCTTCTGTACTTATCATCTATATCATGATATTATCATCAGTGGAGCAACACTGGCAAACCTGTAGATTAAGACGCATTAAATAGGAGATGCAAAATATGTGTCATCAGCAGGTTATCGTATATTTCAGAAGGAAGATAAAATGTTAAGACATGCAATTCTGTTTTAGTGAAAGAAGTCAAATTCTATGAAAATCCAGATCGCTTACCTTTTGGCCTATGTTCTAGTTCCTCATAAATAAGAAGTTGAGCATGAATACCTTACAAACTGTTTCTTGAACCTTTCACACATGTTCTAACTTATACCATTAAAACAGAGTAAATATTTTTGTTGCATTTGAATTTACAAATACAGACATAAATAGCAAAAGGCGCCCTAATGAGAAGTTGATGCCTTTTACCTACCATTCATCAATCATGCTTGCCATCGCTTTAGACTACACTATAGTACTTTTGGAGATAGAGGATAATGCAGAAAGTATCTTCTTAATGAGCATGAAGTAGTAAGACCCAAAATGTTCAATGATTCATATAGTTCACGATTAGTGCTAGCAAAAAGTACATAACTGGAGAGCAGCTAACAATAGAATTGGGTGGCTTACATTATTGATGCAGTTATCCAGCAAACTCAAAAAATTCATCGGATTTTCCTCATTGCATGAAACTAAGTAATAGCGTCTTGTCACTCGACATCCATGGTAGCACCTAAGAAGGGCATCAAAGGTCTACATAAAAACTCTACTTTTATTTTTACAAAAATATGCACAACTACCATGGACAGTCCAGTTACAATTTTCGTTGGAGTTGAAGGAAAAAAATGTAGCCCAAAGCATTAAAATATATTCAGCCAACCAACAACCATCTGAAGCAGAAAAATAATGACCACCACTTGACAACTCTACTTTAAGTAAATAGCAGACTACCTACTAATCATAGTAACATTCAGCATACGTTTTGTTACATCAAACACACCATGTTATGAACTTGCAAGATCTGTGATCATCTTAGTATATACACAGATCTTGGTATATACTCCACTGAAGTTATGCATTTTTGTTGATTCTGATATCTGGTATAGCTTGCTCCATTGCTTGATAATTGACAGAATTGGCGACAAAGCATTTCTATATCGTATCATGTCTTCGTATCCAAAACATCTCATTGATTGCCTAAAGATTACATGACATGGCGAAGGGAAGTTATAGTTACTAAAGGATCCCCCAACATAGCTCTGAATGTCTCATCAAATGTTGTCAGGTCATTTGAATAGTTGTTAACATAATCCACAGAAACAAATTATGTACTGTATGATATATCAAAAGATTATTTCCTTTAGCTGGTTGTCTCCGGTCTCTAAGCAATTTGATGCAAACCTTCATTGTTTGACCTATAACTTTTTTTCCGCACAACTTGGAACAAATATAGGAATACCAGTAAATCGACTATGAACACTTTGACTGTTCTTCTGAGGACATGATCCTAATAGATACTGAATTTAATTGTGAGGACAATACTGAAGGGAAAATCAGCTTTTATGTAACCCACTTTTCTCTTTATTTACTGAAATTAACTTAGATCTGAGAGTTAAAATCAACCATGTCAAATATATACTTCAGATCTTTTTTCCTTTTAATTAGCACAGGATCTATCTCAGAGTGGGTAATTAGTACAGAATAATGGACAATGAATTCAACGTAGGTGATGAAAAATCATAGCAAGATCTATACAGACTGCAACCAAACTGCTTCCAGCTATCTAGACCTAATAAATTTAAAATTGTCAGTGTGAAGGAAAATCGCCTGCGTGAATGCCAATAATTTCATTCACTGAAACTCCTTTATCCCCTAGGATAACTACAATATAGTGTCCTCTAACGAAAGAACTGATTGAACCACACTCGTGTTTAGGACTTAACAATGAACAAAAACTTGGAGTATTTAGACATGAGAATATAGAGAAACAGAAGACATAAATACAATTTTTGTTGTGTGTCTCACCGTTTCAGGATGTACATATTACGGAGTACATATGCTAGTTAAAGAGCATTGCCAGTTTGGCATCTCTTGCCGCAAATCTATGCAAAGCTTGAAACATCACATGTGTGTTTTGAGAAGAGGCTATCCAACATACCAGACTACCACAGTAATCACTAAAGACTAAGCTGTCCTTTCGAGGTAATCAGAATATGCGTTGCATAGAAATGACCAAACTTAACGTGACATGGTTCAAGATGAAGAAAAATGCACATATCTAAATGCAAGGTGGAGTGGGCTGACCTGGTGAGGATTATACCCCTTGTCGATGTCATCATTCATGATTATTTTTGCAGGCATTTAAGTCGAACATGTGGAAGGTATACACACTTTCAGTTCAATTTTTTATTTCTTCTAATGACTACAACGAACCTAGTGACATGTGGGATGTGCCTGTCAACAAATACACAGAGAGAGAGAGAGACTCACATTAGGCATTAAGTTTAAAGAGGAGGAATATCAATCAAAAGAGAGAGAGAGAGAGTCACATCACGCAACTGAATCATGGGACAAAGCGCAGCTCAAGTATGGATAATCACCTGGCGAATGAGACGAAATCGACAAAATTGACCCTTATCTGAAAGTTCAGCACAAAATGAACCTATTTTGAAACTATTTCAAAATCTAACCCTTTTTTGTGGAGCCTGTCACGATGGCGCTACCCTACATGGAGTAGCTCCATTCTGACTGGCGCTACCCTTTCGCCAGCGTGGCACTGAAGGGCCCCACCTGTCACAGGTGCAGCACGGTAGCGCCAGTTCGACCGGCTTCGCAAACCTAGGGTAGCTCCAATGGGAATGGCGCTACCCTTCTTAATGGGCCGGCCATCAGTGCGTCGCGCGGTAGCTGCTCCGGGTGGGACTTTTTAGTCCCACCTCGGAAGCTGAGAGAGATTTGCACCGGTTTATATACCCCGGTCTGAGAGGGCAGCCGAGCTCCTCTCAGATCCGGTGCATTGCAGTGTGCGTGTGTTTGTGCGTCCTGCCCTGTGGGCCGGGGACCCCTGGTCGTGCTGGCAGTACTGGCCCCGCCGACGGGTGGGGTCGTGGACCCCAGCGGATCTGGTTGACCTCGGGCGGGCTTTTTTTATTTTTTGTTTAGGTAGCGCCATGCACAAAGGAGCTACACTATGCTAGTATAGCGCCGAGCTCAATGGAGCTACCCTCTGTAAGGTAGCTCCGCGCAGAAAGGAGCTACACTATGACAAATAATACAAGGAAACTCAAGCCTTACTAGATGTCTCAAAGTATCTATTGTACCCAAATGGTAAAAAATATTATTCAAAATCGAGGTCAACACTAGAACTATTAAGATGAAACATCCTAATAATTAGATGGCAGACCCTAAAAATGACGTGACAAATGGTAATGATAGTGATGCTAATGATTGTGATGCTCGTGATATGTCTAACATATGTTCGATGTTGCGTCATTTTCAGCTAAATGATAAACTCTCAAAATATAATACAAGGAATCTCATGCCTTACTAGATGCTCAAAGGATCTATTGTACCGAAATGGTAAAAAGATTAATCAAAACTGAAGTCGACACTAGATATTGAGATTTAAAGCAAAAAGTGGGTTGTCGGACAAAAGCTTCACGAAGATGGTATGAATTTTCAAAGACATGCTTCGAGGTGGTAATGAGCTCCTAGAGAACATGACTGCGGCCAAGAAAGTAAATTTCACATTAGGATGAGAGGTGCAGAAGATACATGCTTATATAAAAAATTGTATCTTCACCATATAGAGGAGTACTAATATTAGCATGTCTATCCAATTTGCTACCCAGATTTCTGATTTGTCTAGTGGTACGGATCTGGAACAAGCCTTATTTGTCATAGTGTAGCTCCTTTCTGCGCGGAGCTACCTTACAGAGGGTAGCTCCATTGAGCTCGGCGCTACACTAGCATAGTGTAGCTCCTTTGTGCATGGCGCTACCTAAACAAAAAAAAAAAAAGCCCGCCCGAGGTCAACCAGATCCGCTGGGGTCCACGACCCCACCCGTCGGCGGGGCCAGTACTGCCAGCACGACCAGGGTCCCCGGGCCCACAGGGCAGGACGCACACACACACGCACACTGCAATGCACCGGATCTGAGAGGAGCTCGGGCCCTCTCAGACCGGGGTATATAAACCGGTGCAAATCTCTCTCAGCTTCCGAGGTGGGACTAAAAAGTCCCACCCGGAGCAGCTACCGCGCGACGCACTGATGGGCCGGCCCATTAAGAAGGGTAGCGCCATTCCCATTGGAGCTACCCTAGGTTTTGCGAAGCCGGTCGAACTGGCGCTACCGTGCTGCACCTGTGACAGGTGGGGTCCTTCAGTGCCACGCTGGCGAAAGGGTAGCGCCAGTCAGAATGGAGCTACTCCATGTAGGGTAGCGCCATCGTGACAGGCTCCACAAAAAAGGGTTAGATTTTGAAATAGTTTCAAAATAGGTTCATTTTGTGCTGAACTTTCAGATAAGGGTCAATTTTGTCGATTTCGTCGGCGAATGATACCACCAAGCTGGCGCACAAGGTCCTGCATCCCTTTGCAGTGGATGTCCCCTGCTGTTACTGCCAGTCGTCCGCCTTCCGCTACCATGTTTCTTGCCCTCATAGAACCGTATCACCTCATTCGCCCTCTTCTCCAGCTGCAACACACGCCATATCAGTATTCTTTGGGGAAAAGAGCACAACAGGAAACGGCAAGAACCAACACCTAATCCTAGGTCTCCAGGAGCAAAGATTTGCAGAAAACATTTACTCAAGGTGACTTGCATAATTACTCGGATATGGCCCTAGAGAATTCATATACATGGATGTTGGTGCTAGCATGATATCCTGGCAGCAAACTGACTCAAGTAGCAACATGAATTTTTTTAGGTCTTTTGTTTTACTTTTGATTTGAAATTGCTTGTTGGCTTAGTACAGCGAGTACAGATGTGAAATAGAAGGATCCAACCATACTTAAAACTCGTAACTCATAAGGAAAATTTCTAATTGTTCACAGTAATAGCTGTCACAGCATGCTAGGCATAACAACGTCTTATTAACGTTGAATACGACTACCGAGATCCAAAGAGAAACAAATAACGTCTTGGCTCAGGCGGATCATGTGGGCAGCAGGACAGACCCCCAACGACCCTGGCAAACGGCAGAGGCGGCCGAGCACACCACCACACGCCGCGCCGCCGAGGCTTGGCTCAGGTGCACCGTGCATGGATGTGGGCAGCAGCATGAACCCTTCCTCTCCGGGGTACTGGGACTTGGCCCATGGAACTGCCGTGAAATCCCTGGCGGGAACGGGTAGTCTACTTGCAGACTACAACATCTCAAGTCACCCTCTGCTGGACAGCCAGAACAGCATCAAAGTACAGCAAAAACAAAAAAAGTGGCTGGCATTTCGTCGAACACCATACCGGCGTACATTTTCTTCCTCCATGGCAGCCTACACCAGAGCACCTTCCTCGCTGCCCAAACCAGCTCGCCGAACCTCCACGGAGCACCTCCTTGCCCGAGCGGAGCACCACCTCAAGCAGCTCTCGTGGACGGGCAAGGGCAGCCGAGCACGTCGGCACACACCGCACAGCCCCTCCTCCTCCTCGTCTCATAGCCGACCAAGGCGTGGCCCGAGGAACTGCCGCACAGAAGAACTTGAACGGACGGTGGCGCCGTGGCGGACGAGCTCACGAGCGCGCGCTGCGAAGCCGAGGCTGGCCGCAGGCGCACAGATCGCAGGGGGAGATCTGGTGAGTCGGGGATGAGGAGGAGGGACGGCTAGGTCAAGGAGGCAATGAAATCAGGTCTTATTTTTTTACCGTGCAACCTACCCAATAGCTGCGATTGTGGGTCCAAGTAGTGATTGAGAGCTTCTTTTATACAATAGAAAAGGAGCCCCACGGTAACAAACAAATCTTTTAACCAGTCTGTATGGACGATTTAGAAGGCTTCCAGGAACGAATCCAACGGGTGAAAATAACTCGCGGTGAAAACGTCCTCAGCTGGCGGGTACGCTCTCAAGCTTACAGCTTAGTTTAATTTTTTTTGTAGCCTCCAGCAATGTTTTGAAAATTTGAAACTTTAAGACGTGCTTTCCTTTTTTTTTTTCAATTTTCCTTTTGGACCCAATAGAGCCGGGCTCATTTTGCAAGCCAGGCTATTTCGTTGATTCAGTTGTGCTCTGTGCTCTGTACGGCTAAAACCCCACTGACCCACTCGCCCCGACCCCAACCTCCCCACCTAGCTCTCACAAACCCTAGCAATGGCGGCGGCGGCGAACCTCCTCTCCCGCTCCCTCCTCTCCTCGCCCAACCCTAGCCACGCAACCAAAGCAACCCGCAGCAGCCCCGCATCCGTATCCCTTCGCCGCCGCCATATGCGCGCAACCCCTCTCCGCGCTTCCCTCTCGACCGCCTCCCCGTCCGTGCAACCGCCGGCGGCCGCCGCGGGGGAGGCGCCGAAGCACTGCTTCCAGCGCGGCGCGGACGGGCACCTCTACTGCGAGGGGGTCCGGGTGGAGGACACGATTGCGGCGGCGGAGCGGAGCCCCTTCTACCTGTACAGCAAGCCGCAGGTCGTCCGCAACTTCACCGCCTACGACAAGGCCCTCGAGGGGCTCCGCTCCATCGTGGGGTACGCCGTCAAGGCCAACAACAACCTCAGCGTGCTGAAGCTCCTGCGTGAGCTCGGATGCGGCGCCGTCCTCGTCAGCGGCAACGAGCTCCGCCTCGCTCTGCGGGCAGGATTTGACCCCACCAGGTGCGGCTTTCTTCCTTGGGCTTGCGCTTCGGAATGGATTAGGCGAATGTCCCGTGCATTGGCTATTGCCCTTTGTTTTTAGTTTTAGATGGAGTAGAACGCATCGTTTTGATTTTGTTACTGAAGATAACTTGTTAAGTGTATACTGTAAGCCTTCTATGTAGTATGTTTTGAAGACAACGACCTGTAGGCTGTATCTAATCCCAAACCTAAGACAGTTTGCTGTCTATGTGAAAATGTGCAGTGTCATTATGTTTGGCAAAGTCGACATGGGAATTAGACTTATGCCAGTCAGATGCTTCATTTTATATGTGTATGAGTGGAAGAGTTAGTTTAGTGGGTCAATGTATTATGTCCTGTGTTCAGAACTTTGAATCAGGCATTTTTTTATTTCTAGATGAATTACGGAAAGAGAACTCACCTTACTTTCACTCAAGTCATAATCATCGGCACACTATCAAAACCTTATTTTTTCAGGTTAGATCTTAGACAAGAATGAAGTATGAATTGACTAATTGTGGAGCTAATCTCATAGCAGGAATCTATGTATTTTACTTTGTTGATAAATTGGCATGTTAGTTCATGGGGTTCATGCCAAGAGTTTCCACAAGTTTCTGTTCACACCAGCACGGCAGTTATATATGGAAACTCTGGCATAAGCAGGGGTGTCCAAGTTTGTCGTCCTTTTTGTTTGGTTACCCATACTCAGCAACATAGCAGGGCAGAATTATTAGGTTATAAAACATACTCTGGTTTATTTAACACCCCACCTTACAAGAGTTAGTTCAGGCTTAGCGGTCTGATATATAGTATTTGTATTATAGAGAATTTCTGCTGCGACAATCCATGATGATATCCCTACAATAAAAACATACTTTTTGAGTTAGTTGGTCTTACTTCTGAACTCTTTATTGGCAACAATCAATTGCTTCAGTTGATGATAATTTTTTGTATATGGACGGAAACTAACTAGAGTTTGCATTTTGAAGATCAGGTGCATATTTAATGGAAATGGAAAGACATTGGAAGATCTTGTTTTAGCTGCAGAGAGTGGAGTATTCGTAAATATAGACAGTGAATTTGATTTGGAGAATATTGTCACTGCTGCAAGAGTTGCAGGAAAGAAAGTGCCTGTTTTGCTCAGAATTAATCCGGATGTGGATCCACAGGTACAATTGTCCCTTCTCCCAAAGCAGATTATTTATTTAATTGTGGATTCCATTTCCCTCTTTTATTTACTTGGCTTACTACATGTGTGCGTGTGCACTTGTGTCCTTGTGTGCGTGTTATAGTTAGAAGATGTGTCTACAACTTTTTGTCAATTACTTAAACATGTCGCAAGGCAGCATTCTGCTATCTGTGCCATCATCTTAAGCATCTTTCTCATAGGATACAATTTTTTCCCTCTTTAAAATTGCATTGAATCATCTTCACCATATTGCAGTAAATCATGTGAAAAATTCCAAGATATGTTGATTTCTTCACATGGTACATGATACTTTCCTGTCATGGAGCAATAATCTCATCGTACTTATGTTTTTGTCATCAGGTTCATCCCTATGTTGCCACTGGAAACAAAACATCCAAATTCGGGATCCGTAATGAAAAATTGCAATGGTTCTTAGACTCTATTAAGTCATACTCTAATGATATCAAATTGGTGGGTGTTCATTGCCATCTTGGCTCTACTATTACAAAGGTAATGCCTTGCACTGTTTGATCATAACTGTTTCTGTATTTACTTCAATTTTGAGTATTTGTGGTATTAAGCTTGCTCAAGGTGGAAAATTGTATTTATGTATGCTGCGACAACGTCGTGTCTAAGGGCAACAGACACTATTCAGCACACAGTTTCTGTCGTCACGGTGGGACAACCACCATTTTGCATTACTTTATATTAAACATGTCCCTCTACGCTAATGTACTCGTACTGTTCTGATCCAAATATCACTAAGTCATAGTGTAGAATATTGTCAATATACTAATACTATACCAAAGTTAAGCTTCTAGAATAGAAGGGTGGTTCGTTCACACTACCTACTGTGCACTATTTGGTTCATTGCAGACCAAGCATTTGTATACTGGGTTTGTTTATTAGACTAAGAGTAATCCATTTTTTGGATACTTGAAAACATATGCAAATCAGATACGTTTATTTGAAACTACAAAAGATGCATTTTGGTCTTAATGTTGTGACTTCCTTTTTTTTGTTTAGGTCGATATATTTAGAGATGCTGCAGGTCTTATGGTGAACTTTGTTGATGAAATTCGGGCACAAGGTTTTGAGTTGGAATACCTGAATATCGGAGGGGGCTTGGGGATAGACTACCATCACACGGATGCAGTCTTGCCTACACCTATGGATCTTATCAACACTGTGAGCCCACATTATGTTTATGTTTCTTTTTTTGTAGACACAAATGCTTTCTAGTTTCTTCATATAGAGCTCATTCTGCTTATGGTTTGTTCAATTGGTAGGTGCGAGAACTGGTCCTCTCACGGGATCTTACTCTCATCATTGAACCTGGAAGATCCCTGATCGCTAATACTTGTTGCTTCGTCAACAAGGTCACTGGTGTAAAATCTAATGGTACAAAGAACTTCATTGTAGTTGATGGCAGCATGGCAGAGCTCATCAGGCCTAGTCTATATGGCGCATATCAGGTTTGTCTAGAAATACCACTGCTCAATTCGTGCTGGCCAGTGTCTGGTATCATTTCCTATTTGTAATCCTTGTGCATAAATAAACACAAAATTTACAGTACCAGATTTGACCGTTTGTATCATTACGCACCCATTGATCATAATTCCTTTGTTTGCAGCATATCGAATTAGTTTCTCCCCCCTCTCCAGATGCAGAAGTAGCAACCTTTGATATTGTTGGGCCAGTTTGTGAATCTGCGGATTTCCTTGGCAAAGATAGGGAACTTCCAACACCTGACAAGGTTTGACAATATTATATTATTCATGTTTTATTTCTGACAAGGTTGCAAAGATATATTAGCCCATGTCTGCATCCTTCTGACATTGCTTTTATAGGGAGCTAGTTTGGTTGTCCACGACGCAGGAGCCTACTGCATGAGTATGGCTTCTACCTACAACCTGAAGATGAGACCAGCAGAATATTGGGTACAAACTATTGCCTATTGTTCTCGTGGTTGCTTTTTTCCTCTCTTTATATTCGTGGATAGCAATAAGTTCTGTGTTTGCTCTGCAGGTTGATGATGACGGGTCCATCGCTAAGATTAGGCATGGGGAAACATTTGACGACTACATGAAGTTCTTCGATGGTCTGTCTGCCTAGTCCCTTTGTTTGGTGACCATTTTGAAGATCACCTTATCCGTGTAGCTCTAGTGGAATGTGAATGCATAAGGTGATACAGATAGCTGAAGTCGGGTTTGCCAAAGTGCTTGTGGAATGGTCTGCTCCGCCATGCCCAATGCTACTCAGTTTCATAGATTGGCGGAGCATGCCTGATTTCTTTTCCTCTTGTTAGGATTTAATTAATTCTGCGTGTTCGGACAGTAAAAATAAATGGCTTTGCCATCATCAATGAAATTGATTCGATAATCTGCCTCTTTAGATCTCGATTACACTCAACATGTTATTGGCAGGTTCTACACCGAGAGCAAAACCAATCACATAGAAAATCAAAGAACAAAAGAGGAAGGGAAGGCGACGATGGAAAGATTGCCTTCGATCATATCTCTCTTTGTTTTCCATCAGAGTAGGAATGTTTTTTCCATCAGATTAGGAATGTCCTGCCTTTGCTGGATGCCGCGGAAGCAGTTTGAGTGGTGGTTTCCGTCTCCAGTGCAGTACTGCTCCCAAGCGTAATGCTTTCTTAATGAATAATCGTGGGCTGTTCCATTTGCTAAAAGAACCTTCGGATTTACTTCGAAATGTTCAAATGGACAGCTGACCACATGAGTGTTGTTCATGTTTCCTTTCCACTGGGGGTGGATCGCACATAAATGCGGCTAACAAAGAGCAAGGTCTCGTCTCTTAACTGAAACTTGCGAGCTGACTGCCTTCAAGCAGCAGAATATTGCCACCACTCTGAAATTGTACCTCCTCGATGGCCAAAAATGACCCATAGTAGGTTCGGGTTGGCATTGGGCACTGATTAGATGATGACGGTTGCTCAGCTCTTTCAAATGACTAAACTAAATTAAATCACCACAATCTTATGAGGCGAATGGTGACACACATCTTTTTTCACATCGGGGAGCACTTAAATAGTTCTGCATCCTCCCGTCTTTCCCATCTCCGCAGCCAAATGCGCTCGACGAGTCATTGAGATATTGAAGAAAAACAAAGTGTAGTCCAGCCGATCATGTAGACTCTTTCAGATGCATGGAAAGGGAGGTCTCCTCGATAGGAAGATGTTCTTGTGAATGTACATTTCGGTAGTACCTGTACTTCCCACGAGTTGAGCACAGATGTGAATAACTAGCCAAGGAAAGAGACAACAATTGGGTTCAGTGGCAGCTTTCCACATTTATTTGGTTCCAAGGCCGCAAAACTGCCACTGTATTCCATTATGTATGCAGTCATCCCTGTCTTTCCGTATGTGCTCGTTTCTGTTCATCATATAATGTCTCTCGGCTCAAGGTGCTCGTAATTATATATACAAGTGGGCTTATGTTAAAGTTGTTACCATTAAATAATTGAAATTAAGTAGATTTTGCGAATATGTTTCTGGCAGCATGGCAGAGCTCTTCAGGCCTACCAGTCTATATGGCGCATATCAAGTTTGTCTAGAATTACTCTTGCATGGAGCTGGTTTGGTTGCCCACAACGCAGGAGCTACTGCATGAGTATGGTTTTGACCTACAATCTGAAAAAGAGAGCTGCCGAGTACTGTGTGTAAACTGTTGCCTCTTGTTTCCGTCGATGCATTTCTCCCCCTTTATACTTGCTGGCATGGGGAAACAATTGACGACTACATGAAGTTCTTCGATGGTGTTTCTACATAGCCCCCCCTTCGTTTGATGGCCATATCCAGGATGAGATCACTCTCTTGGCGTGGCTGTAGCGGGACATGAACGCATAAGGAGTTGCAAATTGTACTAGTGTGATGGTACGCTCTGCCGTAGTGCTAACAGTTTGATAGATTGGCGGAGTGCGCAAGATTCCTTTTCCTCTTGTTAGGATTAAACGAATTTACATTAATTATGGGGGTTAATTCCGTCTTGTAATCCTGATGGCGGCTGTGGTTTGTGCAACCGTCGCGTCCCTCTCCCTGTCTCTCCAGACACTACAAATGTCCCTTCCATAATCAATAAAATCGATAGTTTTCCCTAAAAAAAATCGATAGTTCGATCATTTATCTCTGAACATCTTGATTACATTCAACACGTTGTCAGCATGTTCCACAACATAAAAAAAAAAACACGTTCTACTCAAGGAGCAAATCCAATCACAGAGAAAACTGAAGAACGTACACATGCATGAGAAAGAAAAAGGCGAAGATGGAAACATCATTCTTAACTTCGATCATCTCTGATTCTCTGTCTCTTCGTTTCGTTTACAGGAGGAATCGATACCCTGCATTCGCCATCGAAACACAGTATACAAGTGGAACGCTGACCAGTCGAATTATGTTCCTTTTATTTTCCGTTTGCATGGGTCATCGCTGCTGCACTGGTTTATTCGATTCCATGGGAGGCGCGTGGCCAGCTAATAAAGAGACAAGGTAAGCCTGCTCTTATATGAAACTTTCGAGCTCACTGCCAAAGGTACACGGACTAAGCAGTTGCTTCACGAGTCGAGATGCTTGTGCTTCACAAGCCGTTGAGATATTGGAGGTAGACAAAGTGTAGTCCAGCTGACCAAGCGGACGCTACCAGAGTTGAAGTCTGAAACTCTGAGTTATGACCGTGAATTCAAGGTGGCATGGATAGTGATATGTTCTTTTGAATGNAACTTTAGCTTTAACGAAAATGTCGGTTCGCTTGCTTTGTATTTCCTTAGCCGTTTTCCATGTGTAGACAATCTCCGGCATCTACTCTTGCTAGCCATGAAGCCGGGTTTCGGACAGCAGCTGAGTCGAAGAGTGGCCTTTGATGCCGACACATTACTAGGCCGACATAGGAAACATTCAAATAAAGCCAGCCGGCATATGACAAAAAAACTGTAAATAAACCACAAATATACCTCGGAGCTAGTTACCCGGCTTCTTCGGGATGCCGGTATTTCATTCATTAGTCTTGTGCCGGCACAACACGCCGGCATACAAAGGAAAATATGGAAATACATACATTGTGTTGCTCAGGAGTAAAAGGGGCGCAGTAGAGCTATGTTCCATGGCCTCTTGGTTTCTTCTCCGGACCTGTCCACCTTATTCTTCTTGGGGTCCTGCGCATCTATAAGATAATAGGCATCATTGTGCAGAGCTCTGCTCACAATGAATGGCCCCTCCCATGGAGGAGTTAACTTATGCCGGCCTTCTGTTCCTTGCTTTAGCCGGAGTACTAGATCTCCCTCTTGAAATCTCCTTGGATTTACCTTCTGCGCATGATAGCGTCTGAGGTTCTGCTGATATACTGCTGTTCTTGACAGAGTTATTTCCCTTGCTTCCTCTAGCAGATCAACATCATTTTCTCTGGCTTCTTTAGCCTCTTCCTCAGTATATAGCACTATTCTTGGTGCATCATGTATTACATCTGTTGGAAGCACAGCTTCTGCTCCATACACCAGGAAAAAAGGTGTGTAGCCTGTTGATCTATTCGGAGTTGTTCTTAAACTCCACAGCACTGCTGGCAGCTCATCTAGCCAACATCCCGGAGTTTTCTCCAGGGGCTCTATCAGCCGAGGTTTTATGCCGGATAATACTAGCCCATTCGATCTCTCTACTTGGCCATTGGCACAAGGGTGGGCAACCGACGCAACGTCCAGCCGGATTCCCACCTCCTCACAAAATCTGGCAAATGGCCCTTGGGCAAAGTTTGACCCATTGTCAGTGATGATGCTATGAGGAACACCATATCTCAAGATTATATCCTTTAAGAATTTCACTGCTGTGTGACCATCACACTTGCTTATGGGCTTCACTTCAATCCACTTGGTGAACTTGTCCACCATGACCAGGATATGGGTCATTTTCCCTCTGGCCGGCTTAAAAGCCCCGACCATATCCAGGCCCCAAACAGCAAAGGGCCAGGTTATTGGGATAGTTTTCAGGGCAGATGCCGGCTGATGAATCTGGTGGGCATATCTTTGACACCCATTACATTTCCGGACCAAGTTTTCTGCCTCTTGCAGTGCCGTTGGCCAATAAAAGCCATGCCGGAATACCTTTGCCACCAATGCCCTGGACGAAGCATGGTGACCACACTCCCCCTGGTGAATTTCCCGGAGCATCTCCAGACCCTCCGCAGCTTCGACACATCTCTGCAATACTCCGGTGGTACTTCTCTTGTATATTTCTTTGTTGATGATGGTATACGCTTTGGATCTCCTCATAACCCGGCGGGCCTCTGTTTCATCCGCCGGCACTTGACCATCCACCATGAAGTTCATGATAGGACGTGCCCATGAGGGCACTTCCCTGACAGTGAACACTGCCTGATCTATTTCCATCATTTCGACCGACACATAATCGATCTCCATGGGCTGCGAAGTCCCCGGGACTGAAGAATCAGTCCCCGGGTATGCCGGAGCAGTCCCCGGGTATACCGGCACAACCTCTTGGCACATTTTACCCTTGCCTTTAGCTTTGCTCCGGAATACTGTATTAACAGCATATGCCGGCCCAGTCCCCGGGACTGAGGAAACAGTCCCCGGGTTATCCGTCTTGGCTCCGGCATCTATCTCCATTGGAACTGCTTCGTCTGGACCTGGCGGGACATAAATGGAGGATGACTCCGGCGAGGGTTTGATCGATGGCTTCCTCAGATGCTCCAGCGAAATGCCGGGTGGGATTGAATCTCGGGAAGATCCCAGCTTGGATAATGCATCGGCTGCATCGTTCTGAGCCCGGAGAACGTGCCGGAACTCACAACCTTCAAAGTAACCACTTAACTGCTGCACCAGGAAACGGTATGATGCCATGTTAGCATCATGCGCGTCCCATATGCCGGAACACTGCTGAATCACCAAGTCAGAATCCCCGAAGCACATAATCCGGCGAATTCCTATGTCCTTAGACACCTTCAGGCCATGCACAAGTGCCTCATATTCCGCCACATTATTTGATGCTTATGATCTCCGAGATAGGGGCCTCGGCCACTACCCGGATTGGATGCTCTTGGAAGTAATGCTTGAGCTTCTTGGCCGCCATATAGACTCCATAAGTCATCTTCTGATAGTGTGGGGGACTCGTAGAGTCGCGCACAGGCTTCAACAAGAAATATACCAAAGTCCCAAACTCACATATTCACAAAAAAAAACTGATATGCTGGCCTGCATAGGCCTGATTCTATCTCATGCCATCATAGGCAATCTCCCGTTTGACATATACACATATACGTGACATGCTAGCCTTCGCGGGCTATCTCAAAATACTATTGTGCCTTCTTTGGCTATATCGACACTTTGCCTCTTGGGCTATGTCTCATCGACATCGTCTGCTTCGACAATGCCGGCATACTGCTTTGCCTTCTTTGGCCATATCGATACTTTACCTCTTGAGCTATTTGCCTCTTGGGCTGCTCTGCCTCTTGGGCTACTTTTGCCTCTCGGGCTACTTTGCCTGTTGGGCTTTATATCGACACTTTGCCTCTCAGGCTATGTCTCATCGACATTGTCTGCTTTGACAATGCCGGTATACTGATATGCCTTTTAGGCTGCTTTTGCCTTTTGAGCTATTTGCCTCTTTGGGCTTTATATCGACACTTTGCCTCTCAGGCTATGTCTCATCGACATTGTCTGCTTTGACAATGCCGGTATACTGATATGCCTTTTAGGCTGTGCCATCGCTGGGCACTTGTTAGTATGCAAAAATGATAAGACATGTTAATATGCTAAACCGGGATACTCTATGAAACCGGATATGATAAAAGATATGATGCTTGTTAACTTTGAGATCGATGTCTCGATATATTACTGTGCCAGAATTGGCGATAACTGAAAGGATTATTGAATGCCGTGATATGCTGGCATGCCGAAATAAACGACGATATGAGTTATTGATAGATGCCTTGATATGCTGGCAAACCGAAATAAACGGTGATTGGGGATTTTGGTCGATGCCATGATATGCTGGCATACTGATATCTTACTCTTGCTATGATATGCCGGCATACCGAAATCTTACCTTTGCATTGATATGCCGGTATACTGAAATTTTGCTCTTTGCCATGATATGCCGGCATACTGAAATACCTGAGACACTAAGATATAAACTGAAGCCCTGGTGGTATAATAGCAATTTCTTCTTGTAATGGCAATATGGAGAGTCATAGCCGGTATATATGATGAAATATCCAACCTGTTCTGTAGTCATTCTAAAAGACATAGCGATGGTCATAGTATTTGGCATATTTGCAATCTGGCATATGGAGTTTGGCATATAGCCCATTGCACTCGGCATATAACTCTTGAAATAAAGCACTTGGCATATAGACTGAGATTGACATATAAGCTAACTTGGCAACTCATAGGAAAGATTAGGCACTCATGTGCCGGCATATAAATGTAGACATACTGCAACTGGCATATAAACAGACATACAGGAGGAAACTGGAAAGCTGATATGCTAGCATGCAAACTAATATATACTGGTACAGTACTTGAGAAGCAACTTGCTGGGCTTTAGCCTAGCCCCAGAGCTATTTTTCTATTACGGGGACATTAACTTTCAGATAAGCTGACCAGGATATGGAGTAAACCAGCATAAATACTTACTTGCATGCACCGTTGAGGAAGCATGATGTACCAGCAGATGCTCGAGGCGAAGGCTGAACAGTCCCCTGGTACGACTAACATAGAATGTGCCGTTCGGGACATAAGATATACTGGCCAGGACACAGGATATGCTCGCCAGAACGCAGGATATGCTGGCCAGGACACCGGATATGCTGGCCGGGACGCAGGATATGCTGACCAGAGGAAGCCGAGTGCCGGCCCGGAGATGCCGATGTAGATCCGGGACAGCCGTATGCTGGCCCGGGCGAGTTGAGGTCAGCCTGGGAGTTGAAGAAGACCTGCTATGCTCGGAGGCGTTGCTGATGTCGAGCCCCTGAGCAGATGAAGAAGATCCCCGTCGATGATGGGAAGAAGAACCTCACCCCTAGCCGGCACACCGGAAATGCCGGCCAGGTTCTCCGCACGCTCCAACGGAGGACGCGCCGACCTCTTGACCTTCGGCGGCTCCGGAGGAGAAGCTCTGGCCGCTGCTGCTTTGTCGGCATCTTCCGCTGGCTGCACGGATGTGCCGGCCATCATCACCTCAGCCGACTCTACTGAGCGAGCGCTACGCCCAGCGTGAGCCAGCCGATGTGACGGAGGATCCGACGCCACCAGCACCTCCTTCCTGCAAATTCTCTCAGTCCCCACGTACACCTCGTGGGAACCGAAAGACATAATCCGGCCATCCCTGGGGAACGGCCGGCCACCGAGACAACCGGCGTTGTCACTGACGAAACTGAGCGAGCCTAGCCTCTGGACGAGGCCAGAGACCACGCGCACTCCCGAAGCTGCTATCATAGACCCCGTCCGAATGAACACTCCGCCCAGCATATCGATCTGATGCCCCACGGTGGGCGCCAAATGTCGTCGTGGTGAAACAACATATGCCATAGGATGGCTTAAATGGGGGCCGACTAGATGCTGGAGGATTCGGGAGAGGGGAACGAGCTAAAAAGCACGACAGAAAGAGACACTGATCTACCCAGGTTCGGGGCTCTCGTAAGGAGATAACACCCCTACTCCTGCTCTACTGATTGTATATATGGATCGATGTAGTACACCACAATGGTGCTTCCAAGCTCTCTCCTAGAGAAGGAAGATGAACTGGTAAGTGTAAGAGTACAGAGTGACCAACCAACAACTATCAGCCAATGTTCTCCCAGCTACCCACCTTCCAAGGACCGACCCCTTTACCAGGGCTCCCTATGCCACCTTATATAGTGGTGGCCAGGGTTACAACGGTCATACAAGACCACAAGACAAGGGCTACACTCCAAACAGGAGGTGGTGGCGATGGCAGAGACCCTTGACTTCGCCCCTGATTGCTCTCGATGGGACGCCATATCCCTGTACCTTGTACCTCTTGAACTGTGGCCTTACCTCCGTGCGGTAAGCTCGTACTTGTGCACAGTGAGGGTAGGTAACCTCCACTGTGCACCCTGCCATCTTACTCTGCTACCATGCTTGGATGTTTTCTTCCTTGATTGTAGGGATGTGACACCTTGGTTGACTTAAGCATCCCGGATATGACCGTTGGCCATACCCAGGACTTATATGCCGGACCAACGACCTACGAGGGTCGGGTAATCCGGCCTCCCCTGCTCCTGCACAACACACCAAATAGTTAGGCCGGCATATCTGAGTATATGCCGGCACACATATATCAGTATTCCGGCTATGCCGGCATATCCAGACACCAGCCGGGATACACATTATATGCCGGCCTGGCCGATGCTCTTATATTCCGGCCAGGCCCTTCCTTGATAACCCGGCATAAAGTCAATCATAGACCTTGTGTCTCTCTAGTCTCTTGACCCTACCGGGGGTCATCCCCCCGACACCATGTATAGATCCCGAATCTCGGTCTACGATGAAACCCAAGCCCGCTGCACCTGTCCAGTCTACCCCCCTAGCTTTCTTCGGACGACGCCAAGATGGGAGGCCAGTGTGTTCCATGTGCTTTGGTTAGGTCATATGTACATGGAAAGTAAAGGTTTGCCCATGCATAGCTCCTGAAGCCCGGTCTATGGCGAAACCCTAGCGCGCTGTACCTGTGCGGTCTACCACCTAGCTTTCTTCGAATGACGCCAAGATGGGAGGCTAGTGTGTTCCATGTGCTTTGGTTAGGTCATATGTACATGGGAAACAAATGTTTGCCCATGCATAGCTCCCAAAGCCCGGTCTACGGCGAAACCCTAGCCCGCTGCACCTGTGCGGTCTACCCCCCTAGCTTTTTTCAGATGACGCCAAGATGGGAGGCTAGTGTGTTCCATGTGCTTTGGTTAGGTCATATGTACAGTGGAAACAAAGGTTTGCCCATGCATAGCTCCCAAAGCCGGGTCTACGGCGAAACCCTAGCCCGCTGCACCTGCGCGGTTTACCCACCTTGCTTTCTTCGGACGATGCCAAGATGGGAGGCTAGTGTGTTCCATGTGCTTTAGTTAGGTCATATGTACATGGCAAGCAAAGGTTTGCCCATGCATAGCTCCCGAAGCGGGTCTACGGTGAAACCCTAGCCCGCTGCACCTGTGCGGTCTACCCCCCTAGCTTTCTTCGGACGACGCCAAGATGGGAGGCTAGTGTGTTCCATGTGCTTTGGTTAGGTCATATGTACATGGCAAGCAAAGGTTTGCCCATGCATAAATCCCAAAGCCCAGTCTACGGCAAAACCCTAGCCCGCTGCACCTGTGCAATCTACCCCCTAGCCTTCTTCGGACGACGGCAAGATGGGAGGCTAGTGTGTTCCATGTACTTTGGTTAGGTCATATGTACATGGAAAGCAAAGGTTTGCCCATGCATCGCTCCCGAAGCCCGGTCTACGACGAAACCCTAGCCCGCTGCACCTGTGCAGTCTACCCCCAAGCTTTCTACGGACGACGCCAAGATGGGAGGCTAGTGTGTTCCATCTGCTTTGGTTAGGTCATATGTACATGGGAAACAAAGGTTTGCCCATGCATAGCACCCGAAGCCTGGTCTACAGCGAAACCCTAGCCCGCTGCACTTGTGCGGTCTACCCCCTAGCTTTTTTCGGATGATGCCAAGATGGGAGGCTAGTGTGTTCCATGTGCTTTGGTTAGGTCATATGTACATTGGAAACAAAGGTTTGCCCATGCATAGCTCCCGAAGCCGGGTCTACGGCAAAACCCTAGCCCACTGCACCTGTGCGGTCTACCCCCTAGCTTTCTTCGGACAACGCCAAGATGGGAGGCTAGTGTGTTCCATGTGCTTTGGTTAGGTCATATGTACATTGGAAACAAAGGTTTGCCCATGCATAGCTCCCGAAGCCGGGTCTACGGCGAAACCCTAGCCCGCTGCACCTGTGCGGTCTACCCCTAGCTTTCTTCGGACGAAGCCAAGATGGGAGGCTAGTGTGTTCTATGTGCTTTGGTTAGGTCATATGTACATGGCAAGCAAAGGTTTGCCCATGCATAGCTCCTGAAGCCCGGTCTACGGTGAAACCCTAGCCCGCTGCACCTGTGCGGTCTACCCCCTAGCTTTCTTCGGACGACGCAAATATGGGAGGCTAGTGTGTTCCATGTGCTTTGGTTAGGTCATATGTACATGGCAAGCAACGGTATGCCCATGCATAGATCCCGAATCTCGGTCTACGGTGAAACCCTAGCCCGCTACACCTGTCCAGTCTACCCCCCTAGCTTTCTTCGGACGACGCCAAGATGGGAGGCTAGTGTGTTCCATGTGCTTTGGTTAGGTCATATGTACATGGAAAGCAAAGGTTTGCCCATGCATAGCTCCCGAAGCCCGGTCTATGGCGAAACCCTAGCGCGCTGCACCTGTGCGGTCTACCACCTAGCTTTCTTCGGATGACACCAAGATGGGAGGCTAGTTTGTTCCATGTGCTTTGGTTAGGTCATATGTACATGGGAAACAAATGTTTGCCCATGCATAGCTCCCGAAGCCCGGTCTACGGCGAAACCCTAGCCCGCTGCACCTGTGCGGTCTACCCCCCAAGCTTTTTTCGGATGACGCCAAGATGGGAGGCTAGTGTGTTCCATGTGCTTTGGTTAGGTCATATGTACATTGGAAACAAAGGTTTGCCCATGCATAGCTCCCAAAGCCAGGTCTACGGCGAAACCCTAGCCCGCTGCACCTGCGCGGTTTACCCACCTTGCTTTCTTCGGACGATGCCAAGATGGGAGGCTAGTGTGTTCCATGTGCTTTGGTTAGGTCATATGTACATGGCAAGCAAAGGTTTGCCCATGCATAGCTCCCGAAGCGGGTCTACGGTGAAACCCTAGCCCGCTGCACCTGTGCGGTCTACCCCCCTAGCTTTCTTCGGACGACGCCAAGATGGGAGGCTAGTGTGTTCCATGTGCTTTGGTTAGGTCATATGTACATGGCAAGCAAAGGTTTGCCCATGCATAGATCCCAAAGCCCAGTCTACGGCGAAACCCTAGGCCGCTGGACCTGTGCAATCTACCCCCTAGCCTTCTTCGGACGACGCCAAGATGGGAGGCTAGTGTGTTCCATGTGCTTTGGTTAGGTCATATGTACATGGAAAGCAAAGGTTTGCCCATGCATCGCTCCCGAAGCCCGGTCTACGGCGAAACCCTAGCCCGCTGCACCTGCGCAGTCTACCCCCAAGCTTTCTACGGACGACGCCAAGATGGGAGGCTAGTGTGTTCCATCTGCTTTGGTTAGGTCATATGTACATGGGAAACAAAGGTTTGCCCATGCATAGCACCCGAAGCCTGGTCTACAGCGAAACCCTAGCCCGCTGCACTTGTGCGGTCTACCCCCTAGCTTTTTTCGGATGATGCCAAGATGGGAGGCTAGTGTGTTCCATGTGCTTTGGTTAGGTCATATGTACAGTGGAAACAAAGGTTTGCCCATGCATAGCTCCCAAAGCCGGGTCTACGGCGAAACCCTAGCCCGCTGCACCTGCGCGGTTTACCCACCTTGCTTTCTTCGGACGATGCCAAGATGGGAGGCTAGTGTGTTCCATGTGCTTTAGTTAGGTCATATGTACATGGCAAGCAAAGGTTTGCCCATGCATAGCTCCCGAAGCGGGTCTACGGTGAAACCCTAGCCCGCTGCACCTGTGCGGTCTACCCCCCTAGCTTTCTTCGGACGACGCCAAGATGGGAGGCTAGTGTGTTCCATGTGCTTTGGTTAGGTCATATGTACATGGCAAGCAAAGGTTTGCCCATGCATAAATCCCAAAGCCCAGTCTACGGCAAAACCCTAGCCCGCTGCACCTGTGCAATCTACCCCCTAGCCTTCTTCGGACGACGGCAAGATGGGAGGCTAGTGTGTTCCATGTACTTTGGTTAGGTCATATGTACATGGAAAGCAAAGGTTTGCCCATGCATCGCTCCCGAAGCCCGGTCTACGACGAAACCCTAGCCCGCTGCACCTGTGCAGTCTACCCCCAAGCTTTCTACGGACGACGCCAAGATGGGAGGCTAGTGTGTTCCATCTGCTTTGGTTAGGTCATATGTACATGGGAAACAAAGGTTTGCCCATGCATAGCACCCGAAGCCTGGTCTACAGCGAAACCCTAGCCCGCTGCACTTGTGCGGTCTACCCCCTAGCTTTTTTCGGATGATGCCAAGATGGGAGGCTAGTGTGTTCCATGTGCTTTGGTTAGGTCATATGTACAGTGGAAACAAAGGTTTGCCCATGCATAGCTCCCAAAGCCGGGTCTACGGCGAAACCCTAGCCCGCTGCACCTGCGCGGTTTACCCACCTTGCTTTCTTTGGACGATGCCAAGATGGGAGGCTAGTGTGTTCCATGTGCTTTAGTTAGGTCATATGTACATGGCAAGCAAAGGTTTGCCCATGCATAGCTCCCGAAGCGGGTCTACGGTGAAACCCTAGCCCGCTGCACCTGTGCGGTCTACCCCCCTAGCTTTCTTCGGACGACGCCAAGATGGGAGGCTAGTGTGTTCCATGTGCTTTGGTTAGGTCATATGTACATGGCAAGCAAAGGTTTGCCCATGCATAAATCCCAAAGCCCAGTCTACGGCAAAACCCTAGCCCGCTGCACCTGTGCAATCTACCCCCTAGCCTTCTTCGGACGACGGCAAGATGGGAGGCTAGTGTGTTCCATGTACTTTGGTTAGGTCATATGTACATGGAAAGCAAAGGTTTGCCCATGCATCGCTCCCGAAGCCCGGTCTACGACGAAACCCTAGCCCGCTGCACCTGTGCAGTCTACCCCCAAGCTTTCTACGGACGACGCCAAGATGGGAGGCTAGTGTGTTCCATCTGCTTTGGTTAGGTCATATGTACATGGGAAACAAAGGTTTGCCCATGCATAGCACCCGAAGCCTGGTCTACAGCGAAACCCTAGCCCGCTGCACTTGTGCGGTCTACCCCCTAGCTTTTTTCGGATGATGCCAAGATGGGAGGCTAGTGTGTTCCATGTGCTTTGGTTAGGTCATATGTACATTGGAAACAAAGGTTTGCCCATGCATAGCTCCCGAAGCCAGGTCTACGGCAAAACCCTAGCCCACTGCACCTGTGCGGTCTACCCCCTAGCTTTCTTCGGACAACGCCAAGATGGGAGGCTAGTGTGTTCCATGTGCTTTGGTTAGGTCATATGTACATTGGAAACAAAGGTTTGCCCATGCATAGCTCCCGAAGCCGGGTCTACGGCGAAACCCTAGCCCGCTGCACCTGTGCGGTCTACCCCTAGCTTTCTTCGGACGAAGCCAAGATGGGAGGCTAGTGTGTTCTATGTGCTTTGGTTAGGTCATATGTACATGGCAAGCAAAGGTTTGCCCATGCATAGCTCCTGAAGCCCGGTCTACGGTGAAACCCTAGCCCGCTGCACCTGTGCGGTCTACCCCCTAGCTTTCTTCGGACGACGCAAATATGGGAGGCTAGTGTGTTCCATGTGCTTTGGTTAGGTCATATGTACATGGCAAGCAACGGTATGCCCATGCATAGATCCCGAATCTCGGTCTACGGTGAAACCCTAGCCCGCTACACCTGTCCAGTCTACCCCCCTAGCTTTCTTCGGACGACGCCAAGATGGGAGGCTAGTGTGTTCCATGTGCTTTGGTTAGGTCATATGTACATGGAAAGCAAAGGTTTGCCCATGCATAGCTCCCGAAGCCCGGTCTATGGCGAAACCCTAGCGCGCTGCACCTGTGCGGTCTACCACCTAGCTTTCTTCGGATGACGCCAAGATGGGAGGCTAGTTTGTTCCATGTGCTTTGGTTAGGTCATATGTACATGGGAAACAAATGTTTGCCCATGCATAGCTCCCGAAGCCCGGTCTACGGCGAAACCCTAGCCCGCTGCACCTGTGCGGTCTACCCCCCAAGCTTTTTTCGGATGACGCCAAGATGGGAGGCTAGTGTGTTCCATGTGCTTTGGTTAGGTCATATGTACATTGGAAACAAAGGTTTGCCCATGCATAGCACCCGAAGCCTGGTCTACAGCGAAACCCTAGCCCGCTGCACTTGTGCGGTCTACCCCCTAGCTTTCTTCGGACGACGCCAAGATGGGAGGCTAGTGTGTTCCATGTGCTTTGGTTAGGTCATATGTACATGGAAAGCAAAGGTTTGCCCATGCATAGCTCCCGAAGCCCGGTCTATGGCGAAACCCTAGCGCGCTGCACCTGTGCGGTCTACCACCTAGCTTTCTTCGGATGACGCCAAGATGGGAGGCTAGTTTGTTCCATGTGCTTTGGTTAGGTCATATGTACATGGGAAACAAATGTTTGCCCATGCATAGCTCCCGAAGCCCGGTCTACGGCGAAACCCTAGCCCGCTGCACCTGTGCGGTCTACCCCCCAAGCTTTTTTCGGATGACGCCAAGATGGGAGGCTAGTGTGTTCCATGTGCTTTGGTTAGGTCATATGTACATTGGAAACAAAGGTTTGCCCATGCATAGCTCCCAAAGCCAGGTCTACGGCGAAACCCTAGCCCGCTGCACCTGCGCGGTTTACCCACCTTGCTTTCTTCGGACGATGCCAAGATGGGAGGCTAGTGTGTTCCATGTGCTTTGGTTAGGTCATATGTACATGGCAAGCAAAGGTTTGCCCATGCATAGCTCCCGAAGCGGGTCTACGGTGAAACCCTAGCCCGCTGCACCTGTGCGGTCTACCCCCCTAGCTTTCTTCGGACGACGCCAAGATGGGAGGCTAGTGTGTTCCATGTGCTTTGGTTAGGTCATATGTACATGGCAAGCAAAGGTTTGCCCATGCATAGATCCCAAAGCCCAGTCTACGGCGAAACCCTAGGCCGCTGCACCTGTGCAATCTACCCCCTAGCCTTCTTCGGACGACGCCAAGATGGGAGGCTAGTGTGTTCCATGTGCTTTGGTTAGGTCATATGTACATGGAAAGCAAAGGTTTGCCCATGCATCGCTCCCGAAGCCCGGTCTACGGCGAAACCCTAGCCCGCTGCACCTGCGCAGTCTACCCCCAAGCTTTCTACGGACGACGCCAAGATGGGAGGCTAGTGTGTTCCATCTGCTTTGGTTAGGTCATATGTACATGGGAAACAAAGGTTTGCCCATGCATAGCACCCGAAGCCTGGTCTACAGCGAAACCCTAGCCCGCTGCACTTGTGCGGTCTACCCCCTAGCTTTTTTCGGATGATGCCAAGATGGGAGGCTAGTGTGTTCCATGTGCTTTGGTTAGGTCATATGTACAGTGGAAACAAAGGTTTGCCCATGCATAGCTCCCAAAGCCGGGTCTACGGCGAAACCCTAGCCCGCTGCACCTGCGCGGTTTACCCACCTTGCTTTCTTCGGACGATGCCAAGATGGGAGGCTAGTGTGTTCCATGTGCTTTAGTTAGGTCATATGTACATGGCAAGCAAAGGTTTGCCCATGCATAGCTCCCGAAGCGGGTCTACGGTGAAACCCTAGCCCGCTGCACCTGTGCGGTCTACCCCCCTAGCTTTCTTCGGACGACGCCAAGATGGGAGGCTAGTGTGTTCCATGTGCTTTGGTTAGGTCATATGTACATGGCAAGCAAAGGTTTGCCCATGCATAAATCCCAAAGCCCAGTCTACGGCAAAACCCTAGCCCGCTGCACCTGTGCAATCTACCCCCTAGCCTTCTTCGGACGACGGCAAGATGGGAGGCTAGTGTGTTCCATGTACTTTGGTTAGGTCATATGTACATGGAAAGCAAAGGTTTGCCCATGCATCGCTCCCGAAGCCCGGTCTACGACGAAACCCTAGCCCGCTGCACCTGTGCAGTCTACCCCCAAGCTTTCTACGGACGACGCCAAGATGGGAGGCTAGTGTGTTCCATCTGCTTTGGTTAGGTCATATGTACATGGGAAACAAAGGTTTGCCCATGCATAGCACCCGAAGCCTGGTCTACAGCGAAACCCTAGCCCGCTGCACTTGTGCGGTCTACCCCCTAGCTTTTTTCGGATGATGCCAAGATGGGAGGCTAGTGTGTTCCATGTGCTTTGGTTAGGTCATATGTACAGTGGAAACAAAGGTTTGCCCATGCATAGCTCCCAAAGCCGGGTCTACGGCGAAACCCTAGCCCGCTGCACCTGCGCGGTTTACCCACCTTGCTTTCTTCGGACGATGCCAAGATGGGAGGCTAGTGTGTTCCATGTGCTTTAGTTAGGTCATATGTACATGGCAAGCAAAGGTTTGCCCATGCATAGCTCCCGAAGCGGGTCTACGGTGAAACCCTAGCCCGCTGCACCTGTGCGGTCTACCCCCCTAGCTTTCTTCGGACGACGCCAAGATGGGAGGCTAGTGTGTTCCATGTGCTTTGGTTAGGTCATATGTACATGGCAAGCAAAGGTTTGCCCATGCATAAATCCCAAAGCCCAGTCTACGGCAAAACCCTAGCCCGCTGCACCTGTGCAATCTACCCCCTAGCCTTCTTCGGACGACGGCAAGATGGGAGGCTAGTGTGTTCCATGTACTTTGGTTAGGTCATATGTACATGGAAAGCAAAGGTTTGCCCATGCATTGCTCCCGAAGCCCGGTCTACGACGAAACCCTAGCCCGCTGCACCTGTGCAGTCTACCCCCAAGCTTTCTACGGACGACGCCAAGATGGGAGGCTAGTGTGTTCCATCTGCTTTGGTTAGGTCATATGTACATGGGAAACAAAGGTTTGCCCATGCATAGCACCCGAAGCCTGGTCTACAGCGAAACCCTAGCCCGCTGCACTTGTGCGGTCTACCCCCTAGCTTTTTTCGGATGATGCCAAGATGGGAGGCTAGTGTGTTCCATGTGCTTTGGTTAGGTCATATGTACATTGGAAACAAAGGTTTGCCCATGCATAGCTCCCGAAGCCAGGTCTACGGCAAAACCCTAGCCCACTGCACCTGTGCGGTCTACCCCCTAGCTTTCTTCGGACAACGCCAAGATGGGAGGCTAGTGTGTTCCATGTGCTTTGGTTAGGTCATATGTACATTGGAAACAAAGGTTTGCCCATGCATAGCTCCCGAAGCCGGGTCTACGGCGAAACCCTAGCCCGCTGCACCTGTGCGGTCTACCCCTAGCTTTCTTCGGACGAAGCCAAGATGGGAGGCTAGTGTGTTCTATGTGCTTTGGTTAGGTCATATGTACATGGCAAGCAAAGGTTTGCCCATGCATAGCTCCTGAAGCCCGGTCTACGGTGAAACCCTAGCCCGCTGCACCTGTGCGGTCTACCCCCTAGCTTTCTTCGGACGACGCAAATATGGGAGGCTAGTGTGTTCCATGTGCTTTGGTTAGGTCATATGTACATGGCAAGCAACGGTATGCCCATGCATAGATCCCGAATCTCGGTCTACGGTGAAACCCTAGCCCGCTACACCTGTCCAGTCTACCCCCCTAGCTTTCTTCGGACGACGCCAAGATGGGAGGCTAGTGTGTTCCATGTGCTTTGGTTAGGTCATATGTACATGGAAAGCAAAGGTTTGCCCATGCATAGCTCCCGAAGCCCGGTCTATGGCGAAACCCTAGCGCGCTGCACCTGTGCGGTCTACCACCTAGCTTTCTTCGGATGACGCCAAGATGGGAGGCTAGTTTGTTCCATGTGCTTTGGTTAGGTCATATGTACATGGGAAACAAATGTTTGCCCATGCATAGCTCCCGAAGCCCGGTCTACGGCGAAACCCTAGCCCGCTGCACCTGTGCGGTCTACCCCCCAAGCTTTTTTCGGATGACGCCAAGATGGGAGGCTAGTGTGTTCCATGTGCTTTGGTTAGGTCATATGTACATTGGAAACAAAGGTTTGCCCATGCATAGCTCCCAAAGCCAGGTCTACGGCGAAACCCTAGCCCGCTGCACCTGCACGGTTTACCCACCTTGCTTTCTTCGGACGATGCCAAGATGGGAGGCTAGTGTGTTCCATGTGCTTTGGTTAGGTCATATGTACATGGCAAGCAAAGGTTTGCCCATGCATAGCTCCCGAAGCGGGTCTACGGTGAAACCCTAGCCCGCTGCACCTGTGCGGTCTACCCCCCTAGCTTTCTTCGGACGACGCCAAGATGGGAGGCTAGTGTGTTCCATGTGCTTTGGTTAGGTCATATGTACATGGCAAGCAAAGGTTTGCCCATGCATAGATCCCAAAGCCCAGTCTACGGCGAAACCCTAGGCCGCTGCACCTGTGCAATCTACCCCCTAGCCTTCTTCGGACGACGCCAAGATGGGAGGCTAGTGTGTTCCATGTGCTTTGGTTAGGTCATATGTACATGGAAAGCAAAGGTTTGCCCATGCATCGCTCCCGAAGCCCGGTCTACGGCGAAACCCTAGCCCGGTCTACGGCGAAACCCTAGCCCGCTGCACCTGTGCAATCTACCCCCTAGCCTTCTTCGGACGAAGCCAAGATGGCAGGCTAGTGTGTTCTATGTGCTTTGGTTAGGTCATATGTACATGGCAAGCAAAGGTTTGCCCATGCATAGCTCCCGAAGCCCGGTCTACGGTGAAACCCTAGCCCGCTGCACCTGTGCGGTCTACCCACTAGCTTTCTTCGGACGACGCCAATATGGGAGGCTAGTGTGTTCCATGTGCTTTGGTTAGGTCATATGTACATGACAAGCAAAGGTATGCCCATGCATAGATCCCGAATCTCGGTCTACGATGAAACCCTAGCCCGCTGCACCTGTCCAGTCTACCCCCTAGCTTTCTTCGGACGACGCCAAGATGGGAGGCTAGTGTGTTCCATGTGCTTTGGTTAGGTCATATGTACATGGAAAGCAAAGGTTTGCCCATGCATAGCTCCCGAAGCCCGGTCTATGGCGAAACCCTAGCGCGCTGCACCTGTGCGGTCTACCACCTAGCTTTCTTCGGATGACGCCAAGATGGGAGGCTAGTGTGTTCCATGTGCTTTGGTTAGGTCATATGTACACGGGAAACAAATGTTTGCCCATGCATAGCTCCCGAAGCCCGGTCTACGGTGAAACCCTAGCCCGCTGCACCTGTGCGGTCAACCCCCCTAGCTTTTTTCAGATGACGCCAAGATGGGAGGCTAGTGTGTTCCATGTGCTTTGGTTAGGTCATATGTACATTGGAAACAAAGGTTTGCCCATGCATAGCTCCCAAAGCCGGGTCTACGGCGAAACCCTAGCCCGCTGCACCTGCGCGGTTTACCCACCTTGCTTTCTTCGGACAATGCCAAGATGGGAGGCTAGTGTGTTCCATGTGCTTTAGTTAGGTCATACTAGTCATTAACCCGTGCATCAGCACGGGCTAGTCTTTTTTTAGAAAAGTGTCAACATTAAAATGTACCAACATTTCTTATATATGAAACTTTTGCACATTAGGAATTAAGAGAACTAAAAATATAATTTTGAAAGATTGCCTTCCAAAGCATGTAATACTTTGCACGGTATTCATAGAGATTGAAATCTATTATTTTCAGTCAGTGACTTATTAGAGTATTTGTATTTATGTCTTCATTGGACAGCAACATTTTTTACTTCCAGTTTTGTTACTATTGAGCAACTTTGATTTGGGGAGCATAAATATATATACGTCTAAGTCATGAAACAAATTTAAACTTTTTAGCAATTAAGCACAACAAAATAGTTTATCTCATGTTTTATAATATGTATTAGCTGATCAATGCATGTAATAATAGTCTTCAAAAGTAATTGTCTGAATCCTTAACCAATTTATCAAAAATCCTAGTGAACTACCTAAGTTAGAAGATCAAAAATCAATACTCTTTAAATTCAATCCTGTCCAATGTGTTAGTTGAGCCAAACATGGGGATAATTTGAACAAATAACTTATATTTAATTAGTGTGGATCTGTTTGGATCTGAAAATAGATAAAGTACAACATAATAAGAGAAGATTATACTGCATATGTCACATATATCCGAAGGCAACATATCTTCATGCATCCATGCTTGACTTTCTCCTACATGTTAAGGTTGATGATAGAATAATTAATGCTCGACGGCTGGCACATAGCATAGAAGAAAAAGATAAAAAGTACTTATCATTTTGCTATGTAGTGATTAATGCGTCAACCATGTTTTCTTTGATCATAAGTGGTTTTCGATTGGTGGTGATTTAGGAATCCAATTACGTAACCATAGATAGGTCTAGACTGGGACATCAAAAAAATCATTTTTATCTAAAAATAAGTGAGAATAAAAGACACAAATAATGTTGATGATTAGCTACTATATCTGAAGATCAAGCCGAGAATAATTTCGTCAATGGATTCTCAATTATTACCATTTGTACAGTCGAGATATGACCCAACATCTCTTGCTACCAACAGATGAGAAAGCCGGAAAATACGACAAAGCATGGACAGTACATCCAGTTATATAAATCCACTATTATTGCAAACCTGGCATGTGCCGTCGTTCTGAATCCACCTGTGAATAACTCCAGCAGTTAGATGGCAATTTAGATAATTGCAGAATGTCGAAGGAATATACCATTGAACAACAGTTTGTGGAATTACCAAAATTTAAATCTGGAAGATGATAATAAAGAGTTGCATTCAAGAGAAGTTGACCTCTTGAGTGTCTGTAGTCCAGACATCACACATGGCGTGAGTCCACACGTAAGAAGAAATTGTTTGACTGTAACATGAAGCCAGGCTCTCAGGACGTGAGTACTAAAGAATCTTCAACTTAGGAGATACAGAGATGATATCAGGTTGCTTTTGTAGGTCATTGGTCGTCAAACGCCACCAGCCGTTGGACATCACCTCCTCCTTGCAGCTATAATACTTAGCACTGTACTGAAGGAGGAGGGCGAGAGGATGCCTGAAAGGACTACAAATATTTAGAAAAATTCAACTCATATTTCCCATTGTACAAAATAAAAAATTTAATTTTACACGCTACCGGCTGATATGCATGGATCTGGATTAGATACGTTTAATGCTTGATATCTTCAACTTTGTTTTTAACCTTTTTTCTTTTGAGGTGACCGTACTGGGCCGATGGGAGCAAGGAGCGATGCATTGATTTTCATTGATGATAAGTATTGGAAAGATAAATATGAATTTTATTTATAACTTGCAATTTCATTGCAGCTTTTACATGCCATATCTTTAAAAGGTGGTTAAGTTCTTCTTGCAAAGAGACAAAAAAATGATATAATGCTGGTAATGCACGTTCATAAAATTTAGCAATGCAGAGGATTAGCAAAATCTTATTTAAAATTTGTTGAGCGTTTAATATAATAAGTTATACAATTTAGAATATATGTACATAGGTATCAAGTAGCCAGTATGGATCTAAGATATGATTCAAATATTGGAATGCGAGACAGGTTCTACTTTTAACCACTTCATGCCATTAAATCATTTAGTCAATCAATCAACATCATCAAGCATGATGGATAAAAAGAGAAAGATCTAACAGATAATGCTGCCTCTTAGTTAAGAAAAGAGTAGTCCCACATACAACCGATACAAGAAAAAATTGCATAGCCATAATCCTGAGTTTCATCGATGGACAACTATAGCCTAGGGAGAAGCAAATCTATATCTATTGAGTATTAGTAATTACCTAAGGTGAGTCCTGCCGTTGCTATTATTTCCGGCAGAAGGACATCAGGGTCAGAAGGAAACGGGACCTAATAATTGCTTGTCTCTGACAGGCAGGTATGATTTGCCGCTGTCTTTTTCATACCCAAAAACTGAGCTCAACTACTGCTGCAGAAGGTGTTTTCCCCATAGTGGTGCCATACGATCCTTTAGGAAAATATGGAGAATATAGGAACCGGAGCAGCAGCAAGGGCTAGAGGAGGTCGGACGGATTAGTAGCAAAGAAAAAAAATCAGGGGAGGAAGTGGCCGCACTGGTCTGTAGCGGTGGCCTCAAGAGATAGACAACGACCATTAGATCTTTGGAGAGAGAAGATGTGAGGAGGTACCTGCTCACGGAGGCTTGGCCAGGTAGGCGACGGAGAAGATGCGGAGGGCGGCGGCGGTGTCTACCTACGGTGAATCGGTCGGACGGCAACTCATAGGGATCTGGACTCCCGTGAGAGACTACAACCGAAGAAAGAATCTCGGATGTCATCTTTTAATCCAATGGTGATTAATTGCTTAAACGTGAGGATTAACGTGGTGGCTCGTATGGTGCCTCCAATTAGTAAATATAAGATGTACATGGCAAGCAAAGGTTTGCCCATGCATAGCTCCCGAAGCGGGTCTACGGTGAAACCCTAGCCCGCTGCACCTGTGCGGTCTACCCCCCTAGCTTTCTTCGGACGACGCCAAGATGGGAGGCTAGTGTGTTCCATGTGCTTTGGTTAGGTCATATGTACATGGCAAGCAAAGGTTTGCCCATGCATAAATCCCAAAGCCCAGTCTACGGCAAAACCCTAGCCCGCTGCACCTGTGCAATCTACCCCCTAGCCTTCTTCGGACGACGGCAAGATGGGAGGCTAGTGTGTTCCATGTACTTTGGTTAGGTCATATGTACATGGAAAGCAAAGGTTTGCCCATGCATCGCTCCCGAAGCCCGGTCTACGACGAAGCCCTAGCCGGCTGCACCTGTGCAGTCTACCCCCAAGCTTTCTTCGGACGACGCCAAGATGGGAGGCTAGTGTGTTCCATCTGCTTTGGTTAGGTCATATGTACATGGGAAACAAAGGTTTGCCCATGCATAGCTCCCGAAGCCTGGTCTACAGCGAAACCCTAGCCCGCTGCACTTGTGCAGTCTACCCCCTAGCTTTTTTCGGACGATGCCAAGATGGGAGGCTAGTGTGTTCCATGTGCTTTGGTTAGGTCATATGTACATTGGAAACAAAGGTTTGCCCATGCATAGCTCCCGAAGCCGGGTCTACGGCAAAACCCTAGCCCACTGCACCTGTGCGTTCTACCCCTAGCTTTCTTCGGACAACGCCAAGATGGGAGGCTAGTGTGTTCCATGTGCTTTGGTTAGGTCATATGTACATGGCATGCAAAGGTTTGCCCATGCATAGCTTCCGAAGCCTGGTCTACGGCGAAACACTAGCCCGCTGCACCTGTGCGGTTTCCCCTAGCTTTCTTCGGACGACGCCAAGACGGGAGGCTAGTGTGTTCCATGTGCTTTGGTTAGGTCATATGTACATGGCAAGCAAAGGTTTTCCCATGCATAGCTCCCGAAGCCCGGTCTACGGCGAAACCCTAGCCCGCTTCACCTGTGCGGTCTACCTCCTAGCTTTCTTCGGACGACGCCAAGATGGGAGGCTAGTGTGTTCCATGTGCTTTGGTTAGGTCATATGTACATGGCAAGCAAAGACTTGCCCATGCATAGCTCCCGAAGCCCGGTCTACGGTGAAACCCTAGCCCGCTGCACATGTGCGGTCTACCCCCCTAGCTTTTTTCGGACGACGCCAAGATGAGAGGCTAGTGTGTTCCATGTGCTTTGGTTAGGTCATATGTATATGGCAAGCAAACATTTGCCCATGCATAGGTCCCAAAGCCCGGTCTACGATGAAACTCTAGCCCGCTGCACCTGTGCGGTCTACCCCCCTAGCTTTCTTCGGACGACGCCAAGATGAGAGGCTAGTGTGTTCCATGTGCTTTGGTTAGGTCATATGTACATTGGAAACAAAGGTTTGTCCATGCATAGCTCCCGAAGCCCAGTCTATGGCGAAAACCTAGCCCGCTGCACCTGTGCGGTCTACCCCCATAGCTTTCTCCGGATGACGCCAAGATGGGAGGCTAGTGTGTTCCATGTGCTTTGGTTAGGTCATATGTACATGGCAAGCAAAGGTTTGCCCATGCATAGCTCTCGAAGCCTGGTCTACGGCAAAACCCTAGCCCGCTGCACCTGTGCGGTCTAACCCCCTAGCTTTCTTTGGATGACGCCAAGATGGGAGGCTAGTGTGTTCCATGTGCTTTGGTTAGGTCATATGTACATGGCAAGCAAAGGTTTGTCCATATATAGCTCCTGAAGCCCGGTCTACGGCGAAACCCTAGACCGCTGCACCTGTGCGGTCTACCCCCTAGCTTTCTTCGGACGACGCCAACATGGGAGGCTAGTGTGTTCCATGTGCTTTGGTTAGGTCATATGTACATGGGAAACAAAGGTTTGCCCATGCATAGCTCCCGAAGCCCGGTCTATGCGGCGAAACCCTAGCCCGCTGCACCTGTGTGGTCTACCCCCTAGCTTTCTTCGGACGACGCCAAGATGGGTGGCTAGTGTGTTCCATGTGCTTTGGTTAGGTCATATGTACATGGCAAGCAGAGGTTTGCCCATGCATAGCTCCCAAAGCCCGGTCTACGGCAAAACCCTAGCCCGCTGCACCTGTGTGGTCTACCCCCTAGCTTTCTTCGGACGACGCCAAGATGGGAGGCTAGTGTGTTCCATGTGCTTTGGTTAGGTCATATGTACATTGGAAACAAAGGTTTGCCCATGCATAGCTCCCGAAGCTGGGTCTATGGCAAAACGCTAACCCACTTCACCCGTGCGGTCTACCCCCCTAGCTTTCTTCGGACGGCGCCAAGATGGGAGGCTAGTGTGTTCCATGTGCTTCGGTTAGGTCATATATACATGGGAAACAAATGTTTGCCCATGCATAGCTCCCGAAGCCTCGTCTACGGTGAAACCCTAGCCCGCTGCACCTGTGCGGTCTACCCCCCTAGCTTTTTTCGGACGACGCCAAGATGAGAGGCTAGTGTGTTCCTTGTGCTTTGGTTAGGTCATATGTATATGGCAAGCAAACATTTGCCCATGCATAGCTCCCGAAGCCCGGTCTACGATGAAACTCTAGCCCGCTGCACCTGTGCGGTCTACCCCCTAGCTTTCTTCGGACGACGCCAAGATGGGAGGCTAGTGTGTTCCATGTGCTTTGGTTAGGTCATATGTACATTGGAAACAAAGGTTTGCCCATGCATAGCTCCCGAAGCCCGGTCTACGGTGAAACCCTAGCCCGCTGCACCTGTGCGGTCTACCCCCTAGCTTTTTTCGGACGACGCCAAGATGGGAGGCTAGTGTGTTCCATGTGCTTTGGTTAGGTCATATGTACATGGCAAGCAAAGGTTTGCCCATGCATAGCTCCCGAAGCCCAGTCTACGGTGAAACCCTAGCCCACTGCACTTGTGCAGTCTACCCCCCTAGCTTTCTTCGGACGACGCCAAGATGAGAGGCTAGTGTGTTCCATGTGCTTTGGTTAGGTCATATGTACATTGGAAACAAAGGTTTGTCCATGCATAGCTCCCGAAGCCCAGTCTATGGCGAAAACCTAGCCCGCTGCACCTGTGCGGTCTACCCCCATAGCTTTCTCCGGACGACGCCAAGATGGGAGGCTAGTGTGTTCCATGTGCTTTGGTTAGGTCATATGTACATGGCAAGCAAAGGTTTGCCCATGCATAGCTCTCGAAGCCCGGTCTACGGCAAAACCCTAGCCCGCTGCACCTGTGCGGTCTAACCCCCTAGCTTTCTTTGGACGACGCCAAGATGGGAGGCTAGTGTGTTCCATGTGCTTTGGTTAGGTCATATGTACATGGCAAGCAAAGGTTTGTCCATATATAGCTCCTGAAGCCCGGTCTACGGCGAAACCCTAGACCGCTGCACCTGTGCGGTCTACCCCCTAGCTTTCTTCGGACGACGCCAACATGGGAGGCTAGCGTGTTCCATGTGCTTTGGTTAGGTCATATGTACATGGGAAACAAAGGTTTGCCCATGCATAGCTCCCAAAGCCCGGTCTATGCGGCGAAACCCTAGCCCGCTGCACCTGTGTGGTCTACCCCCCTAGTTTTCTTCGGACGACGCCAAGATGGGAGGCTAGTGTGTTCCATGCGCTTTGGTTAGGTCATATGTACATGGCAAGCAAAGGTTTGCCCATGCATAGCTCCCAAAGCCCGGTCTACGGCGAAACCCTAGCCCGCTGCACCTGTGTGGTCTACCCCCTAGCTTTCTTCGGACGACGCCAAGATGGGAGGCTAGTGTGTTCCATGTGCTTTGGTTAGGTCATATGTACATTGGAAACAAAGGTTTGCCCATGCATAGCTCCCAAAGCCCGGTCTACGGCGAAACCCTAGCCCGCTGCACCTGTGCGGTCTACCCCCTAGCTTTTTTCGGATGACGCCAAGATGGGAGGCTAGTGTGTTCCATGTGCTTTGGTTCGGTCATATGTACATGGCAAGCAAAGGTTTACCCATGCATAGCTCCCGAAGCCCGGTCTACGGTGAAACCCTAGCCCGCTGCACCTGTGCAGTATACCCCCTAGCTTTCTTCGGACGACGCCAAGATGAGAGGCTAGTGTGTTCCATGTTCTTGGGTAAGGTCATATGTACATTGGAAACAAAGGTTTGTCCATGCATAGCTCCCGAAGCCCAGTCTATGGCGAAACCCTAGCCCGCTGCACCTGTGCGGTCTACCCCCATAGCTTTCTTCGGACGACGCCAAGATGGGAGGCTAGTGTGTTCCATGTGCTTTGGTTAGGTCATATGTACATGGCAAGCAAAGGTTTGCCCATGTATAGCTCCCGAAGCCCGGTCTACGGCAAAACCCTAGCCCGCTACACCTGTGTGGTCTAACCCCCTAGCTTTCTTCGGACGACGCCAAGATGGGAGGCTAGTGTTTTCCATGTGCTTTGGTTTGGTCATATGTACATGGCAAGCAAATGTTTGTCCATATATAGCTCCCGAAGCCCGGTCTATGGCGAAACCCTAGCCCGCTGCACCTGTGCGGTCTACCCCCTAGCTTTCTTCGGACGACGCCAACATGGGAGGCTACTGTGTTCCATGTGCTTTGGTTAGGTCATATGTACATGGGAAACATAGGTTTGCCCATGCATAACTCCCGAAGCCCGGTCTATGCGGCGAAACCCTAGCCCGCTGCACCTGTGCGGTGTACCCCCTAGCTTTCTTCGGACGATGCCAAGATGGGAGGCTAGTATGTTCCATGTGCTTTGTTTAGGTCATATGTACATGGCAAGCAAAGGTTTGCCCATGCATAGCTCCCAAAGCCCGGTCTACGGCGAAACCCTAGCCCGCTGCATCTATGTGGTCTACCCCCTAGCTTTCTTCAGACGACGCCAAGATGGGAGGCTAGTGTGTTCCATGTGCTTTGGTTAGGTCATATGTACATGGAAAGCAAAGGTTTGCCCATGCATAGCTCCCGAAGCCCGGTCTATGGCGAAACCCTAGCTCGCTGCAGCTGTGCGGTCTACCCCCTAGCTTTCTTCGGACGACGCCAAGATGGGAGGCTAGTGTGTTCCATGTGCTATGGTTAGGTCATATGTACATGGGAAACAAAGGTTTGCCCATGCATAGCTCCCGAAGCACGATCTACGGCCAAACCCTAGCCCACTGCACCTGTGCGGTCTACCCTCCTAGCTTTTTTCGGATGACGCCAAGATGGGAGGCTAGTGTGTTCCATGTGCTTTGGTTAGGTCATATGTATATTGGAAACAAAGGTTTGCCCATGCATAGCTCCCGAAGCTAGGTCTACGGCAAAACCCTAGCCAGCTGCACCTGTGCGGTCTACCCCTAGCTTTCTTCGGACGACGCCAAGATGAGAGGCTAGTGTGTTCCATGTGCTTTGGTTAGGTCATATGTACATTGGAAACAAAGGTTTGTCCATGCATAGCTCCCGAACCCCAGTCTATGGTGAAACCCTAGCCCGCTGCACCTGTGCGGTCTACCCCCTAGCTTTCTTCGGACGACGCCAAGATGGGAGGCTAGTGTGTTCCATGTGCTTTGGTTAGGTCATATGTACATGGCAAGCAAAGGTTTGCCCATGCATAGCTCCCGAAGCCCGGTCTACGGCAAAACCCTAACTCGCTGCACCTCTGCGGTCTAACCCCCTAGCTTTCTTCGGACGACGCCAAGATGGGAGGCTAGTGTGTTCCATGTGCTTTGGTTAGGTCATATGTACATGGCAAGCAAAGGTTTGTCCATATATAGCTCCCGAAGGCCCGGTCTACGGCGAAACCCTAGCCCGTTGCACCTGTGCGGTCTACCCCCTAGCTTTCTTTGGACGACGCCAACATGGGAGGCTAGTGTGTTCCATGTGCTTTGGTTAGGTCATATGTACATGGAAACAAAGGTTTGCCCATGCATAGCTCCCGAAGCCCGGTCTATGCGGCGAAACCCTAGCCCGCTGCACCCTGTGCGGTCTACCCCCTAGCTTTCTTCGGACGACGCCAAGATGGGAGGCTAGTGTGTTCCATGTGCTTTGGTTAGGTCATATGTACATGGCAAGCAAAGGTTTGCCCATGCATAGCTCCCGAAGCCCGGTCTACGGCGACACCCTAGTTCGCTGCACCTGTGCGGTCTACCCCTAGCTTTCTTCGGACGACGCCAATATGGGAGGCTAGTGTGTTCCATGTTCTTTGGTTATGTCATATGTACATGGAAACAAAGGTTTGCCCATGCATAGCTCCCGAAGCCGATCTACGGCAAAACCCTAGCCCGCTGCACCTGTGCGGTCTACCCCCCTAGCTTTTTTCGGATGACGCCAAGATAGGAGGCTAGTGTGTTCCATGTGCTTTGGTTAGGTCATATGTACATTGGAAACAAAGGTTTGCCCATGCAGAGCTCCCGAAGCCAGGTCTATAGCAAAACCCTAGCCCGCTGCACCTGTGCGGTCTACCCCCCTAGCTTTCTTCGGACGACGCCAAGATGGGAGGCTAGTGTGTTCCATGTGCTTTGGTTAGGTCATATGTACATGGCAAGCAAAGGTTTGCCCATGCATAGATCCCAAAGCCCGGTCTACGGTGAAACCCTAGCCCGCTGCACCTGTGCAATCTACCCCCTAGCTTTCTTCGGACGATGCCAATATGGGAGGCTAGTGTGTTCCATGTGCTTTGGTTAGGTCATATGTACATGGAAAGCAAAGGTTTGCCCATGCATCGCTCCCGAAGCCCGGTCTACGGCGAAACCCTAGCCCGCTGCACCTGTGCAGTCTACCCCCTAGCTTTCTTCGGATGACGCCAAGATGGGAGGCTAGTGTGTTCCATCTTCTTTGGTTAGGTCATATGTACATGGGAAACAAAGGTTTGCCCATGCATAGCTCCCGAAGCCTGGTCTACAACGAAACCATAGCCCGCTGCACTTGTGCGGTCTACCCCCCCTAGCTTTTTTCGGACGACGCCAAGATGGGAGGCTAGTGTGTTGCATGTGCTTTGGTTAGGTCATATGTACATTGGAAACAAAGGTTTGCCCATGCATAGCTCCCGAAGCCGGGTCTACGGCAAAACCCTAGCCCACTGCACCTGTGCGGTCTACCCCCTAGCTTTCTTCGGACAACGCCAAGATGGGAGGCTAGTGTGTTCCATGTGCTTTGGTTAGGTCATATGTACATGGCATGCAAAGGTTTGCCATGCATAGCTCCCGAAGCCTGGTCTACGGCGAAACACTAGCCCGCTGCACCTGTGCGGTCTACCCCCTAGCTTTCTTCGGACGACGCCAAGACGGGAGGCTAGTGTGTTCCATGTGCTTTGGTTAGGTCATATGTACATGGCAAGCAAAGGTTTTCCCATGCATAGCTCCCGAAGCCCGGTCTACGGCGAAACCCTAGCCCGCTGCACCTGTGCGGTCTACCTCCTAGCTTTCTTCGGACGACGCCAAGATGGGAGGCTAGTGTGTTCCATGTGCTTTGGTTAGGTCATATGTACATGGAAAGCAAAGACTTGCCCATGCATAGCTCCCGAAGCCCGGTCTACGGTGAAACCCTACCCCGTTGCACCTATGCGGTCTACCCCCCTAACTTTCTTGGGACAACGCCAAGATGGGAGGCTAGTGTGTTCCATGTGCTTTGGTTAGGTCATATGTAGGGAAACAAAGGTTTGCCCATGCATAGCTCCCGAAGCCCGATCTATGACAAAACCCTAGTCCGGTGCACCTATGCGGTCTACCCCCTAGCTTTTTTCGGATGACGACAAGATGGGAGGCTAGTGTGTTCCATGTGCTTTGGTTAGGTCATATGTACATTGGAAGCAAAGGTTTGCCCATGCATAGCTCCCGAAGCCGGGTCTACGGCGAAACCCTAGCCCGCTGCACCTGTGCGGTCTACCCCTAGCTTTCTTCGGACGAAGCCAAGATGGGAGGCTAGTGTGTTCTATGTGCTTTGGTTAGGTCATATGTACATGGCAAGCAAAGATTTGCCCATGCATAGCTCCCGAAGCCCGGTCTACGGTGAAACCCTAGCCCACTGCACCTGTGCAGTCTACCCCCTAGCTTTCTTCGGACGACGCCAATATGGGAGGCTAGTGTGTTCCATGTGCTTTGGATAGGTCATATGTACATGGCAATCAAAGGTTTGCCCATGCATAGCTCCCAAAGCCCGGTCTATGGCGAAACCCTAGCCTGCTGCACCTGTGTGGTCTACCCCCTAGCTTTCTTTGGACGACGCCAAGATGGGAGGCTAGTGTGTTCCATGTGCTTTGGTTAGGTCATATGTACATGGAAAGCAAGGGTTTGCCCATGCATAGCTCCCGAAGCCCGGTCTTCGGCGAAACCCTAGTTCGCTGCACCTGTGCGGTCTACCCCTAGCTTTCTTCGGACGACGCCAAGATGGGAGGCTAGTGTGTTCCATGTTCTTTGGTTAGGTCATATGTACATGGGAAACAAAGGTTTTCCCATGCATAGCTCCCGAAGCCCGATCTACGGCAAAACCCTAGCCCGCTGCACCTGTGCGGTCTACCCCCCTAGCTTTTTTCGGATGACGCCAAGATAGGAGGCTAGTGTGTTCCATGTGCTTTGGTTAGGTCATATGTACATTGGAAGCAAAGGTTTGCCCATGCATAGCTCCCGAAGCCGGGTCTACGGTGAAACCCTAGCCCACTGCACCTGTGCGGTCTACCCCCTAGCTTTCTTCGGACGACGCCAAGATGGGAGGCTAGTGTGTTCCATGTGATTTGGTTAGGTCATATGTACATGGCAAGCAAAGGTTTGCCCATGCATAGCTCCCGAAGCCCATTCTACGGCGAAACCCTAGCCCGCTGCACTTGTGCGGTCAACCCCTAGCTTTCTTCGGACGATGCCAAGATGGGAGGCTAGTGTGTTCCATGTGCTTTGGTTAGGTCATATGTACATGGGAAACAAAGGTTTGCCCATGCATAGCTACCAAAGCCCGATCTATGGCGAAACCCTAGCCCGCTGCACCTGTGCGGTCTACCCCCCTAGATTTTTTCGAATGACGCCAAGATGGGAGGCTAATGTGTTCCGTGTGCTTTGGTTAGGTCATATGTACATTGGAAACAAAGGTTTGCCCATGCATAGCTCCCGAAGCCGGGTCTACGGTGAAACCCTAGCCCGCTGCACCTGTGCGGTCTACCCCTAGCTTTCTTCGAACGAAGCCAAGATGGGAGGCTAGTGTGTTCTATGTGCTTTGGTTAGGTCATATGTACATGGCAAGCAAAGGTTTGCCCATGCATAGCTCCCGAAGCCCGGTCTACGGTGAAACCCTAGCCCGCTGCACCTGTGCGGTCTACCCCCTAGCTTTCTTCGGACGACGCCAATATGGGAGGCTAGTGTGTTCCATGTGCTTTGGTTAGGTCATATGTACATGGCAAGCAATGGTATGACCATGCATAGATCCCGAATCTCGGTCTACGGTGAAACCCTAGCCCGCTGCACCTGTCTAGTCTACCCCCCTAGCTTTCTTCGGACGACGCCAAGATGGGAGGCTAGTGCATTCCATGTGCTTTGGTTAGGTCATATGTACATGGAAAGCAAAGGTTTGCCCATGCATAGCTCCCGAAGCCTGGTCTATGGCGAAACCCTAGCGCGCTGCACCTGTGCGGTCTGCCACCTAGCTTTCTTCGGATGACGCCAAGATGGGAGGCTAGTGTGTTCCATGTGCTTTGGTTAGGTCATATGTACATGGGAAACAAAGGTTTTCCCATGCATAGCTCCCGAAGCCCGGTCTACGGCGAAACCCTAGCCCGCTGCACCTGTGCGGCCTACCCCCCTAGCTTTTTCGGATGACGCCAAGATGGGAGGCTAGTGTGTTCCATGTGCTTTGGTTAGGTCATATGTACATTGGAAACAAAGGTTTGCCCATGCATAGCTCCCAAAGCCGGGTCTACGGCGAAACCCTAGCCCGCTGCACCTGCGCGGTTTACCCACCTAGCTTTCTTCGGACGATGCCAAGATGGGAGGCTAGTGTGTTCCATGTGCTTTGGTTAGGTCATGTGTACATGGCAAGCAAGGTTTTCCCATGCATAGCTCCCGAAGCGGGTCTACGGTGAAACCCTAGCCCGCTGCACCTGTGCGGTCTACCCCCCTAGCTTTCTTCGGACGACGCCAAGATGGGAGGCTAGTGTGTTCCATGTGCTTTGGTTAGGTCATATATACATGGCAAGCAAAGGTTTGCCCATGCATAGATCCCAAAGCCCAGTCTACGGCGAAACCCTAGCCCGCTGCACCTGTGCAATCTACCCCTAGCCTTCTTCGGACGATGCCAAGATGGGAGGCTAGTGTGTTCCATGTGCTTTGGTTAGGTCATATGTATATTGGAAACAAAGGTTTGCCCATGCATAGCTCCCGAAGCTAGGTCTACGGCGAAACCCTAGCCTGCTGCACCTGTGCGGTCTACCCCTAGCTTTCTTCGGACGACGCCAAGATGAGAGGCTAGTGTGTTCCATGTGCTTTGGTTAGGTCATATGTACATTGGAAACAAAGGTTTGTCCATGCATAGCTCCCGAACCCCAGTCTATGGTGAAACCCTAGCCCGCTGCACCTGTGCGGTCTACCCCCTAGCTTTCTTCGGACGACGCCAAGATGGGAGGCTAGTGTGTTCCATGTGCTTTGGTTAGGTCATATGTACATGGCAAGCAAAGGTTTGCCCATGCATAGCTCCCGAAGCCCGGTCTACGGCAAAACCCTAGCTCGCTGCACCTCTGCGGTCTAACCCCCTAGCTTTCTTCGGACGACGCCAAGATGGGAGGCTAGTGTGTTCCATGTGCTTTGGTTAGGTCATATGTACATGGCAAGCAAAGGTTTGTCCATATATAGCTCCCGAAGCCCGGTCTACGGCGAAACCCTAGCCCGTTGCACCTGTGCGGTCTACCCCCTAGCTTTCTTTGGACGACGCCAACATGGGAGGCTAGTGTGTTCCATGTGCTTTGGTTAGGTCATATGTACATGGGAAACAAAGGTTTGCCCATGCATAGCTCCCGAAGCCCGGTCTATGCGGCGAAACCCTAGCCCGCTGCACCTGTGCGGTCTACCCCCTAGCTTTCTTCGGACGACGCCAAGATGGGAGGCTAGTGTGTTCCATGTGCTTTGGTTAGGTCATATGTACATGGCAAGCAAAGGTTTGCCCATGCATAGCTCCCGAAGCCCGGTCTACGGCGACACCCTAGTTCGCTGCACCTGTGCGGTCTACCCCTAGCTTTCTTCGGACGACGCCAAGATGGGAGGCTAGTGTGTTCCATGTTCTTTGGTTATGTCATATGTACATGGGAAACAAAGGTTTGCCCATGCATAGCTCCCGAAGCCCGATCTACGGCAAAACCCTAGCCCGCTGCACCTGTGCGGTCTACCCCCCTAGCTTTTTTCGGATGACGCCAAGATAGGAGGCTAGTGTGTTCCATGTGCTTTGGTTAGGTCATATGTACATTGGAAACAAAGGTTTGCCCATGCAGAGCTCCCGAAGCCAGGTCTATAGCAAAACCCTAGCCCGCTGCACCTGTGCGGTCTACCCCCCTAGCTTTCTTCGGACGACGCCAAGATGGGAGGCTAGTGTGTTCCATGTGCTTTGGTTAGGTCATATGTACATGGCAAGCAAAGGTTTGCCCATGCATAGATCCCAAAGCCCGGTCTACGGTGAAACCCTAGCCCGCTGCACCTGTGCAATCTACCCCCTAGCTTTCTTCGGACGATGCCAATATGGGAGGCTAGTGTGTTCCATGTGCTTTGGTTAGGTCATATGTACATGGAAAGCAAAGGTTTGCCCATGCATCGCTCCCGAAGCCCGGTCTACGGCGAAACCCTAGCCCGCTGCACCTGTGCAGTCTACCCCCTAGCTTTCTTCGGATGACGCCAAGATGGGAGGCTAGTGTGTTCCATCTTCTTTGGTTAGGTCATATGTACATGGGAAACAAAGGTTTGCCCATGCATAGCTCCCGAAGCCTGGTCTACAACGAAACCATAGCCCGCTGCACTTGTGCGGTCTACCCCCCTAGCTTTTTTCGGACGACGCCAAGATGGGAGGCTAGTGTGTTGCATGTGCTTTGGTTAGGTCATATGTACATTGGAAACAAAGGTTTGCCCATGCATAGCTCCCGAAGCCGGGTCTACGGCAAAACCCTAGCCCACTGCACCTGTGCGGTCTACCCCCTAGCTTTCTTCGGACAACGCCAAGATGGGAGGCTAGTGTGTTCCATGTGCTTTGGTTAGGTCATATGTACATGGCATGCAAAGGTTTGCCCATGCATAGCTCCCGAAGCCTGGTCTACGGCGAAACACTAGCCCGCTGCAGCTGTGCGGTCTACCCCCTAGCTTTCTTCGGACGACGCCAAGACGGGAGGCTAGTGTGTTCCATGTGCTTTGGTTAGGTCATATGTACATGGCAAGCAAAGGTTTTCCCATGCATAGCTCCCGAAGCCCGGTCTACGGCGAAACCCTAGCCCGCTGCACCTGTGCGGTCTACCTCCTAGCTTTCTTCGGACGACGCCAAGATGGGAGGCTAGTGTGTTCCATGTGCTTTGGTTAGGTCATATGTACATGGAAAGCAAAGACTTGCCCATGCATAGCTCCCGAAGCCCGGTCTACGGTGAAACCCTACCCCGTTGCACCTATGCGGTCTACCCCCCTAACTTTCTTGGGACAACGCCAAGATGGGAGGCTAGTGTGTTCCATGTGCTTTGGTTAGGTCATATGTAGGGAAACAAAGGTTTGCCCATGCATAGCTCCCGAAGCCCGATCTATGACAAAACCCTAGTCCGGTGCACCTATGCGGTCTACCCCCTAGCTTTTTTCGGATGACGACAAGATGGGAGGCTAGTGTGTTCCATGTGCTTTGGTTAGGTCATATGTACATTGGAAGCAAAGGTTTGCCCATGCATAGCTCCCGAAGCCGGGTCTACGGCGAAACCCTAGCCCGCTGCACCTGTGCGGTCTACCCCTAGCTTTCTTCGGACGAAGCCAAGATGGGAGGCTAGTGTGTTCTATGTGCTTTGGTTAGGTCATATGTACATGGCAAGCAAAGATTTGCCCATGCATAGCTCCCGAAGCCCGGTCTACGGTGAAACCCTAGCCCACTGCACCTGTGCAGTCTACCCCCTAGCTTTCTTCGGACGACGCCAATATGGGAGGCTAGTGTGTTCCATGTGCTTTGGATAGGTCATATGTACATGGCAATCAAAGGTTTGCCCATGCATAGCTCCCAAAGCCCGGTCTATGGCGAAACCCTAGCCTGCTGCACCTGTGTGGTCTACCCCCTAGCTTTCTTTGGACGACGCCAAGATGGGAGGCTAGTGTGTTCCATGTGCTTTGGTTAGGTCATATGTACATGGAAAGCAAGGGTTTGCCCATGCATAGCTCCCGAAGCCCGGTCTTCGGCGAAACCCTAGTTCGCTGCACCTGTGCGGTCTACCCCTAGCTTTCTTCGGACGACGCCAAGATGGGAGGCTAGTGTGTTCCATGTTCTTTGGTTAGGTCATATGTACATGGGAAACAAAGGTTTTCCCATGCATAGCTCCCGAAGCCCGATCTACGGCAAAACCCTAGCCCGCTGCACCTGTGCGGTCTACCCCCCTAGCTTTTTTCGGATGACGCCAAGATAGGAGGCTAGTGTGTTCCATGTGCTTTGGTTAGGTCATATGTACATTGGAAGCAAAGGTTTGCCCATGCATAGCTCCCGAAGCCGGGTCTACGGTGAAACCCTAGCCCGCTGCACCTGTGCGGTCTACCCCCTAGCTTTCTTCGGACGACGCCAAGATGGGAGGCTAGTGTGTTCCATGTGATTTGGTTAGGTTATATGTACATGGCAAGCAAAGGTTTGCCCATGCATAGCTCCCGAAGCCCATTCTACGGCGAAACCCTAGCCCGCTGCACTTGTGCGGTCAACCCCTAGCTTTCTTCGGACGATGCCAAGATGGGAGGCTAGTGTGTTCCATGTGCTTTGGTTAGGTCATATGTACATGGGAAACAAAGGTTTGCCCATGCATAGCTACCAAAGCCCGATCTATGGCGAAACCCTAGCCCGCTGCACCTGTGCGGTCTACCCCCCTAGATTTTTTCGAATGACGCCAAGATGGGAGGCTAATGTGTTCCGTGTGCTTTGGTTAGGTCATATGTACATTGGAAACAAAGGTTTGCCCATGCATAGCTCCCGAAGCCGGGTCTACGGTGAAACCCTAGCCCGCTGCACCTGTGCGGTCTACCCCTAGCTTTCTTCGAACGAAGCCAAGATGGGAGGCTAGTGTGTTCTATGTGCTTTGGTTAGGTCATATGTACATGGCAAGCAAAGGTTTGCCCATGCATAGCTCCCGAAGCCCGGTCTACGGTGAAACCCTAGCCCGCTGCACCTGTGCGGTCTACCCCCTAGCTTTCTTCGGACGACGCCAATATGGGAGGCTAGTGTGTTCCATGTGCTTTGGTTAGGTCATATGTACATGGCAAGCAATGGTATGACCATGCATAGATCCCGAATCTCGGTCTACGGTGAAACCCTAGCCCGCTGCACCTGTCTAGTCTACCCCCCTAGCTTTCTTCGGACGACGCCAAGATGGGAGGCTAGTGCATTCCATGTGCTTTGGTTAGGTCATATGTACATGGAAAGCAAAGGTTTGCCCATGCATAGCTCCCGAAGCCTGGTCTATGGCGAAACCCTAGCGCGCTGCACCTGTGCGGTCTGCCACCTAGCTTTCTTCGGATGACGCCAAGATGGGAGGCTAGTGTGTTCCATGTGCTTTGGTTAGGTCATATGTACATGGGAAACAAATGTTTTCCCATGCATAGCTCCCGAAGCCCGGTCTACGGCGAAACCCTAGCCCGCTGCACCTGTGCGGCCTACCCCCCTAGCTTTTTTCGGATGACGCCAAGATGGGAGGCTAGTGTGTTCCATGTGCTTTGGTTAGGTCATATGTACATTGGAAACAAAGGTTTGCCCATGCATAGCTCCCAAAGCCGGGTCTACGGCGAAACCCTAGCCCGCTGCACCTGCGCGGTTTACCCACCTAGCTTTCTTCGGACGATGCCAAGATGGGAGGCTAGTGTGTTCCATGTGCTTTGGTTAGGTCATGTGTACATGGCAAGCAAAGGTTTTCCCATGCATAGCTCCCGAAGCGGGTCTACGGTGAAACCCTAGCCCGCTGCACCTGTGCGGTCTACCCCCCTAGCTTTCTTCGGACGACGCCAAGATGGGAGGCTAGTGTGTTCCATGTGCTTTGGTTAGGTCATATATACATGGCAAGCAAAGGTTTGCCCATGCATAGATCCCAAAGCCCAGTCTACGGCGAAACCCTAGCCCGCTGCACCTGTGCAATCTACCCCTAGCCTTCTTCAGACCACGCCAAGATGGGAGGCTAGTGTGTTCCATGTGCTTTGGTTAGGTCATATGTACATGGAAAGCAAAGGTTTGCCCATGCATCGCTCCCGAAGCCCGGTCTACGGCGAAACCCTAGCCCGCTGCACCTGTGCAGTATACCCCCAAGCTTTCTTCGAACGACGCCAAGATGCGAGGCTAGTGTGTTCCATCTGCTTTGGTTAGGTCATATGTACATGGGAAACAAAGGTTTGCCCGTGCATAGCTCCCGAAGCCTGGTCTACAGCGAAACCCTAGCCCGCTGCACTTGTGCGGTCTACCCCCCTAGCTTTTTTCGGACGACGCCAAGATGGGAGGCTAGTGTGTTCCATGTGCTTTGGTTAGGTCATATGTACATGGCATGCAAAGGTTTGCCCATGCATAGCTCCCGAAGCCTGGTCTACGGCGAAACACTAGCCCGCTGCACCTGTGCGGTCTACCCCCTAGCTTTCTTCGGACGACGCCAATATGGGAGGCTAGTGTGTTCCATGTGCTTTGGTTAGGTCATATGTACATGGCAAGCAAAGGTTTGCCCATGCATAGCTCCCGAAGCCCAGTCTACGGTGAAACCCTAGCCCACTGCACCTGTGCGGTCTACCCCTAGCTTTCTTCGGACGACGCCAAGATGGGAGGCTAGTGTGTTCCATGTGCTTTGGTTAGGTCATATGTACATGGCAAGCAAAGGTTTTCCCATGCATAGCTCCCGAAGCCCGGTCTACGGCGCAACCCTAGCCCGCTGCACCTGTGCGGTCTACCTCCTAGCTTTCTTCGGACGACGCCAAGATGGGAGGCTAGTGTCGTCGTGGTGAAACAACATATGCCATAGGATGGCTTAAATGGGGGCCGAACTAGATGCTGGAGGATTCGGGAGAGGGGAACGAGCTAAAAAGCATGACAGAAAGGAACACAGATCTACCCAGGTTCGGGGCTCTCGTAAGGAGATAACACTCCTACTCCTGCTCTACTGGTTGTATATTTGGATCGATGGAGTACACAACAATGGTGCTTCCCAGCTCTCTGCTAGAGAAGGAAGAATAACTGCTAAGTGTAGGAACACAGAGTGACCAACCCTTTGCTAGGGCTCCCTATGCCACCTTATATAGTGGTAGCCAGGGTTACAACGGTCATATGAGACCAGCAGACACAAGCTACACTCCAAATAGGACTTGCTGACGAAGGCAGAGGCCCTTGACTTCCTCCCTGATTGCTCTCGATGGGACTTCATATCCCTGTACCTTGTACTTCCTGCACTGTGACCTTACCCTTATGAGGTAAGCTCTGTACTTGTGCACAGTGAGGGTAGGTAACCTCCACTGTGCACCCTGCCACCACACTCTCCTACCATGCTTGGATGTTTTCTTCCTTGATTGTAGGGACACGACATCTTAGCTGACTTTTGTATCCCAGATACGACCGTTGGCCATACCCTGGACATATATGCCGGACCAACGACCTATACAGGTTGGGTAATCCGGCCCCCTGCTCCTGCACAACACACCAAATAGTTAGGCCGGCATATCTGAGTATATGCCGGCACACCTATACTAGTATTCCGGCTATACCGGCATATCCAAGTATCAGCCGGGATACGCATATACCCCGGCCCTGCCTATGCCCTTATATCCCGGCCAGACCCTTTCTTGGTCAACCGGCATAAAGCCAATCATAATCGTTGTATCTTTCTAGCCTCTTGACCCTACCGGGGGTATACCCCCCGACACTAGTCCCCGAAGCTGCCGAGGTTCCCCAGCCATAACTGTGGAGCCTTGACAGGTTCAACATATCTTCTTTTCATTATACTCCGGTCTCCGGTATATCCCGACGATCGGGTTATATGCTGGGTCATCCGCACATATCCCGGCCACTGTTCCCGCTCCAAAATGTTATTCCGGCCGGTCCCAAGGGTATTCCGGACGGAACATATTCATCGGGCAGTTATTCCGACATATAGACGAGTCTTCCTCGAGAAGCCACGCCTGACTGTTTGCATCGAAACTTGCAACTGCCCTGCCACCTCGAACGGTCACACGACGTGACGGTTCACAGCGCAGTTACTCCTTGCCATCATTGCGTCATGGCACGGTTACAGGAACCGCCGCCCCACTCCGTGCCGCCACGTGGCGGCTCGCCACAGAAACGGTCGGGGGAGTGGAGCACTATCCTCCCCACGACCCTTACCTGGCAGGCATATAAATAGGGCGGCAGGGGTAAACTTCTCTTTTTACCCCCCCACCATCGTCTTCCTCCTCTGCTCCTTTGCCTCCTGCGCTCCACCGCCGGAACGAAGAACAGAGGAACAGCATCGCCGCCGCCGTCGACCTGCTCCCCGCCGACGCCGACGCTTCTACGACGCCCGACATCTCTGTCGACGACGCCGCCGCCGCCGCATCTCTCCTTCGCGACACTGCTGGGAGATTGGACCTCCTCCCGCACGCTCGTTGCCGCCGTTCCGCCGCCGTCGACCAAGCTCCGGTGAGTTCCTCTTTCCCTCTGTTCTTCCTCTTTCATGCTTTTTTATAACTTCGTATTGGTAGCCATACTCGCATAGATCTACTGCAGTTCCTCTGCTTGTTATTCTTTGGATTCGACTAGCATTGCTAACATCGTTCTCAGGTGTTCTTCCTTAGAAGTTTCACCCTTATTTGTTTCCTGTTTTAACTGGCCCGGTAGATCTTTTGTTTCTGCTAACATTGGTGAGAGCGGTATGCCGGAGAGACTAACCTCCCTCTTTTCTCCGGCTTTGATAGGAATAACACCACGGGACTCCGGCTATCACGCCTTGTACCGGCCATCCCGATGGCTTCATCGAGCATGACAGGTACCTCGGCCTCCGAGGAAGATAACTCGGCCCGGATCCAAGGACGCTCCGGCTGGGAGGGGTCGGAGGTCACCCCGGCCGACATATCCTGGGTCACCTCCACCAGGAGAGTCCCGGAGGGCGTAGCGTGCCGGCTGCCGGTAGGAGAAACTGTGCCGGCACCTGAACCCGGCGAACGCATCGTCTTCATCGCCCACTTCGAGCGGGGCTTCGGCCTGCCGGCATCGGACTTCTTCCGGGACTTCCTCAACACCTATGATTTACAACCTCATCATATCCCGGCCAATGCCGTGATGATCCTCTCCGCCTTCGCTGCCTTTTGCGAAGGCTATGCCGGCATCGAGCCCCTTACCCAAGGCTGGGCGAAATACTTCCAACTACGGAAGCAAGTCGTCCAGGAGCCGCCCCGGAGCAAGGATGACCCGCCGGAGACGGCCCAGGAAAAGAAGGACCGCCCCATGACCCTCTGCGGCGCAGCCACCATCATGTCCCGGAAAGGCTCGGACTTCCCCAAGGTGGAACTCCTCGAGTCTTGCAAGAAGTGGCAGAAGAGCTTCTTCTACGTCAAGAACACCACCGACGTGGATCTGCTCAACCTGCCGCCATTTGTGGACGAGCCACCTTTGGCTATGAAGAATTGGACCTATAATCCGAAGAACTCGGTGATGCCGGTGAATGCTCTCCACCGGGTTAAGGGCGAGCTCCGGGATGCCGGCCTTACACCTCAAGATTTGGTGGCATGCTATATCAGCCGGCGCGTCTCTCCTTTGCAGCGCCGGTCGCACAAGATCTGCCAGATGAGCGGGCCCATGGACCCCACCCGGCATTCCACACATGAGCTGACTCCGGCCGACATTCTGCGGCGGATCAAGGACGTCTGCAAGTCCTCCCAGGCCACCTTTGCCTGGGGACTTGAACCATACAGCCGGGATAGGCCCGCCCCAACGGTAAACCCTCTTGCCCGATACATAAACTCCATGTCCGGCACATAGATACTTAAGCCGACACATGTCTATTTACCGACACATATCCTGCTTGGCCCGAGATATTGCTACTTGCCGCCATATTTATAATGCATACAAGACTCCGACATACTTATTCCACCGGCATATTTCTTGCTTCTGACCTTTTTACTTTGCATTATGTAGAAGTTCAGCTTCCAGAGTATGGAGAACTCCCGGATCAAGATCGCGGCAGACCGCACTGTTGCGGATGTTGAAGATCCGGATCACTGGGATAAGCTACCCAGGAGCACCCGTGCTGCAGCTGCCATGGGTAAGGGCTCTTCCTCCCGGCATTTCTCTCAAGACCGGAGTGACGATGACTCCAATGAAGACTGCCAGACATTTATCTGCCCGACACCTCTTGCTTATGCTTTTCTAGAAAGACCTATTGCTTATGAGTTTCCAATGCCGTCCTCAGCTATCCCGGACGATATGGTTGTCGACGCCGCCCCACTGAACCAGGGACCTCCTTCCACCGGCGGACGTGCCGGCCGGAAGCGAGGGGTGAAGCCCCAGCCCGACACACCTCAGAAGCCGAAGAGGCAGAAGGTCGGCGTGCCTATTCTGAAGAAACCGAGGCCTGTTGCCGCGGGGTAAGTTTCCTTTTCTTTGTATTTCCTCCGACATATCTCTCAAGGAACCGAGGCCTATTCTGACTTGGTGTTTTCTCTCTTTCAGAGCTCCTCTTGCGCCGGAACAAGCTTCTGGCTCGAGTGGCGGCCCGAAGGTTACCAAGCCAGCTGCCCCTGCTACCTCCGACATACCCTCTGCCAGTCATACGACTTCCCCGGCGCCGGCATCTTCGCCTGCGCCCGACAAGACCACCTCCCCGGCGAAGGACGATCCTCCGCCGGAACAAGACAACTCTGCCCCCGAAGTCCACATGGACTCGGGGGCTCAACAGGAACCATCGGCCTCTGATGTCCACATGGACACAGAAGCCCACCAAGAAGCACCAGACTCCGGCGCGCCCACCAGCGACGCCGGCACAACTGAAGACGCCGGCACAGACATCAAGGGCAAAGGCCCTTTAGTGCCGGAAGTCCGGACTATTCTGGATCCTGCTCCTGCTGGCCAAGATGCACCGGCCGCGCCGGAACAGCCCGCGCCCAAGACTCCTTCTGTTGAAAAGACTCCTGCACCGGCCAAGACCTCGGCGCCGGCCAAGACCTCTGCCCCGGCCAAGCCCGGCACACTGAAGATTCAGCCGACCAAGTCCGGCACTCCATCCGCCGCCACTGCTCCTTCTATGGCGGCGCCCCGGACCAGCTCTGCTCTGGCCCTGCACCTCGGCAGGGCAGCAACCCGGCCTGGCTACCGTCGCAACTTCTTCGACACGCCGGAACTGGAGGGCCGCATCCCCCTGGGGACGAAGAGTGACCAAAGCCTCGGGTCTCTCAAGGAGCACTGTGTCAGGTGGAACGACGCTGGTGACATGGACACAGCGGATTCCAGGAGCAAGAAGATGGCCGAGGCCGCGGCTACTGGCAATCCAGCAGATATTCTGGCCGCGAAACCCCTACCGATCGCCTGCGAGCTGCTCAGCCTCCAGCAGAGACTTCACCGATTGGCCGATGCCACCAACGTAAGTCCTTTCTACCTATACACATATCCCCAGTCCCCGAAAATGTCGGCTGTCCGGGATACGGACATCCGGGATTTTTCTCATAGTCTTTTAGTTAGCTTCTTTTGAATTATCTGCCGACACATGAGCTCAATCCGAGCTCCAAATCCTAGTCACCGAGAGCCGGGATAGGTGAGCACTCACCTGTGTCGGGTCTCTAACAACTTCACATCTCAATTATTTTTCAAATCCTCTTGACCGAGATATAAGCTCGATTCGAGCTTCAAATCCTAGTCACCGAGAGCCGGGATAGGTGCGCAGCACCTGTGCCGGGTCTTCAAAAGAATGATCACTTGATAGAATCTTCAACTTAATTAACCTACCAAATTTCTTTGCTGACATTTCAAATCCCGGCCTTTTGCAGCGCATGAACAACACCCGGGCCGACATATTTCATGACTTGGTATGCGAGCATCGGAAGTTATCCGACGAGCATAGCAAGCTTCAGCTGGAGCTGTCCAAGAAAGGTAATCCTCGCCGATATACCGCTATATGTCGGACACCCTTCCTCCTCTTTGCCGGCACACCTTAATATGCCGACACATAACCTTTTTCCGTCACTCCGCAGCTGGTGCCGAAGCCCAAGTCACCGAGCTTGTCAAGAGAGTGAAGGAGCTGACAGGTATGCCGGATCCTCTTAATCTTCAACTAATCCTTCTGTACTTCAAATCCTTTAATCTTTTCACTGTTTTCTTTCTTCAAATTCTTGTTTTGACTTCAAATCTTTTCAGACGAGAAAGCTGCACTGGAGGCACGCCACCAGGACTGTGTGTCCTCAGTGGATGTGGCCAAGCAACTGGACGACCGGGATGCCGGTCACAAGGCCGAGGTTGAGCAGCTGAAGGGCCGGATTGCCGAGCTTCTGGAGGAGAAGGAGCAGAGGGAGGGCCAACTGAAGAAAACCCAGGACTTGCTCGTTGCCTCCGAGACTGATGCCTCCACTGCCCATGCCGAACTGTCCAGCCTGAAGGAGCAGGCGACCAAATGGGAGGTCACAGTCGCACAGCTCAATGCTGACCTTGCCAGTAAGCTTCAAATCCCTCTTCCTTATCCTGCCCGACATATCATACCCTTCCGACATACCCTCTATGCCGACATATTCTCCTTTTGCTAACATCATCTATTTTTCTCAGACATGTTCCCCGCTTCCGTCGAAGACGTTGAGAGGGCTCTGCTGTTGGATCGAGAGAACCGGGGTGTTCCGGTTGACTCGGCCAACTGGGACATGTCGGAGCAGCTGCTGGCTCTTCAATCCCGGAAGAACGCCATGACGCTCTACACCGAAGAACTCTTCTATGGCGCCCAGGAGGCATTCTCTGCCCTCTGGCCGGGACAAAGGACGCCCACTGACCGTGTTGATTTCGGCAATGATCTGCAGCTTGCCAAGGTTCGCCTCCGGGAATGGCGAGATTCCGGCGCGAGGGTAGGAGCTGATGAAGCTCTCAGCTACTTCCTCTCCTGGTATGAGAAAGCAGATCTGGAGACTTTGCGCACCGTGCGCGAAGGATCCATCTGGACCACGGATCCGGAACATATCCGGTGGCGCCGGGAGTTGGCCCACAGCTATGTGGACTATGCCGACACCGACGCCTTTGTCCGGGACATCCGCGAGCCGGAGAAGAAGGACGATGCCGGGGCATCTGCCGCTGCCGAGGGCTCCGACTCCAGCCAAGATGAAGATGAAGCTGAAGAGGCTGACACTGATGCCCCGGAACAGGCATCTGCCCCGGGCGGAGGTGATGGCTCCATTCCAACCGCTGGATCCGGCACTCCTGAGGCCGACATTTCCACCGCTACAGCTCCTCCAGCCGGCGGCTCTGCTTCTGCCGCTGCTCCTTGACTTTGCAGCACAAAAACTTTTAAGTTTTATCAGATCCCCGGTATGCCGGGTGCAGTTGTAAGATAAACGTTTAATTTCCTTTGGTTTGCTACCTGAACAAGTTTTATCTCGGTTTGCTTGTTATTAACGCCGGATCATCTTTGGCTAAGTCACCGAGTTTGTTTTCCTGTTTCCCCAACTTCACAACCTTGGCTACTTGTCTACCTTATTTGGCTTTCGACATATGAGTCTCAAGGTTGCTTCATTGAACATACAGTACTTTAACTTTGAAACTTAGACTTCAAATCATCCGACACTTCAAATTTTAACTTTAGCTTTAACAAGAAATGTCGGTTCACTTGCTTTACATTTCCTTAGCCGTTTTCCATGTGTAGACAATCTCCGGCATCTACTCTTGCTAGCCATGAAGCCGGGTTTCGGACAGCAGCTAAGTCGAAGAGTGGCCTTTGGTGCCGACACATTACTAGGCCGACATAGGAAACATTCGAATCAAGCCAGCCGGCATATAACAAAAAACTGTAAATAAACAACAAATATAACTCGGAGGCAGTGACCCGGCTTCTCCGGGATGCCGGCATATCATTTACTAGACTTGTGCCGGCACAAAGCGCCGGCACTTCAAAGGAAAATAAGGAAATACATACATTGTGCTGCTCAGGAGTAAAAGGGGCGGAGCAGAGCTATGTTCCATGGTCTCTTGGTTTCTTCTCCGGACCTGTCCACCTTGTCCTTCTTGGGGGCCTGCGCATCTATAAGATAATAGGCATCATTGTGCAGAGCTCTGCTCACAATGAATGACCCCTCCCATGGAGGAGTTAACTTATACCGGCCTTCTGTTCCTTGCTTAAGCCGGAGTACTAGATCTCCCTCTTGAAATCTCCTTGGATTTACCTTCTGCGCATGATAGCGTCTGAGGTTCTGCTGATATACTGCTGTTCTCGACAGAGTTATATCTCTTGCTTCCTCTAGCAGATCCACATCATTTTCCCTGGCTTCTTTAGCCTCTTCCTCAGTATATAGCACTACTCTTGGTGCATCATGTGTTACATCTGTTGGAAGCACATCTTCTGCTCCATACACCAGGAAAAATGGTGTGTAGCCTGTTGACCTATTCGGAGTTGTCCTCAAACTCCAAAGCACTGCTGGCAATTCATCTAGCCAACATCCCGGAGTTTTCTCCAGTGGCTCTATCAGCCGGGGCTTTATGCCGGATAACACTAGCCCATTTGACCTCTCTACTTGGCCATTGGTACAAGGGTGAGCAACCGACGCAATGTCCAGCCGGATTCCCACTTCCTCACAAAATCTGGCAAATGGCCCTTGGGCAAAGTTCGACCCATTGTCAGTGATGATGCCATGAGGGACACCATACCTCAAGATTATATCTTTTAAGAATTTTACTGCTGTGTGACCATCACACTTGCTTATGGGCTTCACTTCAATCCATTTGGTGAACTTGTCCACCATGACCAGGATATGGGTCATCTTTCCTCTGGCCGGCTTAAATGCCCCGACCATATCCAGGCCCCAAACCGCGAAGGGCCAGGTTATCGGGATAGTCTTCAAGGCAGATGCCGGCTAATGAATCTGGTGGGCATATCTTTGACACCCATTGCACTTCTGGACCAAATCTTCTGCTTCTTGCAGTGCCGTCGGCCAATAAAACCCGTGCCGGAATACCTTTGCCACCAATGCTCTGGACGAAGCGTGGTGGCCACACTCCCCCTGATGAATTTCCCGGAGCATCTCCAGACCTTCCGCAGATTCGACACATCTCTGCAATACTCCGGTGACACTTCTTTTGTACATTTCCTTGTTTATGATGGTATAACCTTTGGATCTCCTTGTAACCCGGCGGGCCTCGGTTTCATCCGCCTGCACTTGGCCATCCACCAAGAAATCCCTGATAGGTCGTGCCCACGAGGGCACTTCCCTGACAGGGAACACTGCCTGATCTATCTGCATCATTTCGACCGACACATAATCGATCTCCATGGGCTGCGAAGTCCCCGGGACTGTGGGATTAGTCCCCGGGTATGCCGGAGCAGTCCCCGGGTATACCGGCACAACCTCTTGGTACATTTTACCCTTTCCCTTAGCTCTGCTCCGGAATACCGCATTCACAGCATATGTCGGCCCAGTCCCCGGGGCTGAGGGATCATTCCCCGGGTTATCTGACCTAGCTCCGGCATCTATCTCCATCGGAACTGCTTCCTCCGGACCTGGCGGGACATAAATGGAAGATGACTCAGGCGAGGGTTTGATCGATGGCTTCCTCAGATGCTCCAACGAAATGTCGGGCGGGATTGAATCTCTGGAAGATCCCAACTTGGACAATGCATCGGCCGCGTCGTTCTGAGCCCGAAGAACATGCCGGAACTCACAACCTTCAAAGTAACCACTTAACTGCTGCACCAGGAAACGGTAGGATGCCATGTTAGCATCATGCGCGTCCCATATGCCGGAACATTGCTGAATCACCAAGTCAGAATCGCCGAAACACATAATCCGGCGAATTCCTATGTCCTTAGACACCTTCAGGCCATGCACAAGTGCCTCATATTCCGCCACATTATTTGATGCTGCAAAATGAATCTGCAGGACATATCTCAATTGGTCATTCTTTGGTGAACTGAGAACTATGCCGGCACCCAGGCCATGGATTGTCTTGGACCCATCGAAATGCATCCTCCAATAATTTGCATCTGGCAATGGTGGCTCATACTGTATCTCGGCCCAGTCAATAAAGAAATCAGCCAACACCTGGGACTTGATTGTATCTCTCTTGTCATACTGAGGTGTATATGGTGAAAGCTCTATTGCCCACTTGGCAATTCTGCCACTGGCATCTTTGTTACTTATGATCTCCGAGATAGGGGCCTCGGCCACTACCCGGATTGGATGCTCTTGGAAGTAATGCTTGAGCTTCTTGGCCGCCATATAGACACCATAAGTCATCTTCTGATAGTGTGGGTAGTTTTGCTTTGAGGTGGAGAGGACTTCGCTCAGATAATATACCGGCCGCTGCACGGTTTTGCCTCCCTCCTCTCGCTCCACTACTACCACTGCACTGACAACCCTGTTGGTTGCCGCTATATAAAGCAACATCGGCTCCCGGGGCATTGGAGATGCCAATACCGGCGCTGTTGACAACATCTGTTTCCATTCCTTGAAAGCTGCATCGGCTTGCGTTGTCCTGTCGGGGATATAACCCCGGGTATACCAAAGTACCCTATTTACAAACTTATATATGTTGTATAGCTATTTTATATATGCAGGACTATTGAAGAACAAGCAAACAGCAGCCTAGGCCAGATTAACCAAGCCCAGGCCGGATTATATTGAAGCTGGGCCGGCATAAGGTGAAATCCCGGTCTGGCCGGCTTGTTTTATCCCGGCTGGGCCTCCTCCGGCCGGCCTGCCCCGCCTGGGCCGCTTCTTCATCCACCCGGCTGGGCCGGCCTCCCAGCAACCCGGCTGGGCCGATGCGCCCCCGGGTGGGCCTCCTCGCCCGCTGCCCCGGCTGGGCTCCCGCCCCGCAGGCCGACTCCGGCTGGGCCTTCTGGCCGCGCCCCGGCTGGGCTCCTGGTCGCACCTCGGCTGGGCCGGAGCCTTTGCCCCGGCTGGGCCTTAGGCCGGACGCCCGGCTGGGCTTCCTCCAGCTCCACGCCCCGGCTGGGCCGGATCGGGAGGATCCGGCCTGGCCGGGATTCCTTTCCAGGCCGGCATATGCTGATCCCGGTTGGGCCGGATTGACTATTCCGGCTGGGCCACCTTCTACTTGCTGTTCCGGCCGGGCCAGGCCGGGATTCCCTGGCCCAGGCCGGATTACTCCTCCCCAGGGCCGATATTCACTCCCTCCGGGACATATTCCTCGTCCGGTATCGACTCCGACACTTTGTGCCAGTCCTGGGACGCCACCGGGCTCGGACTGGCACATCCTCCATCATCATATGCTGGTCTTGGGACGCTCCTTAGCTCAGACCAGCATATCCCTCCTCTCCTAGTCAGTCTTATCCTCAGGAGGAGGATAAGACTGATGACATGGTGATCCTGAAGACAGACGCTAGAAGACGAAGGCAAGGACTCCAAGTACAGACATCGATGGGACTAGCCCATGACCGTGACGCATCGCACAGTACCGAGGACGGTACCGTGCTGATGCAGGCCACAGTGTGACAAGACCCCAGTAGTCAAGCTCAGCCACAGTGTATGTGCACTATGCAGTGGGCCTCACCTTGTCCCCTGGGCACCCTATATAAGGGGCACCAGGGGGAACGAGCAGCCCAGCCTCCGGAGGAGGCTCATTCTCTCTCGCTCCATGGGAGCTCTCTAGCACTAGCTGTTTAGCTCCTGCCCAGTGCAGCCTCAGATAGGCAGATGAACAGCTCAAGGAGCACCATTGTAGCTCTCATGTGAAGCTCATATAGATCAGACATGCAGGAGTAGGGGTGTTACCTCCTCACGAGGGCCCCGAACCTGGGTAGCTCGATGTGTTAGCAGTGAGTTCTGTGCCCGGTCTCTACCGAGCTTCCCCTCTCCCGGATCCGCCAGTGTACAGTTGGCCCCCATTTAAGCCACCCTGTGGCATATGTTGTTTCACCACGACGACATTTGGCGCCCACCGTGGGGCAGATCAAGCGCTGGTAGGAGTACATCCGGACGGGATCTTCTTCATCTGCTCGGGGGCTCGACATCAGCATTGCCTCTGAGCACTGCAGGTCTTCTTCATCCTCCCGGGCTGACCTCAACTCGCCCGGGCCGGCATACGGCTGTCCCGGATCTACATTGGCATCTCCGGGCCGGCACTCGACTTCCTCGGGCCGGCATATTTATGCCCCGGACGGCATATATGTTTTTCGGCCGGATTATGCGTCTGTGGGCCGGCATATGGCGATTTTGGCCTAGTTTGGCCGGAATAAACTCGTTTTGGGCCGGATTTGGCCTTTCCCGGCCGGCTGTGAGCGGCCAGCACCCCCGCTGGGCCGGTCGGAAGAATCTCGGCTGGGCCGGTGCGCCTCGCCCCCAGCTGGGCCGGCTCCGTCTTCCCCGGATGGGTTGAAGCATTTTAATCTGGGTGGGCCGGTTCCTTCCTCAGCTCGGCCGGCCCATCCCGGCCTCTCCGTGCTTTCTCCGTCGGGCCGCCCCAGCCTCTCCCTGGGCCAGCAGCGCTAGCTTGCCCCGGTTTCCCCTGGCGGTCGGCTGGGCCCCGGCTGGGCCGCTCTCCCGGCGCCGCTGCAAGCCCGCTACACCGGAGCTCCCCGCCGGCTGGGCCGCGCTGCAGCGGGCTAATCCAGGCTCGTCCGGATTTCACCTGGGCTACGGCGGGGCGAGATGCGCAGGCTCCTGCTGGGCGAGCTGCCGGCGATCCGGTCGTGTTCCGGCCACTGCTGCGTCGCCAAAGTCAGCTAAGTGCTAATAGCTTATCTTTCTAGAGTATTCGGAAATAGCAAGTTTTTACTAAGTATTCACCAGCTACTATCCTAGTAAGTGATTTACTATATCTCCGGGATTAAGTGTGTCAACCCGGGGGCTAGCCAGCTTATCTAAAGTCTAATATCTTATGTCTAGCCAGTCAGTGCTTTGTTACTGTTCAAGTTTAAATTAGTTTACATGCTAGCACACATGCTTCTCAGTAAGTCTCCTGTATGTCTGTTTATATGTCAAATTGCTACATATGCCTGCTGCAAGTAGTATCCTTAGTATCAGTTTGCATGTATACAGTCTTATGCAAAGTTTCATCTGGGCATGTTATATGCCGGTTTTATATGCCAACAGCAAGATGTTATGTCAAATTCCATGTCTTTGCATATATCAACCAGTATATCTGCAATAGTGCTAGATTCAGTATGCCAGTTAACATATCAAGTTCAGTATCTACTTATATGCCAAATGCTTTATCCTATATGCTATGTGTCATATGCCAAGGCTCGTATGCCGGTTTATATATGTTGAATGCCATGTGCTAGCTATTGCAAGTTTACAGTCAAATCAGCTTATATGCCTATCTCAGTACCAGTTTATGCATGCTCTATCACAAATCTCACATGCCAGTTACAGTATACTTGCATTTGTATGCCGGCACATGAGTGCCAAATATCTATTGTGAGATGCCAAGTTTGCTTATATGCCAGTTGCAGTATGTCTACATTTATATGCCGGCACATGAGTGCCTAGTTCTTCCTTGTGAGTTGCCAAGTTAGCATATATGTCAAACTGCTATATCTCAGTCTGTATGCCAAGTGCTTTGTGTCATATGCTATGTACCGAGTGCAATGGGCTATATGCCAAACTCCATATGCTAGATTGCAATATGCCAAATGCTATGACCATTGCTATGTCTTTTAGTATGACAACAGAACAGGTTGGATATTTCGTCATATATATATCTATTATCCGGCTATGACTCTCCATATTGCCATTACAAGAAGAAATTGCTATTGTACCACCAGGGCTTCAGTTTATATCTCAAAGTCTCAGGAATTTCAGTATACCGGCATATGTTATATTTTGTATCCTGGCCGGCATATTTTATGTCCCAGCCAGCATATCTTTACATCCTGGCCAGCATATCTCAGAGTCTCAGGTCTCAGGTATGTCAGTTTGTTAGCACATCAGGTTATTAAGTGATATCTTGAGTCACTTGGATTTTAGTATGCCGGCATATCATGGCAAAAGTAAGATGTCAGTATGCTGGCATATCATGGCAAAGAGCAAAATGTCAGTATGCCAGCATATCATGGCAAAGAGTAAGATTTCAGTATGCCAGCATATCATGGCAAAAGTAAGATTTCGGTATGCTGGCATAACATAGCAAGAGTAAGATGTCAGTATGCTGGCATATCATGGCAAAGAGCAAATGTCAGTATGCCAGCATATCATGGCAAAGAGTAAAGTTTCAGTATGCCATCATATCATGGCAAAAGTAAGATTTCGGTATGCTGGCATAACATAGCAAGAGTAAGATTTCAGTATGCCAGCATATCATGGCAAAAGTAAGATTTCGGTATGCTGGCATAACATAGCAAGAGTAAGATGTCAGTATGCTGGCATATCATGGCAAAGAGCAAAATGTCAGTATGCCAGCATATCATGGCAAAGAGTAAAGTTTCAGTATGCTGGCATATCATGGCAAAGAGCAAAATGTCAGTATGCCGGCATATCATGGCAAGAGTAAAGTTTCAGTATGCCGGCATATCATGGCAAGAGTAAGATTTTTAGTATGCCGGCATATCAGGACAAGAGTAAGATTTCAGTATGCCGGCATATCAGGGAAAGAGTAAGATTTCAGTATGCCGGCATATCAGGGCAAGAGTAAGATTTCAGTATGCTGGCATATCATGGCAAGAGTAAAGTTTCAGTATGCCGGCATATCATGGCAAAAGTAAGATTTCAGTATGCCGGCATATCATGGCAAAGAGCAAAATGTCAGTATGCCAGCATATCATGGCAAAGAGCAAAATGCCAGTATGCCAGCATATCATGGCAAAGAGCAAAATGTCAGTATGCCAACATATCATGGCAAGAGCAAAATCTCAGTATGTCGACATATCATGGCATCGACCAAAATCCCCAATCACCGTTTATTTCGGTTCGCCAGCATATCAAGGCATATATCCATAACTCATATCGCCGTTTATTTCGGCATGCCAACATATCACGGCATTCTGTAATTCTTTCAGTTATCGCCAATTCTGGCACAGTAATATATCGAGACATCGATCTCAAAGCTAACAAGCATCATATCTGTTATCATATCCGGTTTCATAGAGTATCCCGGTTTAGCATATTAACATGTCTTATCATTTTTGCATACTAACAAGTGCCCAGCGATGGCACAGCCCAAGAGGCATATCAGTATACCGGCATTGTCAAAGCAGACAATGTCGATGAGACATAGCCTGAGAGGCAAAGTGTCGATATAGTGCCCAAAGAGGCGAAATAGCTCAAAAGGCAAAAGCAGCCTAAGAGGCATATCAGTATACCGGCATTGTCAAAGCAGATAATGTCGATGAGACATAGCCTGAGAGGCAAAGTGTCGATATAAAGCCCAAAGAGGCAAATAGCTCAAAAGGCAAAAGTAACCCAAGAGGCATATCAGTATACCGGCATTGTCAAAGCAGACAATGTCGATGAGACATAGCCTGAGAGGCAAAGTGTCGATATAAAGCCCAAGAGGCATATCAGTATACCGGCATTGTCAAGGTAGACGATGTCGATGAGACATAGCCCAAGAGGCAAAGTGTCGATATAGACAAAGAAGGCACGGTAGTATTTTGAGATAGCCCACGAAGGCTAGCATATCACGTATAAGAGTGTATGTCAAACAGGATATTGCCTGTGATGGCATGAGATAGAATTTGGCCAGTGCAGGCCAACGTATCAGCTTCGTGAGTATGAGTTTGGGACTTTGGTATATTTTTTTTTGTTGAAGCCTGTGCACAACTCTGCGAGTCCTCCACAGCCTCGGGGGCTAATGTCGGGGATATAACCCCGGGTATACCAAAGTACCCTATTTATAAACTTATATATGTTGTATAGCTATTTTATATATGCAGGAATATTGAAGAACAAGCAAACAGCAGCCTGGGCCGGATTAACCAAGCCTAGGCCGGATTATATTGAAGCTGGGCCGGCATAAGGTGAAATCCCGGTCTGGCCGGCTTGTTTTATCCCGGCTGGGCCTCCTCCGGCCGGCCTGCCCCGCTTGGGCCGCTTCTTCATCCACCCGGCTGGGCCGGCCTCCCAGCAACCCGGCTAGGCCGGTGCGCCCCCGGGTGGGCCTCCTCGCCCGCTGCCCCGGCTGGGCTCCCGCCCCGCAGGCCGACTCCGGCTGGGCCTTCTGGCCGCACCCCGGCTGGGCTCCTGGTCGCACCTCGGCTGGGCCGGAGCCTTTGCCCCGGCTGGGCCTTAGGCCGGACGCCCGGCTGGGCTTCCTCCAGCTCCACGCCCCGGCTGGGCCGGATCGGGAGGATCCGGCCTGGCCGGGATTCCTTTCCAGGCCGGCATATGCTGATCCCGGTGGGCCGGATCGACTATTCCGGCTGGGCCACCTTCTACTTGCTGTTCCGGCCGGGCCAGGCCGGGATTCCCTGGCCCAGGCCGGATTACTCCTCCCCAGGGCCGATATTCACTCTCTCCGGGACATATTCCTCATCCGGTATCGACTCCGACACTTTGTGCCAGTCCTGGGACGCCACCGGGCTCGGACTGGCACATCCTCCATCATCATATGCTGGTCTTGGGACGCTCCTTAGCTCAGACCAGCATATCCCTCCTCTCCTAGTCAGTCTTATCCTCAGGAGGAGGATAAGACTGATGACATGGTGATCCTGAAGACAGATGCTAGAAGACGAAGGCAAGGACTCCAAGTACAGACATCGATGGGACTAGCCCATGACCGTGACGCATCGCACAGTACCGAGGACGGTACCGTGCTGATGCAGGCCACAGTGTGACAAGACCCCAGTAGTCAAGCTCAGCCACAGTGTATGTGCACTATGCAGTGGGCCTCACCTTGTCCCCTGGGCACCCTATATAAGGGGCACCAGGGGGAACGAGCAGCCCAGCCTCCGGAGGAGGCTCATTCTCTCTCGCTCCATGGGAGCTCTCTAGCACTAGCTGTTTAGCTCCTGCCCAGTGCAGCCTCAGATAGGCAGATGAACAGCTCAAGGAGCACCATTGTAGCTCTCATGTGAAGCTCATATAGATCAGACATGCAGGAGTAGGGGTGTTACCTCCTCACGAGGGCCCCGAACCTGGGTAGCTCGATGTGTTAGCAGTGAGTTCTGTGCCCGGTCTCTACCGAGCTTCCCCTCTCCCGGATCCGCCAGTGTACAGTCGGCCCCCATTTAAGCCACCCTGTGGCATATGTTGTTTCACCACGACGACATGTCCAGACAAATGTGTCGGACTTCTTCATCAGCTGATATAATGGCAAAGCTTTCTCTCCAAGTCGGCTTATGAAACGGCTCAGGGATGCGAGGCACCCTGCAAACTTCTGTACTTCCTTCAAATCTGTCGGCGGCTTCATTCTTTCTATAGCACGAATCTTGCCGGGATTTACCTCAATACCCCGGCTGGAAACAAGGAAGCCGAGCAACTTGCCCGCCGGCACACCGAAGGTACACTTTGCCGGATTTAACTTCATCCGGAACCTCCTCAGATTTGCGAAGGTTTCCCGGAGATCGCCTATGAGAGTTTCACTCTCCTTGGTCTTTATGACGACATCGTCGACATATACCTGCACATTTTTATCTATTTGATCATGCAAACACTTCTGCATACATCTCTGGTAAGTTGCGCCGGCATTTCTTAAACCGAACGGCATAGTGAGATAGCAATAAGCCCCGTAGGGGGTGATAAAGGATGTCTTTATTTGATCCGGCTCATACAAAGGGATCTGGTGGAAACCAGAATAGGCATCTACAAATGATAACAGTTCACATCCAGCTATGGAATCAATCACTTGATCGATTCGAGGGAGCGGGAATGGATCTTTAGGGCATGCCTTGTTCAAGTTGGTGTAATCAACACACATCCGCCATACTTTCACTATGGCGGGCTCATCTTTCTTCTTTTCCACCAAAACCGGATTAGACACCCAATCCGGATGAAGCACTTCCTTGATAAAGCCGGAGGCTAAGAGCCTGGCCACTTCCTCCCATATGGCTTTCCTTCTATCGCCGGCATTCCGCCGGAGCGGCTGCTTCACCGGCTTAGCATCCGGTCTCACATGCAATGCGTGCTCAGCCAGCTCCCTCGGCACACCTTGCAAGTCTGAAGTAGACCATGCAAAGATATCCCGATTCTCACGGAGGAAGCTGATGAGCTCGCTTTCCTATTTGGGATCCAAACTTGTCCCAACCAGGGCATGACGCTCCGGGAAAGTTTCATCCAGAGGCACCTTTTTTACCTCCTTGCCTGCTTGAAAAGTAGCACTGCCACCGGGATTTGCCATGCCCGGCATAGATTTGCCGGCCACGACCGTTTCAGCAATCTCCACTGCTCGCTTGAGCCTCTTCTTTTCCTCTGCAATGATCAGAGTCTCGGCCAGATTAGATCCGGCGGTTGCACATGCCATCGAGCGCTTGTAATCACCAATGATGGTGATCACTCCCTTGGGCCCCGGCATTTTCATCTTTAGATACGCAACATGCGTAGAGGCCATGAATTTTGCCAGTGCCGGCCTACCCAGCAAAGCATGGTAGGGACTTTCCAAATCAACCACCTCGAACATGAGATTTTCCACCCTGCAGTTATCCCGGCTGCCAAACATGACATCCATCCGGATCTTGCCCATCGGCGCACACGAAAGTCCCGGCACAATGCCGTGGAATGTGGTCTTGCTTGGCTCCAACATATTCTCCTTGATTCCCAGTTTCTGCATCGTATCTCGGTACATGATGTTGATGCTGCTACCATTGTCAATGAGGACCTTGCTGAACCTCACGTTATTAGCCGGCCCGACGAATGTCGGATCCATCACCAGAGCATACCCGCCGGGGTTTGGCATGATCCTGGGATGATCTGCCCTGTCCCTGCCAATGGCCTGGTCAGACCAGTACATTAGCTTCGGTACTGCTGACATAACGGCATTTACCTCCAGACACCGCCAGTACAAGCTCTGCTTGTCTGTTCTTTCGGTCTCAAAGACCATGTAGCTCTGATCATGTTCCTTGTACTCATTTCGGCCCGCTGCTGGGCCTCCGGCATAGTGCTCCGGGTTATGGTTCTGATCCACTTGATTTACACCGGCATTTCCGGCATTGCCCTGACTCCCGGGATTAGCCGGCCTGGGCGGGACTGCAATTGTATTGGCACCTGTCAACGGCGATGGGGCTGCCGGGACAGGTGGTCTAGCGGGTCCCCAAGGACCTGCACGACCTGCCAATATGTCGTCCAGCCACGAACAGTTTCTGGTCAAATGATTCGCCGGCTTACCCGGCTGGAATGTGTGAAACACACAAGGCTTGTCCATGGCCAAACCTACTGTATACTTCGGCCACTGCTTCTTCTGGCCGGCAGCTCCGCCGGCGTTCTTGTTGATCCAGACATTCTTTTTCTGGAAAGGCTGTGGTTGTTGCTGCTGAGGCTGTTGATAGCCCTCATATCTCGGACGCTGGATACTGCCGGCGCCCTCTTGCTCTTCCTCCACCGCTGCTACTTGTGCTGCCCCATACCGGTAATCCGGCCTTTCATCTCTTCTCTTGTTCCGGTTATCGGTGCGATAGTATTGCCCTGGTCTCCCGGCGCTGATGGTGTTCCCCTGAGTCTGCCCCTGTCCTTGTGAATCAAGGGTGGGCTGCATGGGATCTCCCAGAGCATAACTATCGGCTATCTTGATTGTCTCGGCCAACGTGGCCGGCATTTACCTCTGAAGCTTTTGCCACAACATGGTGCCGTGCCGGCACCCATGAGCAAACCACATGATGGCCTGCTGCTCGACTACTCCTTCGCAGGAATTGCGCAAGGTGCACCACCTGGTTAGGTAGTCACGATCAGTCTCATTCACTCCTTGCCGGCAGTTAGCCAGCTGCTGAGGACGATTCGGCCTCTTGTATGTGCTGGTGAAGTTTGACACAAACTGCTCATCGAAATCAACCCAGCCATTGATACTTCCGGCCGGCAGATTGTTCAGCCATATCCTGGCTGGTCCTTCTAGCATTTGCGGTACATATCGTACCGCCCATCTGAGGTTTCCTCCAGCAATGTTCACTGCGGTGGAGTAATCCTCCAACCAATCTTCCGGCTTTGTACTGCCGTTATATGTCCTCGCGCCACGCGCGAGCTGGAAGAAGTAAGGTACCGGTTCACCCATGATCCGGGGTCCAAAGCACATAGGACCCGGAGCTCCTTGTCTCTCCACCAACTCCGTTTGGTGAATCCTGTCCAGCTTGAAGCGCGCATCACTTGCTGCTAAGGACCGAGGTCCTAGCCGGGATGCAATTGGGCCCGCGATCACTTTCTCCTGCTGCTGCTCCGGCTGATACTGCTCAGTATGCCGGCCTTGCTGATGCTGCTGCTGATATCCCGCCCTGACAAGGGCGGAATTGCCATCATCTTCCCGATGTCTCGGTTGACCTGCACCTTGCTGCTGCACTGCACCTCCGGCGCCCTGCTGCTGACGCCGGGCTGCACTGTTACTCCGGCCAGCACCGGCTGACACTGCCCCATGCCCGGCCGGCACATTCTGGCCAGCCTTCTTGCTGCCGACATACTTGTCAGCCTGTCCGGCACTCTTCTGCACTATTGCCTGCTTTCCGGCGATTGCCGGATCATACACTTGGAGCTGCTTGTCCCGGCGGCCAGAGGTCACACTTCCGGCACGCCGGGCACTTGGATGCGGGGACGAAGCCTCGCCCCTCGACCTTGCGCCGGCACCTCCTACCGACGCAATGTACTGGGATGCCCCGGCACCTGGGTTTGCCTTCTTAAAAGCCTCCTGCTGCTTGGTAGCTTCAGACAAAAGATGGTTAAGTCGGGCTTGCTGCTCATGCAGTGCTTCGCCGGACAGATTAGCTAAGTCCTTAGCTACCTCGGCTGCTACTCTAAGGTTCTTTACTGGGGAGCTATAAATTACCTTAGGCACAGTACTAGTTGCAGTATGACTCTTAGCCCTAGCATCTTTGCCTAGCTCAGTGTTAAGATCCCTGCCTCTAGTTCTAACCTCATCTATCCGGCTAGGCCGGGTTACCACAGGAGTAAAACCATGGGCTGCCTCATACTCACAGAGTTGCCGGTTAAACCGTTCGCGCTCCTGGTGCATGGCCAGGGCCTCGTCGACGAGGGCCTAACGAGATCCTTCCAGGACCTCCCTTGTCTGCTCCGGATCATCGCCGGATCGCACCGGCTCGAGAAGTCGCTCGATGATGGGAAGAAGCACCTGACCTTTTGCCGGCACAGCGGAAGTGCCGGCCAGGTTCTCGACACGCTCCAACGGAGGACGTGCCGACCTCTTGGCCTTTGGCGGCTCTGGTGGAGTTTCTCCTGCTGCTGCTCCTGCGGCCTTGCCGGCACAATCTGCCGGCGGCGCTGATGTGCCGGCCATCATCACCTCGGCCGACTCTACTGAGCGAGCGCTATGCCCAGCGTGAGCCAACCGATGTGATGGAGGATCCGACGCCACCAGCACCTTTTCCCCGCAAACTCTCTCAGTCCCCACGTACACCTCGTGGGAACCGAAAGACATGATCCGGCCATCCCTGGGGAACGGCCGGCCGCCGAGACATCCAGCGTTGTCACTAACGAAGCTGAGCGAGCCTAGCCTCTGGACGAGGCCAGAGACCACGCGCACTCCTGAAGCTGCTATCACAGACCCCGTCCGAATAAACACTCCGCCCAGCATATCGATCTGCCCCACGGTGGGCGCCAAATGTCGTCGTGGTGAAACAACATATGCCATAGGATGGCTTAAATGGGGGCCGAACTAGATGCTGGAGGATTCGGGAGAGGGGAACGAGCTAAAAAGCACGACAGAAAGGAACACAGATCTACCCAGGTTCGGGGCTCTCGTAAGGAGATAACACCCCTACTCCTGCTCTACTGGTTGTATATTTGGATCGATGGAGTACACAACAATGGTGCTTCCCAGCTCTCTGCTAGAGAAGGAAGAATAACTGCTAAGTGTAGGAACACAGAGTGACCAACCCTTTGCTAGGGCTCCCTATGCCACCTTATATAGTGGTAGCCAGGGTTACAACGGTCATATGAGACCAGCAGACACGAGCTACACTCCAAATAGGACTTGCTGACGAAGGCAGAGGCCCTTGACTTCCTCCCTGATTGCTCTTGATGGGACTTCATATCCCTGTACCTTGTACTTCCTGCACTGTGACCTTACCCTTGTGAGGTAAGCTCTGTACTTGTGCACAGTGAGGGTAGGTAACCTCCACTGTGCACCCTGCCACCACACTCTCCTACCATGCTTGGATGTTTTCTTCCTTGATTGTAGGGACACGACATCTTAGCTGACTTTTGTATCCCGGATACGACCGTTGGCCATACCCTGGACATATATGCCGGACCAACGACCTATACAGGTCGGGTAATCCGGCCCCCTGCTCCTGCACAACACACCAAATAATTAGGCCAGCATATCTGAGTATATGCCGGCACACCTATACTAGTATTCCGGCTATACCGGCATATCCAAGTATCAGCCGGGATACGCATATACCCCGGCCCTGCCTATTCCCTTATATCCCGGCCAGACACTTTCTTGGTCAACCGGCATAAAGCCAATCATAGTCGTTGTATCTTTCTAGCCTCTTGACCCTACCGGGGGTATACCCCCCGACAGCTAGTGTGTTCCATGTGCTTTGGTTAGGTCATATGTACATGGAAAGCAAAGACTTGCCCATGCATAGCTCCCGAAGCCCGGTCTACGGTGAAACCCTACCCCGTTGCACCTGTGCGGTCTACCCCCTAACTTTCTTGGGACAACGCCAAGATGGGAGGCTAGTGTGTTCCATGTGCTTTGGTTAGGTCATATGTAGGGAAACAAAGGTTTGCCCATGCATAGCTCCCGAAGCCCGATCTACGACAAAACCCTAGCCCGCTGCACCTGTGCGGTCTACCCCCTAGCTTTTTTTGGACGACGACAAGATGGGAGGCTAGTGTGTTCCATGTGCTTTGGTTAGGTCATATGTACATTGGAAGCAAAGGTTTGCCCATGCATAGCTCCCGAAGCCGGGTCTAAGGTGAAACCCTAGCCCGCTGCACCTGTGCGATCTAACCCCTAGCTTTGTTCGGACGACGCCAAGATGGGAGGCTAGTGTGTTCTATGTGATTTCGTTAGGTCATATGTACATGGAAAGCAAAGGTTTGCCCATGCATAGCTCCCGAAGCCCATTCTACGGCGAAACCCTAGCCCGCTGCACCTGTGCGGTCAACCCCTAGCTTTCTTCGGACGATGCCAAGATGGGAGGCTAGTGTGTTCCGTGTGCTTTGGTTAGGTCATATGTACATGGGAAACAAAGGTTTGCCCATGCATAGATACCAAAGCCCGATCTATGGCGAAATCCTAGCCCGCTGCACCTGTGCGGTCTACCCCCCTAGATTTTTTCGAACGACGCCAAGATGGGAGGCTAATGTGTTCCGTGTGCTTTGGTTAGGTCATATGTACATTGGAAACAAAGGTTTGCCCATGCATAGCTCCCGAAGCCGGGTCTACGGCGAAACCCTAGCCCGCTGCACCTGTGCGGTCTACCCCTAGCTTTCTTCGGACGAAGCCAAGATAGGAGGCTAGTGTGTTCTATGTGCTTTGGTTAGGTCATATGTACATGGCAAGCAAAGGTTTGCCCATGCATAGCTCCCGAAGCCCGGCCTACGGTGAAACCCTAGCCCGCTGCACCTATGCGGTCTACCCCCTAGCTTTCTTCGGACGATGCCAAGATGGGAGGCTAGTGTGTTCCATGTGCTTTGGTTAGGTCATATGTACATGGCAAGCAAAGATATGCCCATGCATAGATCCCGAATCTCGGTCTACGGTGAAACCCTAGCCCGCTGCACCTGTCTAGTCTACCCCCCTAGCTTTCTTCGGACGACGCCAAGATGGGAGGCTAGTGTGTTCCATGTGCTTTGGTTAGGTCATATGTACATGGAAAGCAAAGGTTTGCCCATGCATAGCTCCCGAAGCCCGGTCTATGGCGAAACCCTAGCGCGCTGCACCTGTGCGGTCTACCACCTAGCTTTCTTCGGATGACGCCAAGATGGGAGGCTAGTGTGTTCCATGTGCTTTGGTTAGGTCATATGTACATGGGAAACAAATGTTTGCCCATGCATAGCTCCCGAAGCCCGGTCTACGGCGAAACCCTAGCCCGCTGCACCTGTGCGGTCTACCCCCCTAGCTTTTTTCGGATGACGCCAAGATGGGAGGCTAGTGTGTTCCATGTGCTTTGGTTAGGTCATATGTACATTGGAAACAAAGGTTTGCCCATGCATAGCTCCCAAAGCCGGGGCTACGGCGAAACCCTAGCCCGCTGCACCTGCGCGGTTTACCCACCTAGCTTTCTTCGGACGATGCCAAGATGGGAGGCTAGTGTGTTCCATGTTCTTTGGTTAGGTCATATGTACATGGCAAGCAAAGGTTTGCCCATGCATAGCTCCCGAAGTGGGTCTACGGTGAAACCCTAGCCCGCTGCACCTGTGCGGTCTACCCCCCTAGCTTTCTTCGGACGACGCCAAGATGGGAGGCTAGTGTGTTCCATGTGCTTTGGTTAGGTCATATGTACATGGCAAGCAAAGGTTTGCCCATGCATAGATCCCAAAGCCCAGTATACGGCGAAACCCTAGCCCGCTGCACCTGTGCAATCTACCCCCTAGCCTTCTTCGGACGACGCCAAGATGGGAGGCTAGTGTGTTCCATGTGCTTTGGTTAGGTCATATGTACATGGAAAGCAAAGGTTTGCCCATGCATCGCTCCCGAAGCCCGGTCTACGGCGAAACCCTAGCCTGCTACACCTGTGCAGTCTACCCCCTAGCTTTCTTCGAACGACGCCAAGATGGGAGGCTAGTGTGTTCCATCTTCTTTGGTTAGGTCATATGTACATGGGAAACAAAGGTTTGCCCATGCATAGCTCCCGAAGCCTGGTCTACGGCGAAACCCTAGCCCGCTGCACCTGTGCGGTCTACCCCCTAGCTTTCTTCGGACGACGCCAAGATGGGAGGCTAGTGTGTTCCATGTGCTTTGGTGAGGTCATATGTACATTGGAAACAAAGGTTTGCCCATGCATAGCTCCCGAAGCCGGGTCTACGGCAAAACCCTAGCCCACTGCACCTGTGCGGTCTACCCCCTAGCTTTCTTCGGACAACGCCAAGATGGGAGGCTAGTGTGTTCCGTGTGCTTTGGTTAGGTCATATGTACATGGCATGCAAAGGTTTGCCCATGCATAGCTCCCGAAGCCTGTTCTACGGCGAAAGACTAGCCCGCTGCACCTGTGCGGTCTACCCCCTAGCTTTCTTCGGACGACGCCAAGATGGGAGGCTAGTGTGTTCCATGTTCTTTGGTTAGGTCATATGTACATGGCAAGCAAAGGTTTTCCCATGCATAGCTCCCGAAGCCCGGTCTACGGCGAAACCCTAGCCCGCTGCACCTGTGCGGTCTACCTCCTAGCTTTCTTTGGACGACGCCAAGATGGGAGGCTAGTGTGTTCCATGTGCTTTGGTTAGGTCATATGTACATGGAAAGCAAAGACTTGCCCATGCATAGCTCCCGAAGCCCGGTCTACGGTGAAACCCTACCCCGTTGCACCTGTGCGGTCTACCCCCCTAACTTTCTTGGGACAACGCCAAGATGGGAGGCTAGTGTGTTCCATGTGCTTTGGTTAGGTCATATGTAGGGAAACAAAGGTTTGCCCATGCATAGCTCCCGAAGCCCGATCTACGACAAAACCCTAGCCCGCTGCACCTGTGCGGTCTACCCCCTAGCTTTTTTTGGACGACGACAAGATGGGAGGCTAGTGTGTTCCATGTGCTTTGGTTAGGTCATATGTACATTGGAAGCAAAGGTTTGCCCATGCATAGCTCCCGAAGCCCGATCTACGACAAAACCCTAGCCCGCTGCACCTGTGCGGTCTACCCCCTAGCTTTTTTCGGACGACGACAAGATGGGAGGCTAGTGTGTTCCATGTGCTTTGGTTAGGTCATATGTACATTGGAAGCAAAGGTTTGCCCATGCATAGCTCCCGAAGCCGGGTCTAAGGTGAAACCCTAGCCCGCTGCTCCTGTGCGGTCTACCCCCTAGCTTTCTTCGGACGACGCCAAGATGGGAGGCTAGTGTGTTCTATGTGATTTGGTTAGGTCATATGTACATGGCAAGCAAAGGTTTGCCCATGCATAGCTCCCGAAGCCGATTCTACGGCGAAACCCTAGCCCGCTGCACCTGTGCGGTCAACCCCTAGCTTTCTTCGGACGATGCCAAGATGGGAGGCTAGTGTGTTCCATGTGCTTTGGTTAGGTCATATGTACATGGGAAACAAAGGTTTGCCCATGCATAGCTACCAAAGCCCGATCTATGGCGAAACCCTAGACCGCTGCACCTGTGCGGTCTACCCCCCTAGATTTTTTCGATCGACGCCAAGATGGGAGGCTAATGTGTTCCGTGTGCTTTGGTTAGGTCATATGTACATTGGAAACAAAGGTTTGCCCATGCATAGCTCCCGAAGCCAGGTCTACGGCGAAACCCTAGCCCGCTGCACCTGTGTGGTCTACCCCTAGCTTTCTTCGGACGAAGCCAAGATGGGAGGCTAGTGTGTTCTATGTGCTTTGGTTAGGTCATATGTACATGGCAAGCAAAGGTTTGCCCATGCATAGCTCCCGAAGCCCGGTCTATGGTGAAACCCTAGCCCGCTGCACCTGTACGGTCTACCCCCTAGCTTTCTTCGGACGATGCCAAGATGGGAGGCTAGTGTGTTCCATGTGCTTTGGTTAGGTCATATGTACATGGCAAGCAAAGGTATGCCCATGCATAGATCCCGAATCTCGGTCTACGGTGAAACCCTAGCCCGCTGCACCTGTCCAGTCTACCCCCCTAGCTTTCTTCGGACGACGCCAAGATGGGAGGCTAGTGTGTTCCATGTGCTTTGGTTAGGTCATATGTACATGGAAAGCAAAGGTTTGCCCATGCATAGCTCCCGAAGCCCGGTCTATGGCGAAACCCTAGCACGCTACACCTGTGCGGTCTACCCCCCTAGCTTTTTTCGGATGACGCCAAGATGGGAGGCTAGTGTGTTCCATGTGCTTTGGTTAGGTCATATGTACATTGGAAACAAAGGTTTGCCCATGCATAGCTCCCAAAGCCGGGTCTACGGCGAAACCCTAGCCCACTGCACCTGCGCGGTTTACCCACCTAGATTTCTTCGGACGATGCCAAGATGGGAGGCTAGTGTGTTCCATGTGCTTTGGTTAGGTCATATGTACATGGCAAGCAAAGGTTTGCCCATGCATAGCTCCCGAAGCGGGTCTACGGTGAAACCCTAGCCCGCTGCACCTGTGCGGTCTACCCCCCTAGCTTTCTTCGGACGACGCCAAGATGGGAGGCTAGTGTGTTCCATGTGCTTTGGTTAGGTCAAATGTACATGGCAAGCAAAGGTTTGCCGATGCATAGATCCCAAAGCCCAGTCTACGGCGAAACCCTAGCCCGCTGCACCTGTGCAATCTACCCCCTAGCCTTCTTCGGACGACGCCAAGATGGGAGGCTAGTGTGTTCCATGTGCTTTGGTTAGGTCATATGTACATGGAAAGCAAAGGTTTGCCCATGCATCGCTCCCGAAGCCCGGTCTACGGCGAAACCCTAGCCCGCTGCACCTGTGCAGTCTACCACCTAGCTTTCTTCGGACGACGCCAAGATGGGAGGCTAGTGTGTTCCATCTGCTTTGGTTAGGTCATATGTACATGGGAAACAAAGGTTTGCCCATGCATAGCTCCCGAAGCCTGGTCTACGGCGAAACCCTACCCCGCTGCACCTGTGCGGTCTACCCCCCTAGCTTTTTTCGGACGACGCCAAGATGGGAGGCTAGTGTGTTCCATGTGCTTTGGTGAGGTCATATGTACATTGGAAACAAAGGTTTGCCCATGCATAGCTCCCGAAGCCGGGTCTACGGCGAAACCCTAGCCCACTGCACCTGTGCGGTCTACCCCTAGCTTTCTTCGGACAACACCAAGATGGGAGGCTAGTGTGTTCCATGTGCTTTGGTTAGGTCATATGTACATGGCATGCAAAGGTTTGCCCATGCATAGCTCCCGAAGCCTAGTCTATGGCGAAACACTAGCCCGCTGCACCTGTGCGGTCTACCCCCTAGCTTTCTTCGGACGACGCCAAGATGGGAGGCTAGTGTGTTCCATGTGCTTTGGTTAGGTCATATGTACATGGCAAGCAAAGGTTTTCCCATGCATAGCTCCCGAAGCCCGGTCTACGGCGAAACCCTAGCCCGCTGCACCTGTGCGGTCTACCTCCTAGCTTTCTTCGGACGACGCCAAGATGGGATGCTAGTGTGTTCCATGTGCTTTGGTTAGGTCATATGTACATGGAAAGCAAAGACTTGCCCATGCATAGCTCCCGAAGCCCGGTCTACGGTGAAACCCTACCCCATTGCACCTGTGCGGTCTACCCCCCTAGCGTTCTTGGGACAACACCAAGATGGGAGGCTAGTGTGTTCCATGTGCTTTGGTTAGGTCATATGTAGGGAAACAAAGGTTTGCCCATGCATAGCTCCCGAAGCCCGATCTACGACAAAACCCTAGCCTGCTGCACCTGTGCGGTCAACCCCTAGCTTTCTTCGGACGATGCCAAGATGGGAGGCTAGTGTGTTCCATGTGCTTTGGTTAGGTCATATGTACATGGGAAACAAAGGTTTGCCCATGCATAGCTACCAAAGCCCGATCTATGGCGAAACCCTAGCCCGCTGCACCTGTGCGGTCTACCCCCAAGATTTTTTCGAACGACGCCAAGATGGGAGGCTAATGTGTTCCGTGTGCTTTGGTTAGGTCATATGTACATTGGAAACAAAGGTTTGCCCATGCATAGCTCCCGAAGCCGGGTCTACGGCGAAACCCTAGCCCGCTGCACCTGTGCGGTCTACCCCTTGCTTTCTTCGGACGAAGCCAAGATGGGAGGCTAGTGTGTTCTATGTGCTTTGGTTAGGTCATATGTACATGGCAAGCAAAGGTTTGCCCATGCATAGCTCCCGAAGCCCGGTCTACGGTGAAACCCTAGCCCGCTGCACCTGTGCGGTCTACCCCCTAGCTTTCTTCGGACGATGCCAAGATGGGAGGCTAGTGTGTTCCATGTGCTTTGGTTAGGTCATATGTACATGGCAAGCAAAGGTATGCCCATGCATAGATCCCGAATCTCGGTCTACGGTGAAACCCTAGCCCGCTGCACCTGTCCAGTCTACCCCCCTAGCTTTCTTCGGACGACGCCAAGATGGGAGGCTAGTGTGTTCCATGTGCTTTGGTTAGGTCATATGTACATGGAAAGCAAAGGTTTGCCCATGCATAGCTCCCAAAGCCCGTTCTATGGCGAAACCCTAGCGCGCTGCACCTGTGCGGTCTACCACCTAGCTTTCTTCGGATGACGCCAAGATGGGAGGCTAGTGTGTTCCATGTGCTTTGGTTAGGTCATATGTACATGGGAAACAAATGTTTGCCCATGCATAGCTCCCGAAGCCCGGTCTACGGCGAAACCCTAGCCCGCAGCACCTGTGCGGTCTACCCCCCCTAGTTTTTTTCGGATGACGCCAAGATGGGACGCTAGTGTGTTCCATGTGCTTTGGTTAGGTCATATGTACATTGGAAACAAAGGTTTGCCCGTGCATAGCTCCCAAAACTGGGTCTACGGCGAAACACTAGCCCGCTGCACCTGCGCGGTTTACCCACCTAGCTTTCTTCGGACGATGCCAAGATGGGAGGCTAGTGTGTTCCATGTGCTTTGGTTAGGTCATATGTACATGGCAAGCAAAGGTTTGCCCATGCATAGATCCCAAAGCCCAGTCTACGGCGAAACCCTAGCCCGCTGCACCTGTGCAATCTACCCCCTAGCCTTTTTCGGACGACGCCAAGATGGGAAGCTAGTGTGTTCCATGTGCATTGGTGAGGTCATATGTACATTGGAAACAAAGGTTTGCCCATGCATAGCTCCCGAAGCCGGGTCTACGGCGAAACCCTAGCCCACTGCACCTATGCGGTCTACCCCCTAGCTTTCTTCGGACAACGCCAAGATGGGAGGCTAGTGTGTTCCATGTGCTTTGGTTAGGTCATATGTACATGGCATGCAAAGGTTTGCCCATGCATAGCTCCCGAAGCCTGGTCTACGGCGAAACACTAGCCCGCTGCACCTGTGCGGTCTACCCCCTAGCTTTCTTCGGACAACGCCAAGATGGGAGGCTAGTGTGTTCCATGTGCTTTGGTTAGGTCATATGTACATGGCAAGCAAAGGTTTTCCCATGCATAGCTCCCGAAGCCCGGTCTACGGCGAAACCCTAGCCCGCTGCACCTGTGCGGTCTACCTCCTAGCTTTCTTCGGACGACGCCAAGATGGGAGGCTAGTGTGTTCCATGTGCTTTGGTTAGGTCATATGTACATGGAAAGCAAAGACTTGCCCATGCATAGCTCCCGAAGCCCGGTCTACGGTGAAACCCTACCCCGTTGCACCTGTGCGGTCTACCCCCCTAGCGTTCTTGGGACAACGCCAAGATGGGAGGCTAGTGTGTTCCATGTGCTTTGGTTAGGTCATATGTAGGGAAACTAAGGTTTTCCCATGCATATCTCCCGAAGCCCGATCTACGACAAAACCCTAGCCCGCTGCACCTGTGCGGTCTACCCCCTAGCTTTTTTCGGACGACGACAAGATGGGAGGCTAGTGTGTTCCATGTGCTTTGGTTAGGTCATATGTACATTTGAAGCAAAGGTTTGCCCATGCATAGCTCCCAAAGCCGGGTCTACGGTGAAACCGTAGCCCGCTGCACCTGTGCGGTCTACCCCCTAGCTTTCTTCGGACGACGCCAAGATGGGAGGCTAGTGTGTTCCATGTGCTTTGGTTAGGTCATATGTACATGGCAAGCAAAGGTTTGCCCATGCATAGCTCCCGAAGCCCATTCTACGGTGAAACCCTAGCCCGCTGCACCTGTGCGGTCAACCCCTAGCTTTCTTCGGATGATGCCAAGATGGGAGGCTAGTGTGTTCCATGTGATTTGGTTAGGTCATATGTACATGGGAAACAAAGGTTTGCCCATGCATAGCTACCAAAGCCCGATCTATGGCGAAACCCTAGCCCGCTGCACCTGTGCGGTATACCCCCTAGATTTTTTTCGAACGACGCCAAGATGGGAGGCTAATGTGTTCCGTGTGCTTTGGTTAGGTCATAGGTACATTGGAAACAAAGGTTTGCCCATGCATAGCTCCCGAAGCCGGGTCTACGGCGAAACCCTAGCCCGCTGCACCTGTGCGGTCTACCCCTAGCTTTCTTCGAACGAAGCCAAGATGGGAGGCTAGTGTGTTCTATGTGCTTTGGTTAGGTCATATGTACATGGCAAGCAAAGGTTTGCCCATGCATAGCTCCCGAAGCCCGGTCTACAGTGAAACCCTAGCCCACTGCACCTGTGTGGTCTACCCCCTAGCTTTCTTCGGACGACGCAAAGATGGGAGGCTAGTGTGTTCCATGTGCTTTGGTTAGGTCATATGTACATGGCAAGCAAAGGTTTGCCCATGCATAGATCCTGAATCCCGGTCTACGGTGAAACCCTAGCCCGCTGCACCTGTCCAGTCTACCCCCTAGCTTTCTTCGGATGACGCCAAGATGGGAGGCTGGTGTGTTCCATGTGCTTTGGTTAGGTCATATGTACATGGAAAGCAAAGGTTTCCCCATGCATAGCTCCCGAAGCCCAGTCTACGGCGAAACCCTAGCCCGCTGCACCTGTGCGGTCTACCACCTAGCTTTCTTCGGATGACGCCAAGATGGCAGGCTAGTGTGTTCCATGTGCTTTTGTTATGTCATATGTACATGGGAAACAAATGTTTGCCCATGCATAGCTCCCGAAGCCCGGTCTACGGCGAAACCCTAGCCCGCTGCACCTGTGCGGTCTACCCCCCTAGCTTTTTTCGGATGACGCCAAGATGGGAGGCTAGTGTGTTCCATGTGCTTTGGTTAGGTCATATGTACATTAGAAACAAAGGTTTGCCCATGCATAGCTCCCAAAGCCGGGTCTACGGCGAAACCCTAGCCCGCTGCACCTACGCAGTTTACCCACCTAGCTTTCTTCGGACGATGCCAAGATGGGAGGCTAGTGTGTTCCATATGCTTTTGTTAGGTCATATGTACATGGCAAGCAAAGGTTTGCCCATGCATAGCTCCCGAAGCCCGGTCTACGGCGAAACCCTAGCCCGCTGCACCTGTGCGGTCTACCCCCTAGTTTTCTTCGGACGACACCAACATGGGAGGCTAGTGTGTTCCATGTGCTTTGGTTAGGTCATATGTACAAGGCAAGCAAAGGTTTTCCCATGCATAGCTCCCAAAGACCAGTCTACGGTGAAACCCTAGCCCGCTGCACCTGTGCGGTCTACCCCCTAGCTTTCTTCGGACGACGCCAAGATGGGAGGCTAGTGTGTTCCATGTGCTTTGGTTAGGTCATATGTACATGGAAAGCAAAGGTTTGCCCATGCATAGCTCCCGAAGCCCGGTCTACGGCGAAACCCTAGCCCGCTGCACCTGTGCGGTCTACCCCTAGCTTTCTTCGGATGACGCCAAGAAGGGAGGCTAGTGTGTTCCATGTGCTTTGGTTAGGTCATATGTACATTGGAAACAAAGGTTTGCCCATGCATAGCTCCCGAAACCGGGTCTACGGCGAAACCCTAGCCCGCTGCACCTGTGCGGTCTACCCCCCTAGCTTTCTTCAGACGACGCCAAGATGGGAGGCTAGTGTGTTCCATGTGCTTTGGTTAGGTCATATGTACATGGCAAGAAAAGATTTGCCCATGCATAGCTCCCAAAGCCCGATCTACGGCGAAACCCTAGCCCGCTGCACCTGTGCGGTCTACCCCCTAGATTTCTTCGGACGATGCCAAGATGGGAGGCTAGTGTGTTCCATGTGCTCTGGTTAGGTCATATGTACATGGCAAGCAAAGGTTTGCCCATGCATAGCTCCCGCAGCCCGGTCCACGGCGAAACCCTAGCCCGCTGCACCTGTGCGTTCTACCCCTAGCTTTCTTCGGACGACGCCAAGATGGGAGGCTAGTGTGTTCCATGTCCTTTGGTTAGGTCATATGTACATGGAAAGCAAAGTCTTGCCCATGCATAGCTCCCAAAGCCCGGTCTACGGCGAAACCCTAGCCCGCTGCACCTGTGCGGTCTACCCCCCTAGCTTTCTTTGGACGACGCCAAGATGGGAGGCTACTGTATTCCATGTTCTGTGGTTAGGTCATATGTACATGGGAAACAAAGGTTTGCCCATGCATAGCTCCCAAAGCCCGATCTACGGCGAAACCCTAGCCCGCTACACCTGTGCGGTCTACCCCCCTAGCTTTTTTCAGACGACGCCAAGATGGGAGGCTAGTGTGTTCCACGTGCTTTGGTTAGGTCATATGTACATTGGAAACAAAGGTTTGCCCATGCATAGCTCCCGAAGCCGGGTCTACGGTGAAACCCAAGCCCGCTGCACCTATGCGGTCTACCCCCTAGCTTTCTTTAGACGACACCAAGATGGGAGGCTAGTGTGTTCCACGTGCTTTGGTTAGGTCATATGTACATGGGAAACAAAGGTTTGCCCATGCATAGCTCCCGAAGCCTGGTCTACGACGAAACCCTAGCCCGCTGCACCTGTGCGGTCTACCCCCCTAGCTTTTTTTTGACGATGCCAAGATGGGAGGCTAGTGTGTTCCATGTGCTTTGGTTAGGTCATATGTACATGGCAAGCAAAGGTTTTCCCATGCATAGCTCCCGAAGCCCGGTCTACGGCGAAACCCTAGCCCGCTGCACATGTGCGGTCTACCCCTAGCTTTCTTCGGACGACGCCAAGATGGGAGGCTAGTGTGTTCCATGTGCTTTGGTTAGGTCATATGTACATTGGAAACAAAGGTTTGCCCATGCATAGCTCCCAAAGCCCGGTCTACGGAAACCCTAGCGCGCTACACCTGTGCGGTCTACCCCCTAGCTTTTTTCAGATGACGCCAAGATGGGAGGTGATGTCTACACACGCTTCTGTTCTTGTAGACAGTGTTGGGCCTCCAAGTGCAGAGATTTGTAGAGCAGCAGCAAGTTTCCCTTAAGTGGATCACCCAAGGTTTATCGAACTCAGGGAGGAAGAGGTCAAAGCTATCCCTCTCAAGCAACCCTGCAATTACGATACAGAAAGTCTCTTGTGTCCCCAACACACCAAATACACTTGTCAGATGTATAGGTGCACTAGTTCGGCGAAGAGATAGTGAAATACAAGTGGTATAGATGATTATAAGTAGTAAATGCAATCTAGAGTAAAAATGGCAGCAAGCAAACAAGTAACAAAACAACAAGTAAACAGTGTGCAAAGCTTGGAAACAAGGCCTAGGGATCATACTTTCACTAGTGGACACACTCCCAACAAATATAACATAATTGAACCAATAGATAACTTCTCTTCACTATGGTACTCTGAATTACTCTCCTATAGAATAACACTAATCATTGCGTAGGGCTACGAAGCACTCCTCAAAGTTCATCAAGTACTTGACAAACACCACTCATAGAGATATCCAAATCAAATCACAACTCAAGATAGATATTATTGCAACTTAGACCAAGTACTAAAACGGTGCACACACTGTCAACATTACACCATGAAAGGAGAAATAGATCACTTCAATACTATCATAGTGATAATTATTCTCATAATCCATAAAAGACCACAATCGTAGCCTAGACCAAGTACCACCATGATGCACGCACTGTCACCGTTACACCATGGCAGGAGGAATAGATTACTTTAATAACACACTAGAGTACACATAATGAAGAAGAGTAACATCTACTTATTCAACATGATACAAAGCTCACGATCACATAAAGATCACATCATGGGAGAGAGAGGTGAACCACATAGCTACCGGTAGAGCCCTCAGCCCCGGGGATGAACTACTCCCTCCTCATCATAGGAGACAGCAAGGTTGTCGTGGGAATTTGGAGACAGTAGCCATGGGGAGGCTTATCGGAGGGGCTCGACGTTGGTGACGATGGGTCCGGCTCGGGATTGTGCCAACAGAGACACCTCGGTTTACCCAGGTTCAGGGCCCTCCCGGTTGGAGGTAAACCCCTACTTCCTGCCTGCTTCGTATTGATTGGATAGTAGCGATTACAGTGCTCCTCGAGCTGTTCGGCTAGAGGAGGAAGAAGAAGATCGGATCCCCTATGCTAAGGGTCCAGGCCCCCTTATATAGACGGGGGCCTGGTTACAGGTTTCGGTAACGCTTCGGCCGGCTGCCGGCTCCTTGGCGGCGGCGTCCTTGGCCTGATCTCCTCTGGCTGCGCTCTGGCAAAGGCACTTTATAAAGTTCCTTTTCCCCAGGCCGGCATCTGGAGAGCATATCCCCTCTCCTTCGCCTAGGATCCCGCCGTGGGGAAGAGTCTTCGTCTCCTGATTGGTCGGTCGTGGTCGAGGCGTTCGTCACGCCTGTCCTGCGCCTCTGTCGCTCTTGTCGGGGCCATCCGGCTTTTGGCCAGACAACCGTTGAGGGGTTTCGCCTCCTTCGCCCGGCTCCAGCCCTCCTCGGTGGAGTCGTCAGCCGGCAGCTGTCGCAGCCGGCCCTTCCGGCTGGAGCCGGTCTTCTTGCGCCGAGGCCGTGGGATTCCCCGGGACGCCAGCCGGCATGCTGCCCGGCCTGTGGTACGCCCCCTAAGTCATCCCCACGACACTAGCCCCCGAAACTGGCGAAGTCTCATGGGCTAGCATGGGGCTTCGGCGGGTTCTTCTTTTCGCCGAAGTCTTGCTCGTCTCCATCGAAGTCCCAGGATCTCCGGCCCGGCCGGGTCGATCCAGTCGTCGAGGCTAGGCCATGCGGAGCTCTTCCGGCCGCCTCGGGACGAGCCGGCTCCGGTGATAGTCCGGCTGGCGATCGCGAGCCGACACGCTGCCTCCTGGGAGATTATGCCGCCTCGGGTTTTGTCCCCATGCTGCGGCTGGCGCAGCGCGCCAGCGGCCGGTCTCGTCATTTTAACTTCGGAATCATCATCGCCACAACTTCCCAAGTCATCGTGTTGAAATGACGTGCCCCATCAACTCCTCCCATGATCCGCTGTGGCAACTGTCGCCATGGCGCACGATACGGAAATTGGTTACCGAAACGTCGTGGGTTATCCTTTAAATCTCGAAGCCTTCGGGGGTTTTCTTCACTCTCGAGCGTCTCGCTTCCCTCACTTGGCCGGAACTATCGCCTCCACACCTCCCGTTCCGCTCTCAATGTCGGCATCCGGGGTGAACGGTGGAGCCGGGGCCGGCGACGGGCCAGGCGAGCATGGTCGCCCGCTCGGTGGCCTGGCGGGGGTTTCGCCGACGCTTCGAAAACGCGGTCGCCCGCGGGGCAGCCGCAACAAGAAGACCCTGGCTGCGCTTGCGGCCGCGGCCGCCGCCGGGGCCTCCGCCGAGCCCCTCAGGGTCGGCCGCTCCTCCTCCATTGCCGTGGCCCCCGGCGGGGCCATGGCCGCAGCAGCCAGCGGCGCCGCGGCTTCTACGGCCGCGACCTCCGTCGCCGGCCTTACCGGGACGCCCCTGCAAGCGGCGGCGGCCCTTGTTGGCGCTGCGATGGCGTTCGGTGCTGCTCCTCCAGGCCTCGCCGGCCTGGACGTCGGCGGTTCCTCCAGCGCGGCCGCCGGGAAGGCACGGAAGGCGCCGCCGCGGCCGCCCACCAGGCAACGGCTTTCCTATGTCCCGGTACACGGGTTCGCTACCGCCCTGGTGCCCCTACTGGCCGGGAGTGGGGAGCGCCTTCCGCTCCCCGCCAGCTTTGTCGGCACCATGGGGAGGAACCCCCCGACCAGCTTCATGATCGAGGATGGCAGCGGCGGGCAGCCGTTGTACGACGCCGAGGTCCTCCATGACGAGGAGGGGAAGAGCTACCTCACCGGAGGGTGGGGGCGATTCTTCAGCGACTACGGCCTGGAGCGGGGGTGGTCTCTTCTCCTGACTCACCGCGCCGGGTCGCACATCCTCTGCATCCGCGTCATCGACGGATCCGGCTGCGCCCGCGCCTACTCCCCCTGGCCATGATCGGCGAGCGGCCCCGAAGCCTCCTTCTCGGCGACGGCGTCGTCAACAGGAGTCTAGGGGTAGGAAGGGGAAATCTCTTTGCTTCCTCGGCCCTTAGCGTGGCCCTTAGTATGTAACCGCCAACCGTATGGCTTAAGAACTTCTTTAATTTCCTGCAAATCCTTACTTGCTGTAAGAACATCTTTGCTTGCTATGTGAATGTCTTTTCTTCACTGTGCCGCGATGGTTCTTCTCTTAGCAGAATCGCTTGTTGCGCGAATCCGTAGGTAGGGACTACAATAGTCACTGGCCTGCGCAAACGCTTCGGGCAGGGCTCCTCCAGCCTCAATGCGGAGGGAACGATGCTCCTGCTGGCCGGCTCTGGGGAGTGCGGGCTAGCTCCGGCTCCAGCGCGAATGGACCGGCGCTTCTGCTGGCCGGCTCCAGGAAGGGTGGGCTAGCTCCGGCTTCAGCGCGAATGGAATGGGAACCGCATCCGGTACCGGCTCGGGCAAGGGTCGGAGCCGGCGTGTTTCCTTTCCCAAGTCTTCGCGCGTTTCGAGCCACGATTGGAGCAGACCTCCTAGCCCCCAGCTCTAGCCGTTGCTCTGCGAGTGTTAGGTTTCGATTTCGCTGCTTGTCTGTCGATCGTGTCGCAGCGCCAGCTACTCGAACAGCCGGCGAGGTACTGGGGCTGGCCTGCTTCTGAGGGCCAATTCCCTTTCCCCCTAGCCCCCGAGTTTTGGGGTAGCTAGACTGTCAGCTAGCTCGAAACTAACTTCTCGCGAACGATGCCAACCGCCAAGCGAGGCAGCTCTAGCTTCGAACCTCTTGGGCGTGGCTTCTCAGCCCAAACGCCAAAGATCGTCTCTGTCAGCTACTCACTGGCTTTGCACTTGCCCGGTTCCCTCAACCTTTTCCTTAATCTTCCCACCCTTCGGCCCTTCTACCCCCAACCGGCAGCCTGGTGCCGGTTGGTCTCCCTTGGGCCGGCAGCCGAATGCCGGCCTAGGGTGGGAGCGTGCCGCGGAGTGAGAAGTAGTACTTCAGTCTATCGGGCCCCCGACTCGTGCTAGCCTACGATTAGTTGACAGACACCGCCCTTAACGTTTGGTTGAGCGGTTTTTCTATCGCTTGTGTTTCCGCTCTACGGCTTTCCCTCGTATGTGGCCTGCCGGCTCCTGTCCGTCCGGCTACGCGGAGCCGGACGGTGGAGGTTGGGCTCGAGACCTTGGTCATACGCAGTACTCATCCGGCTGGCGTGAGATCGATCGTTTTCGGGGCAGCCGGCTGCGGCTCGGTGCCTGGAGCCGGCTGCCGGTCAAGTGAATAACGCAGGAAGCAAAACATGCACGGAGTGTTTTTCTCCGGAGCCGGCCGTAACTTGCCACTCCGTTTTCCTTTATTCATTGACACATTTTTCGGGGTACAAGCTTTTGCCTTAGCAGAAGAAAGGTCTTAAGAGACTGACATTCCAGGGACGCTCGGTCTCCTTGTCAGAGTTGTCTGCCTTGTTCTTTCTGGGCTCTTGTGCGTCGATGAGGTAATATGCCCCATTGCCTAACACCCGGCTGACAATGAACGGTCCCTCCCAGGGAGAGGACAGCTTGTGCATGCCTTTAGTGCTTTGGACCAGCCGGAGTACGAGATCACCTTCGCGAAACGCGAGCGGGCGAATTTTCCGGCTGTGGTATCGTCGCAGCTGCTGCTGGTAGAGCGCCGATCTAGCCAGAGCCTGCTCTCGAGCCTCCTCGAGGAGGTCGACACCATCTTCGCGAGCTTCTTTTGCTTGTTTCTCCGTGTACTGGACAACTCTGGGAGCATCGAACTCGATGTCCGAGGGTAACACTGCCTCTGCTCCATAGACTAGGAAGAAGGGTGTGAAGCCCACAGAGCGGTTTGGAGTGGTGCGCAGGCTCCAGAGCACTGAGGGTAGCTCCTCGACCCAACAGCCGGCTGAGCGTTCGAGAGGCTCGACCAGTCTTGGTTTGATGCCGGCCAGGATCAGCCCATTTGCCTTTTCCACTTGTCCATTTGACTGAGGGTGTGCCACGGACGCCAAGTCCAGCCGGATGCCTTTCTGACCACAGTAATCAGCAAAGACTCCCTTCGCAAAGTTCGTCCCATTGTCGGTGATCATGCTGTGGGGTACTCCGTATCTTGTGATGATCTCGTTGAAGAACTTGATCGTGGATGAGCCGTCGAGTTTCTTGATTGGCTTGGCTTCGATCCATTTGGTGAACTTGTCCACGGCCACCAGCAGATGCGTCAAGCCCCCGGGTGCAGTTTTGAATGGACCTACCATGTCCAGACCCCAGACAGCGAATGGCCAGGTGAGCGGGATGGTCTTGAGGGCTGCCGCTGGGGTGTTTCTGTGCTTGGAGAAGCGCTGGCAGCCGTTGCACTGCTTCACCAGCTGCTCCGCGTTCTGCTTAGCCGTCGGCCAGTAGAATCCATGGCGGAAGGCTTTGGCCACCAAGGCTCTGGAAGATGCGTGATGTCCGCACTCCCCTTGATGTATTTCTCTTAGCAGCTTTGTCCCTTCTTCCGGCTCGATGCACTTCTGGTAGATGCCTGACACGCTGCGCTTGTACAGCTCGCTGTTGATCAGGGTGTATGCCCCAGCTCGGCGCTGAATTCGCCTAGCTTCCGCTTCATCTTGCGGCAGGTCCCCAGTGGTGAGGTAGTGGGAGAATGGCTCCGCCCATGAAGGTATCTCCCGTATGTGGAAGACACTGGCAACCAGAGGGTCAGCAGCCCCCGGGTCCGTCGTCGAGCCGGCTTCGTCTGATTGTCCGGCTGGGGGAGCGGGCACGGAGCCGGCAATCCCCTTGTCCTTCATCGAGCCGGCCGCGCTAGGCTGGCTGGCTGCCTCCTCCAGCCCCGAGACGGCAGCCCCCGAGTCCGGTTGTGGTACCTGAGCCGGGGCTGGGTCTCTAGGCACGTAGATGGATATGGATTCCGGTGAAGGCTTGATGGACGGCTTGCGAATGATCTCCAGGGATACCCCGGCTGGGATGTCCTGCTTGGTGGAGCTGATCTTAGACAGCCGGTCTGCCTCCTCGTTGCTTGCTCTGGGGACATGGTGGAACTCGCAGCCTTCAAAGAATCCGCTGAGCTGCTGCACGTAGAAGCGATAGGAGGCCATGTTGGCATCCTTAGCGTCCCAATCTCCTGAGACCTGGTGCGTTACCAGGTCGGAGTCTCCAAAGCAAAGAATCCTCCTGATTCCAATCTGCTTGGCCATCTTGAGCCCATGCACCAGGGCTTTGTATTCGGCGACGTTGTTCGACGCGCGGAAGTGCATCTGCAGCACGTACTGCAGCTTGTCTCCCTTGGGTGAGGTAAGGATGACGCCGGCTCCCAAGCCCCCGAGCAGCTTGGAGCCATCGAAGTTCATGCGCCAGTAGGTGGAGTCTGGAGCCGGCGGCAAATACTGGTGCTCTCCCCAGTCCGCGAAGAAATCCGCTATGATCTGCGACTTGATCGTCGTCCTGGGCTTGTACTGAATGGTATGAGCTGCGAGCTCAATCGCCCAGTTGGCCACCCTTCCTGACGCGTCCTTGCATCCGATGATCTCCGAGAGCGGAGTGGTGCTCACCACCATGATCGGGTGCTCCTCGAAGTAGTGCTTCAGCTTCTTGGCCGCCATGTACACGCCGTACGCGACCTTCTGATAGTGCGGGTAGTTCTGCTTGGAGAGAGTGAGCACCTCACTCAGGTAGTACACCGGGCGCTGAACCGGCAGCTCTTTGCCTTCCTCGGTGCGTTCCACTACGATCACCACGCTGATGACGCGAGGGGTCGCCGCGATATAGAGCAGCATTGGCTCTCGTGGAGCTGGCGCTGCCAAAACCGGCGCGGTAGACAAGGCTCGCTTGAGGTCGTTGAAGGCGTCATCAGCGCGCTGGGACCAAACGAAGTGATCTGTCTTCTTCATCAGCTGGTACAGCGGCATGGCCTTCTCTCCGAGCCGGCTGACGAACCGGCTAAGCGAGGCCAGGCAACCAGCAAACTTCTGCACATCTCTGAGCTGGGTGGGCTTCTCTAGGGCCTCGATGGCTTTTATCTTCGAGGGGTTAGCCTCGATCCCTCACTGGGAAACGATATAGCCTAGGAGCTGTCCAGCCGGCACACCGAAGGTGCACTTCTCTGGGTTGAGCTTCATGCGATAGCGCCACAGGTTGGTGAAGGTCTCCCTGAGATCGTCCAGGAGCGTGTTGCTCTGCTTGGTCTTCACCACCACGTCGTCCACATAGGCGTGCACGTTCCTCCCAATCTGCCCTTGCAGACATCGCTGCATGGTTCGCTGGTAAGTGGCCCCAGCGTTCTTCAGGCCGAATGGCATGGTGACGTAGCAGTAGGCTCCATATGGGGTGATGAAGGAGGTCTTGATCTGATCTGGCTGGAAAAGCGGGATCTGGTGGTAGCCTGAATAGGCGTCCAGGAAGGACAGCAGGTCACAGCCGGCTGTGGAATCGATCACCTGGTCAATCCGTGGCAGTGCGAAAGGATCCTTGGGACAAGCCTTGTTGAGGCTGGTGTAGTCGATACACATTCGCCAAGTGTTGTTCTTCTTCAGAACCAGGACTGGGTTCGTGAGCCAGTCAGGGTAAAACACTTCCATGATGAAGCCGGCTGCAAGGAGCCGAGCAATCTCTTCGCCAATTGCTTTCCTCTTCTCTTCTGCGAACCGCCGCAGCGGCTGCTTGACCGGCTTGGCGTCCGGCCGGACGTTAAGCGCGTGCTCAGCCAGCTCCCTCGGCACACCTGGCATGTCCTTTGGAGACCATGCGAAGATGTCCCGATTCTCACGGAGGAAGCTGGTGAGCTCGCTTTCCTATTTGGCAGACAAGCCGGTGCCGATGATGACGTACTTGGAGGGGTCGCTCTCGTCCAGCAAGATCTTCTTGGTGTCGTTAACCGGCTTGAATTGCTCCACGGGCGATTGGCGGACTGGTATGTCTTGTTGGGCCAGCTCTACGCGATGCAAAAGCTGCCTTTTCTCCTCGGCGATGACCAGTGCCTCCGCCAGCTGCGGGCTTTCCTTAGCGCAAGCCAGAGACTTCTTGAAACTTTCCGAGACTGTGATCACACCTCTGGGTCCAGGGAGCTTCATCTTCAGATAGGCGTAGCGCGGGACGGCCATGAACTTGGCCAGGGCCGGTCGGCCTAGCAGGGCGTGGTAGGGACTGCTGATGTCCACCACCTCGAACCAGATTGGCTCGCGGCGGCTGTTCCCCTTCTTTCCGAAGAGAACCTCCAGCTGCACCTTGCCCAAAGGGGTGCAAGAATGCCCAGGCACGATGCCATGGAAGGTGAGCCGGCTAGGTTTCAGTTGAGCAAGCGGGATACCCAACTTCTCCAGAGAGCTCCGGTAAAGAAGGTTGATACTACTGCCGCCGTCGATGAGCACGCGGGAGAACCGGCACATGTGCGTATCGGAGCACACAACAGGGTCCACGACCAGAGCGTATTCTCCAGGGCTGGGCATCAGCCTCGGGTGGTCCTCGCGCCCCCAGGTAATGGCCGCCTCAGACCAATGCATGAACTGGGGTTCTGCAGGCATCACGGCATTCACCTCTGCCTCATGCCAAAGGTCATTCCTTTTATCCTTGCCGGGGGTAGTGAAGATATGATACTGCTCCACATCCGTCGGGAAGTCGTCATCTTGGTCCGGCTCGCCTCCAGCCGGTTCGCGTCGTTGGTCCTCCTGACCTCCAGCCGGTTACGCTTGCGGCGCTCCAGGGATCTGCCGAGCGCGCTGCTCCAGCTCTCTCATGAAACGGCACTGACGCGTGGAGTGGGTCGCTTCCCTGCCCGGGGAGGTGTGAAACTTACACGGCTGGTCAAGCGCAGCATCGAGGGTATACTTGCCCTCTTTGCGCCCATGACCGCTGCCTGCAGCTCCCGGGCCTCCTTGGTCTGAAGCCGCTCGCTTTGAGCTAGCAGATCCCCTAGAGGACGTCTGAACATGGTCTAGCCACAGGTGGATGTGCAGCACCGATGGGTGAGCCTGGGACTCCGGCCCTGGTGCTGACTCCTGGGACTGGCATGATCTGCCTGCCCCACCACCTTGCTGGGCGCGACGGCCTTGAACGATACCGCTGGGAGCACGGCTACCGTGCCCACGCCCTCCGCGGCCTCGGTCTACCGATGGCGACCGCTGGATCTGGCCAGGGACAGTGGTGGCGAAGCTGCGGCGCAGGTCACGGGCGAGCTCGGTCGGTGCGTCTCGGCGCACGTCGTAGAACTCGCCGAGCGTGGTGCTCGCGCGGCGTCGGTTGGACTCGTCCTCGGCCGCCTTGCCAAGGAGAACGAGGCGCGTCCGCTCCAAGGCCTCGGCGACCCGAGCGGGATCGATGACGCGGTCGAGGGGAGCGCGCAGGTTCACCACGGAGACGTCCGGGGCGTCCCGCTCTGGGAGTGAAGCATCTTGCTCCTATGGAGGTGGGCGCTCGAGCGACGGGCGCTCGGGGCGCGGGGAGTCGCCGCCCTCATCCTCTCCCAGGGCCATCACCTCAACCAAAGCGCCAAGGTTGCTGCTTTCGCCGCAACTCGAGCCTCCGCCGCAGGGAGAGTCGAAGACGTCGGTGATCTCCTCCGGGAAGGGCTTGGCGATGTAGAAGCGGTGGCTTCCGATGTCGAGGAAGGAGCCGCCGTTGCCGAGGCCGTTCTTGAAGTGGGCCAAGTTGTCGTCGACGCAGTCGAAGGTGCCGAACCTCCAGACGAGGCCGGAGGCGACCTTCTCGGCGGAGGGTCCCGACCGGAACTTGACTCCGCTCGCCACCGCGCTTTGCCCCACGGTGGGCGCCAACTGTCGTGGGAATTTGGAGACAGTAGCCATGGGGAGGCTTATCGGAGGGGCTCGACGTTGGTGATGATGGGTCCGGCTCGGGATTGTGCCAACAGAGACACCTCGGTTTACCCAGGTTCAGGGCCCTCCCGGTTGGAGGTAAACCCCTACTTCCTGCCTGCTTCGTATTGATCGGATAGTAGCGATTACAGTGCTCCTCGAGCTGTTCGGCTAGAGGAGGAAGAAGAAGATCGGATCCCCTATGCTAAGGGTCCAGGACCCCTTATATAGACAGGGGCCTGGTTACAGGTTTCGGTAACGCTTCGGCTGGCTGCCGGCTCCTTGGCGGCGGCGTCCTTGGCCTGATCTCCTCTGGCTGCGCTCTGGCAAAGGCACTTTATAAAGTGCCTTTTCCCCAGGCCGGCATCTGGAGAGCATATCCCCTCTCCTTCGCCTAGGTGCCCGCCGTGGGGAAGAGTCTTCGTCTCCTGATTGGTCGGTCGTGGTCGAGGCGTTCGTCACGCCTGTCCTGCGCCTCTGTCGCTCTTGTCGGGGCCATCCGGCTTTTGGCCAGACAACCGTTGAGGGGTTTCGCCTCCTTCGCCCGGCTCTAGCCCTCCTCGGTGGAGTCGTCAGCCGGCAGCTGTCGCAGCCGGCCCTTCCGGCCGGAGCCGGTCTTCTTGCGCCGAGGCCATGGGATTCCCCGGGACGCCAGCCGGCATGCTGCCCGGCCTGTGGTACGCCCCCTAAGTCATCCCCACGACAAAGGTTGATGGAGATGGCGGTGAGGTCGATGGAGACGGCGGAGATGGCGATGGAGACCGATGGAGATGGCTCCGGGGGCACTTCCCCATCCCGGCAGGGTGCCGGAATAGAGAATTCTGTCCCCCGAAATTTGTCTTCGACGGCGGCGGCGCTGTGGAACTGTTCTGGAAATTTCGCCGACTCTCCTAGGGTTTTCCGTCCCGAAGCTTTATATAGGTGAAGGGGCGTCGTCAGGGGGCAGCCAGGGGCTCGTCACACCAGGTGGGCGCGGCCAAGGGCTGGGCCGCGCCCCCTATGTGTGAGGGTGGCCTCTGGACCCCCTCCGGCTCTCTTTCGGTCTTCGGGAAGCTTCCGAGAAAAATAAGACTTCTGGAACTTGTTTTGTCCAATTCCGAGAATATTTCCTGTGTAGCTTTTCTGAAACACAAAGCAGCAGAAAATAGGGAACTGGCACTGTGGCATCTTGTCAATAGGTTAGTTCCAGAAATCGCATAAAAACGCCACGAAGTGTAACGAAACACAAGGTAAATGGTGTAAAAACAAGCATGGAGCAACAAAAATTATAGATATGTTTGAGACATATCAGCATCCCCAAGCTTAACTCCTGGTCGTCCTCGAGTAGGTAAGTGATAATAAAAGAAATAATTTTTGAGGTGACATGCACCTACACAATCTTGATCATATAGGTAAAGCATTGAGTGCTGAGATCAAAAAACTTAAAACATGGACATGAAAGACATGATCTTGATAATAGAAACTTAGCAACCATGTTATAACATGCAAATGAACACAAACAAAAGATCATGAAAATGAAACAATGAAAGTCAAACGTGTGTTCAAATCATAAGGAAAAACATACAAATGGTTTTCAGCTTGTCCTTCATGGAGAGCAAAACATAAATGCATAGGACACCTTCAAGTTTAAGAGGGCGACTAGATATAAATAATTTGAGAACAAGTGAAACCATAGTCATGAACCAATCAATGAAAACTTTGGGACAATGCACATTATTCTAAGAATGACAACTATGCTCTCTTAATGGTGCATAAAGATAGAAGGTGGTGACTCAACATAAAAGTAAAAGAAAGGCCCTTCGCGGAGGGAAGCAGTGATTAAACATGTGCTAGAGCTTTTCATTTGTAAAACAGAGAGATAAAAATTGGTTTTGAGAGGTGGTTGTCTTTGTCAACGACTGGCAATGGGGTTCGTACTATCTTCCATACAAAAATGAAGCAAGTTTTTTAGAGAGAGATTGGCACTTTTGTGCTCTTTTATAAAGCTTGGCAGTCCTCCCCATCTTTTTTCCTTTCACAAACCATGGCTATCCGATTCATCGGGTGCCCACCAACATTCATATACCATGGAGGAGTGCCTTTTTTCTTTTTTTTTCTTTTTTTTTGGAATAAGCAATATGGAAGATAGCAAATCCGACCACTACGTCCCCATGAGCTGAAAACAGTGTCACAAAACAAGAAGTATTTTGAAGGTTTTTGAAAGGTAGCACATGAAAATTTACTTCGAATGGCTTACAAATACCATGCATAGGAATTTATAGTGGACACAATGGCAAAGTGGTTTTTGGGAGTTGGATGCACGAGTAGAGCTCATACTCAGTACAAAATGAGGGCTAGCAAAAGACTGGGAGCGACCAACTAAGAGAGCAATAATGGCCATAATCATGCAAAACGACAAAGCAACATTAAAAGAAGCATAAGATGGCATCAAAAGTCAAAAACTAAATGATCATAGAGGCTATAGGCGACTTATTTTGTAGTCAACATGGTGTAAGCATGCGCCAAGTCAACCCAAATAAAGCATCAAAGGACAAAACCAAATAAATGCTTCCATATAATAAAAATAGCGCATGATTTTTTCAAAGGCTCATTAAGCAATCTCAGTTATTTGAGACAAGTCATGCTATAGTAAAACCACTAAGCATACTATCAAAAAGACATCAAGCACGACATGCAAAAGCCTAAGCCGCAGTCTACACAAGCTCCTTCTTGTACCACTTTTTTGCATAAAGCTTTTTCTCTTTTCCAACACCATTCAAACTTTTTATAAACACCTCTTTTGATGAAAACCAATAAAGATCAGAGGCAAAAATACACCTTTATGAAAAGATATAACAAGATCTGAACAAAAATCAAGGCGAAATTCGAAAGCTAAACGCAGTTCTAGAAAAAGAGAACACTCTTTGAAACGATGGGAGTGAAAACTAGAGTGTTCTTGGCAAATGAAAAGCAGAGCATATCTCTCTCCAAACACATGACGTGATCTAACCATTTATTTCAGCAAATAAAGCAAAAGAAAACAAAAACAAAAACAACTGACGCTCCAAGAAAAATGCATAATGCATGAAGCAATAAAAATATAGTGTTTTGAAAGGTGACCTAATTTTTGCCGATGAAGAAGGGGGTGCCTCGGGGGCATCCCCAAGCTTTGACGCTTGTACCTCTTGGATATTTCTTGGGGGTTGCATGGGCATCCCCAAGCTTGAGCTTTTGTCCATTCTTCATCTCATCTCATCATTCTCCAATCCCTACACTTGAAAACTTCTTTCATACAAAACTAAACACAATTCTATTAGCAACATTAGTGTAAGCATAATAATGAATCAACCCTTTTTGCTTCAGGTTTCAACCAAAACCACCAAATATTAAGAATATATTACTGTAGCAACTCCCCAAAAGTTCCATGATCAAAAGAACTCAAAATGAAAGCGATAAAGCGGCAAACACAAATATTGGCAGAAATCTGTCAAAATAGAACAGCTGAAAAAGGTCGAATTTTTTAGGGGTTTTCTGTTGCTCAAATAAAAAAGTGTTCAACTAATGAAAGTTTGGATATAACCTGGGGCATATGCACAAGAAATCGCAGGTCCAAATGATATACAGATAATTTTCACGAATTTTTACGGTGCAGCACCGAAAACTGTTTCAGGACAGCAACATCCCCAAATCTTACCTCGCTCAAATTAGAGGCTTCTCTTGGCACAAAAACGAAATAAAAAGGATAAGAAGAGGTTATTACAGTAGTAATAACTTCCAAGACTCAAATAAAAGAAAAAGTACTGGAAATAAAATAATGGGTTATCTCCCAAAAGTGCTTTTCTTTAACGCCTTTGAGCTAGGCGCAGTAGTTTGCAAAGATGCTCATGTAGGCTCCATAAAAGAGCTTAAGGCAAAGGCGCTATATAAGAACTTGAAGCAAAAGAGAGTATCAAAAAGCAAATATGAAGCACATTTAAATCTAAACCACTTCCTATGAAAAATAGTCTTGTAAAGAGACAAGTCATGAAAGCGCAAAGCGAAAAGCATAGGAAGACAAAACAAGTTTAACTTCAAGAATTCCAGCAAAAAGAGGGGAAACTCAATATTGTTGAGGTCCATCAAACCATGTTTCCCTCTCTCATAATAACTTTTAGTAGCATCATGAATATAATTAATAATATAACTATCACATAAAGCACCCCTATCATGAGCCACATGCATAAAATAATTAATACTCCCCACATGAACAATCGTAGTAGGAGCAGTTTCAAGAGAATAATTATATTCATCACCATAATCATCAAAAATAGGAGGCATATTGTAATCATAACTAATTTTCTCCTCAAAAGTAGGTGAACTAAAAATATTATACTCATCATCATAACCATCATAAACTAGAGGTTTAGTATCATCATAAGCAAGAGAACAGCTATTTTGCAAAGCATACTCATCAAACATATCATCATAAGAAGGAACATGGATAGTACTAATGGTACAACAATTATTAACCTTAGAATTGGTACCAAAAAGATTTTCAATATCAAAAGTAGAGTGCTTTTCCCAATCATGATCACTAACATAGGTAACAGGCATAGGAACATCAT